>CM070668.1:19384829-19984829 GCA_036346575.1 Dendrocalamus sinicus | reverse complement strand
GCGTGGTGAGGTTCAGTACCAAAGGGAAGCTTAGTCCGAGGTATGTTGGGCCTTTCACGATCCTAGCTTGAATCGGGAAGTTGGCATACCGTTTGGATCTTCCCGGGTCTATGCGCGGGGTGCATAACGTGTTTCACGTGTCTATGTTGAGGAAATACCTGAGAGATCCGGAGCTTCATATTACTCTGGAGCCCTTAATAATTGAACAAGATCTGTCCTTTGAGTCCAAGCCAGTGCGAATTCTGGAAAGGTCAGAGAAGGTATTGAGGAATAAAACTTTGCATTATGTCAAGGTGCTCTGGTCGCAGTAGATCGAGAGGGAGGCTACGTGGGAATTGGAATCTCGCATGCGTGAAAAATACCAGAGTTATTCACATCAAGTGCGTGTTTTATGATTAAGTTTAATTGTAATTAATCCTTAGTGAGTGTACGGTTAGAATTCGGGGTCGAATTTTGTTTAAGGGGGGTAGAATGTAATATCCCGGAAGAGATTCGACAAATAATCGATTAATCGGAGAGAAGGATCTTAAAGAGAAGAGTAGAGTATCAGTTTTTGAGGGGGGTTTTCTGAATTTTACTAGCAACCTGGGCCTGGGCATTGGCACAGGTGGGTTTTCGGCCAAGAGGGGGGAGGCGCCACCTCCCCATCCAACCCTAGCGCCGCCCCCTTCCCCCTGGTTGCGCCCCCTCCCCTCTGCCTTGCACGCCCAGCAACACCTCCTCCTCCCCTCTCCTCCATTGCCGGTGATCAAGACCTCCATTCGCTGCTGGACGAGCGGGGGAAGGAAATCAATCGCAGTAAGGCGATTGGATCTGGAGGAAGGGAAGAAGAAGGGAAAAAGAGGAAAAGAAGGAGAGGAGGAGTTCCTGGGGTGTTCGTCGTGTTTTTCAGCGATTCACCAAGGGTAATCCCTGTTTTTCCCTAGTAGATGTATAGTCTAATTGTGTTATCAATGTCGGTTTTCTGGACTGCTAGAACAGATTGGGTTAGACGGCTGTTTTGGGGGTAGATTCGTGGGGATTCAGGTCTGGACTTCTCCTAGAGAGTTGTAGAGCACATCATTATATTTCCATGAAGTGCTATAACGCATCATTCGAACCTTTGTAGCAAAAGTTATGATTTTTCTAGCAAGACTGTTCTGCAGATCGGGGGAATTTCTGTCAGGTTTCGGTAGATTGGTTTGGGAGATTAGAAAACAGGAGAATCAGAGGATATCCATATTATGAAAGTTGTCGATAATTTCTGTAGCTTTCCAGAAAGGTCAAGAAATCACGAATCGGACACTCGGGGTGAAAGTTATGGCAATTTTAGTGCGCTGTCCAGAGGACCCGATTGGAAACTGCTGTTTTTAGAAAACTGGGTGGTGCGGGTAGAATATGGCCGAATCAGGGAGGCTCACCAACTAGGTTTAGTTAGATAATTTAATTATATTTCCATAAAGCCTGAGAACGCCCTATTTAGACTTCTGTACCATTAGATATGAATTTGTTAAGTTGACTGTCCGTAGAGGGGGACAGGATGGCCGAAAGGATTTGGGGTTTTGAATCAAGCTAAACATGTTGGGTTAGTTTGGGGGTGTTTTTATTTAATCTAAAGACTCGCTGCTGTTGTCTTAGCAATCATTATAATTATTATTCAGGGGGAGGACGGATCCCAGGGGCCGCACCTTCTACTCATTCCCCGTTTTCTCGTGGTTAAGGCAAGTATAATGATGGTTTAAACTTTAAAGTGTGGAATGTTGATGATTGTTGGTTGTAGATGTTTGATCTATATTATGAGTATATGTGATCTTGATTATGTTAATGATATGTTGATATTGATATGATGATGTTCACTTTTATTCTTGTTACTACTTATTATATTTGTTGAGTCGTTGAACTCACGCTTGTTGTCATTGTTGTTGTGGTTGCTGTTTGTTTTAGGTATCTACATGAGATCGGCATGCATGGGGATAAAGAAGGATTAGTTTTGTCGCACTTGCACGGTCCATTCACCATGGAAGAAAGAAAGAACATTAAACACTATTTGCTGAATAATTCAAGTGGTATTTGATTAATGTCTATCAGGTTTAAATGTAAAAAAAGGTTAGAACTCTTTTGCATTGATTCCGTTCTTTATCTAAGTATTATTGTTATGAGTGCGATGATGAACAAAATCCAGTTTTGCTTATAAATGATTATATTGCTTACAGTTATTCTTATCATTTGATTATGCTTGTTGGAACCCCTGATTTACACAATAAACAAAGGAGGTTCTACCGAAATTTTGTAAGATGAATATTAGTTTTCCTTATTATGTTATTAGTTTGGTAACATTCCAGGACATTGATTGGCTGGGGTGTTACAACCTCTAGTTGACTTTTAATTTCGCCAAAAAGGAGAAAGGAAAAATGTAATACAATATTTTGGGAGGATATAAATTGGCCGTGGTTAGCATGACCGCAGGGCAATACAAGCATTTGAACCCTATCTTCATTGTTTACCCCTTCTGTTGAATATTGGTTTGGAGAAGAGAATTTGCCCTTTATTCAAGCGGCAATTGCTTTATGCAACAAATTAACAACACTAGCATGTACTTTCTTAGTGGTCAAAAATCTTGTTTTTAAAAGGTTGGGGATAGAATGTGGGGGAGCAATTTTTATTGGGGCTAGATTGTGATTTAAATCATGGATGGGTGATCTAACAGTTGGGAGAGAAGGGCCTCACCTGAGGCCCTCTTGCGTATAATGAGAAAATTGAGTATTTGCCATTGCAAAGGTTGGCCTTCTAGCATTTGCCACCCCAAACGTTGTAATCAATTATTTGCCACTCCAAATATTGTATCCTTTATACCTGGCCATTGTGGAAAATTTTACCCCTCCTTCCTCCCCTCCATGTTTATGGCTCAGGATACAGGGGTGGCGGCAGACATGGCCACTAAACATTATCAGTGGTATAGTAGTTGTTAATGGTTGTGAATCAGTACCGCTGTTGCTGGGTTAATTGCTGGTGTTACTAATAGAAACCTGGTAATTAATGGAGAGTAATAAGCAAGGTGTCTAGGGAGGCTGCTATTATATATCTTGTGTAGATCAGCCATCTTGAGTTGTTAGTAATTGTCACCACTGTTTTCGATCGTTAATAAGATGGAATAAAGCACATTCAGTTCTAGCTGTGATTTTTATGCTTGCATGTGCATGGCACAGGCGACAATCTTGTGATGGATTGGAAGATCAAAGAAGCTTAATTTCGTTCATGTAAGATTAGTCCAAGCAACTATCGCACCTCCGTGATGTAGTCGGCCATGGATGGTGATGTTGGAAGAAGAAGAGGGGTACAATGGTCATAAGTGGCAAATAATGAAGCAACCATTCTTTGGAGTGGCAAATCCTAGATTACAACCTTTGGAGTGGCAAATGCTAAAAGGCCAACCTTTGCAGTGGCAAATACTAATTTTTTATTCTAGTCTGTCAGATAATACCACAAGCCAAACATATTGAACACTGAATAATGAATTAGCATGTTTTTTTCAAGCTGACCAAAATTAGCTCAATACACCAATCAAAACTGGCAAGCTTTGGTTCTATTGGGACGTTCACTTTTTTGGTTTTTTGGCTCACTAAAGTCACTATTGTCAATTTATGGTCTTTTTGCACAGTTATTGCTGGATAAGATGCGCCTGTTGGATTCTTTTAGTTTTGAATTTTTTTTGGTACATTGGCATATTTTATATTTATCATGCGATCATATATTGTTCTTTGTGCAGCACCGGAAATTAGAAAATTTCTTAGTAAAAATACAACATCTGTTGGCAGAGCTATCGAGAGTATGATAAAGATTGGGAAAGTGAATTCACAATCAGGGTTAGATCTGCCACAGGTGCATCTCTTACATTGCCTACTTCATTTATAGGTTCTTTTTTTAGTTTGAATGCATCATTTCCCTGGAATTTTATTGATGCAGTCGGTTATTTTTCTTCTGATTAAGAGAAGCTTGAGTGCTTGACATTGGTTATGAATTATGGTCTATACTTATATTTCAACTGAATGTTGACAATAATGATTTTTTTCATTTCGCTTTTGATATTGTTAATGTTGATTTTTTAGATAGGGTTTACAAATAATAAGCATTTTTATGTTAAATTTTCAGAGAGATGGGATGACCATTCAAGCTGAACGGCTCAACTTTCATCGTTACATCTCACATTTCCGTTCTGTCCATAGGGGTTCTTCTTTTGCTAAAATGCGCACAACATCTGTTAGAAAGTTGCTCCCAGAGTATGTTATCCTAGCATGACATTCTGTTGTTGTTTTCTTGCATCCATTATCGCTTATACTGAAAATTTCCACGTAGGTCCTGGGGTTTCCTTTGTCCAGTTCATACACCTGATGGAGAGCCTTGTGGTTTGCTGAACCATATGACTTCCACATGCCGTAAGATATTACAATTTTGTCATTTTCTCTTGAGTCAGCATGATGTGTCAGCACCCCCCCTCTGTCTCTGTCTAAATGTTCTTACATGTGTGTGTATCTTTTTGGAGGAGAGCTCTGCTAATATTTATACTGTGCGAAAGGGTCTCTAGCCCAATGGTTAGAGGCCTGAGTAGCACCCCCCAGGTCCTGGGTTCGACTCCCAGTGGGAGCAAATTTCAAGCTTGGGAAAAATCCCTACTTTGCTACCACACCAAAGCACAAGTCTAAGGCCCCGCCAAGGCGTTGATCCAAAGGATCCGCCGGTAGTCTCACAAGGTCGGGCGATGGTGCCGCTGTGTAAGGGTGGAGCAGGGGTTCGGGGGTTTTCTCGGTCTGCGTGAGAAGACCTTCTTAAAGCAATGCCCGGGGGGATTCTTCCCCCCGCAGGTCGAGTTTTTAATATTTATACTGTACTACCCTTTTCTACCATCAGTTAATCTTTGGTATTTCCAGGTATTTCATCCTTCTACCACTCAGATGGGGGCATTAAAGATTTTGAGAAAATAAAGAAATCACTTTTAGATACATTGGTTGGTATTGGAATGGCCCCACTGTTGCCGAAGATTGAGCGAACTGGTCCCCCAGAAGTCCTACATGTCCATTTGGATGGATGCATTGTTGGTTCAGAAATAGTCTTTGCGAAGAGTAGTCTTTCGTGAGACACCAGCTCTGTAATCGACTCAGATGGCCTTCCTCAGATTGGAGAGGTAGTTATCTGTTTATACTAAATTAAGTTTGTTCCCATGTGGAAAGTGGTGTTGGATTATGTGGGCCAAGCCCATCTAATAAGAATAATTCCTATTAAATCTCAAAGGCCCACTCATGCAAAGGAGGCATACATGAGACCTTTAGTACCATATTGCTAGTTCTAGGAGAGGAAGACCACCTTAAAAGGGATGGTGCACTCCTAGCCACTTGAGGCATGTGTGGGAGAGAACTAGAGGATAACACGCGCGCGCTCGCTCGCCTGGCCGGCCGGCCGGGCCGGGCTGGGCGGGCGGGCGGGCGCGGCGCGCGCACGGCACTGCGTGAATGGTCCGCCAAAATCCGCTGCAGTGCTTGCGCGACGCCGCTTCCTTTGCGATTTTTATCTTTTGCTGTTTTGTGTGGCGGTGAATCCGGATCGGTTACGCAACTAATCCGGTTCGGTTACGAGTTATGGAGAACGTGCAGCGTCTTGATCACGCGTCCCGGTTTTCTATAAATACGAGTCGCCGCCTCCATACGTAACGATGCGAAAATCAATCTAGGTTTTGCCTCCTCCATCCATTGTGCCGCGCCGTCCCACGTAGTCTACTCCGCCCCGCCCGGCGTGCGCTGTCGTTCGAGAGAAGGTCTCGGAACCGCCGCCAAGTCTGCACCGGAGAGGGCGAATAAGGTTTTGGGAAGCGCTCGCGCGATGCGCCGCCGTAGCTCGCTCGTCTTCCTCGTCGTTCGCTTCGGCGAATCGTCATCGACCGTGTCATCCTCACCGTGCTGCAGCGTCTACATCGGCAAACCAATCGAACAGAACCATCGGCACGTATGCGATCATGTTCTCCGTATTAGATCTGTTCATATACGGTTTCTAGTTTACATGTCTAGATCTTTTATGCCCGTGATGGTTCTGTTATTTTGCGTGCATGATGTCATGATTTATTTATGGAATAAATTAAACCTACATGTGCTTATATATTCAACAATCCAAAAACCTTATTGTAGGCACTGTGGTTTTACTATGGCTGGATTTGCCGATGCACTGAGGCCGGATAAATTCTCCGGTGTGCACTTTAAGAGATGGCAGATCAGGGTCACTCTGTGGCTTACTGCTATGAATGTATTTTGGGTTAGTAATGGCAAGCCTGAAGGTGTTCTTGATGCTGAAAAGAGAAAGAATTCGAGACCGCCACTACTCTCTTTGTTGGATGCATTCTTAGTGTTCTTCCGACCGTCTCAGTGCGAGGTGTATATGCATATGACAGACGTGAAGGAGTTATGGGATGCATGAATTCCAAATACGGTGCTATCGATGCCAGCAATGACATGTATGTCATGGAGCAATTTCATGACTACAAGATGGTTGATAACCGTTCGTAGTAGATCGGGCTCATGAGATACGTGCCATTGCCAAGGAACTCGAACTCTGAAGTGTGCCTTACCCGACAAGTTTGTGGTGGATGTATTATTGCGAAATTACCTTCTTCATGGAGGAATTTGAACAAAGACTCAAACACAAGAGACAAGAATACTCTGTTGAGAATCTGATTGGGTCTCTTGAAATTGAGGAGAAAGCTCGGGAAAAGGACGCTGTGTCTAAGGGTGATGGAGGGCGATCTAGTGCCAATGTGGTACAGAAACCCTCAAGCAAGAACAAAGGGAAATTTGTTAAAGCCCAACAGACAACCAACTTCAAGAAGAAGAAGAACAACAACAATCGGGATGATAGAACTTGCTTTGTGTGCGGTGAGCACGGTCACATGGCCAAGAAGTGCCCACAACGCAAAGGAAAGAAGGCACTGCAGATGGACTTCTAAGTCCATCAACGTGACCATTGGCAAGACCGAGATGGGATGGGTATGGTAATTTACCTCTGTTCTTTCAGTTAGTCAATCTACCAATTGGTGGATTGATACAGAGCTAATGTACATGTGTGTGCTGATATTTCATTGTTTTCTTCTTATCAGGTCGCCCGAGATTCCTCCGTCCTAATGGGGAATGGGTCACATGCTACTGTTCATGGTGTTGGTACGGTAGATCTGAAGTTTACTTCGGAAAGATCGTGCGGTGAAGAACGTGCAGCATGTCCCTTCTATAGACAAGAATCTCGTTAGTGGCTCCGTTTATGTAGAGACGGGCTTAAGTTGGTATTTGAGTCTAATAAAGTAGTCGTGTCTAAACATGGACATTTTATTGGTAAAGGCTATGAGTGCGGAGGCTTGTTCCGCTTTTCCTTTCGATTTCTGCAATAAGATCGTAAACCATATTTGTGGCGGTGTGGATGATGAGGCTAATGTTTGGCACTCACGTCTATGTCATATTAATTTTGGTTTGATGTCTCGGCTTTCCAAGATGAATTTAATTCCAAACGTTTCCATCACCAAAGGTTCTAAATGCCATAGTGTGTGCAATCAAAGCAACCTCGTAAGCCTCACAAGGTCGCGAGGAGAGAAACTTGGCACCACTAGAACTCCCGCATTCAGATCTTTCGAGATGAATGGCGTGTTGACGAAGGGTGGAAAACGATATTTCATGACATTGATTGATGATGCAACTAGGTTTCGTTATGTGTATTTATTGAAAACGAAAGATGAGGCTTTAGACTATTTTAAAATCTATAAGGCGAAGTTGAAAACCAATTAAGCAGAAAGATAAAAGACTTAGGTCGATCGTGGTGGAGAGTATTTCTCAAATGAATTTGACTTATTTTGTGAGGAACATGGCATTATACATGAGAGGACGCCTCCTTATTCCCGAGTCAAATGGAATTGCCGAAAGGAAAAACCGCACGTTGATCGACTTGGTGAATGCCATGTTAGACATCTGCGGGCTTACCTAAGGCATGGTGGGGAGGCTTTGCTAACATCTAATCATGTATTAAATAGAGTTCCTAACAGAAATAAGGACAAAACACCATACGAGGTATGGATTGGGAGAAAACCATCACTTTCTTACTTGCGTACATGGGGGTGCTTGGCGAAAGTTAATGTGCCAATAACTAAGAAAAGCAAGCTTGGACCTAAAACTGTGGACTGTGTCTTTCTGGGATATGCTAATCATAGCATTGCCTATAGATTTTTGATAGTTAAAACCGAGATACCTGACATGCATGTTGGTACAATTATGGAGTCTCGAGATGCAACATTCTTTGAGAATATTTTTCCAATGAAGGATACACATAACACTACTAGTCAACCTTCGAAATAATTCCCAGTTCAATCACATCACGAACCTTTTGAACAAACACATGAACTTGTCAATGAGGAGGATGATGGTGGAGCTCCTAGAAGGAGCAAGAGACAAAGGATATTCAAATCCTTTGGTGATGATTTCTTTGTGTACCTTGTGGACGACACTCCCAAGTCTATTTCGAGCGTATGCATCCCCGATGCAGCACTCACTGGAAGGAGGTGTCAGTAGTGAAATGGATTCCATTATCGCTAATGGAACCTGGGAGCTGACAGATAAACCTTATGGGTGCAAACCTGTAGGGTGCAAGTGGGTGTTCAAAAAGAAGCTTAGGCCTGATGGTACTATTGAAAAGTACAAGGCACGGCTTGTTGCCAAGGGCTATACTCAGAAAGAAGGCGAAGATTTCTTTGACACTTACTCACCTGTTGCTAGACTGACCACAAAACGAGTACTACTTGCTTTGGCTGCCTCACATGGTCTTCTCGTTCATCAAATGGACGTTAAGACAGCTTTTCTTAACGGAGAGCTGGATGAGGAAATTTACATGGAACAGCCTGATGGATTTGTAGTAGAAGGTCAAGAAAGCAAGGTGTTAAAACTGTTGAAATCTTTGTATGGTCTGAAACAAACCCCTAAGCAGTGGCATGAGAAGTTCGATAGAACACTGACATCTGCAGGCTTTGCTGTCAATGAGGCAGATAAATGTGTATACTCTCGCTATGGTGGGGGTGAGAGAGTTATTCTATGCTTGTATGTGGATGACATTCTGATTTTTGGGACAAACATCAATATGATAAATGAGGTCAAATCATTCTTGTCTCAAAACTTTGATATGAAAGATCTGGGAGTGGCTGATGTTATTCTAAACATTAAATTGGTTAGAGGTGAGGATGGGATTACACTTTTGCAATCTCATTATGTGGAAAAGGTTTTGAGCCGTTTTGGCTTTTCTGACTGCAAGCCTTCTCCAACACCTTATGATCCTAGCGTGTTACTTCGTAAGAATAAGAAAATTGCTAGGAATCAGCTGGAATATTCTCAGATAATTGGCTCACTTATGTACCTAGCTAGTGCAACAAGGCCAGACATCTCCTTTGCCGTGAGCAAGTTGAGCCGGTTTACATCTAACCCAGGAGATGATCACTGGAAGGCGCTTGAGCGAGTGTTGCGCTATCTGAAAGGTACCTCGAACTTTGGACTTCACTATTTGGGTACCGCTTGCATCTGGAGGGTTATAGTGATTCCAAGCTGGATCTCGATCTTTGATGAGATCAAAGCCACTAGTGGATATGTTTTCACTATTAGTGGTGGTGCTGTTTCATGGAGGTCTTGCAAACAGACCATTTTGACGAGGTCAACCATGGAAGCAGAGCTTGCGGCACTATACACTGCTACTTTTGAGGCAGAATGGCTACGGGATCTATTGATGGATCTACCTACGGTGGAAAAGCCAGTGCCAGCTATCCTTATGAACTGTGATAATCAAACCGTTGTCGCTAAAGTGAACAGTTCTAAGGATAATATGAAATCGTCTAGGCATGTCAAGAGACGATTGAAGTCTGTCAGGAAATTGAGAAACTCCGGAGTTATAACCTTGGATTACATCCAAACAGATAAGAACCTGGCAGATCCCTTTACAAAGGGATTATTACGGAATGTGATAGATAGTGCATCGAAGGAGATGGGTATGAGACCCATGTGAGTTATCTATGGTAGTAACCCAACCTATGTGATCGGAGATCCCGTGAATTAGGATCTGGGAAAAACAAGCCATTAGTTAACTGGAGGAGAGTAATTTCAACCCTCTCTATGTGAAGATGCAATACTCTAAACCGCAAGGCGAAGTTGGTTAAAGCCTTAATGTGTTCCATTGGCTTTGAAGCTAAGACGTTATCTGCGAACGTTCTTGCAAGAACACACCTATATGAGCCCGATTGTTAGTCGCAGTCTATGGAGATTTTGGGTAATCTCCTACTAAGCTCATGAAGAGACCAAGGAGTATGACTTATACGCCCAACCGAGGGGTAGCCTCATCGCGGCCTAGTATCGATTAAGTCTTTAAGTGAAGCTTGCGTGCACCAAACTTGCAATTCAAGGCATAGTCCATTGTTCAAGTTGTGAGTAAGTGTAGCTTGAGTTCTAGGTGGATGTTCAACCTTAATCGGTCTCCATCGAAATCTCGATATATAAACGAGACATTGGAATTGAGGCAAATCTCGTGGGACTTTGAGATCCGGTGGGGATTGTTGGATTATGTGGGCCAAGCCCATATAATAAGAATAATTCCTATTAAATCTCAAAGGCCCACTCATGCAAAGGAGGCATACATGAGACCTTTAGTACCATATTGCTAGTTCTAGGAGAGGAAGACCACCTTAAAGGGATGGTGCACTCCTAGCCACTTGAGGCATGTGTGGGAGAGAACTAGAGGATAACACGCGTGCGCCGCCGCCTCGCTTTGGCCGGGCGGGCTGGGCTGAATGGCGGGGCGCGCGCACGGCACTGCGTGAATGGTCCGCCAAAATCCGCTGCAGTGCTTGCGCAGACGCGCTTCCTTTGCGCTTTTTTATCTTTTGCTGTTTTGTGTGGCGGTGAATCCGGATCGGTTACGCAACTAATCCGGTTCGGTTATGAGTTATGGAGAACGTCGCAGCGTCTTGATCACGCGCCCCGGTTTTCTATAAATACGAGTCGCCGCCTCCATACGTAACGATGCGAAAATCAATCTAGGTTTTGCCTCCTCCATCCATTGTCCGCGCCGCCCCACGTAGTCTACTCCGCCCCGCCCGCGCGTGCTGCATCGTTCGGGAGAGCAGGTCTCGGAACCGTCGCCAAGTTCAACACCGGAGAGGCGAATAAGGTTTTGGAAGCGCTCTGCGCGATCGCCGCCGTAGCTCGCTCGTCTTCCTCGTCGTTCGGCCGCGAATCGTCATCGACTTCGTGTCATCCTCACCGTGTTCTGCAGCGTCTACATCGGCAAACCAATCGAACAGAACCATCGGTTCGTGAATGATCATGTTCTCCGTATTAGATCTGTTCATGTACGGTTTCCTGGTTTACATGTCTAGATCTTTTATGCCTGTGATGGTTCTGTTATTTTGCGTGCATGATGTCATGATTTATTTATGGAATAAATTAAACCTACATGTGCTTATATATTCAACAAGTGGTGGAATTTCTTTTTTCTTGTGGTATTCCCTTACTTCGAGATTTATTTTACGAACAGAAAATACTTCCAAATGAGCAGTACTACAGTGCCTATAACACACTCACCAGTGCAATAAAGCCAATCAAACTAAAGGGCACAGAGCCAGCAGCTATTGACTACGTTGCTGTTAACGGGAGAAGGTAAGGCCACGGCCACCTCCAGTAAAATTTTCACTGTTGAAAATTATCAGATCAATCATATAGAGATGCTTATTTGGTTGGTCCAAAAAGGTAAACAACTTGTCTGTATATTTGAATGCTACAATGAGAAAAACTCATCTGAATTTCATCGTATGACATAGCATTTTTACAATGAAGCTATCAAATGCTTGTACGATCCTAGTTTCTGGAAGTGTGGTCAAATTTGGTTTTTGTGATCTTGGCATGCTTTTAACAAATTTTTGTCAGGCAAATATTCGTCTGCGTCGTGTGAGAAATCCTATAATTGGTGACAAGTTCAACAGCAGACATGGGCAAAAGGGAGTTTGTTCGCAGTTGTGGCCTTACATTGACATGCCGTTCTCTGCAAATACCGGCATGAGGCCAGATCTCATCATTAATCCTCATGCATTTCCTTCAAGAATGACTATAGCAATGCTCATAGAGTCTATAGCAGCAAAGGTACAAATGTTTGCTTCATTCATAGTTTGGGAGGAGCCTATATCTTGCATGTTCAAGGATATAACAACTGAAGTTATTTCACAGAAAAAAGGAATAATTAAAATCAATTATAATTGATGCCACCAAAAATTAACACCTGAATTCTTTTGTTGCCCTTTTTATACACACAAAACCGTAAGATTTATTGCTAGCTGATTTGAATCCTTATTTACTCTTGCTGGACTTATGTTTTTATCTTATATGTAATAACTTCAGCTTTTGTTTTCATCTTTGGAGTTTACTGGAAAAAACTACTTTTGAGTAATGCTACTGTGCCCGCACAAATCTAAATTGCACTAATGCGAAAACAGGATGGTTAATATTTCGAGTGGTGGTTGGTTTCTTATCAGGCCCTTGATTTGCTGTAAAAATACGCCGTTTCACTTTTAGAGGGTATTGAAGTACTTCCCAACAAGGTTTTGTGCCTCCTGAAAATTACTTTTTTCGAGGTCCTCCTAAAAAATAGTTGTTCTAAGAGATAGGGAAAAAAGGATATCTATGATAATTGTGTCATTTTGTCTAAAAAAGGTTTTTAACATGATTAATATGTTTGCTTGTTTTCATCATTTCAAATTATTTGAGTAGGATAGTGTTTCCCAGCAGGGATAGAAAAACCGGGGGCTATCAACCGGTAACCGGAAAAACCGGTGAGTACCAAGATTTTAAAACCAGCCAAAATTTTCCTGGTGTGAATATAAATTTATGACTGCATATTGCACTTTCTAGGTTAGTTTAGGCTTTTTTTTATGCTAGATTATCTATTGTATGAACTAAATATAAATCCATTATTGTACTCCCAACTTAGGCTTTCCGGTTCTTAGTGGGTTTTCTGGTTTTTTAGTGGGTTTTCTGGTTTTTTAAGCGGTTTTACCGGTTACTGGAATGATTACCTATTTTCAAACCACTCAAATTCAAATTTTGATTCACGAATTTCATCTGGTTTTTTCCCGAGTTTACTGATAACCGGCCGGTTACTGGTACCGCCCGTCGGTTCCGAGTTTTCTATCCTTGTTTCCCACTTCTTTTTACTGGACTGAAGTCTCTCTTCACAGGCTGAAAGTCTACGTGGAAAGTTCATTGACGCAACACCTTTTGGAAACTCAGTCAAAGAGGACGACGAAAATCCCTGTAAACCTAATTCCATTGTGGATGAGCTGGGTCCCATGCTTGCATCTTATGGCTTTAATTATCATGGAACAGAGGTCCTGTACAGTGGAGTTTTTGGCACTGAGCTGACCTGCGAGATTTTCATTGGACCTGTTTATTACCAACGTCTTCGTCACATGGTCTCTGACAAATTTCAGGTGGGCAATTGTTCTTTGTTCTATTGAACATATGAGCGTTTGCATTGATGTTGCCATGCACCGGATATGCTCTGATCAACTATCATGTTTTAATTTTTTTTATTCCAACGTAGCTATCTAAGTTAATTTTCTCGTTCGTGTTGGACATAAGGCATATTGGATTGGTGAACTCAAGATAGTTGGGCCCACGTCTTTATTAGACTTACAAAATGAAAAAAAGAGAGGAAATTGTACCTGACTAGTGAACCTGAATGTTTTTGTTGCTCCCTATTTTCTGTCTTCATTATTTCCCTGGTATCATGTGTAGATTATCACTGATGTGGCGTTGTAGGTTCGCACCACAGGTCGCATAGATCAGATAACTAGACAGCCAATAGGAGGAAGGAAACATGGTGGAGGTACTCGATTTGGTGAGATGGAGCGCGATGCAGTCCTTGCTCATGGGGCTTCTTTTCTTTTACACGACAGGCTCCATTCCTGTTCGGATTACCATATCGCGGATGTGTGCTCCCTTTGTGGGAGCTTACTAACGGCAACGGTAATCAAATCCGAAACTCAGAAGAAAACCAAGCGTGAGATGCTTGGGCTCCCCACTGTGAAACCGCCCAAGAACTTTGCGTGCCATGCCTGCAAAACAAGCAAAGGGATGGAGACTGTCGCAATGCCGTATGTTTTCAGATATTTGGCCGCCGAGCTGGCGGCCATGAACATAAAGCTGGAGCTTCGGTTGAGCAATAGAACGGAACTTCCTCCCAGCAAAGAATCCTAAAAGTGTATCTTCACCGAGTTACCGATCACAACGAAGCGAAGGTACCCCAAATTCATTGCGGTCCTTGGCAGGAGCAAGAAGCACAAATGCAGCCATGGCGTGAGCCCTAGAGCACAATGTCCAGCAGGACATCGCGAAGTTTTGCCCAGAGGGAAATGTATCTTCTCCCAGATGAGTTGTTGATCACTATTGTGTTGCTTCATACATGGGTGTGAATTGCGACGTATCGTTGTATCAAAACATCAGTGATAATCTGGATTATACATTGTTTGGTCATCCTCCTGCCCTAGCATGTGGACATGATTGGGTGGTGACATTTGCCTCGCGTCTATTTATGGCCTTCTTGGCGAACATTTCCAAAACAGTATTAGCAGGCAGCATAGGGTGGTTGTGATAAACATTATTGAATTCTGCGAAAGCCCAAACTGGAAACGGCCGCACGCACCAAAATTTACAGCGAGCACCACCGGAACACGATAAAATAGTGGGTTCGTTTTGGTCATGGTTTCAGTTTATAGTTTTTAAATTCTAGTTGTTCATAAAAGATAGTACATAGAAAAAATAACCGTATGTAATTTTAACCGATATAGTTGAATTTATTATAATATACTATTATTTATCTGTAGATCTTATCTTAAAAAGATGTATAATATGCACTGGTTAGTTACCAAATCAAGGTCAAAAAACCTAGCCAAAATCCAAAGCATCAACACGTACGATAGAAAGCTACTCCGTTTCTTTCATATTTGTTCAGTTTTCTTGCGAAATTTCATGAGAAAATCTTGATTTGCACGCGAAGTCTTCGCTAGCAATCTTTTAATATTACGGCTATTGTGTTTATTTTTCCTAATATCATGATCCTTTATTTGTATGATTTCATATATGAGTCATGAATGACATTTATACAATACCTATTAATCTAACTAATAATTACTCATCGCTTAATAAAATTTGGATGGTTGTCAACCCCTATATGAGATATGTTATAATGCATCTCTTAAAATAATTCTTATACTGCTATCATTATATTATCATTCCACACGACCTCATATCGGGAATTATGTTTCTCCATTTCCAACCTTAACAAACCCTTCCACTTATCATAACCATATCTTAATCTTTTCAAAGTTTTCTTTAATTCATAACGTATAACCTGTTAACAACGGTTACCTGATTTAGGGTTACCCACATATAGGGGAGATTTTCACTTACCTGATAACGTACAGGGGCGTACACTTTTGTTACCCAAGATATTACATCCCGTCTGCGGTTATACAGTCGAGAACAGTGTTGTGCTTGACTATTATCATATAATCGGGATGTGGGAAGTAATCGTTGGTGCCATTGTCACAATTTGCTAAATAACAATTATCTTTGATTACAGCATTCATGTTGTCTCCTTACTCAGAATATTACACTCCATCTGCGGTTATACAGTCGAGAACAGTGTTGTGCCTGACTACTCTCGTATAATCGAGTATGTGGGAAGTAGTCGTCGGTGTCATTTCTATAACTTGCTAAATAACAATTATCCATAATTCAAATTTTCCTGTTATCTCTATCTTCGTCCTTATCAGTAGTTCCGGTCATCTAGTTTCATTGCACTTAGTTTGTGTCAATTACTTGCTTGCACGACTTGTCCTTTGTATACTTTATTTGCGACCATTGGGCAAAGATGGACTCTTTCCTCTCTTTTTTCTCTCGGGGGGCCTGAGTGCAGTCGCCAAACCATTGGGCGACTTTTATGCAGTCGCCCAATGGGAGGGCGACTGGACGAAAGTCGCCCAACGGTGGGGCGACTGCAATTAATCGCCTAACGGTTGAGAGATTTTCCAGTTGTCGCTGCTGGGTTGGGCGAAATGCTCCAGTCGCCCAACCATTCGGCGACTAGAGCCTATTTCTCCGTCAGCCCGCCGCAGCATCGCCCGCCGCGCCCCGCCTCCTCTCCGCCGCGGCCCCACCCCCGCCTCCTCTCCATCAGCCCGCCGCAACATCGCCCCGCCGCCTCCTCTCCGCCGCGGCCCCGCCCCCGCCTCCTCTTCGTCTAGGGTTTTACCCTTCCCGCCGAACCAAACGCGCGCGGAGCCTAGCCCCTCGCCCCCCCCCCGCGTCCCCGCTACCTCCTGCCATGGCGGCGGCTGCTAAGAAGGGCAAGTACGCGGCGCTACGGGAGCTGTTCTGGCCACACATCGAGTCGTTCAACTACTTCCTCGATGAGGGGCTCGACAAGATGATCCTCTCCATCCGCCCCATCGAGATCACCGACCCCTCCTCCAACACCACGCTGAGAAATATCCTTCGTGCTTCAGTTCGTTTTTGTTTTTCGGTTCTCTTTTGCTCTTCAGTGCAGTGATTATGTATAGCTGTAAGATTTTAGCAGTTGCAACAGGTAGCAAGAGCTATCAGTGCCCAAATTCCCGTTATGTTTTGCCTGGTTAGTAGCTTTTGGCTGTTGCAGGACACAATGGAGAATTCCATTTTTTTTCCTCAAAAGCTGAAAAAGGGTGCAAATTCTCATGAATCATCATGAGATGGATCGCGTTGTATTTATTTACCACTCACCACAGTAGACCGCAATGAAATTTAAGATAATTTTTAGAATTTCCTGGAGTTACACACTGGGTGAATTATCCTAAAAAACCTTAGAGCCAACTTAGAGCTACTAAAGCACATATTAGAATTTTTGTACTGCCTCGCTAAATTGGGCTCGTCGTTAGCTTTCCAATGAGTACACGAACGTCGAAAACGGACACCGTATGCAAAAGATATGACCGTTTTACTGAAGGTGTGCCGGAAACGGACTCGAATTCGTTTCGGCCTCAATTGAAACTGCTATAACCTTTGATCCCGTGGCCGAAATTCCTCAAATTGTTTTCTGGAGGCTTTTGGATGTATGAAGAACAGCTCCACCAATTTTCATTATTTTTGGCGAAGGTTTGGTGCACTTTCCAAATTTCGGCAAAGATGGACTCTTTCCTCTCTTTTTTCTCTCGGGGGGCCTGAGTGCAGTCGCCAAACCATTGGGCGACTTTTATGCAGTCGCCCAATGGGAGGGCGACTGGATGAAAGTCGCCCAATGGTGGGGCGACTGCAATTAATCGCCTAACGGTTGAGAGATTTTCCAGTTGTCACTGCTGGGTTGGGCGAAAGGCTCCAGTCGCCCAACCATTGGGCGACTGGAGCCTATTTTTGTAAAAAAATTTCCCGCACGAATATATTTCTGTAATTTTGCATAAAAAATGGATTATACTTGCAAAAAATTCGAGTCTCGACTCCCGTCTCGCGACCTCCAGCCGCCTCCCCGCCTCCGCGACTCAGGCACTCCGCCGCCGGCCGTCCCCAGGCCCCAGCCCCCCACCGCATCGGCGCATCCTCTCCCCCGCGTCGCTGCGCCCGTGCCTCCTCTTCGCTGCGCCCCCGCCCCCGCCTCCTCTCCGTCAGCCCGCCGTAGCGTCGCCCGCCGCCTCCTATCCGCCGCGGCCCCGCCTCCTCTCCGCCGCGGCCCCGCCCCCGCCTCCTCTTCGTCTAGGGTTTTACCATTCCCGCCGAACCAAACGCCGCCACCTCCACCTCCCGCTGCCACTCGCCGGAGCCCTAGCCCCTCGCGTGCCCCAACCCCGGCGTCCTGCTTACCTCCTGCCGTGGCGGCGGCTGCTAAGAAGGGCGAGTACGTGGCGCTACGGGAGCTGTTCCGGCCGCACATCGAGTCGTTCAACTACTTCCTCGATGAGGGGCTCGACAAGATGATCCTCTCCATCCGCCCCATCGAGATCACCAACCCCTCCTCCAACACCACGCTGAGAAATATCCTTCGTGCTTTAGTTCGTTTTTGTTTTTCGGTTCCCTTTTGCTCTTCAGTGCAGTGATTGTGTATAGCTGTAAGATTTTAGCAGTTGCAACAGGTAGCAAGAGCTATCAGTGTCCAAATTCCCGTTATGTTTTGCCTGGTTAGTAGCTTTTGGCTGTTGCAGGACACAATGGAGAATTCCATTTTTTTTCCTCAAAAGCTGAAGAAGGGTGCAAATTCTCATGAATCATCATGAGATGGATCGCGTTGTATTTATTTACCACTCACCACAGTAGACTGCAATGAAATTTAAGATAATTTTTAGAATTTCCTGGAGTTAAACTCTGGATGAATTATCCTAAAAAAGCTTAGAGCCAACTTAGACCTACTAAAGCACATATTAGAATTTTTGTACTACCTCTCTTGATCGGTCTCGTCGTTAGCTTTCCAACGAGTACAAGAACGTCGAAAACGGACACCGTATGCAAAAGTTATGCCCGTTTCACTGAAGGTGTGTCGGAAACGGACTCGAATTCGTTTCGGCCTCAATTGAAACTGCTATAACTTTTGATCCCGTGGCCGAAATTCCTCAAATTGTTTTCTGGAGGCTTTTGGATGTATGAAGAACAGCTCCACCAATTTTTATTATTTTTGGTGAAGGTTTGGTGCACTTTCCAAATTTCGGCAAAGATGGACTCTTTCCTCTCTTTTTTCTCTCGGGGGGCCTGAGTGCAGTCGCCAAACCATTGGGCGACTGGATGAAAGTTGCCCAACGGTGGGCGACTGCAATTAATCGCCTAACGGTTGAGAGATTTTTCAGTTGTCGCTGCTGGCTTGGGCGAAAGGCTCCAGTCGCCCAACCATTGGGCGACTGGAGCCTATTCTTGTAAAACATTTTCCCGCGGGTATATATTTCTGCAATTTCGAATAAAAAATGGATTATACTTACAAAAAATTCGAGTCTCGACTCCCGTCGCGCGACCTCCAGCCGCCTCTCCGCCTCCACGACTCTGGCACTCCGCCGCCGGCCACCCCAGGCCCCAGTCGCCCACCGCATCGGCGCATCCTCTCCCCCGCGTCGCTGTGCCCGTGCCTCCTCTTCGCTGCGCCCCCGCCTCCTCTCCGTCAGCCCGCCGCAGCATCGCCCGCTGCCTCCTCTCCGCCGCGGCCCCGCCTCCTCTCCGCCGCGGCCCCGCCCCCGCCTCCTCTTCGTCTAGGGTTTTACCCTTCCCGCTGAACCAAATGCTGCCACCTCCGCCTCCCGCCGCCACTTGCTGGAGCCCTAGCCCCTTGCGTCCCCCCACCCCGGCGTCCTGCTTACATCCTGGCATGGCGGCGGCTGCTAAGAAGGGCGAGTACGCGGCGCTACGGGAGCTGCTCCGGCCGCACATCGAGTCGTTCAACTACTTCCTCGATGAGGGGCTCGACAAGATGATCCTCTCCATCCGCCCCATCGAGATCACCGACCCCTCCTCCAACACCATGCTGAGAAATATCCTTTGTGCTTCAGTTCGTTTTTATTTTTCAGTTCTCGTTTGCTCTTCAGTGCAGTGATTATGTATAGCTGTAAGATTTTAGCAGTTGCAATAGGTAGCAAGAGCTATCAGTGTCCAAATTCCCGTTATGTTTTGCCTGGTTAGTAGCTTTTGGCTGTTGCAGGACACAATGGAGAATTCCATTTTTTTCCTCAAAAGCTGAAAAAGGGTGCAAATTCTCATGAATCATCATGAGATGGATCGCGTTCTATTATTTACCACTCGGCACAGCAGACTACAATGAAATTTAAGATAATTTTTAGAATTTCCTGGAGTTAAACTCTGGGTGAATTATCCTAAAAAAACTTAGAGCCAACTTAGACCTACTAAAGCACATATTAGAATTTTTGTACTGACTCTCTGGATCGGGCTCGTCGTTAGCTTTCCAACGAGTACACGAACATCGAAAACGGACACCGTATGCAAAAGTTATGCCCGTTTTACTGAAGGTGTGTCGGAAACGGACACGAATTAGTTTCGGCCTCAATTGAAACTGCTATAACTTTTGATCCCGTGGCTGAAATTGCTCAAATTTGTTTCTGGAGGCTTTTGGATGTACGAAGAATAGTTCCACCAATTTTCATTATTTTTGGCGATGGTTTGATGCACTTTCCAAATTTCGGCAAAGATGGACTCTTTCCTCTCTTTTTCTCTCGGGGGCACGAGTGCGATCGCCAAACCTTTGGCGACTTTTATGCGATCGCCCAATGGGTGGCGATCGGATGAAAGTCGCCCAATGGGAGGGCGATGGATGAAAGTCGCCAACGGTGGGGCGACTGTAATTAATCGCCAAACGGTTGAGAGATTTTTCAGTTGTCGCTGCTGGGTTGGGCGAAAGGCTCCAGTCGCCCAACCATTGGGCAACTGGAGCCTATTTTTGTAAAACAATTTCCCGCGGGTATATTTTTGTAATTTTGAATAAAAAATGGATTATCCGTACAAATAATTCGAGTCTTGACGGCCGGTGGATAAGTGGGGGTGATTAGGGCTTCCGTTTCCACGCTTTAATCGGGAGTTAAGGGGGAGAAACAGTGATTTTCATGAGCTCCATTCCGGTTTTAATGGTGGAGGAGAGAGAGGGTGGGAGGAGGAAGAAGGAGAGGTTGAAGAAACATATGACATGTGGGGTCCATATGTCATAGAGAGAGAGGAAGTGAAGGGACACGGGCCGTCGGATTGTTGACACGTGGCAAGTGAGTGTTTCATGGTCTTTGGATGGAGATGAAGGGGTAAGTGACTTTGTATGGCTAGGATTAAATCGTGGAGAGAGAATGATTCAATCTGAGGGTGACACATGGCGGGCTAGGAATAATTTGAATTTTATTTTCGGATTAATTTTCAGAAAATACTAGAAACTTTATAAATACTTACAAAATAATAATTAATGTCTAAAAAATTCCAAAAAATTTATAGAATATTCCTGGAGCTCTTTTAGACTTAGGAAAAATATTTTTAATTTCAAATTTTCATTTAATAATTTTATAAAATACTTTTTAACCTTTAAAATTGATTTTTAATTCCAAAAAATTCTCAAAAATCAATTAAAAATTTAGGGAAGGTTAGGAAAATAAAATAAACTCTTTTTGGCTTTAATAAAATATTTAAACTACATTTTCTTGCTTTATATTTGGAAATAAAATCCAGATAACTCCAAATAAATCCCAGAAAAACACAGAAAATCCAAATAAAACCAAAAGCTTTAAATATTTAATTTGAAATAGCATTTTTACATAAATTTACAAATATATTTTATTTTATGTTTTTAGTTAAATTACTTTTTGCAAAAGCCTTTTTTCCAATGCTGAAAATAGACAAATAAAATCTTCAAAATTTAAGCAACCAAAGAACGCTTTATTTTATTTTAAATATATTAATTTTTTACTGAAATTTTGAAATAAACAGCTGGGCTGTTACAAACTACCCCCCTTAAAAAGAATCTCGTCCCCGAGATTCGTACGGGTTAGCAAAGAAATAGGTTTGGATCTTACTTTGTGTGGCTTGAGCGAAGATCTGGTTCAGACGTCCCTTTGCAAACTTCTGTGGCCTTTTGTTTGCTGTCTGGAGGTTGTTGGCAGTTGATGTTCCGGATGTACCATTCTTCACTGTCTGCTGTCTCTTGGGGCAGTTGTTGGCATAGTGTCCTGTCTTGTGGCAGTTGAAACAGGTAACACCGGCTGCAGGGTTCTGGACCTTCGGTGGAAAGCCAAATATCAAAGCCTTGTTGTCCTCGGTGTCGGTAAAGGTGTTGGTTGATTCTCGCTCTTCTGTTGTCGGTGACGGCTGAAATTTGACGGCCTGTGGTAAGGTTCTTTTTAACCTTGGAAAAGCTTCCGGAGTTCATGTGCTGGGTGGACATTCTTCTTTTCCGATTTTCCATTTCCACAAACTTGCCCTCCTGGCGAATGGCCTTGCTGGCTAACTGATGAAAATCTGCGTAATCTTTGGATATCAGCTGTACAGAGATGTTGTCGTTCAAGCCTTCTAAAAATCTTTCCTGCTTGGCTTCGTCGGTGGACACATCCTCTGGTGCGTAGCGTGCAAGCTGGTTGAATTTCTGCAAGTATTCATTCACCGTACGGCTTCCTTATCGTAGAGCTCTGAATTCCTTCTTCTTCAAAGTGATGGTGCCAGGCGGAATGTGTGCTTTGCGGAGACTTTGCACGAACTCATTCCAGGTAATAGCTTGGGGGTTGACATGAGAGGCTGTTAAGGTATCCCACCACTCGGATGCGAGTCCATTCAGCTGGTGAGTAGCAAACAGGAGTCTTTCGCGGTCGGTGCACTGCAAGATGTCCAGCTTCTTTCTAATTGCGCGGGGCCAATCGTCAGCGTCCATCGGCTCTGTGCTGCTTGAGAAAGTCGGGGGTCTTATCCTCAGAAACTCTGGCAATCGGTTCTGGAGAGCTTGAGCTGGTGGCTGAGGAGCTTGCGGAGCAGGGTTGTTGATAGCTCGAGCTAACAGTTGAATCAACTGATTTTGATTTGCCATCATTTGAGCCCAGTCAAGTCCGACTTCTGGCGGAGGCAGGGGAACAGGGGCGGACTGACTTCCTTGAGCGTCATTGTTGTCATTGGGGTTGCCTTCAATAGCATTCCTTCTTGTGTTCACCATCTTGCTGAAGTTTAGGTGAGAGGAGAGTTAAGACAAAGAAGGAAGGGGTTGTTTTTGCCCAACACAAAACATTGACTTAGCAAAAACTTTTATTTAAGCAAACAATAGTTACGGCTGCCGACAAAAGGGAAAAATGACAGTGCATAACCTCGTCTACTGTCTAGCTTAACAACTTAACCTAAAAGGATAAGGGTTGTCTTGGAGTGATCCTTCGTAGCTCTTGACGTACGAAGCATGATCCTTTGGTGCAAAGATTGAGGTTGCGACAGAGTCGATGAAGTTCAACCATTGCCCATCTATAGTTGTTTTGAGCAAGGGGAGATTTAGAAATGAATTTTCAAGTAATGACATAAAGATAAGGGAGAATTGGAAGATGAGATCAAGCAAAGATTAAGAGATAAGGGTAGCATGGATTGAGGGGTAAGAATAAGATTTTTTGTTTTGAAATTACTTTTATTTAAAATAAATCCTTAAGGTCTGACCATTCTATTCTATATACGGTCACGTCTTAGAGTCATTATAGCTCTGATACCATCTCTGTCGGGACCCGGAGCAGCAACTCCAGAACCCTCTATGTTAATCGCACTATCCCAGGAAAAGCTAGTGCACACAGTGTTTACAAAGAGAAATATCATGCGTAATGACAAATTTTATTTAACTAATATGAGCCTGATGGCCAAAGTTTACAACAATAGCAAAAGAAGGCAGCAGAAGAAATACATAAAGCAGCAGCCCATCCAGCTTTCCCACAAGGCGAATGACTGTAAGACGTGGCCTAGTCGCAATCCTCACCGAAGTCGTCGAAAGCTTCCTCAGGAAAGAGTTAGATAAAGCAACATGAGTACAAAAAATACTCCACAAGTTACACCAGGAGATTAACAGAATTGATGCATGCATATGGAGTATCAAAGGAAGGCATAATATGGTTAATTTGCATAAAAAGGCGATCATTGGAGTAAATATCATAAGTAAGTGCAAAAGCTGAATTTGATATATTAAATAAAACAATGTTGTAAACAAAATAGATACCATTAGTGCAGGTCCATCCCCCACACTAACCTAACCACGGGCATCCCACCCGGACCATCTTTTCAAAAGATACCACATGGATTCCATCCATCCCTACACTTTTAAAATCTCTCATGGATTCCATCCATCCACAAGGCTTTCGCAAACCATTTTGAAAACTAAAGTCTAATCCGTGAAAAACTTCACTCAGCATGCCCATGACTGTGGGCACGGCTATCCAGGATAGATTATACACTCTGCAGAGGTTGTACAGCTTTACCCGCAAGACATGATCATCCCGGTTTGCCACGCGAGTTACACACTTCCTTAGGTGTGCGGCGAGGAGATCATGACAAGGCCTTTACAATGATCCGTTGTCAACATAATCATACCGCCACTAAGGTTTCACCACAACATGAATCCACATGTTGGAGCCCCCTCTTGTGCCGTGTGAGACTTCTCACGGCCTACGCCGCGCTCACATTCAGCCTATAGCGAGATCATGTTGGAACTTCACAAATTATTCGGCCAGGTCTATCCCATACCAGACTTGTGGTAGTACGATAGGGCTTTGCAATGTAGCTCACAGACCGGTCCTTAACTTGACTTAGGCCCAACCACATACCCTCATGCCCGACAATCAACCACTGCGGCTCCGACCAACAGGGCATGCCTGCACCCACCAATCTAACCAATTGCCTAAGTCTAAACCAGTTTTATATTTTGTTTGGAAATAATTTTGTAAACATTCTCGACTCACCAAAGTCAAGAATTCAGTTTTAAGGTTCGTCATTTTATGTGAAAGATCATCCCAAACCATAATCAGTAAAGCATGGCTAAGCATTTCTACAAAATTCCTAGTTAGTGCTATTGTACTAACTAGGTTTTATCTAGGGTTGACAAGGTATAATGGTAAGCAATATCAAATTTGCCTGTCCAAAGAATTTGGGTGTAACTAGAGTTCAAAACTGAATTTAAACTAACTTGAATAAAATTACGCATGCAATAATAATTTAAAAACAACATAATTAATTTAAAATATTAGGTTCAACATGATCAAAGGTGTAACTTGCCTTGCTCAAGACACAGTGCGAAATCGTCGTCGTTCTCCGAATTAAATCGAAATCTACGCGCGAAGAACCAAGCAAATAAATTCAAATAAAATCGAAATAAAAATCCAAAAATTATAAAATATATACTGGAAGATAGAATATGATTTTATATAAATTTATAAATTTGAATCACTGGATTCAGAGTTCGGACGACGGAGAACGAGCAATTGGAAGTTTGAATGGATTGGAAATTCCAGAAAATATAAAACCGAGGGAATATTATCTGGAATCTTATTTTTGGCTGATTTTTGGGTATATTTGAGTGTATGACGTGTGGGGCCAGGTTGTCATTGGGAGAGACAAAAATAACCAAGGCTAACCGAAAATACATTGCCTAGGATTTGAACTCACAACCTCATTCATGCATGCACTAACTTGACTCCCCTAGCCAAGTGGGCAGTTGCTCTTTCCTGACAAGAAGCATCATCAAATCAAGCTAAACAAGGATGAACAATACATGGAGAAAGAATGAAAGAGGAGGCACGCTGGTGGTACATGGCCGGCGACCTCGCCGGCGAGCGGCGGCCGGAGGTGGGGCGCGAGCGCGCGGGTGGCGGAGGGGCGGCGGCCGCCATCGATGACGGCGGCGAGAGCATCGAAGGCGGCGCGGCGGTTGAAGTTGGGGCGGCGGCGGGAGGCGGCGACGCAGGCGCACGGCGGCGAGAGAGCGGCCGAAGATGAGAGGAAAGGCGGCGGCGGGTGGAATGGCCGAAGGGAAGAAAGAAGAGCCGGCATTCGGGAATTTATAGGAAGAGAGAGGAGAGGAAAGGGCTTTCGGTTTTGAGAGTGAAATAAAGGGGAAAACGGCCAGTGGATTAGTGGGGGTGATTAGGGCTTCCGTTTCCACGCTTTAATCGGGAGTTAAGAGGGAGAAACGGTGGTTTTCATGAGCTCCATTTCGGTTTTAATGGTGGAGGAGAGAGAGGGTGGGAGGAGGAAGAAGGAGAGGTTGAAGAAACATATGACATGTGGGGTCCATATGTCATAGAGAGAGAGGAAGTGAAGGGGTATGGGCCGTCGGATTGTTGACACGTGGCAAGTAAGTGTTTCATGGTCTTTGGATGGAGATGAAGGGGTAAGTGACTTTGTATGGCTAGGATTAAATCGTGGAGAGAGAATGATTCAATCTGAGGGCGACACATGGTGGGCTAGGAATAATTTGATTTTTATTTTCGGATTAATTTTCAGAAAATACTAGAAACTTTATAAATACTTACAAAATAATAATTAATGTCTAAAAAATTCCAAAAAATTTATAGAATATTCCTGTAGCTCTTTTAGACTTAGGACAAATCTTTTTAATTTCAAATTTTCACTTAATAATTTTATAAAATACTTTTTAACCTTTAAAATTGATTTTTTATTCCAAAAAATTCTCAAAAATTAATTAAAAATTTAGTGAAGGTTAGGAAAATAAAATAAACTCTTTTTAGCTTTAATAAAATATTTAAAATACATTTTCTTGCTTTAGATGTTGAAATAAAATCTAGATAACTCCAAATAAATCCCAGAAAAACACAGAAAATCCAAATAAAAGCCAAAAGCTTTAAATATTTAATTTAAAATAGCATTTTTACATAAATTTACAAATACATTTTATTTTATGTTTTTAGTTAAATTACTTTTGGCAAAAGCCTTTTTCCAACGCTAAAAATAGACAAATAAAATCTTCAAAATTTAAGCAACCAAAGAACACTTTATTTTATTTTAAATTAATTAATGTTTTTACTAAAATTTGGAAATAAATAGCTGGGCTGTTACAAACTACCACCCTTAAAAAGAATCTCGTCCCCGAGATTCGGACGGGCTAGCAAAGAAATAGGTTTGGGTCTTACTCTGTGTGGCTTGAGCGAAGATCTAGTTCAGACGTCCCTTTGCAAACTTCTGTGGCCTTTTGTTTGCTGTCTGGAGGTTGTTGGCAGTTGATGTTCCGGATGTACCATTCTTCACTATCTGCTGTCTCTTGGGGCAGTTGTTGGCATAGTGTCCTGTCTCGTGGCAGTTGAAACAGGTAACACCGGCTGCAGGGTTCTGGTCCTTCGGTGGAAAGCCAAATATCAAAGCCTTGTTGTCCTCGGTGTCGGTAAAGGTGTTGGTTGATTCTTGCTCTTCTGTTGTCGGTGACAGCTAAAATTTGACGGCTTGTGGTAAGGTTCTTTTAACCTTGGAAAAGCTTCTGGAGTTCATGTGCTGGGTGGACATTCTTCTTTTTCGATTTTCCATTTCCACAAACTTGCCCTCCTGGCGAATGGCCTTGCTGACTAACTGATGAAAATCTGCGTAATCTTTGGATATCAGCTGTACGGAGATGTTGTCGTTTAAGCCTTCTAAAAATCTTTCCTGCTTGGCTTCATCGGTGGACACATCCTCTGGTGCGTAGCGTGCAAGCTGGTTGAATTTCTGCAAGTATTCATTCACCGTACGGCTTCCTTGTCGTAGAGCTCTGAATTCCTTCTTCTTCAAAGTGATGGTGCCAGATGGAATGTGTGCTTTGCGGAGACTTTGCACGAACTCATTCCAGGTAATAGTTTGGGGGTTGACATGAGAGGCTGTTAAGGTATCCCACCACTCGGATGCGGGTCCATTCAGCTGGTGAGTAGCAAACAGGACTCTTTCGCGGTCGGTGCATTGCAAGATGTCCAGCTTCTTTCCAATTGCGCGGAGCCAATCGTCAGCGTCCATCGGCTCTGTGCTGCTTGAGAAAGTCAGGGGTCTTATCCTCAGAAACTCTGGCAATCGGTTCTGGAGAGCTTGAGCTGGTGGCTGAGGAGCTTGCGGAGCAAGGTTGTTGATAGCTTGAGCTAACAGTTGAATCAACTGATTTTGATTTGCCAACATTTGAGCCCAGTCAGGTCCGACTTCTATCGGAGGCAGGGGAATAGGGGCGGACTGACTTCCTTGAGCGTCATTGGGGTTGCCTTCAATAGCATTCCTTCTTGTTTCAGTTCGTTTTTGTTTTTCGGTTCTCTTTTGCTCCATCCGCCCCATCGACATCACCGACCCCCTCCTCCAATACCACGCTGAGAAATATCCTTCGTGCTTCAGTTCGTTTTTGTTTTTCGGTTCTCTTTTGCTCTTCAGTGCAGTGATTATGTATAGCTGTAAGATTTTAGTAGTTGCAACAGGTAGTAAGAGCTATCAGTGTCCAAATTCCCGTTATGTTTTGCCTAGTTAGTAGCTTTTGGCTGTTGCAGGACACAATGGAGAATTCCATTTTTCCCTCAAAGGCTAAAAAAGGGTGCAAATTCTCATGAATCATCATGAGATGGATCGCGTTGTATTTATTTACCACTCGCCACAGTAGACTGCAATGAAATTTAAGATAATTTTTAGAATTTCCTGGAGTTAAACTCTGGGTGAATTATCCTAAAAAACTTAGAGCCAACTTAGAGCTACTAAAGCACATATTAGAATTTTTGTACTGCCTCTCTGGATCGGGCTCGTCGTTAGCTTTCCAATGAGTACAAGAACGTCGAAAACGGACACCGTATGCAAAAGTTATGCCCGTTTTACTGAAGGTGTGTCGGAAACGGACTCGAATTCGTTTCGGCCTCAATTGAAACTACTATAACTTTTGATCCCGTGCCCCTTTGTAGCTTCTAAAGGTTTCAAACTGTACCAGATGGACGTCAAGAGTGCCTTCCTTAATGGATTAATTGAGGAAGAAGTCTATGTTAGACAGCCTCCTGGTTTCGAAAACCCCAAATACCCAAACCATGTCTTCAAGCTTTCTAAAGCTTTGTATGGACTTAAGCAGGCCCCGAGAGCGTGGTATGAGAGGCTTAAGTCCTACCTGTTGAGTCATGGTTTTGAGATGGGTAAAGTAGACAAGACATTGTTCATCCGCCGACATGGCACTGATCTGTTGCTCATCCAGATTTATGTGGATGACATCATCTTTGGCGGTTCCTCGCATGCTCTCGTTTCCCAGTTTTCCGATGTCATGAGCTCGGAGTTTGAGATGAGCATGATGGGCGAGTTGAGTTTCTTCCTTGGCTTCCAAATTAAGCAGACTCGGGAGGGTACCTTCTTGCATCAGGGCAAGTATACTCGAGACCTCCTAAAGCGCTTCAATATGAGTGATGG
Organism: Dendrocalamus sinicus; assembly: GCA_036346575.1. Taxonomy (NCBI): domain Eukaryota; kingdom Viridiplantae; phylum Streptophyta; class Magnoliopsida; order Poales; family Poaceae; genus Dendrocalamus; species Dendrocalamus sinicus. The sequence continues at coordinate 19,955,910 of CM070668.1, read as the reverse complement.
AAAACCAGTGTCCACTCCGATGGCTACCTCAGCTTCACTCGACCCAGATGAGGATGGCGAGCCAGTTGATCAGAAGGAGTATAGGAGTATGATCGGCTCCCTCTTGTACCTCACTGCCTCGAGACCAGACATACACTTCTCCGTGTGTCCTTATGGGCTGTTGTGAGGGGGAGTTTGTGCTTTACTGCTTACTATATTGATTATGCTCTTACTTCATTCTGTTGCATTTCTTTCGGGGTGCCTTGGGTTAGTCCTTCTAGCATAGATTAGTTGGTCTTCTTGTCTAGCTGCTTAGACGTCTTCTTCTCATCTTGTGACCTAGGGTTCTACTCTATTAGCCGCTTCTCTTCCTTCACTAGGTTGAGCCCACTCACTGCTTTTAGGTTCTAGCAAGGGTCGGGCCACCCTTGGGTAGACAAGGTACGTGTTTGCTCCCTAGTGAGGTAGATTACCGGACTAATAGTCCTAGAGTCATATGGGGTAGATGAGAGTCAGTCTAAGCCATAGTTGCCTCTATATCTTATCTATGCTTTAAGGATCGCTGCTTTCTTGCTTTTTGCCGACTTCTCGATTTTATTGCTTTGGTTCAGGGGGAGTTCATTTGGGAGCTTCTGGAGCTTAATACTGACATAACTCAACTTGAACTAAAAGCCGCATCTCATGTTGAGGGGGAGCTGGATTTTCTGCATTTTCAGCATTTCTGCATTGTAATATAACTACATGGAGCCTTGATTATTATCCTTGATGACATGTTTACAATGCATTACTCTTGCCATGACTTGTGCTTAAGTTGCTAGATTTATCATGACTTCATATGTGTAGACTAGCTTTTGCCATGATAAGTTCATTAAAATTGCTCAACTTGAATTAAAACTTGTCATGCTAGCATTGGAGTCTAGTCTTTCTTGAGCTATCCTTTTATGATTCATGCCATGTCAAATAGGCTGAGTTGAGCGTTGAATCTCTATTGAGCCTTAGATTGAGCTATTTTAGTCTCTTGATGATGCATAAGTTAGTACAACATGTTAAAAAGTAAAAAGATCTCTTTTGTGCGAAAAAACTAATCTCACCAATTCTTTCTCATAAGACGGCTTGCCATTGCACTAGACATGAACTCAGGGGGAGTTTTGGATGACCTAGACTATCTTCTTAAGCTTCTTGCTTGGAGTAGTCGCATAAGGCTTGAGGTCTAGCACATGATAAAACAAAAATCTGGTTGGCCACAACCATGAATTTCAAAAAAAACTATGTCATTTGTGCTCAATTTGCTTAAGCTACACAAAGTACCGAGTACTTTAACCAATGTTTCATTCTTGAGCATATAACACTCTGTTTGGACTCAATATTAGCTTCTTGGTTCCGCTTAGCTTATTGATATGGCCTGCATCATCCTTAGATATCTCTAGCTAGACTTTGCTTCTTTATGACTTGACATGCTCACATATTGTACTACTTTTTCATATTGTCATCTATGTGCTCTAGCTGGCTTATATATATGTTGTCATGATCTAGATAGCGTTTTATTGAGTTATGGCTTGGTGTAATTCTTTATGGTCATCATGGATAATCCTCATAGCTCTAAATGCTTAAATAAACAAACTTCAGCCAGTTTCATCTATTGACATGTTATATTCTCTCCGTTTGCATTCTTGATGTGTTTATTGCCAAAAGGGGAGAATAGAGGAGAAAAAGCTAGTTTGGGATCATTTTAGAGTTTTGGAGAACAATTTGCTCTTTTAGTTGTTGCTCTAATGTTCCTTCTATCGACATGGTCATTAGTTTCATTTCCTTCTTTGGACCATGTTGGATTCTTCAAACTCAAACTCAACTTTGTGCTTTTTCGGAGTTTGTCAATATACTCATCAAGGGGGAGATTGATGAACCATGTGGAGGTGACCACATGTGTATGATGAGTAATTGACATTGGTTTAGGAAAGTCGAGTTTGGTTTGAGTGGTTCGGAGTCGAGTCATTGCATGGTGCAATCGGGCTCGGTTAGACTTGGTCAAACTTGGTCGTATGGGTTTAGGACGCCTATTCTTGGTTTCGACAGGTTTTGACTTCATCTGTGGTAAGTATAATGTTATTTACGCTTTCATGTATCGAGCGGTGCTATTTGATGTGTTTCTTGTCTGTGTGACTGCAGGATGTCGAAGCGGAGCTGTGGTGAGACACGAGGTGACCGGACTAGACACAGGGAGGTGTCGAGGTCAGAACGGTCAGATGTGTCGAAGACGGCGTAGATTCGACGTGGTTGCGAGTCGTGGACGACAAGGAGCGCGGAAGCTTCCCGGAAGGTGCAGAAGGGGCGAATCGGGAAATTCACAAGGCTGCACAAGCGGGAGCGGGCTCCGTTGGACTTAGCGGGCGTAACGGGGTGGAGACCCGTTAGCCGTAGGCTATATATATGAGGTGGTGGCTGCATGCCCACTTGAACACTTCAAGGGATTTTAGGGTTTCCTTTAGTCAAAATAGGCTTTAGAGGTTGCTTTGGCTTTAGGCTTTAGTGGTTGTGAGTTGTTGGAGGAGGCAGAGTTGTGTTCCCTCTGTGTCCCCTTCGATGGTTTCTTGAGAGTCTGAGTGTGTCCCCTCTTCTCCAATCATGTATTGTGGAGTTCTTGAGATGGAGAGGGAGATGAGTGATTGAGAGTCATGTAATCAACCATCTTGTTCGAATGTCCACGGTATCGGGACTCCTCTGTGTTCTTCTTTGATATGGAATGAAAATCTGAAGTTTTATTCCCGAGCCTCTGTTTGTTCTTCGTTCTTCATTTGCATGATTTCTTGTTGTTGGTTGCTGGGAATGCCAAAATGGGTTGCTCTGTGATGGGATAGTGCCTCAAGGTCATTTGATCGATTTAAATCCCAAGAACCCATTCTTGATTTCAGTTTTGGCATTTTGAGCTCCTCTGTTCATCATTTCTCCTTTTAGGGTTTTGATCTAGATTTTGATTCCCTTGAGGTAATGACCTGAGATTTTTGCTGGGATACTCTCAGATTATTGCTAACCTAACTGCAAAATCTCATGAGCCAATGACTTAAGACCACTAAGTAATTTGGACTTTATTTGTCTTCTCTGAAGCTTGCAGTCATTTCTAGGTTTTTGGTGTCTTCTGAGATTTCCTTCTTGATTAGCCCTGAATCTTGGCATGGAGAGTCTAGTGGCTATGTATTAGCTTTCTGCAAAATCTCATGACCAAAGATTCAAGGAGCAAGTAGGAATTTGATTGATAAGACTGCACTCTGAATACTTTCAGTTTCTTGTGCAAATCTGAAATTTCTGATGTTGGGTTGGATTTTTGTGGTCTCCTAGGTTCCTTGGGCTATTATAATCATCTCTTTGCTATACTGGACCAAGAGAACAAATGGAAGTCTCGATTTCTTCGGTTATGTGAAGGTTCAAGTCTTATCGTCTGAAAATTCAGCTTGTTAGCCAACTGAACCCGAAGGCCGGCCCAACTTCAACATGTCGGGCGGTCAGACCGGGTCTTCAAGGCCGGTCTGACCGGCGGCTAAACTGCGGTCAGACCGCCCCGTCAGTTCAAGTCAGGCCGGCCTTGCTGATTTTAGCCCTTTTTGCCCTTGTTTCTTTCCTTTTGTGGTTGTTACTTGCTCTTTCATCCCATGTTGAGTTGAAGCCTTTCCAGAGAGTTCTATTATCTTCTCTTTATAGTTTCAGATTGCTATTGGAGAGAAGCCTCACTTTTGAGAGCCCGACCTTTCGTGTTTCTCTTGGACTTTTAGGGTTAGACCTTCTTCTTAGTTGTTCAAGGTTCAGTGAGTTTAATTGCAGCTCTTTCATAGCTTTTTAGCTATTCGAGGAGGATTCAAGTGAGCACTCTTTGAGGGGTAAACTTTTATTAGAGCGACATTCACCCCCCCTCTGTCGCCATTTCGGTCCAACAATTGGTGTCAAAGCCGGTTAGCTCTAATTCATAGATCTTAACCGGTCTCAAGAGCCATGGTGACGGACAAGTACTCGACCCAGCCGCCCATTTTCGATGGCATCGATTACCCCTTCTGGAAGAGCCGAATGGAGACATACATCCAGGCCTGTGGGTACGCCATCCGCGCAAGGTCAAGGTCCGGTTTGCTGTTCCTGCCGATGAGAACATCAATGCCGGGAACATGGCTGATGTTGAGACGAACGCTAAGGCAAGGAACATCATTATCCAGGGCCTGAGTCGTAGCGAGTTTGACCGCATCTCTCATCTTTCGTCCGCCTTCGATATCTGGGAGACCCTCGATGCATACCATGAGAGCACCACCCAGATTAAGACGGTGCGACAGGACCAGTTCAAGCGGGACTACAACAAGTTCGAGATGCTTGCTGGTGAGTCTTTGGATGAGTGTTTTGCGCGTTTTCACAAGATCTTGAGCAACCTCCGAGCGATCGGTCTTACATACCCCAACTCGGACAACGCTCGTCAGATGCTCGCTGCACTTGACCTTCGTGTTTGGGAGATGAAGGTAACTACCATCAAGGACACCACAGACCTCTCGACTTTGACGCTTGACGAGCTATACTCGCGCCTCAAGACGCACGAGATTGACATTATCTCTCGTAAGTCGAAGTCTCAGTCGATGGCTTTAGTCACCGATCCCACTTTGGCTTCTGGTCACTCTTCTGATTCGCTTTGCGGTTTCTCCCTTACTGCTCTATGTGACGTAACTGATGATCAGTTAGAGCAGCTTGAGGATGAGCAACTGGCCCTCCTAGCTCGGAAGTTTTCCCATGCTTACAAGAGGAGGGACAAAGAGGGGAGGACCCGTGATTTGCTTTGAGTGTGGTAGCCCCAACCACATTCGGGCAAACTGCCCCAAACTAGAGAAGGGCAAAGCTAACTACGGCGGTTCAGGCAAGAACGACTACACCGACAAGAACCGCAACAAGAAGACTCCAGCGCACCCTCAAGGCAAGAAGACGTTCCGCAACTTCGGGAAGGCCAAGAAGCTGTTTCACCGCGTCCTCACCGCGTTCGACGACCTCGACCTCAGCGAGGTGGAGGGATGGAGCGACGACGACGGGACGGGTGACCAAGACCCCAAGAGCGGCGACAACTTCTCCGGCATGTGCTTCATGGCCCTCGAGGGCGAACTGAGCGACAGCGAGCTGTACTCCGAATCGGACGAGGTATGCCCCACCTACGACCAGCTCAACCATGCTCTTCTTAAGCTAGGCGGTTTTCATGCTAGAGCTAGGGCTAGGTGTACTGAGTTAGAGAAGGAAGTGGATAGATTGTCACTAGAGATTATTGCTCTTACATCTGCTCCTCCTAGTGATGATTGTGATACATGCTCTGCTTTGTTGGGTGATTTGGAGAAGTTAAGGACCTCACATGGTAGTTTGTCCTCCGAGCTTGAAATTGTTAAGGTGGAGAATCTTAGTCTTTTGGCTGAACTAGAAATGAGTAGGATTGCTTCTACTTCATCTACTCCTGTTGAGACTATTGCTTGCACCTCATGTGAGGATAAGGACAATGCTTTTAGAGGTCTGTACACCATGCTGTTAGATCTGCCCGAGTCTTGTGAAAACTGCAATAAATTGAAGATGAACCTAAAACGGGCAGATCACAAGATTGCTGAGTTGCGTGCTTCATTGCTTGAGCCCATTGATTCATGTTTGAACTGTCCTAAGTTAACTGCTGAACTTGAATCTGCCTCAAAACAGTTTCAAGAAATGATTGACACTAATAAGAAAATGGCTCAATTCACGACTAAGGATCCTGTTAGCTCACCATGCATTAGTTGTGATAAACTCAAACTTGAACTCGTTGCTTTGAATGACAAATATGTGAAGCTAACTAAGGATCAACTAGTGAAGGCACCAACTGGTTGTGATGTGATTGCTGCTGAGGGGGAGAAGCCCAGGGTAAGGTTGAGACGCTTAGCGACGTGAACCAAACTGCTAGCAGTAGGACTGTCCCTTCCGAGTCGGCTGTGCGTGCACAAGCCATTCTTACCTCTGCTGTTGGTTCTTCACCTGCTCCCTTACCTGCTGTTGTTCCCTCTTCCCCCTGCTCTTCTTGCACCTCTCTCTTTCGGGAGTGTCAGTACCTTATGAACACTCTCGAGAGATTTGTAGGTGGCAAGAAGAAGCTTAATCTTATTCTAGACCAATCCAAAATCTGCAAGTTCAATCAAGGTCTAGGATATGATTTTTATGAGGACATTAGGAAACATCCACCTGCTATTCTCAGACCCATAGGAAGAGGTGCGATCGAGGTTGAGCCTAGGTCTGATGAGGTCAAATTCAAATCAGCGGGCTTTGTCTAAGTGATCTTTGACAGCAAGGTGATTCCACCTGCTGCTTCGGCCTCTCAGAAGCCGAAGCCCTCTCGTGCTACTTTCACCTCTCAGAAGGTGAAGTACCACTGCACCTTCTGTCAGAAGGATGGACACACGGTCGATCGATGCTTCAGGCGTGCCAGGATTGCGCGTAGGGACCGTGCTGAGGCACTTAGGCGTGTTCAGGGTCAGCCCCAGACCTTGGGTGCACCTAAGACCAGCACGGGGTCTAGGTTTGTTTCTGATGGTTTTGGGCAGCATCGAGGACTTGGTTTTTCTGAGTCTTCTGTTTTCCGTCCTCATGCTACTCCTGGTCGTGACTTCCGCCGTCCTGAGGGTAGATCTCGTTTCCCCCGTCGAGATGGCTACCCGCGGCATGTTCAAAGATGTTGCGGTGTTCGACTCGCCGCCTATAGCGATCGGACCAAAGAACAGCCTTCGGTCTACACGTAGACCTTCTGGGTTCTTGAGTGACAGAGAGCGTAGGGTAGATAGAGGTCAGTCGTGCTTGACTACTTCATCTGCTCGACGTGTTGTTCAGTATTGGGTGCCAAAATCACTCTTGATTTACCCCAGTACTGAGACCTTACTCTCTGTTTGACTCGGGCTCGCCGGGCTGGGAAGGGAGAGGTTTGGCTCGTAGACTCCGGGTGTTCACGACACATGACCAGAGACTCCCGTTGGTTCTCTTCCCTAGCCCGTGCTCCAGGTGATGAGACGATCACCTTCAGAGATGCTTCATCTGGGCGCGTCATCGCCAAAGGTACAGTGCGCGTTAATGATTCATTTCTTTTAAGAGATGTTGCATTGGTTAGCAAGCTGCGTTATAATTTGCTTTCAGTTTCTCAGCTTACCGATGACGGTTATGAGGTGAGCTTTAAGAAAAACGCTTGCAAAATTCTTGACTCTTCGGGTAGTCTGGTTTGCGGGATTTCTCATTATGGGAGGATCTTTCGTGCTGATTTTTCTGAGTCTTCTGGTGATCCTCTCCGATGTTTGGTTGCTTCGGAGTCCCGCGATCTGACTTTCTGGCATAGGAGACTTGGTCATATCAGATTTGACCATTTGACCCGAGTTAGCGACCACGATCTCATTCGTGGTCTGCCGAAACTCAAAATGGTCAAAGATCTTGTTTGCGCTCTATGTCAGCATGGCAAGATGGTTGCCGCTTCTCACCCTCCGGTCACAGTTACGATGACCGATGCACCGGGACAGCTGCTCGACATGGACACTGTTGGACCAGCTCGAGTGCAGTCAGCAGGAGGGAAGTGGTATGTTCTTGTCGTGGTTGATGACTATTCGAGGTTTTCTTGGGTGTTTTTCTTAGCCTAGAAGGATGAGACGTTTACCCATTTTTGAGGTCTTTTTAGTAGGCTTTCTGTTGAGCTCCCGGGCGCCTTACGAGCGATCCGCAGTGACAATGGCACGGAGTTCAAGAATTCCTACTTTGAGAGGTTTTACGATGAGATAGGTGTAGAGCACCAGTTCTCTTCTCCGCACGTCCCACAGCAAAATGGCGTCGTGGAGAGGAAGAACCGTATCTTGGTCGAGATGGCCAGGACGATGCTTGATGAGTATTCTACACTGCGGAAGTTCTGGGCTGAGGCTATAGCCACCGCGTACCATGTCTCAAATCGAGTTTTTCTGAGGGCACACTTGCACCGCACTTATTATGAGCTGAGATATGGGCGAAAGCCCAGCGTCTCTTATTTTTGGCGAAGGTTTGGTGCACTTTCCAAATTTCGGCAAAGATGGATTCTTTCCTCTCTTTTTTCTCTCGGGGGGCCTGAGTGCAGTCGCCAAACCATTGGGCGAATTTTATGCAGTCGCCCAATGGGAGGGCGACTGGATGAAAGTCGCCAACGGTGGGGCGATCGCAATTAATCGCCTAACGGTTGAGAGATTTTCCATTGTCTTCTGGTTATGAAGGCTCCATCGCCCAACCATTGGGCGACTGGAGCCTATTTTTGTAAAAAAAAATTTGCCGCGGGTATATTTCTATAATTTTGAATAAAAAATGGATTATCCGTACAAAAAATTTGAGTCTCGACTCCCGTCTCGCGACCTGCAGCCGCCTCTCCGCCTCCGCGACTCCGGCACTCCGCCGTCGGCCGCCCCCAGGCCCCAGCCCCCACCGCATCGGCGCATCCTCTCCCCCGCGTCGCTGCGCCCCCGTCTCCTCTCCGTCCGCCCGCCGCAGCATCGCCCTACCGCCTCCTCTCCGCCGCGCCCCCGCCTCCTCTCCATCAGCCCGCCGCAACATCGCCCCACCGCCTCCTCTCCGCCGCGGCCCCGTCCCCGCCTCCTCTTCGCTGCGCCCCAGCCTCCTCTTTGCTGCGCCCCCGCCCCGCCTCCTCTCTGCCGCGGCCCCGCCCCCGCCTCCTCTCCATCAGCCAACCGCAGCATCGCCCCGCCGCCTCCTCTCCACCACGGCCCCGCCCTAGCCTCCTCTTCGTCTAGGGTTTTACCCTTCCCGCCGAACCAAACTTCGCCACCTCCGCCACTCGCCGGAGCCCTAGCCCCTCGCATCCCCCCACCCCGGCGTCCTGCTTACCTCCTGCCATGGCGGCGGCTGCTAAGAAGGGCGAGTACGCGGCGCTACAGGAGCTGTTCCGGCCGCACATCGAGTCATTCAACTACTTCCTCGATGAGGGGCTCGACAAGGTGATCCTCTCCATCCGCCCCATCGAGATCACCGACCCCTCCTCCAACACCACGCTGAGAAATATCCTTCGTGGTTCAGTTCGTTTTTGTTTTTCGGTTCTCTTTTGCTCTTCAGTGCAGTGATTATGTATAGCTGTAAGATTTTAGCAGTTGCAGCAGGTAGCAAGAGCTATCGGTGTCCAAATTCCCGTTATGTTTTGCCTGGTTAGTAGCTTTTGGCTGTTGCAGGACACAATGGAGAATTCCATTTTTTCCTCAAAAGCTGAAAAAGGGTGCAAATTCTCATGAATCATCATGAGATGGATCGCGTTGTATTTATTTACCACTTGCCACAGTAGACTGCAATGAAATTTAAGATAATTTTTAGAATTTCCTGGAGTTAAACTCTGGGTGAATTATCCTAAAATAACGTAGAGCCACCTTACGGCTACTAAAGCACATATTAGAATTTTTTTACTGCCTCTCTGGATCAGGCTCGTTGTTAGCTTTCCAACGAGTACAAGAACGTCGAAAACGGACACCGTATGCAAAAGTTATGCCCGTTTTACTGAAGGTGTGTCGGAAACGAACTCGAATTCGTTTCGGCCTCAATTGAAACTGCTATAACTTTTGATCCCTTGGCCGAAATTGCTCAAATTTTTTTATGGAGGCTTTTGTATGTATGAAGAACAGCTCCACCAATTTTCATTATTTTTGGTGAAGGTTTGGTGCACTTTCCAAATTTTGGCAAAGATGGACTCTTTCCTCTCTTTTTTCCCTCGGGGGGCCTGAGTGCAGTCGCCAAACCATTCGGTGACTTTTATGCAGTTGCCCAATGCGAGGGCGACTGGGTGAAAGTCACCCAATAGTGGGGCGACTGCAATTAATCGCCTAACGGTGGAGAGATTTTCCAGTTGTCGCTGCTGGGTTGGGCGAAAGGCTCCAGTCGCCCAACCATTGGGCGACTGGAGCCTATTTTGTAAAGAATTTCCCCACGAGTATATTTCTGCAATTTTGAATAAAAATGGATTATCTGTACAAAAAATTCAAATCTCGACTCCCGTCTCGCGACCTCCAGCCGCCTCTCCGCCTCCGCGACTCGGCACTCCGCGCCGCCCCCAGCCCCCCCCCACCGCATCGGCGATCCTCTCCCGCGTCGCTGCGCCCTGCCCCGCCTCCTCTCCGTCGCCCGCAGCATCGCCCGCCGCCTCCTCTTCGCTGCGCCCCCGCCTCCTCTCCGTCGTGGCCCCACCCCGCCTCCTCTCCATCACCCACCGCAGCATTGCCCCACCGCCTCCTCTCCGCCGCGGCCCGCCCGCCTCCTCTTCGCTGCACCTGCCCCGCCTCCTCTTCGATGCGCCCCCGCCCACGCCTCCTCTCCGTCGGCCGCCACAGCATCGCCCCGCCGCCTCCTCTCCATCAGCCCGCCGCAGCATCGCCCCGCTGCCTCCTCTCTGCCGTGGCCCCGCCCCCGCCTCCTCTTCGTCTAGCATTTTACCCTTCCCGCCGAACCAAACGCCGCCACTCGCCGGAGCCCTAGGCCCTCGCGTCCCCCCACCCCGGCGTCCTGCTTACCTCCTGCAATGGCGGCGGCTGCTAAGGAGGGCGAGTACGCGGCGCTACGGGAGCTGTTCCGCCTCACATCGAGTCATTCAACTACTTCCTCGATGAGGGGCTCGACAAGATGATCCTCTCCATCCGCCCCATCGAGATCACCGACCCCTCCTCCAAAACCACGCTGAGAAATATCCTTCGTGCTTCAGTTCGTTTTTGTTTTCGGTTCTCTTTTGCTCCTCAGTGCAGTGATTATGTATAGCTGTAAGATTTTAGCAGTTGCAACAGGTAGCAAGAGCTATCAGTGTCCAAATTCCCGTTATGTTTTCCCTGGTTAGTAGCTTTTGGCTGTTGCAGGACACAATGGAGAATTCCATTTTTTTCCTCAAAAGCTGAAAAAGGGTGCAAATTCTCATGAATCATCATAAGATGGATCGCGTTGTATTTATTTACCACTCGCCACAGTAGACTGCAATGATAAGATAATTTTTAGAATTTCCTGGAGTTAAACTCTAGGTGAATTATCCTAAAAAATGTAGAGCCAACTTAGAGCTACTAAAGCACATATTAGAATTTTTGTACTGCCTCTCTGGATCGGGCTCGTCATTAGCTTTCCAACGAGTACAAGAACGTCGAAAACGGACACCGTATGCAAAAGTTATGCCCGTTTTACTAAAGGTGTGTCGGAAACGGATTCGAATTCGTTTCAGCCTCAATTGAAACTGCTATAACTTTTGATCCCGTGGCTGAAATTGCTCAAATTTTTCTCTGGAGGCTTTTGGATGTATGAAGAACATCTCCACCAATTTTCATTATTTTTGGCGAAGGTTTGATGCACTTTCCGAATTTCGGCAAAGATGGACTCTTTCCTCTCTTTTTTCTCTCGGGGGGCCTGAGTGCAGTCGCCAAACCATTGGGCGACTTTTATGCAGTCGCCCAATGGGAGAGCGACTAGATGAAAGTTGCCCAACGGTGGGGTGACTACAATTAATCGCCTAACGGTTGAGAGATTTTCCAGTTGTCGCTGCTGGGTTGGGCGAAAGGCTCCAGTCGCCCAACCATTGGGCGACTGGAGCCTATTTTTGTAAAAACATTTCCCGCGGGTATATTTCTGTAATTTTGAATAAAAAAAATGGATTATCCGTACAAAAAATTCGAGTCTCGACTCCCGTCTCGCGACCTCTAGCCGCCTCTCCGCCTCCGCGACTCCGGCACTCCGCCGCCGGCAGCCCCCATGCCCCAGCCCCCCACCGCATCGGCGCATCCTCTGCCCCCACGTCGCTGCGCCCCTGCCTCCTCTTCGCTGCGCCCCCGCCTCCTCCGTCAGCCCGCCGCAGCATCGCCCCGCCGCCTCCTCTTCGCCGCGCCCCTGCCTCCTCTCCGCCGCGGCCCCACCCCCGCCTCCTCTCCATCAGCCGCGCAAAGACGCCCCATCGCCTCCTCTCCGCCGTGGCCCCACCCCGCCTCCTCTTCGCTGCGCCCCGCCCCGCCTCCTCTTCGTCGACCGCCGCAGCACGCCCGCCGCCTCCTCTCCGCCACGGCCCCGCCCCGCCTCCTCTTCGCTGCGCCCCGCCTCCTCTCCGTCGACCGCCGCAAAGACGCCCGCCGCCTCCTCTCCGCCGCGACCCCCCCCGCCTCCTCTCCATCAGCCCGCCGCAGCATCGCCCCACTTGTAGTGTGTGTAACATCCTGATTTTCTGGAGTTTATAAAGCCAGTTTTCAAAAATTAATTTGCTGGAATTTTCTGGAATTAATTAAAGCTTAAAAGGAATTTTTAGAATTTATTTAGAATTAATATGATTAAATTAAACATTAACATTTGCCAAGATCATTTTATTGAGTTCCCTGAGTCTCAAGGAATTTTCTGGAATTTTTGGTGATTTTTCCGGATTTAGTTGCTATTTTCTAGAGCTCAAAAAGAATTATCTGAATTTCTGGAAAAAAGAAAAGAAAAACAAAAAGAGAAAATCGAACCGCCGGCAATAAACCCACCGAACCGCCCGGTCCAGCCGCGCGCGCCTGCTGCCGCCGCGCCACGCGTCGCCGATCCGCCGCTCCCGCGTCGCGCTTGGCCCTTCGGATGCGTGCGCGTGTCACCCATCCGCCCGCTGCCGCTCGCGCTCGTGCGCATCGCTACGCGCCGCCGCCACGCCACCGGCGGTGGGCCCACCGGCCAGCGCCGCCGTATCCGGCCGGGACTCCGCGCGCGCGCTAACCTAACCTAACCCGCCGCAGCCGGTATTTAAGGCGCGAACCGAGGATCGCCGCCGCCTTCACCGCCGCCCCGCCGCCGCCGCCGCCGCGCAAGGCGCCGCCGCTCGTCGCGCCGCCGCCGCCGTCGTCCGCGCGCCCTCGCCGTCGCCGTCATCCGCTATCGTCGCGCGCCGTTCGCCGACGTCGCCGGTGAGCTCGCCGTCGCCGCGCCGTCCGCTGCCGCTGTTCATCACCGCCGCCCGCCGTCATCCGCTACCGCCCGCCGCCGTCGTCGTTGTTGCCGCCGGTGAGCTCCGCCGCCGGTCATCCCATCGCCAAACCGCGCGCGCGCCGCCGGTCCGCAGCCGGACACCCGCCGCCGCGTCGCCGCCTCGGCCGTGCCCCGCCTCGCGCTCCGCGCGCTGGCGGGCCGCACCGCGCCACCCTCGCCGCCGCCTTCCGTGCGCCGGTCCACCGTGCACCGTGCCTCTGCCCGGTGGGACCCGCAAGTCAGCGTGACCTGTGGACCCGTGAGCCGATCTGGCCACGTCAGCAGCCCAGTCAGCCGAGCCACGTCAGCCAACCGTGCACACGTGTCGCCACGTGTCTGCCACGTCAGCCCTAGCCGCTTGCACCAGCAGCCCGGTCAGCCGCACTGTTCCGTGCACCGAGCCCGCCGTAGACCCGTTCTCCCGTGCACCCGGTCCACAGCACAGTGCAATTTCCGAATTTCAGTCTTTTTCCTAAAAACCAGATTTTCCAGATGCCCGTTCTCCCTCGTCCTAGCTCCGATTGACCCGATTCTTTTTCCTAAATTCATCTAAAATTGAGCTCTACCTTTTGGTTCAGGTTTGAGAATTTTTGGAGTTCATTTTAATTTTATTTGAATTTATTTTGTCTCTTCGTTTTGTTTTCTCTCTCGTTAGATCACGCGTTCGAGGGAGCCGCCGTTGGATTTGAAGATCAAGAGCCGTCAACTGAGCAAGGCCAAGGCAAGTTGTGTCCTTTGATCATGTTGAACCCAGTTTGCAATCTATTATTTAAATATTTTGTTTTAAATTACATTGCATCGCTACTTTTATACAAACCTTGTAATTGGTAGTTATCACCTCAATTGAGTAATTCCCTCCTTGTTAAATTTGAATGCCATGATGCCATTGTCACCATAGGTTGGGAAACTTAGTAGTGATGCTATGTTACGATCACATTTGGGATGGCACGATTAGTATGCTTAGTCATGCTTTTAGTATCGTTTGGGTTCATCATCACATGTGACTAATTAATTTGACTTAATGATATACTGAATCGTGGTTGGTGCTACCAATATAAAATTTGTGCCATGGCATTATTGTGTCGTTGGCGTGGTTATACAAATTTGGTTTTTCACTCGGGCGAATGATCGTGCAGTAAAGGGGAGAAGTGTGGTTAACACTTCAGGGATGTGGATGTTTCGCCTGGGTATTATTTAAGGACTTAACTTTGTGCGCCATTGATCTGAGTTGTACCGTGCAAACCACATGTCTAGTATGGGATAGACCTGGCATAATAATTTGTGAAGTCTCAACTTTGGTTTCACTACTGATGTTGTTGTGGCGCAAGAGGGGGCAATTACCGACTAGGGGGTTACCCTACTCGACGGCGAAACCTTAGCGAGTGGGATCGGGTTGAGATGGATCATTGTAAAAGCCTTGTTGTGGTTACCTTAAGCTGAGGCTAATCACATCGTGTGGGTACAGTTGTGCAACCTCTGCAGAGTGTAAAACTATTCGAATAGCCGTGTCCTCGGTCATGGACAATGCTCGGTGATTTCACACGAGGTATAGTTACTCTTGGAAAATTTGTAGTTGGTCAGTGGATGGTTAATTCACTGTTGGTTTAACTTGTGGATGGGAGGTCCATAAGTAGTTTACTTCAATTCCTTTGATTATTCATTATTGTCTTATTTGCAATTCGCCTTCAATCTATTTATGGTAATTTTCAAATGTTGTTTATGCAAATTAACCCTTTCAGCCTTCCATTGGTAAGCCTTGCATACTATATTGCATCATTTGTTACAAACGGCTTGCTGAGTACCAATGTACTCACGGCTTTACGCCTATGTTGCTCAGTTGAGGAAGAGGAGTACTACCAGCAGGAGGTTCCCGGAGGCGAGTACTTCGACGACTACGCGTTCTAGGCTTCGCTCCCCACTCGATTGCCCGTGGGCATGTCGATTGGCCACTACGTTTCATTTTGGATTTTCCGCTGCTAATTTTGTTAAGCCCCTAAGGCTATTGAGATTGTAAGCTTGACCATAAGGTCTCACTTTTGGATATTGATTAATAATTTGAGTTCCCTTATTTAATATCAATATTGTGGTGATGTTTACCTCTATGTTTGACTGTGTGCACTAGCGTGATCCTGGACTAGTGCAGTATACACAGAGAGTCCGGATTTGCATATTCGGGTCTCGACAGTCTGCTTGTATGCGTTTGGGCTTCTACAACTCTACTTAAGTTTGACAATCCAAAAGCCTGGGTAATTTGGCCTGGGCCTTCAATACAAAATATATATGTGCTTCTATATGTCAAAAAGTAAAGTGTCGATAGGGCATAATTCTTCACAACATTTTACCTTAACAATTCCTCAAAATAGCCATGACTTTTCTATCAGTTGGCTGGAAAGCTTGAACAATGTCCACTGTATTCGTGCTGTGAGGTTTTTTTTGTATGTCCCTTGAAATAAGCTCTGATTGATATCTGGATGTAGCATATTTTTTTCAGAGAAAATGAAAAGAATAACATGCTGTACAATTCTGGAAAGTTAGGAACACCCAAAGCACCATTTTTTAAATGTGAAGAAACATAAGAAGTTTGGAGAGAACTGATGTTGTTTCTTGTTTCTTTTAGATAGTTTATTCCTTCTATAGGAAGCCACATGGGATTTGCCATTTCTCTTCTCACTCCTCTCTAGGCCATTGTTCTTTATGGTTGACTAATTATTTTGGTTCAACCTCTGCACATAATCATCAATTCCTCTCCCTGAGTTTGCTCTTGCTATTCCAGTCAAACCGTTGCAATCTAAGTGGTGCCGATTCACGTAGATTAATTTTCCACGGTGAAGAGGCAACGGAAATGGGCGGGTGAGTATGTTATGAACTTGTTTGTTCATTTACATTCCCTTGACTGTGTCAACATCTTCCTTATGTTGTCATTTCTTAGTAACATTTTAGTTTTGTAGTCTCAACTTGTGATATTTTTCTTGTGGATCTTATTTAGTGATTGATTGTGTTCTGATGTTATCAGTTTCACCATTCTCAGCTATGTCCACTACTTTCTTATACTAGCAAAATGCTCGTGCGATGCAACGGATAAGATAAATCATGTTAAGTATTGTAAAAGAGCCCCGAAAAAATAAACATGCATCAATAATTATGTCTCAAAATCACAGGTGGAAATTTAAAGAATGGTCTAGTTCTTAACATGCTGTTAATGGAAATCGGTATCAAGATTTACAAACAGAGGGCATTGATTTAGAAATTGGAAAGGTTGGGCAAATAGCTTGTTTCTTGTTTCTATGAAAAGGTGGATTTTTTAAATTTGTGTTGGCTCGTCGAGCCTAATACAATTCTCCTCCTTTTTCCTTACTTGGGACAGGCTATGTAGAAAACTACATAGATGGAGTTTTGTGCTGTTCCAACTTCCAAGTAAATGAAATTTAGTGTTTTGTTCTCATTTCTTTTCCTGTTCTTTCAACCATATCTAACATGATGAGTTTGGAAAGATGTACCATATCAGCTTTCTGTGCAAATTAGCTACTGATTATCACATTGAATGAAAAGCAATAATGGAGCTTCTAAACAATTTATATGTGCCTAGATTGTTTTACAAACCATTTTTTCTAGCCTATCTTATTTTTAAGTGAACTCTTAGCCCTCGATTGAAAAGTTCAATGAATTCTTGTGTTTTGCTATTTAGTACCTTATATCTAAAATGGTAGACAATATCTGCTTTGTGGGCAACATAAATGTTTCTCACTTTCTGGCATTGTACGAAAGGCAGATAATGGGATATATTATACAAATGTTTTTTTTGGAGCCTACTGTATTGCCAATGTAGGTAAGTTTTGTCCTGTGTTTTGTGTTCTCATCTTGGTGCTGTTCCAATACATATGAATCTTGCTAGCAGCAGGGCACTTGGTAAAATCTTGCTTTTGATACTTACTGTTGCGATGAACTTGTCATACTTCTACTATTGCTTTGTTCCTGAACAAATTTTTTGATATTGTTCCCTTTGTTTATTATTTAAATCATTCTGATACATTTTTAAATTTACTTGTAGGTACTTCATATTTTACAAAAGCGTAATTATGTAAGATAGACACAGCTTTACTTGAAGCTTTACGTTAGAGGCTAGTATTATTAAAACATCATTCTGGTAATTTTCTGATGAGGAGTTTGCTATGACAAAATTTTCAGCCTATGGGCCTGGTCCGTGGTTCTTTTCTTAAACGCGGTGCTGGATACACTCACAAAGCAGTGGTCATAAGGTGTTGTATACTTGTTGCCCTAGCTGCTTTTGTTGTTTTTGAGTTTTCTTTTTGGTTATTACTACCAAACAAGGGGTAATATTGGAATGTCGTATGGTTACCTTGCATTTTGGCTATGATAACTTTGTCATTTTGCATTATTCAGCCACAGAGACCCTGTTTATATTTTAACCCCAGCTAGTTTCGTTCATTTTCTGCTTAATCCCTGTTTCCACTTATTGCCCAACTTGATTATTTATTGCAAGTATTTTGTGATTGTTGAATGTAGTAAACAAAATAAAATCAATCAAAACAGCTTTTCCTATTAACTTTGAAATATATTTTGAGTAAGACAAGGCAAAGCGGACAAACTATTAAAACAGTATAAGTCAAATAAGAGGATATTGCACATATACGACGAAAGAAAGCGCCTTGACATTGACTAGATCTAAATCACTAGTTGTTATTCATCTTTAAAATCGATCGCAGCATGGGAAAGAAACATGATTTCAACTTGAAATCATTATATCTTGGATGTCGATCATTGCACGGGGAAGATACATGATTTCAACTTGAAATCAATATATCTTGGGTGTCAAACAATGCACGGGAAGAAACATGATTTCTACTTGATCTTTTGATTTTTCATTATCCACCTTTTTGGTCTTCTAATCCGCTGGATGTAAAACCTATAGTCTTTTGTTTTCCTTAGACGGTTTATAAAGTGTCCATTGAATGAATAGTCATAGAATGATCATTATATTTTTTGGCCTGTAGCAATTTAGTAGAAAAGTATTGACTTATAGTGAGATGCCTGAACTTTATTGGTGATTTACACACGACAAGATAGTGGTTTGGAGTCCAGAAGGTTTGGCACAGGTTCATTTATCACCTAGTTTTTTTTTAGCATGACACTTGTACACAAGCACCATTAACCACCTAAGGACCGGTGGAGACAAAACATTGAACAAGGTCTTCCTGTTACCATCTTAATATCAAATTTTTCAAAAAACCTTGTTATGCCAAGAAGTTCCTGGTTTTAAAAGTGGGTCTTTTTGGTCTGAAACTAAACTCTTTCCCAATCTTTTGGAACTTTTGCATACTCCAACCCCATGGAAAGATAGGAACCTCGGGGAATATATGATGTATCTCTGTAAAACATTAAAGATTCTTCTGTATGCCGTTGCCTTACTATATCTTGCTATTTATTTTTCTTCAACAGATGTGTCAAACATGACCAGTCCAGTGTGATAGTAAAGATGTATTACCTGCAAAATGGAAGTGCGAGGCTTGGGTTTTGGTAAGTTCTGTGCTGGTATATAGCTAGTGTAAGATGAGTGAATTGTTTTTCTCAATTTGACTTCTCAAATTTGTGTTGAATATAGGTTGGGAGGCAGAGAATTTCTCCTTCCTGTTGGGATTGTTCTCAAGGTAGAATACCATCGTCTTTTCCTCATCTTACCATTTCCTAACCAGCCATACAATCCATTGACATTCATTGTGTGTACAATTACATGTTTTGTGTGAATAAAAGAGCTAAAGTCATTTGGCTACTTTCACTATCAGATGCCTCAGGGCCTTTGTTGAGGCATTCCTTGTGTTCCTTTGTTAAGCTGTGTTTTAGTTCAGCTTACTTTAACAATGTTTTATTTCCTTATCTTATTTAACCTATTTCTTTCAACATTGCTCCATATGTATCATGATTGATGCTGGGTCTTTGGTGTCCTATTTCATAGCCAAGATTTGCTTGGTGCAGATTTGTTTTTCCAAACCTCCCATATTGTTTTGTAACTATTTTTTCGGTTGATATCTGCAGGATAGACTTCAAGATTGGCTGAGAAAGTCTAAACGTTTAATTATTGAAGAGGCTACAAAGAATAAAAGCTTTGACCTCAATAACAGTATGTTTATTCTATTCAAGTTTTTATACCGGAAATTTTTAATTCGTGCGTTTTTTTAGATGAAGATACAAGTTGATAATTATTGTTGGACCGAAATGGCGACAGAGGGGGTGAATGTCGATCAATTAAAATTGCCCCCCTAAAAGTACTCACAACAGAAATATCTCTCCAGTAGCTATAGAGCTAAGAAGAGAGGATTCAACACGAGAAGGACTGAACCATGCAAAGAAGAGTACTCTCAAATGTGTTCTTTCCAATAGCTAAGGAGAGCTATGAAGAGAAAGTCATATGAGAGGTCAAGTATTCACTACAAAGCATGGGAGACAGAGAACAAGGAAATTTGAGAAATGTTTGGAAAGGAACCCTAAATATCAAAAACAACACTTGCACAAAAGGGGCCGGTCAGACCTCTTCTCTGGGGCCGGTCAGACCGGTCCCATAGGGCCGATCAGACCGCCGGCTTTGGCCCGGTCAGACCGCCTGGGGGCCGGTCAGACCGCCCGTTTCACACCGGTCAGACCGGTTCCTCTGAATTTTTCAGACACCCCGAGGCTGAAATTCCAGAAACTTGAGATAGCCTACTAGACTTTGAAAATTGAGAAATTTGGAGGTTTGCACCCAATTCCTTCAGCCCAAAGCAGCACACAAACCCTGTAAATAACAAGAGGAGCTAGGGAAACAAAAAGATCAACTTCGAAGGCATGAATTTCAGATTTGAAGAAAAATCTGAAAATTAACACAGTCCGTACCAAAAAGCTAAATACTTCCCAATCTCTAATTCTTTGAGCATGAAACTTGGAGAATATCTTGGGAATAACCTTGGGAGACAAAAGCCACAACCTGGGCATAAAGTCTTGAAGGCAAAATGAAAATCATCCCAAACCCTAGAATGAACAGCAGGAGACTCAAAATGCACAGACCAACACCAAAATCCAAAGTACTCTCCAACCATTGATCCTTTGGCCATGAAACCTTGAGGATACCTAAAAGATAGCCTCTGGACTCTAGGTATCAAATTTCAAGCCATCTAGCGAAGAGAATCAAAAGATTCTCCAAAACCCTAGAAATTTGAACTCAAGAACGAGCAAGCTGAAAAGGAGAATCTGAGATTTAGAGTTGATTTGCTCTAGGGGAACCTGACCAAATGGTCTAAAGATATCATCCGATGTCATAGCAACCCATTTTGGACAATCCCAACAAGCAAGAACTCAAAACTCAGAAAATCAAGAAATCTCCAAAAAAGGCACAATGAAGAACAGAGAGAAGCTCGGGAGGAAACTCCAGAAATTTCATTCCATCACATCAAGGAATACATATGAGTCCCCATACGCATGGACATTAGAACAAGATGGAAGATTACAAGACTCTCCACTCAATCCTCTCCTCTCCCCATCTCAATCCCTCTCAAGAACACAACCTACTCCATGCTCACACACAGGGAGAAGAAGCTACGAAGGGGACATGAGTGCTGCCATATCCACCAACTCTCCACCCACTAAAGAGCAAAGGGGAAACCACCTCCCAAAGCCTCTTTTGACTAGAGCTAACCCTAATTCCCTCCAAAATCCATACATGGGCATGCAGCCCCTCACATGTATTTATAGCCCATGGCTAACGGGTCTCCACCCCGTTACGCCCGCTAAATCCAACGGAGCCTACTCCCGCTTGTGCAGCCTTACGAATTTCCCGATTCGCCCCTTCTGCACCTTCCGGGAAGCTTCCGCGCTCCTTGCCTCGCACGCCTCACAACCACCTCGAGTCCACGTCGTCTTCGACACATCCCGACCGTTCTGACCTCAGCGCCACCTGCGCCTAGTCCGGTCCACCATGTCTCGCCACGACTCAGCCTCGACGTCCTGCAGCCACACAGACAAGAAACACATCAAATAGCACCGCTCGATACATGAAAGCGTAAATAACCTCATACTTACCACAGATGAAGTCCAAACCTGTCGAATCAAAGAATCAGCATCCTAATCCCGTACGACCAAGTTTGACCAAGTCTGACCAAGTCCGTTGCACCACGCAACGACTCGACTCCGAACCACTCAAACCAAACTCGACTTACCTAAACCAATGTCAATTACTCATCATACACATGTGGTCACCTCCACATGGTTCATCAATCTCCCCCTTGATGAGTATATTGACAAACCCCGAAAAAGTGCAAAGTACAGTTTGTTGAGTTTGAAGAATCCAACATGGTCCAAAGAAGGAAAATGAGCTAATGACCATGTCGACAGAGGGAACACTAGAGCAACAACTGAAAGACTGAAAGAGCAAATTGTTCCCCAAAGCTCTAAAATGATCCCAACTAGCTTTTTCTTCTCTATTCTCCCCCTTTTGGCAATAAACGCATCAAGAATGCAAAAGAGATAATATGACATGACATGAATGAATATGGCTGAAGTTTGTTTATTCTAAGCATTTAGAGTCGTGAGAATTATCCATAATGACCATAAAGAGCTACACCAAGCCATAACTCAATAAAACGCTATCTAGATCATGACAACATATAATGTCAATAAGCTAAGTGTAACCAAGAAGCTCAAATTGAGTCCAAAGAGAGTGCTATATGCTCAAGAGTGAAACATTGGTTAAAGTACTTGGTTCTTGTTGTAGCTTAAGCAAATTGAGCACAAATGACATATTTTCTTTTGAAATGCATGGTTGTTGCCAACCAGATTTTTGTTTTATCATGTGCTAGATCTCAAGCCTTATGCGACCACTCCAAGCGAGAAGCTTAAGAAGATAGTCTAGGTCATCCAAAATTTCCCCTAAGTTCATGCCAAGTGCAATGGCAAGCCGTCTCATAGGAAAGAATTGGTGAGATCAGTTTTTTCGCACAAAAGAGATCTTTTTGCTTTTTAACATGTTGTACTAACTCATGCATCATCAAGAGACTAAAATAGCTCGATCTAAGGCTCAATAGAGATTCAACGCTCAACTCAGCCTATTTGACATGGCATAAATCATAAAAGGATAGCTCAAGAAAGACTAATCTCATGTGCTAACATGACAAGTTTTAGTTCAATTTGAGCAAGTTTAATTAACTTATCATGACAAAAGCTAGTCTATACATATGAAGTCATGATAAATCTAGCAAACTAAGCACAAGTCATGGCAGAGTGTAGAGCATTGTAAACATGTCATAACAGGATAATAATCAAGGCTCAATGTAGTTATATTACAATGTAAAATGCTGAAAATGCAAGAAAATCCAGCTCCCCCTCAACATGAGATACAACTTTTAGTTCAAGTTGAGTTATGTCAATATTAAGCTCTAGAAGCTCCCAAATGAACTCCCCCTGAACTAAGGCAATAAAATCGAGAAGCGAGCAAAGAAAAACCAAACAGGCAGTCCTTAAAGCATAGAAAAGATATAGAGGCAACTATGGCTCAGACTGACTCTCATCTACCCCATAGGACACTAGGACTATTAGTCCGGTAATCTGCCTCACTAGGAAGCAAACACGTACCCTGTCTACCCAAGGGTGGCCCGACCCTTGCTAGAACCTAAAAGCAGTGAGTGGGCTCAACCTAATGAGAGAAGAGAAGCGGCTAATAGAGCAGGATCCTAGGTCACAAGATGAGAAGAAGACATCCAAGCAACTAGACTAGAGAAACGCTCTAACCTATGCTAGAAGAACTAACCCAATGCACCCCGAATGCAATGCAACAGAACGAAGTAAGAGCATAATCAATATAGTAAAGCAGTAAAGCACAAACTCCCCCTCACAGCAGCCCATAAGGACAGACCACCCCAAGCTCTCCCCGTAGAGCTGAAAACCTCGAACTATCCAATGGCTTAGTAAAAATATCAGCCAACTGGTGGTCACTCTTCAAAAACTGGAGCACTATATCACCCTTCTCTACATGGTCTCTAAGGAAGTGATAGCGAATATCAATGTGCTTGGTCCGGGAGTGCTGCACTGGGTTCTTAGCGTGGGTACGATTGCAAGAGGGGACCTGTTCTGATCAAGAGTATGTGGAGCTTGGAAGGCACAATATGGTAGCAATGGAGAACAATCAGTTAATTTCAGAATTGCATAGAATTGAATTATAGTCCGTATCTAGCACTTAGCCTATGTTGCTGATCAACCAAGAATGGAAGAAGACTAAAAACAAGTGTATGGCAATGTGTAGGAGTGGTAAATAGAAGATAATTCAATCCAATGCAATCTGGAATTGAAGAACAGAAGGATTGACCCAAAACTTGGAAACTGAAGATTTCTGTCCACTAGACAGCACGTCGGTATTTTGGCCGTAACTTTTTGTCAGTTGCCTTTTTTTCAATGATTCTTTTTTTTTCGTTTCCTGACGGCTTTTTCTACAACTTTTGTTTTGGGGCCAAGTTCTGGAAACCGACCGAAAAATTCGCACAAAATTCACAAGTGCCGACTGTTGCAGATTCAATCTGGAATTTTAGATCAACTTCCACCGCAGATATCTCTTAAATGCCTTGCTGTAATGACGTGAAATTTTACAGATAGATGGATAAGGGATTTTTGAATCTAATGGCGGTGGTCTCACTCAAAAATAATCTCGGAATCAAAAGATATGACGTTTTTGGTGGCGGCTGCAGAGAAAGGAAAAATCAGCCGAATTTGGAAATTAGGGTTTGGGGTGGGGATTTTTTCTTTTGTTTGGATTTTTAATGGAACAAAGATATGACCAGCAACTAGACAATGCTAATATGGACACAAATTCAATTTAGCAAACCAAAACTAACAGATTGAAAGGCACAACGGGTTTTGGACAGCGGAATTAATTCTTTTTGTGGGGCAATTTTTTTCTGGACTATAGGAAATAAAAACCAATCTACTAACTAGGGATACAAGATTTACCTCACGGGCAACCGTTGCTCTGATACCAACTGATGTGACGATGGCCCGATCTTCCGAGAGGTACTGATAAGTCGATTGTGGAGATCTCGACGTTGATGATCCAAAGGCTCCGACCAAAACAGATCGAACCCCTCGCAATCACTACACCATCGCTCCGTTGGTTATCAACCGTGCGAACACGATTGACCTCGCCAAGAAGGCTATCTCCTGCAAGCGAATCGAGAACACAAGCAAGAGAGTAGAAGATGCAATCTGAAATTGCGAATAAATATTAAGTTCACAAGTTGGGGTCTCACAAACCGATGAACGGCGAAACTGTTCAAAGAAAGATTAATCTAAGCAAAACCCAAGGAAAACTAAAGGGGTGCGGCCTCCTTAAATAGGGGAGGGGAAAGCCGCACTTATCTAATGACAAGGGATATGGTACTATTCGTGGTTACTGTTCATGCGGCCGTGGTACTGTTCACGTGAACAGTAACCGCCCAAATAGCCCAAGTTACAAGGCCCTCGCCCACTTTGACTCGGACTGGAAAAGTGACGTGACTTGTTTCGCAGTTTCTGATCTGCTCGGATGGAGTTTGGAGGTGAGACCAGATCCATCTGAAAGTAGACTCCAAGAGCTTTCCAACGAGTACTCACGGGCCCTGAGAAGCCTTCTGGATCAAAAGTTATGGCCATTTGAAATTGGCCTGTCAAGCTGAATCCGAATTGATCTGGAGGCCGAATTGGATTCCAAAACCTGTCCAACTTGAACCCTTGCTTCAATTGGTTCCAAAGTGATGTGGTGCTACAAATATATATATTTTCATCATTAGGTAGCATCATATTCTCATTTAAAATGTGTTGAAGTTGAAGAAACAAATTCACCTTTAGTTCAATCTTGATATTGACCGCTATGGTCGTATGTGTTGGTGGCGTGGTCACATCATCCTCCCCTTCTTGATGGAAAACCGTCCTCGGTTTTAACATAGGTGTATCATCACGTATTGCATGATCTTGATCATAAATCTTGGTACATGATAACAAACGCAACAAACTCTCATTATGTAATATCATAAGTTCTTTATCAAATAAAGTAAAATCTCTTTGAAACGAGCTCACCTCATAATTTAAGTGATGTGTAGGAGCTCTTGTAATTGGAACAACAAGTATAGCAAATATAGTTGTATCCATAGGGTACATGTTCTTATCATCCTCCCCTTCTTGCAAACAAAGCCGTCCTCGGCTTTTGATAAGCTGAAAAAATGGTAACAAAGAAGCCAAGGTGTATGCATGGTATATGTATATGTCATCCGTTTTAACCGTTCTTCGTTGTTGCACAATTAATGTTATAAAACAGCAATGATCATAAAAGCTCGTTGTATTATTAACCCAAGAGTAATCATATATGTTAATGAGCAATTCAAAATTTCTCACACAGTAATTATTGCAACTTGTTTTGCACATGTAAGTAGGGGTGAAAACGGGTCGGGTTAATCCCGACCGATCCGGCACCGAATCCGATTGGTACCGAATCCGACTAGTACCGAATCCGGAGAAAACAATATGGGTTAGGATATGGTAACAGCAATATCCGTCCGAATCCGAATATCCGTCCGAATCCGATACATCTTCAAGTTTGATTTCAGGTTAGTGCTACTATTTGACGTTTCATTTTCTTTTGCAATGGTAAAATAAAATCTTCCACATCAGCTATTAAATAGTAACATCAAGTCAGTGCGTCCTACTCCATTTACTGCACTGTATGCATTCCTTACAAACAAGTTGGGGTGCAAACGAAATGGGTTAATCCCGACCGATCCGACACCGAATCCGATTGGTACCGAATCCGATTGATACCGAATCCGGAGAAAAAATATGGGTTAGGATATGGTAACAGCAATATCCGTCCGAATCCGACCCGTTTTCACCCCTACATGTAAGTGAAGCATTTATGCAATTCAAATCTTTGAATTTGTAAACTTGTAGTGGTGTCACATATGGACAAAACTACAACCTTTGGAATCAAGCAAAGTTCATCCATATAATCGTATCTCAATCGAACAATAGTAAATTCATCTAGCCAGGGTGAAGAGATTTGTATGCTCTGCCATAATTCATCATCTTTATTCAGATTGTCCATACTAGATGGTGTAAAAAGAGTTGAACACATAGGCATTGGATGAGTACTAAATTTTACTTCCCTCACACATTCAACATGATTCAGCATACAAGAATTGTTATCCCAAACAACAAGTTTCAATTCATCCATGTGATCGCAAGTTATGCATATTCGATATACAAGAAATTGATTTTCCACACCATAATCTCCAATCAAATTAAACTTATATCCAGGTGTGTAGGAACTAAATAAGAATTTCGAACATGCAAGTTCAGAAACTTTCTCCAAAGCATGTGACAATTTCATAGGTAGATCTAACATGATGTAACACAATAAATTAGCAGGAGAAATTCTAGTCAAAACTTCTTTATGTGTTATTAATTCGACATGTGCAAAATTATGAGAATTTAGATCAGCACATGGTTCATTTAAGTCAACACAAGGAACATCAAAAGATTGCACTACAGCGGTATATACTCACAAGGTTGCTCTATGTCTTGTTGTAGCACCAAATCGATCTTGTGAGCGATGATAGCACCATGTTCTTTACCTTTTGGCTCTCCTCGGATGATGTAAGTGCATCCATCTCCTTATCTTCATTCTCAACCAATGGGGTTAGTGATTCAATCAGCTTATGCTCCTCTTGGCATGGTTCTCAACTACCGCAAGTTGTTAGTCACGTAAAAGGGCACAAACACAGATTTGTTCTCATGATCATGACCATTGCCTGCAAGGTTAGCTGCAAGAGCATATTCATCCTCAACATCACTAGCACTTACATAACCACCATCTTCTGTCACAATGTACGCCCGCTGACTTGTGCAATCTCTCATGATGTGGTCCATCCCTTTACAACGGTGGCACACAATGCCCGTCGTACGGCCCGTGGAAGCAACCGATGAAGAGCTCTTTGCTGGTGTTTGCACACTAGTAGATTTGCTCGTCTCGGGTGCGCGTGATGGTGGCGACGGTGCTGCTGAACGCGCCCTACTCACAGAGGGGGCAGCAGCTCGACAAATAGGAGGTGGGGCTATCTTGGCTTGCCCAGGCGTTGATCTCGATGTAGACGTACCTCCAAAGTTGCTCCTTGTCCTTTGTTGCCTACCCTGCAATTCTTTTTCTGCAAGCATAGCAAGCTGGAACAACTGGTTGACAGTAGTAAAATCTTTATAATAAACAATGTCCTGAATTTCACGCCGTAAACCCCCGTAAAAACGACAGATCTTATCGTCCTCATCTTCTACAACATTACAACGCAAAATGCCTATTTGTAGTTCTTGATAATATTCCTCGACAGATTTATTACCTTGGTCTAAGCACTGCAATTTCTTATGCATTTCATGTTTAAAAGCAGGAGGAACAAATCTAGCACGCATATCTTCTTTTAACCGCTCCCATGTATCAGGTTGTAAGCGCATGGTACCCAGATCATTCCACCAGATAATAGCAAAGTCCTTAAACTCACTAGTAGCTTGTCTAACTCTATGTTGCTCAGGAACCAAGTGAGAATTAAATTTCTGCTCTACCGTCATCTCCCAATCAAGATATATTTCAGCATCATAAAGACCAGAAAAAGATGGAATGGTAAACTTGACTTTAACAAATGGGTCATGATTAGAACGATCATTGTGGTGCTGAAAATTATTACCTCCCATACCGTGACCGTTTTGATGTAGGCGGTGTCGTGGGCATGCATCTTGGGCAGCAAATGAAGCACTGGCGTCGCGGTTTTGTCTCTCATTATCATCTCCCTCCTCGAGATCTTGGCCTGCATAGTGATCATACTCGCGTCCATTGTTTGGCGGCCGATTCACCATTCTTTCAAGGCGTGTAGTGAGTGCTGCAATACTCTCATTAATGGAATCGATGGAGCGCTGAAATGTATCCGTCGAAGCTTGAAGCTTCCTATCGATGCGTGGTTCATCCAAGAGCTTCATGAACTCTCCTTTAAAACACACTCTTGATCATCGACGACTCACTGTCATGGTTAGTAGAAAACAAAAGACAACACAAAGGTATTATCCCTATCAACTACTAGGTGGTGGAAGGTGGAATCACACATTCTCAAGCGTCTTACCACACTCTTACAAGTGTTCTTACCAATGCAGCGGGTGGTACAACCGTGGCTGGTTCGTGATACCATGTCGGCGTGGGTACGATTGCAAGAGGGGACCTGTTCTGATCAAGAGTATGTGGAGCTTGGAAGGCACAATATGGTAGCAATGGAGAACAATCAGTTAATTTCAGAATTGCATAGAATTGAATTATAGTCCGTATCTAGCACTTAGCCTATGTTGCTGATCAACCAAGAATGGAAGAAGACTAAAAACAAGTGTATGGCAATGTGTAGGAGTGGTAAATAGAAGATAATTCAATCCAATGCAATCTGGAATTGAAGAACAGAAGGATTGACCCAAAACTTGGAAACTGAAGATTTCTGTCCACTAGACAGCACGTCGGTATTTTGGCCGTAACTTTTTGTCAGTTGCCTTTTTTTCAATGATTCTTTTTTTTTTCGTTTCCTGACGGCTTTTTCTACAACTTTTGTTTTGGGGCCAAGTTCTGAAACCGACCCAAAATTCGCACAAAATTCACAAGTGCCGACTGTTGCAGATTCAATCTGGAATTTTAGATCAACTTCCACCGCAGATATCTCTTAAATGCCTTGCTGGAATGACGTGAAATTTTACAGATAGATGGATAAGGGATTTGTGAATCTAATGGCGGTGGTCTCACTCAAAAATAATCTCGGAATCAAAAGATATGACGTTTTTGGTGGCGGCTGCAGAGAAAGGAAAAATCAGCCGAATTTGGAAATTAGGGTTTGGGGTGGGGATTTTTTCTTTTGTTTGGATTTTTAATGGAACAAAGATATGACCAGCAACTAGACAATGCTAATATGGACACAAATTCAATTTAGCAAACCAAAACTAACAAATTGAAAGGCACAACGGGTTTTGGACAGCGGAATTAATTCTTTTTGTGGGGCAATTTTTTTCTGGACTATAGGAAATAAAAACCAATCTACTAACTAGGGATACAAGATTTACCTCACGGGCAACCGTTGCTCTGATACCAACTGATGTGACGATGGCCCGATCTTCCGAGAGGTACTGATAAGTCGATTGTGGAGATCTCGACGTTGATGATCCAAAGGCTCCACCAAAACAGATCGAACCCTCGCAATCACTACACCATCGCTCCGTTGGTTATCAACCGTGCGAACACGATTGACCTCGCTAAGAAGGCTATCTCCTGCAAGCGAATCGAGAACACAAGCAAGAGAGTAGAAGATGCAATCTGAAATTGCGAATAAATATTAAGTTCACAAGTTGGGGTCTCACAAACCGATGAACGCAGTAAACTGTTCAAAGAAAGATTAATCTAAGCAAAACCCAAGGAAAACTAAAGGGTGCGGCCTCCTTAAATAGGGAGGGAAAGCGCACTTATCTAATGACAAGGGATATGGTACTATTCGTGGTTACTGTTCATGCGGCCGTGGTACTGTTCACGTGAACAGTACCGCCCAAATAGCCCAAGTTACAAGGCCCTCGCCCACTTTGACTCGGACTGGAAAAGTGACATGACTTGTTTCGCAGTTTCTGATCTGCTCGGATGGAGTTTGGAGGTGAGACCAGATCCATCTGAAAGTAGACTCAAGAGCTTTCCAACGAGTACTCACGGGCCCTGAGAAGCCTTCTGGATCAAAAGTTATGGCCATTTGAAATTGGCCTGTCAAGCTGAATCCGAATTGATCTGGAGGCCGAATTGGATTCCAAAACCTGTCCAACTTGAACCCTTGCTTCAATTGGTTCCAAAGTGATGTGGTGCTACAAATATATATATTTTCATCATTAGGTAGCATCATATTCTCATTTAAAATGTGTTGAAGTTGAAGAAACAAATTCACCTTTAGTTCAATCTTGATATTGACCGCTATGGTCGTATGTGTTGGTGGCGTGGTCACATCATCCTCCCTTCTTGATGGAAAACCGTCCTCGGTTTTAACATAGGTGTATCATCACGTATTGCATGATCTTGATCATAAATCTTGGTACATGATAACAAACGCAACAAACTCTCATTATGTAATATCATAAGTTCTTTATCAAATAAAGTAAAATCTCTTTGAAACGAGCTCACCTCATAATTTAAGTGATGTGTAGGAGCTCTTGTAATTGGAACAACAAGTATAGCAAATATAGTTGTATCCATAGGGTACATGTTCTTATCAAGCGTACTCGGCCTCTGCGGTGGACTGTGCAACTCCGGACTGCTTCCTCGAAGACCAGGAAACGAGAGAAGTACCAATGAATTGGCAGGTGCCAGAAGTGCTCTTCCTATCTATCCTACAGCCGACAAAGTCTACATCCGAGAAGGCTCTCAAGGAAAGACAGGAAGAGGAAGAGTACCAGATACCATAGTCAATGGTAGCTCGAAGGTACCGAAGAATGCGTTTCACCACCTGACGGTGAGATACGCGAGGAGAAGCCTGAAACCGAGTACAAAGACACACAGCAAAGTGTATGTCCAGTCTCAAGGCAGTGAGGTACAAGAGGGAGCCGATCATACTCCTATACACTTTCTGATCAACTGGCTCGCCATCCTCATCTCGGTCGAGTGAAGCTGAGGTAGCCATCGGAGTGGACACCGGCTTACCATCACTCATATCGAAGCGCTTCAGGAGGTCTCGAGTGTACTTACCCTGATGCAAGAATGTACCCTCCCGAGTCTGCTTAATTTGGAAGCCAAGGAAGAAGCTCAACTCGCCCATCATGCTCATCTCAAACTCCGAGCTCATGACATCGAAAAACTGAGAAACGAGAGCATGCGAGGAGCCGCCAAAGATGATGTCATCCACGTAGATCTGGACGAGCAGGAGATCTGTGCCATGTCGACGGATGAACAAGGTCTTGTCTACTTTACCCATCTCAAAACCATGACTCAACAAGTAGGATTTAAGCCTCTCATACCAAGCTCTAGGGGCCTGCTTAAGTCCATACAAAGCTTTGGAAAGCTTGAATACATGGTTAGGGTATTTGGGGTTTTTGAAACCAAGAGGCTGTCTCACATAGACTTCTTCCTCAATGAATCCATTAAGGAAGGCACTCTTGACGTCCATCTGGTAAAGCTTGAAACCCTTAGAAGCTGCAAAGGTAAGCAGGATTCTAATGGCCTCAAGTCGAGCTACAGGGGCAAAGGTCTCCTCGAAATCCAGACCCTCAACTTGGGAGAACCCCTGAGCAACCAGTCTAGCCTTGTTTCAAACAACCACCCCATCCTCGCTCTGCTTGTTCTTGAACACCCACTTAGTCCCAATGACATTGTGACCTCATGGGGGCTCGACAAGCGACCAGACCTTGTTTCTCTCGAAATTTTCTAGCTCCTCATGCATGGCATTGACCCAAGACTCGTCTGAAAGAGCATGATAAACATCTTTGGGCTCAAAAGAAGCAACAAAGGCAGAATGGAGACAGAATTGAGACATGCCAGATTTTGAACGAGTGACTCGCTCAAACAAGTCTCCAATAATCTGCTCAGAAGGATGGGCTTTTTGAATGTGTCTAGGAGGTCCAGGATGAGATGAAGACGTGGCCTCTACCTCATGGGCTGACGAGGTACGAACAGAGCCACTTGCTCCAAAAGAGGCAGAAGGCATGGGCTGATCTCCCCGAGGTGCGGTGGAAGAAGGCACCTCAAGGGGTGGATGAGGGACTGGATCGGGTAGACAACCCTCATCTCCATCATCCTCATCATCCACGAAGATGGGCTCGGACTGCTCTAAAGAACCTGAGATATCGGGCCTAGTCCCCGGACTGGCTTCATCAAAGGTCACCTCACAGGTCTCTACCATTTTGCTAGACTCGCAGTTCCAAACCCGATAAGCCCACGAAGAAGGCGAGTAACCTAGAAACATACCATCACAAGAACGTGACTCGAACTTATCTAGGTTCCCGGACTTCAAAATAAAGCACTTGCAACCAAACACATGAAAATGGGAGACGCTGGGCTTTCGCCCATATCTCAGCTCATAAGAAGTGTGGTGCAACTGTGCTCGAAGAAAAACTCGATTGGAAACATGGCAAGCGGTAGCTATAGCCTCAGCCTAGAACTTCCGCGGTGTAGAGTACTCATCAAGCATCGTCCTGACCATCTTGACCAAGGTACGGTTCTTCCTCTCCACGACGCCATTCTGTTGTGGGACATGAGGAGAAGAGAAATGACCTGTCTCATCACAAAACCTCTCAAAGTAGGAATTCTTGAACTCCGTGCCATTGTCACTACGGATCGCTCGTAAGGCACCCGGGAGCTCAACAGAAAGCCTACTAAAAAGACCTCGAAAATGGGTAAATGTCTCATCCTTCGAGGCTAAGAAAAACATCCAAGAAAACCTCGAATAGTCATCGACCACGACAAGAACATACCACTTCCCTCGTGCTGACTGCACTCGAGCTGGTCCAACAGTGTTCATATGGAGCAGCTGTCCCGGTGCATCGGCCATAGTAACTGTGACCGAAGGGTGAGAAGCGGCAACCATCTTGCCGTGCCGGCAAGGAGCACAAACTAGATCTTTGACCATCTTGTGTTTCGGCAGACCACGAATGAGGTCGTGGCCGCTAACTCTGGTCAAATGGCCAAATCCGATGTGACCAAGTCTCCTATGCCAGAAAGTCAGATCGCGGGACTCCAAAGCAACCAAACACCGGAGAGGATCACCAGAAGACTCAGAAAAATCAGCACGAAAGATCCTCCCATAACGTGAAATCCCGCAAACCAGACTACCCGAAGAGTCAAGAATTTTGCAAACATTTTTCTTAAAGCTCACCTCATAACCGTCATCGGTAAGCTGAGAAACCGAAAGCAAATTATAATGCAGCTTACTAACCAAGGCAACATCTCTCAAAAGAAAGGAATCATTAACGTGTACTGTACCTTTGGCGATGACGCGCCCAGATGAAGCATCTTCGAAGTGATCGTCTCATCACCTGGAGCACGAGCTAGGGAAGAGAACCAACGGGAGTCTCCGATCATGTGTCGTGAACACCCAGAGTCTACAAGCCAAACCTCTCCCTTCCCTGCCCGCCGAACCTGAGTCAAACAGAGAGTAAAGTCTCAGTATTGGGGTAAATCAAGAGTGATTTTGGCACCCAATACTGAGTAACACGTCAAGCAGATGAAGTAGTCAAGCACGACTGACCTCTATCTACCCTACGCTCTCTGTTACTCAACAAGCCAGAAGGTCTGTGAGCAGACCCGAAGCTGTTGCTGGGTTCGACTGCTACAGGCGAGCGAGTCGGAGCACTGGCAACACGCTGATCACGCCGCGGGTAGATATCTCGACGGGGGAAGCGAGATGTACCCTCAGAACGGCGGAAGCCATGATCAGGAGTAGCATGAGGATGAAAACCGGAAGACTCAGAAAAACCAAGTCCTCGATGCTGCCCAAACCCATCAAGAAAAGCAGTCCTAGATCTCGTGCTGGCCTTAGGTGCACTCAGGATCTGGGGCTGACCCTGAATACGCCTAAGTGCCTCAGCACGGTCTCTACGCGCAATCCTGGCGCACCTGAAGCATCGATCGACTGTGTGTCCATCCTTCTGACAGAAGGTGCAGTGGTACTTCACCTTTTGAGAGGTGGAAGTAGCACGAGAGGGCTTCGCCGAGAGACCGGCGGCAGTGGAATCACCTTCTTTGCCGAGATCCCTTAGACAAAGCCCGCTGATTTCAATTTGACCTCATCAGACCTGGGCTCAGTCTCGATCGCACCTGGTGCTATGGGTCTGAGCACGGCAGGTGGATGCTTCCTCATATCCTCATAGAAATCATATCCTAGACCCTGATTAAATATGCAAATCTTGGACTGGTCTAGAATAAGATTAAGCTTCTTCTTGCCGCCTACAAATCTCTTGAGAGTGTTCATAAGGTACTGACACTCCCAAAAGAGAGAGGTGCAAGAAGAGCAGGGGGGAAGAGGGAACAGCAGCAGGTAAGGGAGCAGATGAAGAACCAACAGCAGAGGTAAGAATGGCTTGTGCATGCACAGCCGACTCGAAAGGGACAGTTCTACTGCTAGCAGTTTAGTTCACGTCGCTAAGCGTCTCAACCTTACCCTTGGGCTCCTCCCCCACACCAGCAATCACATCACAATCAGTTGATAGCTTCATTAGTTGATCCTTAGTTAGCTTCACACATTTTTCATTCAAAGCAATGAGTTCAAGTTTTAGTTTATCACAACTAATGCATGGTGAGCTAACAGGGTCCTTAGTCGCAAACTGAGCCATTTTCCTATTAGTGTCAATCATTTCTTGAAACTGTTTTGAGACAGATTCAAGTTCAGCAGTTAACTTTGAACAGTTCAAACATGAATCAATGGGCTCAAGTAATGAAGCTTTCAACTCAGCAATCTTATGATCTGCTCGTTTTAGGTTCATCTTCAATTTATTGCAGTTTTCACGAGACTCGGGCAGATCTAACAGCATGGTGTAAAGACCTCTAAAAGTATTGTCCTTATCCTCACATGAGGTGCAAGCAATAGTCTCAACAGGAATAGATGAAGTAGAGGCAATCCTACTCATTTCTAGTTCAGCCAAGAGACTAAGATTCTCCACCTTAACAATATCAAACTCGGAGGACAAACTATCATACGAGGTCCTTAACTTCTCCAAATCACCCAACAAAGCAGAGCAAGTGTCACAATCATCACTAGGAGAATCAGATGTAAGAGCAATAATCTCTAGTGATAATCTATCTACTTCCTTCTCTAACTCAGTACACCTAGCCCTAACTCTAGCATGAAAACCACCTAGCTTAAGAAAAGCATGATTGAGCTGGTCGTATGTGGGGCATACCTCGTCTGAGTCGGAGTACAGCTCGCTGTCGCTCAGTTCACCCTCGAGGGCCATGAAGCACATGCCGGAGAAGTCGTCGCCGGTCTTGGGGTCTTGGTCACCCGTCTCGTCGTCGTCGCTCCATCCCTCCACCTCGCTGAGGTCGAGGTCGTCGAACGCAGTGAGGACGCGGTGGAACAGCTTCTTGGCCTTCCCGAAGTTGCGGAACTTCTTCTTGCCTTGAGGGTGCGCTGGAGTCTTCTTGTTGCGGTCCTTGTCGGTGTAGTCGTTCTTGCCCGAACCGTCGTAGTCTCCCTTGCCCTTCTCCAATTTGAGGCAGTTTGCCCGAATGTGGTTAGGGCCACCACACTCGAAGCAAATCACAGGTCCTCCCCTCTTGCTGTCCCTCCTCCTCTTGTAAGCATGGGAAAACTTCCGAGCTAGGAGGGCCAGTTGCTCATCCTCGAGCTGCTCTAACTGATCATCAGTTACGTCACATAGAGCAGCAAGGGAGAAACCGCAAAGTGAGTCAGGAGAGTGACCAGAAGCCAAGGTGGGATCGGTGACTAAACCAAGGTGGGATCGGTGACTAAAGCCATCGACTGAGACTTCGACGTACGAGAGACAATGTCAATCTCGTGCGTCTTGAGGCGCGAATATAGCGCGTCAAGCATCAAAGTCGAGAGGTCCGTGGTGTCCTTGATGGTAGTCACCTTCATCTCCCAAACACGAAGGTCAAGTGCAGCGAGCATCTGACGAGCGTTGTCTGAGTCGGGGTATGTGAGACCGACCGCTCGGAGGTTGCTCAGAATCTTGTGGAAACGCGCAAAGCACTCATCAAGGGACTCGCCAGCGAGTATTTCAAACTTGTTGTAATCTCGCTTGAACTGGTCCTGTCGCACCGTCTTAATCTGGGTGGTGCCCTCATGGTATGCATCGAGGGTCTCCCAAATGTCGAAGGTGGACGAAAGATGAGATATGTTGTCAAACTCGCTACGACTCAAACCCTGAATGATGATGTTCCTTGCCTTTGCATTCACCTCAACATCAGCCATGTTCCCGGCATTGATGTTCTCATCGGCAGGAACAACAAATCGTACATTGACCTTCCGCCAGATGGCATACCCCTAGGCCTGAATGTATGTCTCCATTCGGCTCTTCCAGAAAGGGTAATCGATGCCATTGAAAACAGGCGGCTTGGTCGAGTACTTGTCCGTCGCCATGGCTCTTGAGACCGATTAAGATCTATTGATTAGAGCTAACCGGCTCTGATACCAATTGTTGGACCGAAATGGCGACAGAGGGGGGGTGAATGTCGATCAATTAAAATTGCCCCCCTAAAAGTACTCACAACAGAAATATCTCTCCAGTAGCTATAGAGCTAAGAAGAGAGGATTCAACACGAGAAGGACTGAACCATGCAAAGAAGAGTACTCTCAAATGTGTTCTTTCCAATAGCTAAGGAGAGCTATGAAGAGAAAGTCATATGAGAGGTCAAGTATTCACTACAAAGCATGGGAGACAGAGAACCAAGGAAATTTGAGAAATGTTTGGAAAGGAACCCTAAATATCAAAAACAAAACTTGCACAAAAGGGGCCGGTCAGACCTCTTCTCTGGGGCCGGTCAGACTCAGGGGTCTGTTTTGTTACGTTATTGTGGTTTTTATTTTTCCTCTTCACTGTATATTTTCTCATTAAGTTCTAACTAAGAGGGGCATGTTTAATTTTGTATTAGATTCCGGAGGATTTAGAAGTGGGCTATGTCCCTTAAGTCTTGGTGGGGCATATCCTAGCCTCTACCTTTTACAAATCCAATGAGATTTGTTCAACCGATCGTAAATCTTTTAAGCCCGCCTAATGGAAAACAAAGTATTGAGCTTATTGGACCATTTGAACAGGTTCCCTTAGATAGCCTTCTTGGTCCTTATATTAGTTTATTTCTTACCAATACTACAAGAACTGATTTTTCATTCTACATTAGGCATTTATGGAGATACAATGTCCTGATGGTGGGGATGGTGGAAGAAAAGAATTATTTCCTGCAACTCATGAAGAAATCCACCCTATAGCCATTCCCAGTGTAGTTGCCAATCTGACACCTTGGTCTGATCACAACCAAAGTCCTCGAAACATGTACCAATGCCAGGTCAATAGTCGGGCATTGTCTTCACAATGATCAGTTGATCATTCATAATGAAGGGTGTGACCTTTTCTTTTAGGAGTGACTAATCATCCTGCTTGTTTGTAGATGGCAAAGCAAACCATGGGGTTTTGTGGCCAAGCTTTAAAATTTAAATGCATGATGTAAAAGCATTCCATCTACTGTGTTTGTTTTGCATATTTTCCTGTACAATTAACAAGTTATCATTCAAGAGCTATAATTTTGTTGTTGTTTAAAGTTTCCTTATTGCATTTGCATATGTAGTATATTTTCTTAGAGACACCCTTACAGCCTTACACACTTCTTAAGGAACTATCCTGTCTGTTGTATATGTCATTTAAGAAGACACGCAATCAAATTTTGATCACTAATAAGCGCACAATTATTTATACATTTCACATGGAAATGATATTGGTAGATTTGTCATCAAAAGAACGTGCATATGGTTATTTTCAAAATAATTTTATTAACATAAAATGAGAAAAAGAATGGTCAAAGATGAGTATCGGAGACCATGTTGATGTCTAAAGCAACATCTATTTGTGAACAGAGAGTAATATTTTGAACCACTTAAAGAGCATACATTTCTATTCATGGTTGTAGGGTTGTAGCCAGGGTTTTGAGAATTGGTACCAGAGAGTTATCAGTATCACTAGGTGGAGGTAGGCTTTGGCTAATTACTTTTCCAGTGCATTGCGTGTTCACAAGAAGTGTTTGGTTCTCAATGTTTAGGTCCCGTTTGGCAGAGCTCTAGCTCTAGGAAATCTGTAGATTTCCTAGAGCTGGTCATCTGTAGCTCTAGGAAATCCTGGATCTAGAGTTGCAGGCATGTTAAGTGCATTTACATGACTCATTTCATTTATATTATATATTAAATAAAAATATTTAAATCACTTTAATTTAGTCAACAAACTATAAATTCAGCATAGATCTCGGAGCTAGAGCTGTGCCAAACGGGGCCTTACTCTGGTGGGTCTACAGCAGCTAACTCCCGGTCCTAATGATTTGGTTTTCACCTCTTGGTGGCGTCAAGCTTTGCACCAAGTTCCTAGGCAGCGGCACAAGGGCTTTAATTCTTTGATCGTGTTGGTGGCCTGACGGATTTGGAAGCATAGGAATGGTTGCATTTTCGACGGCGCCTCACCCAATGCCAGCATTGTTTTGCAAGACATTAGAGATGAGGCCAAGCTATGGTGTATGGCGGGGGCCAAAGGCCTTTGTTCCATTTGACCTTAGGTGTTGTGTTTGTTTTTTGGGCGTTTCGTCCTTTTTTGTTTTGTTTTTAGCCTCGCCTATTTGGTGAGGTTTGTAAGAGTCTTCTTAGACTCCTTTGCTCTTCTTAATATAATGATCGCATTCTTCTGCGTGTTCGAAAAAAAGAAAAAAACTTTTCCAGTGCAGGACGGAATATTTTGTCATGTATTGGTACCAGCCGTATCTCGTCCAGCTTCCAGCAGAATTTGATGAATCAGTGCATTTATCAAATCAATAACTTGGGAATAGTTATGAAATAGTTTGTAAAAAGCAATAACGTAAAACCCAGTTGGATTGTTGGGACTTTTTATGAGTCGAGTAATTCAGGCCAAAAAGCCATAACTTGGGAGGCCCCTCCACTGGTTGGTTGTTCAAAAATTAGGTCTTGTCAGGATCTCCAATTGTTTGCTATTTATCACTAGCATTATTAAAACCTGGTTGCACCTGGCCAAAGTTAATCTCTGATTTGTTTTTCATGGAGGACTGGAAGAATCATTTCTTCCTTAGAAGAGATGCCATGAAAAGGAAATAAAGCATAAATGGTGCTATTCTGAAATTAAAAACATAAATGGTGCTGAAATGAGGCAGATAGCCCTCAGTCCTCAGCAATATGATAGGTCATCTGTATAACACATTTTGGCACAACAGAATGTATTTGCTTGCAGCCAAACTCAATGGACTTGTCTGTTGCTTAGTTGTATACTATATAAGATGACCTCATGATGCAAAAGTTTCCCTAATTCACATCAATTGCTGAAAACACTTCTCATCTTATATATGTCTTTAATGCCCTGTAGACCCCTAAGACACCAATTGTTCGAACAGGTACATATAGAAAATTTTGTATGGATGAATTTCCGGCAGGAACGAATGCTATTGTTGCAGTGCTAGCATACACAGGGTAAATCTTTCATTATATTATAGTATGATTAGTTTGTGAACTTTGCTTGACGTGATAAAACTGTTCTTGCAATCCAGTTATGACATGGAGGATGCCATGATTTTGAATAAATCAGCTGTTGATCGCGGAATGTTCCGTGGGCATATCTACCAGGTAAGTTATGCTTTCTTTTTTAATGACTCATGAAATGATTTATCATCTACAAGAACTTAACGATTCAAGCATAGTGCATGCAATTTGGTCGAACTGTTTCTTTCACATAATATCTACATAGTTCCTTAGGAAAAATACAAAGCATGCTAGTTTCTTAGGCAAAATACAAAGCATGCTGTACAGTTGTAGTGCCTTACATTTGTAGGCAGCTATTAATTTTCTTCATTTTTTCTTTCATAACATTGGGGATGTCAACTGAATTATGTTTTTCTGCAACTCATTCTGCAATTAGTCAATAGTTATTAGTCCTGGGAGTTATTACCCTTTATTACGATTTATCTTAATGAGTTTGAAGTTATAAAATTAAATTTTGCTCCTTTCTTTAAGCACCTAGAAGGTGCATTAGCATGAGTTTGATGCATTATAGATTTGTTTTATCATATATAGGGAAGGAGGGTGTAGTTATCAATTGCATTTTGTCATTGGTGGAACATCCAAAATGCTATACTCCGAATAAAACCAGAACAAAAAGCACCATGTTCTAATTTTTTATGCGAAAAATGTTTAGAACTTAAAATGGCACGTGTAATGTTTTTAGTATACACAGTATTATATGTTCATATTTAGATAGTCCTGAGTCCTGACTCCTGACCAGTAGATTGGGATTCTTCGGTATGGAATGCCATTTTAATATGCACATTCAATAACATCCAGCAAGAAGTTTATATCTTTGGAAAAGTCTTGATTAGACCAACTATTTTGTTAAAAATTGAGCCATAAGTTTAGGAACTCTTAAGAAACCTTTTTCTGTGAACTCTTCTGTAGGTGACCTTTTCCCGTGAACTCTTCCTGTAGACCGAGTGCATTGACTTGTCTACAAAAACAGAGAAAATGTTCCAGAAATCTTTGCGAAGAGTAGTCTTTCGAGAGACACCACTCAGAATCGACTCGGATGGACTTCCTCAGATTGGAGAGGTAGTTATCTGTTTATACTAAATTAAGTTTGTTCCCATGTGGAAAGTGGTGGAATTTCTTTTTCTTGTGGTATTCCCTTACTTGAGATTTATTTTATGAGCAGAAAATACTTCCAAATGAGCAATACTACGGTGCCTATAACACACTCACCAAAGGCAATAAGGCCAATCAAACTAAAGGGCACGGAGCAGCAGCCTATTGATTACGTTGTCGTTAACGGACAAGTTCAAAAGGTTACTAGCAGAAGGTAAGGCCACGGCCACCTCCAGTAAAATTTTCACTGTTGAAAATTATCAGATCAATCATATAGAGATGCATATTTGGTTGGTCCAAAAAGGGAAAACAACTTGTATGTATATTTGAATGCTACAATGAGAAAAAAAAACTCATCTGAATTTCTTCGTATGACATAGCATTTTTACAATGAAGCTCTCAAATGCATGTACGATCCTAGTTTCTGGAAGTGTGGCCAAATTTGGTTTTTGTGATCTTGGCATGCTTTTAACAACTTTTGTCGAGCAAATATTAAATCTGCGTCGTGAGAAATCCGATAATTGGACACAAGGTCAGCAGCAGACATGGGCAAAAGGGAGTTTGTTCGCAGTTGTGGCCTGACATTGACATGCCGTTCTCTCCGAATACCGGCATGAGGCCAGATCTCATCATTAATCCTCATGCATTTCCTTCAAGAATGACTATAGCAATGCTCATAGAGTCTATAGCAGCAAAGGTACAAATGTTTGCTTCATTCATAGTTTGGGAGGAGCCTATATCTTGCATGTTCAAGGATATAACAACTGAAGTTATTTCACAGAAAAAAGGAATAATTAAAATCAATTATAATTGATGCCACCAAAAATTAACACCTGAATTCTTTTGTTGCCCTTTTTATATACACAAAACCGTAAAATTTATTGCTAGCTGATTTGAATCCTTATTTACTCTTTGCTGGACTTATGTTTTTATCTTATATGTAATAACTTCAGCTTTTGTTTTCATCTTTGGAGTTTACTGGGAAAAAACTACTTTTGAGTAATGCTTATGTGCTCGCACAAATCTAAATTGCACTAATGCGAAAACAGTATGGTTAATATTTCGAGTGGTGGTTGGTTTCTTATTAGGCCCTTGATTTGCTGTAAAAATACGCCGTTTCACTTTCAGAGGGCATTGAAGTACTTCCCAACAAGGTTTTGCACCTCCTAAAAATTACTTTTTTCGAGGTCCTCCTAAAAAATAGTTGTTCTGAAAGATAGGGAAAAAAGGATATCTATGATAATTGTGTCATTTTGTCTTATAAAAAGGTTTTTACCATGATTAATATGTTTGCTTGTTTTCATAATTTCAAATTATTTGAGTAGGATAGTGTTTCCCAGCAGGGATAGAAAAACTGGGGGCTATCGACCAGTAACCAGAAAAACCGGTGAGTACCAGGATTTTAAAACCAGCCAAAATTTTCCTAGTGTGAATTTAAATTTATGACTGCATAATGCACTTTCTAGGTTTGTTTAGGCTTTTTTATGCTAGATTACCTATTGTATAAAC
Organism: Dendrocalamus sinicus; assembly: GCA_036346575.1. Taxonomy (NCBI): domain Eukaryota; kingdom Viridiplantae; phylum Streptophyta; class Magnoliopsida; order Poales; family Poaceae; genus Dendrocalamus; species Dendrocalamus sinicus. The sequence goes on along the minus strand of CM070668.1, from coordinate 19,914,064 downwards.
TAAATATAAATCAATTATTGTACTCCCAACTTAGGCTTTCAGGTTTTTAGTGGGTTTTCTGGTTTTTTAAGCGGTTTTCAGTTCATTTGGGCTGTTGTGGCTCTGCATCAAACAGAGAGAGATGGTAGTGGAGAGTGATGAAGATAAGTGTAATGGCCTGGGTCCTCCCCATGGCTTGTACTCATATATATATGCACATGAGGAGTGCTTTTACAGTTATACCCTTACATCTGGTTATCCCCTATGAGGGCAGTTATGTCATTACACATGGCCTATTCTGGGCCTTATACCTTCCTACCAGGCCTACTGGGTTTAGGTGGGGGCCACCCCTACGACAGGAGCCTCTCATGGTGAAGGGCTTCACACGGCCGAAGCCATGTCGTCGAGTCCTTTGGCCCCCTCCGTCCCTGCGGCTGTGGAATGTTCGGACTTGTGGCCGGGAGCCGAAGCTCAGGAAGGTGGTAGCGCAGGTGGCGCCTCGATCGAAGACGCGCGCGCTCCGCCCCTACCCTTGAACGGTGGCATCGGTGGCGCGCAAGTCGAAGTAGACGCGCGCTCCGCCCCTACCCTTCGAGCGGGTGGCGCGGCCGGCGCCTGGTCGAAGTAGACGCGCGCTCGTCCCTACCTTCGAGCGGGTGGCGGCGGCGCCTAGTAGAAGTAGACGCGCGCTCCGCCCCTACCTTCGAACGGGTGGCGCGGCCGGCGCCCAAGTCGAAGTAGACGCGCGCTCCGCCCCTACCTTCGAGCGGGTGGCGCGGCCGGCGCCTAGTCGGCGTAGACGCGCGCGCTCCGTCCCCTACCCTTCGAGCGGGTGGCGCGGCCGGCGCCAGTCGAAGTAGACGCGCGCGCTCCGTCCCCTACCCTTCGAGCGGGTGGCGGCGGTTGGCGCCCAAGTCGAAAGAGCGCGCGCCCGCCCCTACCTTCGAGCGGGTGGCGCGGCCGGCGCCTGGTCGGTAGGCGCGCGCTCCGTCCCCTACCCCGAACGCGTGGCGCGGCGGCGCCTAGTCGAAGTAGACACGCGCGCTCCGTCCCTACCCTTCGAGCGGGTGGCGCGGCCGGCGCCTGGTCGAAAGACGCGCGCGCTCCGCCCCTACCCTTCGAGCGGGTGGCGCGGCCGCGCCTGGTCGAAGTAGACGCGCGCTCCGTCCCCTACCCTTGAGCGGGTGGCGCGGCCGGCGCCTGGTCGAAAGACGCGCGCGCCGTCCCCTACCTTCGAGCGGGTGGCGCGGCGGCGCCTAGTCGAAGTAGACGCGCGCGCTCCGTCCCCTACCCTTCGAACGGGTGGCAGCGAAGCCGGCGCCTAGTCGAAGTAGACGCGCGCACTCCATCCCAGGGCTGAGATCGGAGCTTGGCGCTGGTATGGTTGCGCTCCGGGGCCGTTGTGACCTTGCAGTCTGGTAGTGCGCTTTTAATGGCGGCTGGAATCATGCCGACGCCGCTGCGCGAAGTCGGCCGTCGCGTCGTCGCGTACCGCCATGCCGCGGTGGGGCACGTGGCGACTCACGACTGGTGCGTCGTGGGATGTGAGCGGTTGCATGACCGCGGCCGTTCGCCTCGTCCCCCGAGAAGCTGGACGCGTGTGGAAGATGTGGGGGCGTTGTGCGCTGCTTGACCACCTACCCGGCACGGCCCTCTATGTCCCGGCGGTTCTTCTTTCCAAATCTTAGATAGCCAAACCACCGAGAATTTGATCCGTCTGTGCATTGAGGCACAAGGCAGGCGAACGGCCTTTATAAGGTGCTAATGTTGAGGTGGAGGCACCCTTTCTTGCTTTGTTTTTTGATCTGCCGCTTCGCTTCCGCCCGTGCTAATTGTCACGCCAGTTGCTCCTTTGCCTGCTTCTTCCTCCCTTGTCGCCAAGAGCGATGGCTAGCCATGACGACGCCACCTACCACCCCCGCAGCGGTTCCTTGCCTAGCCAGGGCGAGGCGACCCATCCTTCCCAGGAGTACAAACTGGTGCCGCGGGGGAGCTCGCGTGCCAACAAGTGGTGGAACGCCATGGAGCACTCGGGAGGCTCCTGCTCCCGTGTGCTGGGGAAGAGCCGCATGACTGAAGGGACGCTGCAGTGGCTCGTGGATGAGGGGAAGATCGCGGATCGCAATGGGGCTCGCCTACCCCGTCGGGACGAGACGGAGCCGAAGCCCGGGGCCCTGGAGGCGATTGTTTTCGTCGCGTTCTTCGATGCTGGCCTTCGAATGCCCTCCACGTTGTTCGTGGGCGAAGTCTTGCGGGCCTACAAGTTGGAGCTAGCCCAGTTGACGCCCCACGCGATACTCCTCCTAGTTGTCTTCACATGGGCGATGCGGACGGAGGGGTGGCGTCCCAGCGCGAGCTTATTCGCCACCCTGCACGACGCACACTGTCGACCTAGAAGGGTTGACGGGGCGGTGTCCAACTTCGGCGGTGTGGACTTCGTGCTTCGGGCTTCATGCGCGACGTTGTTCCCTGTGCCCGCCTCGTCAGGGCAATGGGCGGCCGGCTGGACGCGGTGGTGGTTCTATTACACCGTGACCGACAAGAGCAGGATGCATTGCCGAGGTGGGCCGATCTCATTTAACAGCACGCCAGGTCTGACGGCGGAGATCGACGACACGCGAAAGCTGCAGAGCCTTGTCGGTGTCGCCCGTCGAATGAGCGTGCGCGACCTAGCCGAGGAGTTCACGATGTATGGGGCGGCGCCGCTCTCCTCCCGGGGGAAGTATGTTCAACAGAATGGCCCCCGCGAGGACGGGTTTGACCCATCCGTGTCTCGCCTGCTTCCGCCCTCCGCCCCTTGTAAGTTGCCCAGCACGCTTGACGCGCGCCATTGCATTTGTTTGGCTACCGCCTATCTGACGCGATCTCCTGTGCAGTGGCTCGGCTAGGAGATGCGGAGCGCGCGGTTGCGGCGCTCCTTGGCCCGTACACGCTTAAGGAGCACCGGGCCCGCGAGGCGCGATCAAAGCGGCTAGCGAGGCGGGTAAACCGCACTGCGGCGTGGGCATTACCGTGCCCGAGCGTGTGGTGCCGACAGAGCTTCCCGCCGGGACTCCGGACGCTCAGGATGGTGATAGTCCTGCGGGGCTTCTATCTTCGCGACGCCGGGCCCGTTCCCTGGCTGCCGTATGCGACCCAGCAGCCCCCCCGGCGGCTAGCCCAGCTGAGACGGGGCGTGTGACCGGCGGTGGGCCTGGCCATACTACTTCGGAGGACCGCACTGCCGCGGATCCCTCGGCACCTACTGCCGACGCCCACGAGCCCGTGCTCGGGCTCGCGGCCATCGTTGAGTTGGAACTAGTCAACCCGGGGGATGGCGCCGTTCCGAGCGGGCAAACCACGGTGGAAGGTGCGTTATCAACCGCAGCGGCCGACGAGGACATGCCCCCTACAGAGGAAACCGTGGAGGCGACGGCAACCGGGGCTGATCCTGTCGTGGAAGAATCGCCTGTGCGCCCGCAGGCGAAACGCGCTCGGACTCAATCCCCGCCGCCAACGAGGGGTCGATACGCTGTTGCGGGGCCTTGCCGCGGGATTACAGCGTCCGGCGTGGCCGAGAAGACCTTCTCCCCAACTGTCGAGGCGCCCGCCTCCGCCTGGGTGGTCGAACCGGCGCCACTTCCTACCGCGACGAGGGGCGCAGGAGGTAGGCGTGAGTCCTTTTCTTCACTTGACTTCGCGAGACTTTCCCCGATCTGCTCGCTCATTCTGCCAACATCAGACGAGATGAAGTCTCCCCAACGTGGCGAAGGATCGAGCAGCGGAGGTACGCGCGAAGTCAGAAGCCTTGTGCAGGGTGCCCCGCAGGTGTCCGCCGGCGTCGACGTGGCTGTGGCCTCGGTGAATCCCGGCGCGTTGGGGCCGGGGCTCGCTCGCACGGACTTCTTCCCCCGGCCGGAGATATTCTGCGATCTTACCGCAGCCGCCGAGCGTGCCGACCACGGCCTCAACCGGGAGGTGTTGTCGTCATGCGAGGGGGAACTCCTAGCGCTCGCGCTACAGGCGTCCGAGATGCGGGTAAACATGCGCGCTTCGGCTTTGCACTGTACTGCGGGACGCCTGCGACTTTGTTGTGTTTGCCAAACGCTTGCCCTCAGCCGGTCCTTTGACGAGGCCCGCGTTAGGGAGCGGAGGGCGCTGGAGGCCAGCCTTCGTGAAGCAAACACTGCCTTCGCCGCGAAGGACGAGGAATGTCATGCGCTGGAGGGTGCCCTGGCGGCCGCACAACACGAAGCTACGGAAGCTCAGCACGCCGCGGCTGAGGAGCGCGCCGCCTTCATCCAGCAGATCGCCGCCCTAGAAGGGGAGAACGCCCAGCTGGTGGAGTCTGTTGCCGAGAACCGCCTTGCCCTGGAAAATGCGTCCATGTCGGCATGGCGGGCCATGGAGTCTCTGAACCAGACCCTCCGAGATCTGTGCGTCCGAGTACCGGACACTACGCGCACAGCGGAGGCCCCGTCGAGACGCCGGGCTGATCGAGGAGGACCGGCGTTGCTCTTCATGGCGCCAGAACCTTTGGCGAGCACTGCAGTTATGTTGGTGCGTGCTTCGCCCTCGCCCTGCTTCACACTCGTGGGTGTAAGCATACCCAGGAGCTAGCGAATCCACAACTGGATCCGCCCGGACAAGCAGAGGTTATGTCGGATGCCATCCGCTCCATCGGACCTAGCCTGCAGAACTTCCACCAACGGATGCAGGGCGCCGGGAAGATCTTTGCAAGTCGCCGTGCGGCAGACATTTGCATGGGGAGGGGGACCTCCAGTGGCTTGAAGGGGTCTTTCAGCACCGCGGCGACGACGGCGCGGGTTCGTCCGCACCGCGCCAAGGCTGAGCGGTTGGTCGGGTTGGGCAGGGGGATGATGTACGGGTTCTTACGCTTGTAACCATGTAACCCCTTTGCTTTTATAATGGAATCAAGTAGTACCTTATGCTTGGTGTTACCTGCCGCCGAACGCGGAGGGCAGGTCTGCGCATCTCGTTTATACTTCGTGGAGTGGCGCATGCGAAGGCGAGCCACGACGCTACGACTTCCTTTATAGTCCGGGGACTCGCGCGTGCGGAGCTAGGCTCGACGCTACGTCTTATTTAAAGTCCGTGGACTAGTGCGTGCGAAGCTAGGCTCGACGCTACGTCTTCTTTATAGTCCGGAGACTCGCGCGTGCGGAGTTAGGCTCGACGCTACGTCTTATTTAAAGTCCGTGGACTAGTGCGTGCGGAGCTAGGCTCGACGCTACGTCTTCTTTATAGTCCGGAGACTCGCGCGTGCGGAGCTAGGCTCGACGCTATGTCTTATTTATAGTCCGGAGACTCGCGCGTGCGGAGCTAGGCTCGACGCTACGTCTTATTTAAAGTCCGTGGACTAGTGCGTGCGGAGCTGGGCTCGACGCCACGTCTTCTTTATAGTCCGAGACTCGCGCGTGCGAGCCAGGCTCGACGCCACGTCTTATTTAAAGTCCGTGGACTAGTGCGTGCGAGCTAGGCTCGACGCCACGTCTTCTTTATAGTCCGAGACTCGCGCGTGCGAGCTGGGCTCGACGCCACGTCTTATTTATAGTCAGGAGACTCACGCGTGCGAGCCAGGCTCGACGCCACGCCTTATTTAAAGTCCGTGGACTAGTGCGTGCGAGCCAGGCTCGATGCTCACGCCTTCTTTATAGTCAGGAGACTCGCGCGTGCGAGCCAGGCTCGACGCCACGTCTTATTTAAAGTCCGTGGACTAGTGCGTGCGGAGCCAGGCTCGACGCCACGCCTTCTTTATAGTCCGAGACTCGCGCGTGCGAGCCAGGCTCGACGCCACGCCTTATTTAAAGTCCGTGGACTAGTGCGTGCGAGCCAGGCTCGACGCTACGTCTTCTTTATAGTCCGGAGACTCGCGCGTGCGGAGCTAGGCTCGACGCTACGTCTTATTTAAAGTCCGTGGACTAGTGCGTGCGGAGCTAGGCTCGACGCTACATCTTCTTTATACTCCATAGAGTGCGCGCGGAGGCGTCCCCCCGCTGGGGATGTTCTGGGAACAGCAATCTTTATTGAACTCCCGTTTGCGCGGGCGAGCATCGCCTAACAACAGGCGGGTGGCTCTACGCCTGCTGTCCTGCTTCTAGGCGTAGTACCGCCGCAACCTGTCCGCGTTCCATGTGTGCCGGAAGGCCTGTCCTTCGAGCGTGGCGAGGCGGTATGCCCCCTTTGGCAATGCCTCCGCTACGATGTACGGGCCTTCCCACTTGACTCGGCCTGCCAACGGTTTCGCGCGAGCGCCACTCGAGGACGAGATCCCGTGCTTGAACCCCGCGGGCATATAGAGCGGTCCCGAGCACGCGCCGCGCGCGCGCGCGTATTTCGACATGGTGGGCTGCGTCGCCGTATCCGTCGAGGAGGTCCAGGACACCCGACGCTCCTCTTCGGTGCTTGGACGAGGACCCTTCGCGAGCCGGCCTTGATTTCTTCGCGTCACCGCCTCGTCACGAAAAGGAGCTTAAACGGCGTGAATCCGTCGGCGCGTTACCGTTGCAGCGGCGACCATAGAATCTTTGTGGAGCTCGCTGGCCACTTGCCCTTCGGCAATCCAACCAGCGCTTTTGATGGCGGCGAAATAGCGCCATTCGCCGCTCGACCGCCCGTTGGATCGGGATGCCCTACCGAGGCGAATCGGAGGTCGATGCCCATGCTTGGCACAATAATCTTTGAAGAGGGTGGCGTCGAATCGCAGCCATTGTCGCACCGTGAGCTCGAGGCACACCGGCGACATATGATGTTTTGCCATAGGAAGCGTTGTATGGCGCAGAAGTTACTTTGGCCGGAGCGATCGCTTCCGGCCATCTGGAGAAATACTCCAACGCGACTACCACGAACCGGAGGTCCCCTGGAGCTCGGGCAAGTGGTCCTACTATATCGAGACCCGGCCGCGCGGTGGCCACGTGGGGAATTGGGCCGAGGCTCGTGGGGGCTGCGGATGATGCGCGCCATCCACTGGCACCCTTGGCACCGACGGACGAGGTCCTGGGCGTCGGTGATGGCGGTCGGCCAGTAGAAGCCTTGTCTGAACGCCTTGCCGACTAATGACCTCGGCGCCAGGTGGGATCCGCGTACGCCCGCGTGGATTTCCGCCAAGAGTTCCTTTCCCTCCTCCGTCGAGAGGCAGCGCAGGAGCGGCGCGCAAACCCCTTTCTTGTAGAGTGTCCCTTCGAACACCTGGAAGGACCGTGTGCGGTGCTGCAAGCGTCGCAGCTCGGCAGGGTCCTCCGGCTTGGCGAGGCCTTGTAGGAAATTGAAGATAGGCTCTCGCCAATCTCCTGGCCGATTAATGCGGTGGACAAGTGCCGCGTCCCGGTTGTCCTGCGCGATGGCCGCCTTTGCTAACACCTCGTAGAATGCCCCTCGGGGAGTTCTTGGTGGCCGCCTTGGCGAGGGCGTCGGCTTGCTCATTCTCCGCCCGAGGGATGGCCTTGACGGTGACACCCAAAAAGTGCCTTTCCTTCGCCCTCACCGCCGCGAGGTACTTGGCCAACTCAGGGTCCTTGGCTTGATATGACTTGTCCACATGGCCGGCCACCAAGCGCGAGTCCGTGCGGACCAACACCCGTCTCGCGCCGACTGCCTTGAGCTTCGCTAGGCCAAAGAGCAGAGCCTCGTATTCGGCCGTGTTGTTGGTGGCGGGGAAGGCAAGGCGTGCCGAGTACAGCAAGCGCTGTCCTTCGGGCGTGACGATCACCGCTCCTACGCCCGCGCCGGCGATGCTGTAAGCTCCATCGATTGTGAGCGTCCAGACGGGATCATCGTGCGCCTGGACGGGTTGAGCCGGCGGGGTCCATTCGGCGAGAAAATACGCCAGGACTTGGGATTTGATTGCCGTCCGCGAAGCATATGTCAAGGAGAAGGGGGCGAGCTCGGCAGCCCATTTACCGATACGCCCTGTGGACTCCTTGTTGTGTAGCATCTCTGCCAGGGGGAATGAGGAAGGCACCGTGATCGGGTGGGCCAGAAAATAATGCCGAAGCTTTCTGGAAGCCATGACCAGCGCGTAGGCGAGCTTCTCAAGCTCCGTATATCTCGTTTTGGCGCCTTGGAGGGCTTCGGAGACAAAGTAGACGGGCCTCTGCATGGCGCCTTCCTCTAAGACGAGGACGGCGCTGACCGCGGTGGTCGACGCGCCGATAGAGCAGAGGGGCCTCTGGTGCTGGGCGACGAGAGGGGAGGCTTGCAGTCTTTGTTTGAGCTCGTTGAAGGCCTTGGCGCAATCTCCGTCCCAACTAAATCCATCGCACCCGCGGAGCGTCTTGAAAAATGGCAAGCCCCGCTCCGCCGCCCTGGATAGGAAGCGGCTTAGCGCGGCCATGCGGCCCGCCAGCCTCTGGACCTCCCTTGTAGTCTTGGGCGGCTCCATGCCCAAGATGGCGTCTACTTTGTCGGGGTTCGCTGGATGCCCGTCGAGACGAGAAACCTGTGAGCTTGCCGCCGCACTCAAGACACATTTGTCGGGGTTGAGTTTGATGCCCGCCGGAGGTTGTCGAAGGTTTCTGGAGGTCCCGGCCATGCAGGCAAGTCGGCGAAGTTTTGACCACCACGTCATCGACATAGGCTTCGACGTTCCTCCCGAGCTGGGCAGCCAGGGCAATGGCGACGAGGCGGGTGAAGGTAGCGCCTGCGTTCTTCAAGCCAAAGGGCATTCGGACGAAGCAGAACGTCCCCAGTGGTGTGATAAAATTGGTCTTCTCCTCGTCGTCTTCGGCCATGTACACCTGGTGGTAGCCGGAGTAGGCGTCCAGGAAACTCATGAGTTCACACCCAGCAGTGGCGTCAACCAGTTGATCGATGCGCGGCAAGGGGTAATTGTCCCGGGCACGCCTTGTTGAGTGCCGTGAAGTCGATGCACATGCGCCCAGCCCCGCCGTTTTGACTAGCACGGGTTAGCGAGCCACTCGGATGGTGGACCTCGCGGATGACCCCGCGCAAGAAGCTTTGCCACCTCTGCTTTGGCCGCTGCTGCCGATCCATCGACATACGCCAAGCCTTTGCTTGACCGGCTTGGCGTCGGGCGGACCGCCAGCGATGCTCGACATCGCTCGGTCACGCCTTGATATCCTCGGGGACCATGCGAAGATGTCAACGTTGCTCTGAAGCACTCGGAGCAGATCCCGCTCGACCCCCGGTGGGAGCCCCTCGCCAATGGACACAAATTGCCCCTCCGCCTGGAGCGGCACCTTCTTAACTCCACCTTCGGGCCGAGGCTTGGGCGTCCACCCGGGGGCGGAGGGCCCGTCGCCGAGCGCGCCGGAGAGGGCATGCACCGGGCGACGCGGAACGCGGCTGCCGCCTTCGGCACGTCTGGCCAGATCTTGGTCGCCGAAGACGGTGATAACGCCCTCCGGGCCCGGGAGCTTGACACACAAAAATGCGTGGTGCGGGATTGCCTCGAAAGAGTTGATGGCGGGTCGCCCCAGTACGGCGTTGTAGGGGTGCGGGATATCTACAACATCGAAGGTGACATGCTCGGTGCGGATGTTACCTTTGTTGCCCTCCTGGCGGAAAGTGACAGGAAGGGACACGTGCCCCAAGGCCTGCAGCGGTTGACCCCCGAAGCCTTGAAGTGGAGCTCCTGGCTGCTCTAGCCGGCTTCGGGGGATTGCCATGTGGTCGAGGGCTTCTGCTAATAAGATGTTCGCGGAGCTTCCTCCGTCGACAAGGACGCGCCTGACTTCACAGCATGCTATGTGGGCCTGAATGACTAGGGGGTCCTGGTGGGGGTACTCCACGCCCCTGGCGTCGTTCAAGTCGAAGGTGATGTTGCGGGGCGGCATCCACAGTTGCGGCTGCTCCCCGAGGGCTTTTGAAGAGGAGCCTCCGGTGATGACGTTGATGGTGTGATGCTGCGCACTTTCCATTGCGGTGGCTCGTATGGGGTTATCCCTTGGATGCCCCACGTGGGCTCCGGCGGGGGGCCGAGGAGGCGTAGCCCGAGATCCAGCCGTCACCCTTCGCAGCTCCATCACCGCGGTGCATGCCCTTGTGCGATGATCGCCGTAGCCGTGTACCTCGCACCAGTTGCCATAGTGCAGGAGCTCTTGCTCTGCGTGGGGTTGGTCGCCGTAAGCAAGTCCGCCTTGCGATCCCCGACCCCCCTCCGTGAGGCGGGGTCGGGTCCTTGGCGGGCGCTCTTGGTGTCGAGGACGCGATGGGCCGCCGGCGACCGGCGCTGGCGGCGCCGAGGTTTAGGCCTGCTCCTTGAAGAGCCTTCCTGTACCCCAGCCTCACTGCCTCGGGGTGGGCCTCCTCGGGGCTCTCGGCGGCGGCCCGGCTTCGAGGAGGGACCACCCGCCCCGACTTCGCGCGGGGGGCGCTCCTCATGTGCGAGCCGAGGGCGGTAATGCTGCGCCTTCGCGCATCCTCCTCCGCCCGCGTGTACTCGTCCATTTTGTCGAAGAGCTTGGCGACGGTCTTGATTGGCCTCCGCGCGTTGTACTCGGCCATCGGGCCCGGGCGAAGGCCCTGGATGGCTGCATTAACGACTGTGGTTTCATTAAGATTGTTTACCTGGCATCGAATCTTGGCGAAGCGCTTGAAGTAGCCCCGGAGTGTCTCCGAGGGTTTCTGCTTTACAGCGAATAGCTGGTCCGCCTCGATTCGCTCGTCATAGTGCCCCTGGAAGTGGCTGTGGAGGCGGACGCGAAGCTGTTCCCACGCGTAGATGGAGCCTGGCTCTATGGTAAAGAACCAAGAGAGCGCCACTCCTTGTAGCGCGAGGGGGAGTCCCTTTGCCTTCGTGGTGTCGTCTCCACCCGCGGCTTCGATCGCGGCTTCGTATACGCGCACGAACTCACGGGGGTCCGTGTCGCCTTTGTACGAGTCGATGGCGCTAGGAAACTTGAAGTCTTCGGGCCATGCCGCCTGCTGCAGCCCCGCCGAAAGCGGGGACTCCGGATCCACGCGCCGCAACGGCACACGGCGAGACGTGGGGGCTTCGCGACTGTCCGCCCTCTCCGGTGCGGGCTCGGACGCGATTGCTGGCGCGGCCTGCTGACTCCGAGCCTCTTGTATATTTCTGACGGCTCCGCGAAGGTCCCCCAGCTCCCGCTGGAACGCGTTGAGAGCCGTCAGCAAGGCACTTTCCATCGCCGGTGCGGGCGGGGTCGCCGGTGCTTCCGACGGGCGGATCGGCGCGGGGACGACCGCGTCGCGGGGTCCCGAGCTGCCGGTCGCTCCGTCGTGGCTACCTCGGACCGCCGGCTGCGCCACCGGCGAGGGTTGCGATGGGGCGGCGAGGTCGTTTGTCGTTGCGTCGGCGGGTCGGTTGTCGCCGCACCGTGTCGACGTCTTCGACCGCGGGGTCCGTCCTTGCAACGCCGGTGGCGGGGTTGGTCGTCGCGGTGCCGGTGACGAGGTCGGTCGTCGCCGTGCGAACGTCGACGTCTTCGGCCACCGCGCCTGCATCGCCACCCGCGTCCGCCGCTGCCGATGCCGAAGCCCTGGTACTCATACGGCGCTCCGGCCCGGCCGCCTTCTTTCCCTTCGCCGCGGCTGGTGAAGCTTTTTTCGGTGCCATCTTTTTCTTCGGTCTTCAGGCTTGTCTTCGTCCTCCCCACGGACGGCGCCAACTGTTGTGGCTACAGACCAAACAGAGAGAGATGGTAGTGGAGAGTGATGAAGATAAGTGTAATGGCCTGGGTCCTCCCCATGGCTTGTACTCATATATATATGCACATGAGGAGTGCTTTTACAGTTATACCCTTACATCTAGTTATCCCCTATGAGGGCAGTTATGTCATTACACATGGCCTATTCTGGGCCTTATACCTTCCTACCAGGCCTACTGGGTTTAGTGGGGGCCACCTCTACGACAGGAACGATTACCTGTTTTCAAACCACCCAAATTCAAAATTTGATTCACGAATTTCATCCCGTTTTTTCCCGTGTTTACCGATAACCGGCCGATTACTAGTACCGCCCGTCGGTTCCGAGTTTTCTATCCTTGTTTCCCACTTCTTTTTACTGGACTGAAGTCTCTCTTCACAGGCTGGAAGTCTACATGGAAAGTTCATTGATGCAACACCTTTTGGAAACTCAGTCAAAGAGGACGATGAAAATCCCTGTAAACCTAATTCCATTGTGGATGAGCTGGGTCCCATGCTTGCATCTTATGGCTTTAATTATCATGGAACAGGGTCCTGTACAGTGGAGTTTTTGGCACTGAGCTTACCTGCGAGATTTTCATTGGACCTGTTTATTACCAACGTCTTCGTCATATGGTCTCTGACAAATTTCAGGTGGGCAATTGTTCTTTGTTCTATTGAACATATGAGCCTTTGCATTGATGTTGCCATGCACCCGATATGCTCTGATCAACTATCATGTTTTAATTTTTTTTATTCCAACGTAGCTAAATTAATTTTCTCGTTCGTGTTGGACATAAGGGACATTGGATTGGTGAACTCAAGATAGTTGGGCCCAAGTCTTTATTAGACTTACAAAATGAAAAAAGAGAGAGGAAATTGTACCTGGCTAGTGAACCTGAATGTTTTTGTTGCTCCCTATTTTCTGTCATCATTATTTCCCTGGTTCATGTGTAGATTATCACTGATGTGGCGTATTTCTCTGTAGGTTCGCACCACAGGTCGCATAGATCAGATAACGAGACAGCCAATAGGAGGAAGGAAACATGGTGGAGGTATTCGATTTGGTGAGATGGAGCGCGATGCAGTCCTTGCTTCGGGCTTCTTTTCTTTTACACGACAGGCTCCATTCCTGTTCGGATTACCATATCGCGGATGTGTGCTCCCTTTGTGGGAGCTTACTAACGGCAACGGTAATCAAATCCGAAACTCAGAAGAAAACCAAGCGTGAGATGCTTGGGCTCCCCACTGTGAAACCGCCCAAGAACTTTGCGTGCCATGCCTGCAAAACAAGCAAAGGGATGGAGACTGTCGCAATGCCGTATGTTTTCAGATATTTGGCCGCCGAGCTGGCGGCCATGAACATAAAGCTGGAGCTTAGACTGAGCAATAGAACGGAGCTTCCTCCCAGCAATCTTTTAATATTACGACTATTGTGTTTATTTTTCCTAATATCATGATCCTTTATTTGTATGATTTCATATATGAGTCATGAATGACATTTATACAATACCTATTAATCTAACTAATAATTACTCATCGCATAATAAAATTTGAATGGTTGTCAACCCCTATATGAGATATGTTATAATGCATCTCTTAAAATAATTCTTATACTGCTATCATTATATTATCATTCCACATGACCTCATATCGGGAATTATGTTTCTCCATTTCTAACCTTAACAAACCCTTCCACTTATCATAACCATATCTTAATCTTTTCAAAGTTTTCTTTAATTCATACCGTATAACCTGTTAACAACGGTTACCTGATTTAGGGTTACCCACATATAGGGGACATTTTCACTTACCTGATAACGTACAGGGGCGTACACTTTTGTTACCCAAGATATTACATCCCGTCTGCGGTTATACAGTCGAGAACAGTGTTGTGCTTGACTATTCTCATATAATCGGGATGTGGGAAGTAATCGTTGGTACCATTGTCACAATTTGCTAAATAACAATTATCTTTGATTACATCATTCATGTTGTCTCCTTACTCAGAATATTACACTCCATCTGCGGTTATACAATCGAGAACAGTGTTGTGCCTGACTACTCTCGTATAATCGAGTATGTGGGAAGTAGTCGTTGGTGCCATTTCTATAACTTGCTAAATAACAATTATCCTTAATTCAAATGTTCCTGTTATCTCTATCTTCGTCCTTATCAATAGTTCCGGTAATCTAGTTTCATTGCACTTAGTTTGTGTCAATTACTTGCTTGCACTACTTGTCCTTTGTATATTTTATTTGCGACCGTTGTTGAGTACTTGCTGAGACTTTCAAATCTCACGCTTGCTCTTTCCATTCTCAGGTAAAAGCTAGTTGAGTTATAGTATATTGGAGCACTCGAGTTTTCAAACCTTTATTTTGGCTTCCACTGATTTCTAATAAAGTACTTTGGTTATCCCATTTATGTTAACATTTATGTACTCGAGTGATAGTATCATTTATGTTATCCTATTTATTCTTCATTTGGTTAGAAGTAGATCGGTCTTATATTTCAAATCTTTATTTTAGCTTCCGCTGATTTTCTGATAAAATATTTTAAAGTTTTAATTTCCTTGTATTTCTATTGTTACTTTTATTATTTACTCCTTATTTTAGCGATAACGTCTCATAGTAGTATCTCATATATCAATATAAGATACTACACTTCTTAAGGCAATTACTCACTGCATAGCTAACTCATGTATAATCTACATTTTTGACATATTTTCCCCAAGTGCATAACATGTATACAGCTAGTAAAACCACTACAATCGAGTAACGGCAAAGGAAGCGATAGTATTCACAGGGAAACATCCCTTACATGACGGCAGTCGGGCAGGGTGGCCCAGTGACCATGTTTACACACACAGGTGCAAAAGTTAGAAGAAAAACATACAACATGGTTCCCAAAACTGTTACAGTATTACACAGTGTGATTTGTTTCTTTGAAATGCATTACATCGGATTAGCAGGGATCTGAGTAGATCTTCAGCTATATGGGTTCATGCCGATGGTGGCTTCCGTCGTGGGTAGGACACGCGCGCCTTGGAGAAGAAGTAGTAGGCTCCAGTGAGCACGCAGGTGATCAAGGCAAAGGCCGCGCCGGCTCCGAATGTGCCCCTCCGCACCGACTCACAGTCCGGTGGGTTTTCGAAGAAGACTGTGCGGTAGCCGGTGTGGTAGGCAGATTGCACCAGCCCGGCCAGCAAGCACGCCTCCGCGATGAGAAATGTCAACCTGTACAGAAGCAGCAAAAAGTTCAGTGTCTGCCCACTGTGTATTAATACTGTTGTGGATGAATATTGTTCACTGGCCGCTTAATTAGGCAACTCAACTATTAAAGAGAGTTTATCATATGAATACAAACATTTGAAGAGGCCATATTACTTGCATTTTCTGTTTCTGTTTTTGGGCAAGACGAGAATATTCTTGCACTCACTGTAATAGTCCAATTACTAGATAAACATAGTAGTAAAATTAATTCGTAAAAGTTGTACATGGATGCTCCAATAAACGAGTATACACATTACACATGCCCTCAGAATGTCAGAATCACCATAATTTATTGCATCAGTAGGTGCAGAAAATAAGAAAAGCGGACAGTATGACATGTAAATGGAACACTGTTTCAAATGCCAGCTGTATCCAGGATTCTTGGCTAAAACCACCATGTTTTATGAATAAATCAAGGTCAGACATTTTTGGCCAAGTTTTGCAAAATATAAAAAAATCATAATATTTCTGAAGATAAGGAAAATGTTCAAACTCACAACTCAACCTGGTTCTGCAACAAACTGACTAAAAACCGACCGATTGTCATTTTATGTTGGTAAGGAAAACAAATTGACTACGGTAGTTCTCAACCTACTGATTCCAGAAATTAACCTCTCTCCTGCACCAATTCACATTTGCAAATGCTACCTAAACAAATTCATTGAGGGTTACATATCAGAAGGCCAGGGACAGGGTTAGGCAATTCCATTTCTGAGATTCTGTGTTTCTGATCCATCACAACGTATATATGTGTGTACTTGCACCCTAATGCATTCTCCTATTATAACCCTGACGAGCTAAAATCAGTTTCATACTGGCATGGCAGCATCAACCTCACACATGTGTAAGGATGAGAAAATACTCGTGAACCCTTCTAGACAGGGGCGGAATTGGGCCCATGGCAAGGTGGGCTCTAGCTTGGGGCGTGAAAAAAATACAGTGTATAGCCCAAGTATTTTTAGCTCAGCCCGAAATAGTATTGTTAGCATTCAACCCAGGTAGCCTAATAGCCCGTAGCACCCCGCCAGGCTGTCAGCCCATCACTCCGCGCCGCGCGGCCCATCAGGCGCTCGCTCGGCAGTCGGCTCAATGGCCATCCCTCCACCCGCAGGCGCAACGCCTCGCTTGTGAACCCTAACCTCCCGAAGCCGCAGAGGCGCAGAACGGCAGAAGGCCGAAGCCGAAAAAGCGACGCGCCGACGCCAATCCAGCGCCGCCCCGCCTCGCCAGCTCGCCGATCCAGCGCCGCCCCGCCTCCCGGCGCCGCCCCTCTTCCCGGCCCGCCCCGCCTCCCGGCCCGCCCCGGCCGCCATACGGCATAGTGTCTCCGGTCATACGGCATTCTCAGAAATCAGAATCCCTTCCTGAGGCTCGCAAGTGGTACCGCTCAAATCTCCCTCTGTTTGTTTGATTCGATCTGATTTCTCACGATGTATGTAAGATTTTCTTGGAGTAATTTGTTTGCTGCGCACACCGGCACACCGACTGTTTGTCAGAATGTCTGAAAGAGCTTGTGTATTTGGTAATTGGTAGCTTGGCAAAGTTAGTTTTCCAGCACGTTATGCTACTAGTTTTAAATTTGGACAGAATTTGTGACTGGATCGATGCAGTGTGATGATGGATTCAATATCCTATGTTGTAGGTTGAATATGCATTGGAAATTAAACCCATGTGCCAAATAAACATGATATGTCTATCTCCTTTTATATATGTTTGTGGATTGTAGTTCAAACTGTTAGCTCCAATTGAAAGATGTGAATGGTTTCACTTGCGAAAATCGAAATGATACTTCCAACTGCTTTTTCAGCCACAATTTTTGTGATTCTACAATGGAGTCAATGCTGATTATAGACTTGAAAACCAACCCTTTTGTATTCTTCAGCTTGTGATGAGCTTGAGTACATTAATGGTGCACATGCTAGCTATAAAATGCTGATTATTTTTTAACCCTTAAAAACTCAGAATGGTTTGTTAGGTTATAATTCCTCAACAAGATTGTTGTATAAATTTCAACTCAAGTTTCATATCAGTAATGCAATTAGCCAATTATGATATACTGTTGTTATGTCGTAGTATGGGTACAAATTACGATTATATTACTAACTAGCCTCTGTAATGCAAGATGTTGTTATGCTTTTATTGTACTTTAATTTTTGCTATTATGGACCTTTACATTTTTTATTGAACAATATTTTTGTAACTTCAAATACCTATTCCGAAATTCCTAGATCCGCCACTGCGCCACCTCCGCCTACCGCCGCCACTCGCCGGAGCCCTAGCCCCTCGCGTCCCCCACCCCGGCGTCCTTCTTACCTCCTGCCATGGCGGCAGTTGCTAAGGAGGGCGAGTACGCGGCGCTACGGGAGCTGTTCCGGCCGCACATCGAGTCATTCAACTACTTCCTCGATGAGGGGCTCGA
This sequence comes from Dendrocalamus sinicus, assembly GCA_036346575.1. Classification (NCBI taxonomy): domain Eukaryota; kingdom Viridiplantae; phylum Streptophyta; class Magnoliopsida; order Poales; family Poaceae; genus Dendrocalamus; species Dendrocalamus sinicus. The sequence goes on along the minus strand of CM070668.1, from coordinate 19,896,791 downwards.
CAAGATGATCCTCTCCATCCGCCCCATCGAGATCACCGACCCCTCCTCCAACACCACGCTGAGAAATATCCTTTGTGCTTCAGTTCGTTTTTGTTTTTCGGTTCTCTTTTGCTCTTCAGTGCAATGATTATGTATAGCTGTAAGATTTTAGCAGTTGCAACAGGTAGCAAGAGCTATCAGTGTCCAAATTCCCGTTATGTTTTGCCTGGTTAGTAGCTTTTGGCTGTTGCAGTACACAATGGAGAATTCCATTTTTTTAATAAGGGTTAACCTATTTTCAATAAGCACACACCACCTCACTACACCTAAGCATTGCATGCATATGCATCTTGCATATCTGGAATTGTCCCCAAATAGGAAAACCTGGTGGGAAATCTTGGTTGGCATGGTCCAGGGGGCCGAGTCATACTATCCCCAAAAACCCACCACCTGCTGTCAAGTACTCCTAAGAACATCGTGGTTAATGTTTCCCTTTTCCTTCTGTTCTCTTTCTTTCTTTTTTCTCTTAACAATTGTCATACTATCCTTGGAGAAGGGTCATGTGCTCCGACCGGTGAAGGACGGTTCGTTGGCTAAACTCCTTTACCCCCAAGAGGTTTGTAATATTTCTTTTTAAAAAATTGTAACCTATTTTTATCTTAAAATCATAGGCAATTTAGTTCCTCTCTTTTAGTAGCATAGTGCACACTCTTTTGGTATCTTCTTATTTGGTCTTCTCTTGAAAAATTTAGACAGGTGTTTGTCAGTCTGATTCCTTTCTCATTTTCTTTTTTCTTTTTTGGAGCAGTGCAGGCAAGCGAGGAGTACATATCATGGGGAATTTAAAGTGGATGTCCTCTTCCAATGTAATGATGGGCCACCTGTCAGGCAAAGCTTCAATTTTGGCAGTTTGCCAATTATGTTGATGGTTGTTACCCTTTCCTGTCTATGCTTCCAATGGTTTTTTTTATGCGATGAAGTAAATTCCTATGCTCTTGGTGGATTTTAGAATTTGCACGTACTATAGTCTAATAGCTGAGTTGATTTTAATACTTATGTTGTAGTTTTCTGCCATCTTAGTGAGTAGCATGCAAGTGTCAGTGTGGCTTGTAGTCTGCTTGTATGAGCTTGGGCTTCTACAACTCTACTTAAGTTTGACAATCCAAAAGCCTGGGGTAATTTGGCCTGGGCCTTCAATACAAAATATATATGTGCTTCTATAAGTCGAAAAGCAAAGTGTCGATAGGGCATAATTCTTCACAACATTTTACCTTAACGACTCCTCAAAATAGCCATGACTTTTCTATCAGTTGGCTGGAAAGCATGAACAATGTCCACTGTATTCGTGCTGTGAGGTTTTTTTTGTATGTCCCTAGAAATAAGCTCTGATTGTTATCTGGATGTAGCATATTTTTTCAAAGAATATGAAAAGAATAACATGCTGTACAATACCGAAAAGTTAGGAACACCCAAAGTACTATTTTTTAATGTGAAGATACATAAGAAATTTGGGGGTAGAGAATTGAAGTTGTTTCTTGTTTCTTTGAGATAGTTTATTCCTTCTATAGGAAGCCACATGGGATTTGCCAGACTCCTCTCTAGGCCATTGTTCTTTATGGTTGACTAATTATTTTGGTTCAACCTCTGCACATAATCATCAATTCTTCTCCCTGACTTTATGCTCTTGCTATTCCAGTCAAACCGTTGCAATCTAAGTGGTGCCGATTCACGTAGATTAATTTTCCACGGTGAAGAGGCAACGGAAATGGGCGGGTGAGTATGTTATGAACTTGTTTGTTCATTTACATTCCCTTGACTGTGTCAACATCTTCCTTATGTTGTCATTTCTTAGTAAATGAAATTTAGTGTTTTGTTCTCATTTCTTTTCCTGTTCTTTCAACCATATCTAACATGATGAGTTTGGAAAGATGTACCATATCAGCTTTCTGTGCAAAACTGCAAATTAGCTACTGATTATCACATTGAATGAAAAGCAGATAATGGAGCTTCTGAACAATTTATATGTGCTGAGATTGTTTTACAAACCATTTTTTTCAGCCTATCTTATTATTAAGTGAACTCTTAGCCCTTGCTTGAAAAGTTCAATCAATTCCTGTGTTTTGCTATCTTGCACCTTATATCTAAAATGGTAGACGATATCTGCTTTGTGGGCAACATAGATGTTTCTCACTTTCTGGCATTATACGAAAGGCAGATAATGGGATATATTATACAAATGTTTTTTTTGGAGCCTACTGTATTGCCAATGTAGGGTGTGTAAGTTTTGTCCTGTGTTTTGTGTTCTCATCTTGGTGCTGTTCCAATACATACGAATCTTGCTAGCAGCAGGGCACTTGGTAAAATCTTGCTTTTGATACTTACTGTTGCGATGAACTTGTCATACTTCTACTATTGCTTTGTTCCTGAACAAATTTTTTGATATTGTTCCCTTTGTTTATTATTTAAATCATTCTGATACATTTTTAAATTTACTTGTAGGTACTTCATATGCGGCGGGATGGAGAGACTTGTACGGATTCTTATTTTACAAAAGCGTAATTATGTAAGATAGACACAGCTTTACTTGAAGCTTTATGTTAGAGGCTAGTATTATTAAAACATCATGCTGATGATTTTCTGATGAGTTTGCTACGACAAAATTTTCAGCCTATGGGCCTGGTCCGTGGTTCTTTTCTTAAACGCGGTGCAGGATACACTGATAAAGCAGTGGTCATAAGGTGTTGTATACTTGTTGCCCTATCTGCTTTTGTTGTTTTTGAGTTTTCTTTTTGGTTATTACTACCAAATAAGGGGTAATATTGGAATGTCCTATGGTTACCTTGCATTTTGGCCATGATAACGTTGTCATTTTGCATTATACAGCCACAGAGACCCTGTTTATATTTTAACTCCAGCTAGTTTAGTTCATTTTCTGCTTAATTCCTGTTTCCACTTATTGTCCAACTTGATTATTTATTGCAAGTATTTTGTGATTGTTGAATGTAGTAAACAAAATAAAATCAATCAAAACAGCTTTTCCTGTTAACTTTGAAATATATTTTGAGTAAGACAGTGCAGGCGGACAAACTATTAAAACAGGTATAAGTCAAATAAGAGGATATTGCACATATACGATGAAAGAAAGCGCCTTGACATTGACTAGATCTAAATCACTAGTTGTTATTCATCTTTAATATCGATCGCAGCATGGGAAAGAAACATGATTTCAACTTGAAATCATTATATCTTGGATGTCGATCATTGCACGGGGAAGATACATGATTTCAACTTGAAATCAATATATCTTGGGTGTCAAACAATGCACGGGAAGAAACATGATTTCTACTTGATCTTTTGATTTTTCATTATCCACCTTTTTGGTCTTCTAATCCGCTGGATGTAAAACCTATAGTCTTTTGTTTTCCTTAGGTGGTTTATAAAGTGTCCATTGAATGAACAGTCATAGAATGATCATTACATTTTTTGGCCTGTAGCAATTTAGTAGAAAAGTATTGACTTATAGCGAGATGCCTGAACTTTATTGGTGATTTACACACGACAAGATAGTGGTTTGAAATCCAGAAGGTTTGGCACAGGTTTCGTCTATCACCTAGTATTTTTTTGAGCATGACTCTTGTACACAAGCACCATTAACCACATAAGGACCGGTGGAGATAAAACATTGGACAAGGTCTTTCTGTTACCATCTTAATATCTTATTTTTCAAAAAACCTTGTTATGCCTAGATGTTCCTGGTTTTAAAAGTGGGTCTTTTTGGTCTGAAACTAAATTCTTTCCCAATCTTTTGGAAGTTTTGCATACTCCAACCCCATGGAAAGGTAGGAACCTCGGGGAATATATGATGTATCTCTGTAAAACATTAAAGATTCTTCTGTATGCCGTTGCCTTACTATATCTTGTTATTTATTTTTCTTCAACAGATGTGTCAAACATGACCAGTCCAGTGTGACAGTAAAGATGTATTACCTGCAAAATGGAAGTGCGAGGCTTGGGTTTTGGTAAGTTCGTGCTGGTACATAGCTAGTGTAAGATGAGTGAATTGTTTTTCTCAATTTGACTTCTCAAATTTATGTTGAATATAGGTTGGGAGGCAGAGAATTTCTCCTTCCTGTTGGGATTGTTCTCAAGGTAGAATACCATTGTCTTTTCCTCATCTTACCATTTCCTAAGCAGCCATACAATCCATTGACATTCATTGTGTGTACAATTACATGTTTTATGTGAATAAAAGAGTTAAAGGCATTCGGCTACTTTCACTATCAGATGCCTCAGGGCCTTCGTTGAGGCATTCCTTGTGTTCCTTTGTTAAGCTGTGTTTTAATTCAGCTTATTTTAATAATGTTTTCTTTCCTTAGCTTAGTAGATAGTTTGATCTATATTCCCAACTTTTGGAAGGCTTAGCATCTTTCCATTGAAATAGATGTCAGTGCACTTTCTGTAGTTGTGTTTTGACTGTTCACAGGGTTTGCAAATGATGATGCTTCTATCTTATGATATTTAGTCTAGATTCCCAGTATTCTTAGCATTGCTTCAACATTACCTTGACTTGATTATGAATTTACCAATAATAGGCCCTTATTGATACGAGTGACCGGGAAATTTTTACAAGCTTGACATGCTGCTATGGTGATAAATATGAAAGAGGAAAGGGAGTTGTCAGCACTCAACTAATTGGTGAAAGGGCACAAATAATTCTTGATGAAGTCAGAGATCTGTCCCTTCTAACACACACACAATGTTTGGCGCATATTGGTACTTTGAGATTTTAATTTCTTTCGCATTTAGAATCTCTTTAAGCCCTCTTATTTGTCGACATCGATAACAATCTTTCAAATGCAGCGCATACTTCGATCTGTGATGGAAGGATTTGAAAAAGATGATTATGAAACTGTAATATTGAATGTTTTCTTTGTGTTTGCCTTTCCATGTCGTTGAAATTTGGATATTTTTTCACTTTGGTCGCTCCACATTGTTTAGGTTCTTTGAGCGGTTCAAGGACTATATTTTTGTGCACTGAAAGAAAACATGAAAAGTTTAATCTATTAATGTAATTTGAAGTTTTGTTGTCCTCTTTCATGAAGTTTCTATCCTTTTGGCCCCTTCTAATCATGTGTATTTCTTGTTATTTTTTTGTCCTGTAGATTTATGCTGCAGAAACTTTATGCTCTCGTAGATCAAACTGCTTCACCTGATAATGCTGATGCTCTACAATACCAGGAAGCGCTGTTGCCTGGGCACCTGATCACAGTTTTTCTGAAGGTTACTGAACCCTCTTATGTCAATCATGCCACTTTTTTTTTTTTTGAAATTTAGCTTCATAGCACTGCAAAAATGCCAGTATGGATGTTCCCAGCTTAGTAAAATAACATTATATTTTTAAAAATGACCATTTTACCCCTTCTATGTCAGCTCTACCTTCTCTTTCACATCTGACATCTCCCATGAACCGCTGGAGAACCCCGCGGCCAATGTTAATTACGACTGTCTGCTAAAAATTGTAATGTTATTTTACTGAGGTGGGAACTTTGTTGGTACTTGCTGAAGCTGCACTTCTGCGGCGCTGTAAAACTTATTTATCCTATTTCTTTCAACATTGCTCCATATGTATCATGATTGATGCTGGTTCTTTGGTGTCCTATTTCATAGGCAAGATTTGCTTGGTGCAGATTTGTTTTTCCCAACCTCCGATATTGTTTTCTAACTATTTTTTTCGGTTGATATCTGCAGGATAGACTTCAAGATTGGCTGAGAAAGTCTAAACGTTTAATTATTGAAGAGGCTACAAAGAATAAAAGCTTTGACCTCAATAACAGTATGTTTATTCTATTCAAGTTTTTATACCGAAAATTTTTAATTCGTGCATTTTTTAGATGAAGATACAAATTGATGATTATATTATTGCGTAACACCTAGCTTTGTTCAGATTTATGCAATAGTTATTTCGAGTTCTTGGAATATCTCAAGGCTCTTCCGTGATAATATAAGTTGATATGTGAAATAGTGTTTGAACTTAAAATTCACATTTATTTACTGGTAAAATCTGAAGCATGTTTCTTATGCACTTGATTTAGCTATGTGCATTTGCGATGCGCTTTGGTTCCGTTTTATAAATGTTGTTGAAAGTACAAAGAAATGCACACTCATTCATAGGGAATCATAATGCAATAACAAGCACACCTTGCCTGGCATACTCATCCAACTTGCTTTCAAGGGAAGTGTGATCTGTAGCAACTATCCCAATCCCCTGGAGTTGTGCTCCCAAGGTGAAATTTTCTGACAAATAATTAGAACAGTTGTTCTCTGCATCACAAAAAAACCATTGAAGAGGGCTGAGACGGTGACCGATAATTCTCTGGTAATTTGCATTTGCAGCTGTAATATTGCATGCCCATGAAGGCATGAATTGTAATTATCTTGGATTAACTAAATAATATTTGACACAAAATCTGTCATGGTGACGGTTGATTGAAGACAATATGTAATAAGGATCTCTAGTTGACTTTAAGTTCTCCAAAAAGGAGAAAGGAAAAATCTAATACAATATTTTGGGAGGATATAAAATGGCCGTGTTTAGCATGACCGCAGGGCAAGACAAGCATTTGAACCCTATCTTCATTGTTTACCCCTTCTGTTGAATATTGGTTCGGAGAAGAGAATTTGCCCTTTATTCAAGCGGCAGTTGCTTTATGCAACATTAGCAACTCTAGCATGTACTTTCTCGGTGGTGAAAATCTTGTTTTTAAAAGGTTGGGGATAGAATGTGGGGAGCAATTTTTATTATTATGATTTAAATCATGGATGGGTGATCTAACATTGGGAGAGAAGGGCCTCACCGAGGCCCTCTTGCGTATAATGAGAAAATTGAGTATTTGCCATTGCAAAGGTTGGCCTTCTAGCACTTACCACTCCAAACGTTGTAATCAATTATTTTCCACTCCAAACATTGTATCCTTTATACTTGGTCACTGTCGAAAATTTTACCCCTCTCCTCCCCTCCATGTTTATGGCTCAGGATACAGGGGTGGCGGCAGACATGGCCACTGAACATTATCAATGGTATAGTAGTTAATGGCTGTGAATCAGTACCTCTGTTTCTGGGTTAATTGCTGGTGTTACTAATAGAAACCTGGTAATTAATGGAGAGTAATAAGCAAGGTGGCTAGGGAGGCTGCTATTATATATCTTGTGTAGATCAGCCATCTTGAGTTGTTAATAATTGTCACCACTGTATTCGATCGTTAATAAGATGGAATAAAGCACATTCAGTTCTAGCTGTGATTTTTATGCTTGCATGTGCATGGCACAGGCGACGATCTTGTGATGGATTGGAAGATCAAAAAAGCTTAATTTCGTGCATGTAAGATCAGTCCAAGCAACTATCGCACCTCTGTGGTGTAGTCGGCCATGGATGGTGAGGTTGGAAGAGAGAAGGGGGAAGAAGAAGAGGGGTACAATGGTCATAAGTGGCAAATAATGAAGCAACTATTCTTTGGAGTGGCAAATCCTTGACTACAACCTTTGGAGTGGCAAATGCTAAAAGGCCAACCTTTGCAGTGGCAAATACTCATTTTTTATTTTGGTCAGTCAGATAATACCACAAGCCAAACATATTGAACACTGAATAATGAATTGGCATGTTTTTTTTCAAGCCGACCAAAATTAGCTCAATACACCAATCAAAATTGGCAAGCTTTGGTTCTATTGGGCCGTTCACTTTTCTAGTTTTTTTGCTCACTAAAGTCACTAATGTCAATTTACGGTCTTTTTGCACAATTATTGCTGGATAAGATGCGCCTGTTGGGTTCTTTTAGTTCTATATTTTTTGGTACATTGGCATACTTTATATTTATCACGCAATTATGTATTGTTCTTTGTGCAGCCCAGGAAATTAGAAAATTTCTTAGTAAAAATACAACATCTGTTGGCAGAGCTATTGAGAGTATGATAAAGGTTGGGAAAGTGAATTCACAATCAGGGTTAGATCTGCCACAGGTGCATCTCTTACATTGCCTACTTCATTTATAAGTTCTTTTTTTTAGTTTGAATGCATCATTTCCCTGAAATTTTATTGACGCAGTCGGTTCTTTTTCTTCTGATTAAGAGAAGCTTGAGTGCTTGACATTGGTTATGAATTATGGTCTATACTTATATTTCAACTGAATGTTGACAATAATGATTTTTTTCATTTCGCTTCTGATGTTGTTAATGTTGATTTTTTAGATAGGTTTTACAAATAATAAGCATTTTTATGTTAAATTTTCAGAGAGATGGGATGACCATACAAGCTGAACGGCTCAACTTTCATCGTTACATCTCACATTTCCGTTCTGTCCATAGGGGTTCTTCTTTTGCTAAAATGCGCACAACATCTGTTAGAAAGTTGCTCCCAGAGTATGTTATCCTAGGATGACATTCTATTGTTGTTTTCTTGCATCCATTATCGCTTATACTGAAAATTTCCACATAGGTCCTGGGGTTTCCTTTGTCCAGTTCATACACCTGATGGAGAGCCTTGTGGTTTGCTGAACCATATGACTTCCACATGCCGTAAGATATTACAATTTTGTCATTTTCTCTTGAATTTAATTTTGCATTGTATCCCCCGAACACCAATCCTTCTTTCGAATTTAGGGTTTCTTGCTTCTGTCTCATCTTTGACAACATGATGTGTCAGCACCCCCTCTGTCTCTCTGTCTAAATGTTCTTACATGTGTGTGTATCTTTTTGGAGGAGAGCTCTGCTAAGATTTATAGTGTACTACCCTTTTCTAACATGAGTTAATCTTTGGTATTTCCAGGTATTTCATCCTTCTACCACTCAGAAGGGGGGATTAAAGATTTTGAGAAAATAAAGAATTCACTTTTAGATAAATTGGTTGGTATTGGAATGACCCCACTGTCGCCGAAGATTGAGCGAACTGGTCCCCCTGAAGTCCTACATGTCCATTTGGATGGATGCATTGTTGGTTCTATTGCTTCAGCTAACATTGAGGAAAAAGTGAACTATCTTCGAAAATTAAAACTTCTGCCAGACTCAGGGGTCTGTTTTGTTAAGTTATTGTGGTTTTTATTTTTCCTCTTCACTTTATATTTTCTCATTAAGTTCTAACTCAGAGGGGCATGTTTAATTTTGTATTAGATTCCGGAGGATTTAGAAGTGGGCTATGTCCCCTTAAGTCTTGGTGGGGCATATCCTGGCCTCTACCTTTTTACAAATCCAGCGAGATTTGTTCGACCAGTCAGAAATCTTTTAAGCCTGCCTAATGGAAAACAAAGTATTGAGCTTATTGGACCATTTGAACAGGTTTCCTTCGATAGCCTTCTTGGTCCTTTACTTTATTTCTTACCAATATTACAAGAACTGATTTTTCATTCTACATTAGGCATTTATGGAGATACAATGTCCTGATGGTGGGGATGGTGGAAGAAAAGAATTATTTCCTGCAACTCATGAAGAAATCCACCCTACAGCCATTCTCAGTGTAGTTGCCAATCTGACACCTTGGTCTGATCACAACCAAAGTCCTCGGAACATGTACCAATGCCAGGTCAATAGTCAGACATTGCCTTCACAATGATCAGTTGATCATTCATAATGAAGAGTGTGACCTTTTCTTTTAGGAGTGACTAATCATCCTGCTTGTTTGTAGATGGCAAAGCAAACCATGGGGTTTTGTGGCCAAGCTTTAAAATTTCGTACAGATGTAAAAGCATTCCATCTACAGGTTTGTTTTGCATGTTTTCCTGTACAATTAACAAGTTATCATTCAAGAGCTATAATTTTGTTGTTGTTTAAAGTTTCCTTATTGCATTTGCATATGTAGTATATTTTCTTAGTGACACTCTTACAGCCTTACACACTTCTTAAGGAACTATCCCGTCTGTTCCCACATAGATGCCATTTAAGAAGACATGCAATCAAATTTTGATCACTAATAAGCGCACAATTATTTATACGTTTCACATGGAAATGATATTGGTATATTTGTTGTCAAAACAACTTGCATATGGTTATTTTCAAAATAATTTTATTAACATAAAATGAGAAAAAGAATGGTCAAAGATGAGTATCGGAGACCATGTCGATGTCTGAAGCAACATCTATTTATGAACAGAGAGAGTAATATTTTGAACCACTTAAAGAGCATACATTTCTATTCATGGTTGTAGGGTCGTAGCCAGGGTTTTGAGAATTGGTACCAGAGAGTTATCAGTATCACTAGGTGGAGGTAGGCTTTGGGTGATTACTTTTCCAGTTCAGGACGTAATATTTTGTCATGTATTGGTACCAGCTGTATCTCATCCAGCTTCCAGCAGAATTTGATGAATCAATGCATTTTGTACACTTTCTACTTTCTCCTAATGATATTATGGAATAGTTTGTAAAAAGCAATAACGTAAAACCCAGTTGGATTGTTGGGACTTTTTATGACTCGAGTAATTCAGGCCAAAAAGCCATAACTTGGGAGGCCCCTCCACTGGTTGTTCCCAAATTAGGTCTTGTCAGGATCTCCAATTGTTTGCTATTTATCAGTAGCATTATTAAAACCTGGTTGCACCTGGCCAAAGTTAGTCTCTGAATTTTTTTTCATGGGGGACTGGAAGAATCATTTCTTCCTTTGAAGAGATGCCATGAAAAGGAAACAAAGCATACATGGTGCAATTCTAAAATTAAGAACATAAATAGTGCTGAAATGAGGCAGATAGCCCTCAGTCCTCAGCAATATGATAGTTCATCTGTATAACTCATTTTGGTACAACAGAATGTATTTGCTTGCAACCAAACTCAATGGAATTGTCTGTTGCTTAGTTGTATACTTTATAAGATGACTTCATGATGCAAAATTTTCCCTAATTCACATCAATTGCTGAAAACACTTCTCATGTCTTTGATGCCCTGTAGACCCCTCAGACACCGATTGTTCGAACAGCTACATATAGCAAATATTGTATGGATGAATTTCCGGCAGGAACGAATGCTATTGTTGCAGTGCTAGCATACACAGGGTAAATCTTTCATCATATTGTAGTATGACTAGTTTGTGAACTTTGCTTGACGTGATAAAACTGTTCTTGTGATCCAGTTATGACATGGAGGATGCCATGATTTTGAATAAATCAGCTGTTGATCGCGGAATGTTCCGTGGGCATATCTACCAGGTAAGTTATGCTTTCTTTTTTCATGACTCACGAAATGATTTATCATGTACAAGAACTTAATGATTCAAGCATAGTGCATGCAATTTGGTTGAACTGTTTCTTTCACATGATATCTACATAGTTTCTTAGGCAAAATACAAAGCATGCTGTAGTGCCTTACATTTGTAGGCAGCTATTAATTTTCTTCAATTGTTTTCTTTCATAACATGGGGATGTCGACCGAATTATGTTTTTCTGCAACTCATTCTGCAATTAGTCAATAGTTATTAGTCCTGGGAGTTATTACCCTTTATTACGATTTATCTTAAGTTATAAAATTAAATTTTACTCCTTTCTTTAAGCACCTAGAAGGTGCAGGCCCTGTTCCTTTTTAGCTTTTGGCTTCTGCTTTTGGTTTTTCTACAGTAACTAGTTTTTAAACGGAGTCTTTTCAAGATGGGGTCTATTAGTTAATTGTAGTACATACTGTGCCGACTTCATTTATATCGGCAAAAACCGCACGTTTCGGTTGCTCTGTAATATTTCGCACGAACAACCCAAAAGACATAAGCCTCAGCCAAAAAGAACAGACCTGCATTTGCATGGGTATGATGCATGATAGATGTGTTTTATCATATATAGGGAAGGAGGGTGTAGTTATCAATTGCATTTTGTCATTCGTGGAACATCCAAAATACTATACTGCGAATAAAACCAGAACAAAAAGCACCATGTTCTTATTCCATGTTCTAATTTTTTATGTGAAAAATGTTTAGAACTTAAAATGGCATGTGTAATTTTTTTGTATACACAGTATTATATGTTTATATTTAGATAGACCTGACTCCTGAGCAGTAGATTGGGATTCTTCGGTATGGAATGCCATTTTAATATGCGCATTCAATAACATCCAGCAAGAAGTTTATATCTTTGGAAAAGTCTTGATTAGACCAACTATTCTGTTAAAAATTGAGCCGTAAGTTTAGGAACTAAGAAACCTTTTTCCTGTGAACTCTTCCTGTAGACTGAGTGCATTGACTTGTCTACCAAAAATAGAGAAAATGTTCCAGAAATCTTTGCGAAGAGTAGTCTTTCGAGGGACACCAGCTCTGTAATCGACTCAGATGGCCTTCCTCAGATTGGAGAGGTAGTTATCTGTTTATACTAAATTAAGTTTGTTCCCATGTGGAAAGTGGTGGAATTTCTTTTTTCTTGTGGTATTCCCTTACTTCGAGATTTATTTTATGAACAGAAAATACTTCCAAATGAGCAGTACTACAGTGCCTATAACACACTCACCAGTGCAATAAGGCCAATCAAACTAAAGGGCACAGAGCCAGCAGCTATTGACTACGTTGCTGTTAACGGGACAAGTTCAAAAGGTTACCTGCAGAAGGTAAGGCCACGGCCACCTCCATTAAAATTTTCACTTTTGAAAATTATCAGATCAATCATGTAGAGATGCTTATTTGGTTGGTCCAAAAAGGGAAAACAACTTGTCTGTGTATATTTGAATGCTACAAAGAGAAAGAACTCATCTGAATTTCTTCGTATGACATAAAATCCCTTGCATTTTATGCACCAATGAACTCTAGTAGCATTTTTACAATGAAACTCTCAAATGCTTGTACGATCCTAGTTTCTGGAAGTGTGGTCAAATTTGGTTTTTGTGATCTTGGCATGCTTTTAACAACTTTTTTGTCAGGCAAATATTCGTCTGCGTCGTGTGAGAAATCCTATAATTGGTGACAAGTTCAGCAGCAGACATGGGCAAAAGGGAGTTTGTTCGCAGTTGTGGCCTGACATTGACATGCCGTTCTCTGCAAATACCGGCATGAGGCCAGATCTCATCATTAATCCTCATGCATTTCCTTCAAGAATGACTATAGCAATGCTCATAGAGTCTATAGCAGCAAAGGTACAAATATTTGCTTCATTCATAGTTTGTAAGGAACCTATATCTTGCATGTTCAAGGATATAACAACTGAAGTTATTTCACAGAAAAAAGGAATAATTAAAATCAATTATAATTGATGCTACCAAAAATTAACACCTGAATTCTTTTGTTGCCCTTTTTATACACACAAATCCATAAGATTTATTGCTAGCTGATTTGAATCCTTATTTACTCTTGCTGGACTTATGCTTTTATCTTATATGTAATAACTTCAGCTTTTGTTTTCATCTTTGGAGTTTACTGGAAAAAAACTACTTTGAGTAATGCTTCTGTGCCCCCACAAATCTAAATTGCACTAATGCGAAAATAGTATGGTTAATATTTCGAGTGGTGGTTGGTTTCTTATCAGGCCCTTGATTTGCTGTAAAAAATACGCCTTTTCACTTTCAGAGGGCATTGAAGTAAGGTTTTGTGCCTCCTAAAAATTACTTTTTTCGAGGTCCTAAAAAATAGTTGTTCCGAGAGATAGGGAAAAAAAGGATATCTATGATAATGGTGTCATTTTGTCTAAAAAAAGGTTTGTACCATGATTAATATGTTTGCTTGTTTTCATCATTTCAAATTATTTGAGTAGTGTTTCCCACAAGGGATAGAAAAACTGGGGGCTATCGGCTGGTAACCGGAAAAACTGGTGAGTACCGGGATTTTAGAACCAGCCGAAATTTTTCCGGTGTGAATTTAAATTTATTACTGCATAATGCACTTTTTAGGTTGATTTAGACATTTTTTTGTACTAGATTACCTATTGTACGAACTAAATATGAATCAATTATTGTACTTCCAACTTAGGTTTTCTGGTTTTTAGCGGTTATCCTGGTTTTTTAAGCGGCTTTCCCGGTTACTGGAACAATTACCTGTTTTCAAACCACCCAAATTTAAAATTTGATTCACAAATTTCATCCGGTTTTTTCCCCGAGTTTCCCGATAACCGGCCGGTTACCGGTACAGTCTGCCGGCTGGGTTTCCCTTGTGTTCCGGGTTTTCTATCCCTGTTTCCCACTTCTTTTTACTGGACTGAAAGTCTATCTTCACAGGCTGGAAGTCTACATGGAAAGTTCATTGATGCAACACCTTTTGGAAACTCGGTCAAAGAGGACGACGGAAATCCCAGTAAACCTGATTCCATTGTGGATGAGCTGGGTCCCATGCTTGCATCTTACGGCTTTAATTATCATGGAGTAGAGGTCCTGTACAGTGGAGTTTTTGGCACTGAGATGACCTGCGAGATTTTCGTTGGACCTGTTTATTACCAACGTCTTCGTCATATGGTCTCTGACAAATTTCAGGTGGGCAATTGTTCTTTGTTCTATTGAACATATGAGCCTTTGCATTGATGTTGCCATGCACCCGATATGCTCTGATCAACTATCAGGTTTTAATTTTTTTATTCCAACGTAGTTATTCAAGTTAATTTTCTCGTTCGTGTTGAACATTAGGGACATTGGACTGGTGAACTCAAGATAGTTGGTCCCAAGTCTTTATTAGACTTACAAAATGAAAAAAGAGAGGAAATTGTACCTGACTAGTGAACCTGAATGTTTTTGTTGCTCCCTATTTTCTGTCATCATTATTTCCCTGGTATCATGTGTAGATTATCACTGATGTGGCGTATTTCTGTAGGTTCGCACCACAGGTCGCATAGATCAGATAACTAGACAGCCAATAGGAGGAAGGAAACATGGTGGAGGTATTCGATTTGGTGAGATGGAGCGCGATGCAGTCCTTGCTCATGGGGCTTCTTATCTTTTACACGACAGGCTCCATTCCTGTTCGGATTACCATATCGCGGATGTGTGCTCCCTTTGTGGGAGCTTACTAACGGCAACGGTAATCAAATCCGAAACTCAGAAGAAAACCAAGCGTGAGATGCTTGGGCTCCCCACTGTGAAACCACCCAAGAACTTTGCGTGCCAGGCCTGCAAAACAAGCAAAGGGATGGAGACTGTCGCAATGCCGTATGTTTTCAGATATTTGGCCGCCGAGCTGGCGGCCATGAACATAAAGCTGGAGCTTAGACTGAGCAATAGAACGGAGCTTCCTCCCAGCAAAGAGTAGTAAAAGTGTATCTTGACCGAGTCACCGATCACCACGAAGCGAAGGCACCCCAAATTCATTGGGGTACTTGGCAGGAGCAAGCAGCACAAATGCAGCCATGGCGTGAGCCCTTGAGCACAATGTCCAGCAGGACATCGCGAAGTTTTGCCCAGAGGGAAATGTATCTTCTCCCAGATGAGTTGTTGATCACTATTGTGTTGCTTCATACATGGGTGTGAATTGCGACCTATCGTTGTATCAAAACATCAGTGATAATTTGAAATTATACATTATTTGGTCATCCTCCTGCCCTAGCATGTGGACATGATTGGGTGGTGCCATTTGCCTCGCGTCTGTTTATGGCCTTCGTGACAAACATTTCCAAATGAAATATTTGATTATTTGCCCCACCTTTCATGTGAGTTTAATAAAATACCCTGTGATATCTCACTTACATGTGAGGTCCAGAGTCTGTATGTAAGTGACACATCGCAGGACATTTTATCAAACGCAATGTAAGATGGGGCAAATCATCAAATCCCCCGGAAACGGCCGCACGCACCAAAATTTACAGCGAGAAGACCACCAAAAGACGATAAGATGGTGGGTTATTTTGGATTATGATTTTGGTTTATAGTCTTTGAATTTTTTTTGTTTGTGAGAGACAATACAGAGGGAAATAATCATATATGATTTTAGTCGTATAGATAAACTTGGTATAATATCTACCATAAAAAGATGTACAAGATGCACAAGTTAGGTACTGTAGTATAAGTGATAAGCTAAATCAAGTCTAAAAACCTAGCCAAAATCCAAAGCATCAACGCGTACGATAGAAAGCTACTCCGTTTCTTTCATATTTGTTCAGTTGTGAAATTTCATGAGAAAATCTTGATTTGCACGCGAAGTCTTCACGTCTACGGATTGCCTTTTTTGGAGGGTGTGGGGTGGGTTTTATTTTGTGGTTTTAGAACATGGAGCATGACTTTTTAAAAAAAAAAAAAAAGACCCACAGCAACATACCAACGCCACTTCTGAAAAGCAGGCGAAATGTGAAACTTTACTCGAGAGATTTGACAATTGATCTTGTTTGACTGAACATGGCTAGCCATATCTCCATCTCATGATTTCTGACAAATATTTACCTTTGTATGGTTACGTTGTCTCATTGGTCTACTCAGCTGGTGCCTGGTTTAGTCTTGCACAAGCACAGGCATCCATTCCCTGCTGCCCAACCTGATTTCTCAGCTGCAGTTTTATTCGATTTGCTTGCAGTGTAACCCTTTGGTTCGACAGAAAAGCGAAGATTTCTTTGTCATTCATATTTCACTGACGTGAACCGAATTCCCTCCTATTACACTTGACACAAATGTATTACAACACCATAGCCGCCAACCATTGCTTCACGGTGTGGCACCTGGCAAACTGGGTTTATCTAGCTAAAGACAACTAGTGTTGGGTGGATTTAATTCTGATTGTTCAAGATTGATCCCGTGACCTCCAATATTGGATAAATTTTAGAAATTGCGATAACACCATAGCCTTTTTTTTTTCTAACACAGAATATGTTTTATTTGGAGACTAAGAATTAAGTCTCCACATGAGAACGTCTTGACACTTGTCGACTAGGTCCACGCAAAATTTTGTTACTTTCCCCTTAGCTCTTACCATCATGTCCTGCCCTGGCTGTGTAAATTAGAGATATCCAAATCCAATAGCATTTGGACACCTGTCCTTCAGGTACAGAAGAACTGATACCATAGTTATTGAATTCGGACCGGTGATCGAACCGGTGGAGTTACCGATTCACTGGTCCAATTGTCAGTTCACCGGTTGAACTGCCAGTTCATTCAGCACTTGCATGCGTGTGTGCATTTGAGTCATTTTGTTGAAATTAGCCAGCAGTTGTTAACTCTAATGGTACAAGCAGTTAACTCTTGAAATTAATTAGTATATATTAATCCATGCAATCGAGCTTACAGATTACTGGTATGCAGCATGAGTGAGAATAGTGAGTAAAATGCATCGACGACATGTAACAGCTGCCATGGACGAGCCAACTAGCTAGTAGCAAAACGAAAGGCTGGTTTAGCTTCGGCATGCATCAACAGAGCAGAGTAATAGACAAACAGAGGCACACAAGCAACAAATTAATATGGAGCAAACACAAAAAGCTTAGATCTAAATATGGAACAAATCAATTACCTTAAGAATTACTGAAGTGAGACTTATAAGTTCTAAGCTGTCCACGACCGACGGATCGAGTCACCGACGACGGTGACAAGGGCCAACCGGCCAAGGGGGCGGCCGGCGACGGTGACAAGGGCGAAGGTGGTGGCGGCGACAAAGGCCAATCGGCTAAGGGTGTGGCTGCTGGTGGCGACAAGGGCGAAGGGGCGGCCGACGGCAGTGAAAAGAGTAAAGGAGGCAGCCGACGGCGACAAAAAGGGCAAAGGAAAAGGCCACCAGCGGCGAAAAGGGCCAGGGGGTGGCTGGCGATGGTGACAAGGGGGCGATCCGGCGGAGATGACTAGGGCAACTCGGGTCGAGGCCGTCAGGCTTGGTCTGTGAGCATGAGTGCTGTGCCCCTCAATGGCCAATGCACTGCACAAGTGCACAACACTCATACTCGCATTTTTTCGATATTACCCTTAAACCCTAAGCAACAAAGTATTAGAACTGATGGTATTTTGGTCCTATATAATAACCGCTCGGTTCAGCTGAAACTAGATGGTTCAGCAGTTCTATAAAAAAAGGCCGGTTTGTTTGGTTTTTTCCGATCTGACTGTATGAATGGTCTTTGAAGTAAATAGAGTCGGTTTAGTCTTTGGTTCCGAGTTTTTCCGGTTCAGCCGGTGATCTGGTTTGATTTTGTTAACTATGCCCGAAACGTAGTGTGCATCGCTCTTCAGTACCATAAAAACCCCTTCTTCACTCACGATAAGGCAACGTCCGCCGAGGAAGCCACTGTGCGACTCTGCGAGTGCGAGGTATACTCAATCCCTCCCAAATCCTCGTCTTTCTCACCCTTCGCTTCTCCCTATTCGTGGGAAAGTTCGTTTCTTCGGCGTAGTGCGCGCCCGATCGTGAACTGTAGCGCGCATGGAGGAAAGAACTTGACCGTCTTGTAGCGTCACGATCGTAGTGTTGGCCAGTTGTTTCATGAGTTCTTGGCAATAATGCAAGTTCTTTGGGTTCCGAGATTTGTGATAATGCTAGTTCTTGGCGTTCTTGATACTAGAGGTGTTCTCATCGCTCGAGAGTAAAGTGCTTCCCTTTCTAATCTACTTGTTTGCAGTGACGGAGCCAGGATTAAAATCTAGCTATGACAGACTCACAGACGTGAAAGCAAATACTATTACCCAAAAGCGATCGACCGTTAATGCGTGCCTTGTGAGAAGGTTGACTTATTCAAAGGTGATGTATAATACCAAGTTTAGCAGTACCTGATAACCCAAAGACAAAGGGAAGAGGCGGTATGTGAGACTGTACCAAGCACAAAAATCGTGTGGATTAGTTGGTGAACAAAAACTACACTGAACTCAAACTCCTCATGGTGGTGTGAGCCTTCATGACGATGTTCTTCCAACCCCATGACTTATTCATCTGTAGCCTGAAGCATAGTGTACTGTTGGCCTAGGTACCTCTGATGGAGCTAAAAACAAAAGTCAACATGCAGGTATATAAATTACAGTGGGAAGGAGTTCAAAAAAGTATGCAAACACATACCTGCTCATGTTGCTTCTTCAAGGGCAATGGCTTCGGAATCAGCATCCAAGGCACAGATACCAGGGCAAGCACAGGCTATAAGAAAACAAATGTTACAAATAAGCCATACTACACAAAATCAACATATATCAGCAATAATGAATATGACCAAACCTGTACTATTTTCTGACCAGGAAATAGCTGGTTCTCCCAAAGATCATCGGTTGGATTGAGGAACATACATATCATTACATGGTAAAGGTTAGCTGTTGAGCCAGTGCACCACTTAATAATTGTTAGAAATAATCTTGACTTCGAGTCCTAGACATAGTAGAGTTCGTTTCCGAGTATAACTCAAGTTGAAATTGAGTCCAACTTGAAGTCCAAATCGGAATACAAGAAGGAGAGTATTAGCCTATATGTTCAGGAGGCTTGTACCCAGTTTTAATATGCAAGCAGAAGAAAAGCAAGAAAGAGGGGGAACAAATAAAAGAATAAAGAAATTAAGAAATTTCTTCCGTGTTCTTTCAAATTATTTGCGATGTGCGTGTTTTTTTTTCTGAATCAAAGTTGTAACAATAATGATGAGTGATAGGTAACCAAATAAGCTGTTCAAGAAAATCAGCTGCGGACTAAACTGATACCTGTTGCATAATTACAGAATAGTTGATATGCTCTACTGTTTCAAAAAACCTTAGGATAGTAGTAAAAATGAGCTCCTGTATCATTTATAACATCCACTGTAGTTCAATCATGGATCAGTCTATTCCTGAGGAGATCAACTTACTAAACATTAGGAGCATTTCTGAAAAACTTTGCAATGAAGTAACTCATCGCAATTACAAGATTTATTTGTGCAACTCCAAGAAGAATTGGCATCTTCATCTTTAAGTTTAGAAACGGAAGCTCACTGCGGCTACCATGCCATTACCAGATTGACACCAAATGGATATATTCACCTCACCTTAAGTAATCCTTCGGTAGTAGCATCACTACAAACAAAATAAGAAGGAAAAAAGGATGCAAAAATTATATTTTAAAAAGGCATCAAATTAGTATAACAAATTTAACAGATTAGGTTCCTTACCCACAAGGAATGAAGGATCACGGCATCCATAGGCGGATTTACCAAAGAGTTCAAATGGGACTGAGAAGAACAGAGCCAAATGGCTCAAGACTCGGTGAAGGAATTGCATTGCAATCTATAGGTGTGGGGTACCTAGCGGCCGTTGCGCTTGAGCCTCTTGACGGCGACCGCCGTGCCGTCGGGGGGCCTGTCGGGAAGCCGAAGGACACCCCATAGTCAAAGTATACCAAACAAGAACGAACGCTGCGCCGCGCCGTCCCACGAGGCCATGACCGCTGAACGCACTCCACACCATGGTAATTATATGATCAAGATTTGCACCACCTTTGAAGATTATTTATGTTGTTTATTCTGCATTGTGGCATGATGATAAATTTCACTTGGAGAGGAACCCCGAGAGAGAGAGAGAGAGAGAGAGAGAGAGAGAGAGAGAGAGAGAGAGAGAGGAGGAAGTGGCAGAGCTATGGGCAACTCCTGCGTTGCTGGTTCTTGTAAGGATTCCTCTTGAGCTTCTTTTGCTTGCTTCTTGTGCTAGAATGTTGTGCAGCATGTGCGTGTTTGTGCGATCATCATAAAGGTCTTGGTCGATTTCTAGTTGAAATTCAGATTGTGCCTTTTACAACCAAAGTCAGATGGAATTTAGAACGTTCCTTCCAGAAGAAAAGTCGGATAAAAAAATGAAATTGTAGCACTGAATTCTTGTCGTTTGTGGAAATGGGGAATTCTATGTCTGATCACCCCCACCATCATGTTGAGGAACTAGCAAGATACTAACCGTTTGATGAAATATCTCACTCTCCTCTGGAAACACAAGCATTTGGTAGGAACGGGACTTGCTATTGATACATAACAAATGTACTATGACATGTTCTGTCTTTTTCTACCCCTGTTTTTTTGAAAGCCGGCAAGAGGCTTGTGTTCTATTAATTCAAAGGGAGACTTAAACAAGTGACATAAAGAAGAAAGAGACCCGGGGGGGCTAAGGGTGGGAAGGGCAATTGGTGGCTAGTGGGTGACCACCGCAACCAAGAAACTAGATTGTTACAGGGGTGATTGAGAGGCCCTCGAGCTTGGAAGCTCCCGTAAGCACTCAGGCTACAACCTCCTCCTTAATTAAGGCAACCAAGGGCATCGGTGTAGTCATGGTCGCGCGGAACACTCTGGCATTACACTCCTTCCAAATGTGCCAAGAGATAAGCATTACTAAAGATGCCGTCGCCTTACGGGGTGTTCCAGGCTTAAGCACCACAGATTCCCACCATTCCCGAATTGAGCAGCCAGGTCTCCAACATGCCAGGTTCAGTGAATCACAAGCCATCCAAAGCATTATGGAGGTCCAAATTCTTCTTAAGTAACAACACTCGGCCGGGAGGTGAGTGGTGGACTCAAGCGCTTGTCTGCAAAGTGGACATGTATGGTGGTGGGCCAGCCCCACGTACTGAGGCGGTCTGCCATCCATAGCCTGTTTTGAATGGCTAACCAAGCAAAGATTTTGCAACGTTGTGGTGCCCAAGTCTTCCAGACTAGGGGGTTGAAAGAAGTTTGGATTGCTCTTAGAAATTGCGCTTTATAGGCAGAGGCAGCAGAGTACTCTCTATTGGGGGTTAGCTTCCATGCGATTGTGTCATGGAAGTTATCCCATAGGGTTATATTGGAGGTGTTCCCCCAAATGGAGACTAGTTCTTGTATGTGTTGCATGGTAAGGCCTCCTGCCCAGTGTAGGTCATGTAGCCAGTTGTTCCCTTGTAAGGCAGTGTTTAGGTTGCGGTTTTCCTCATGGAAGCTCTGAAGATACTGGGAGCGATATCGCATAGTCTATTCCCTTCCACCCATTATGAAGTCCAAAACGATGCCTTTGATCTGTCCCCCATTGTTATGGTAGTGGCCGCTGTAAAGAGGCATCAATCTATGTCGTCGCATGGGACTTCCATTCCGTGCCAAGGTGTTATTTGAGTTCCCCATTGATGCCAGAGCCACCTTAATCTGAGGGCCCTGGCGAAGCGCTCCAAGTCAAGGATGCCAAGGCTGCCTAGGTGCGTAGGCATGCAGACTCTGTCCCAGCTGACCTTGCATTTGCCCCCTGTTAGGTGATGTTCTGTTCCCACCCAGAGGAATTGCCTCATCCTTCTGTTCAAGGTTCTGATTACACATTTCAGTGGTCTGATGGCCATGAGGAAGTAAGTGGACTGTGCTGTTAGGACCGATTTGATGAGGGTCTTCCTGCTTGCTAAGGTGAGCAGTTTGTCGGTCCATTTTGCCAAACGACTCGCATATTTGTCTTCGAGCATTTGAAGTCCACCCTACACAGTCTTTTTGTGGTGAGAGGTAGGCCGAGGTATTTTAGGGGGAAGGACGCTAGTTGGGCGGGCAGGTCCTGCAAGATTTACTGTAGGTCAATTTGGTCACGCGATTGGTACCACCTGACTTTTGTGTAGGTTGGTGTGAATGCCTGTGGTGTGTCCAAACTTATGAAGTAAGATCACAAGAGTACAAACGTCCTCTTCCTTAGGTGCTAGGAAGATGTCTGCATCGTCCGCATAGAGGGAGATTCGAAGGGTCATAATCCTCGAAGATGCACAGCGATGTCGAGGATTTTTTTACAATGGATCTATCGCTAGGATAAAAAGTAATGGAGGTAACATGTCACTAGCCTTAAGGCCAAGATTTTGGTAATGATTTTGGCTACGCTGTGGATGAGGCTAATGGGTCTATAGTCTCCTGCAATTTGGCAACCATCCTTCTTTGGGACCTGGAGTATATTAGTAGTGTTTGAGCAAGAGAAATTGTTGATTCTTAGATTGTGCAAGCCTATAGGACCGCCATGAAGTCAGTCTTTATAGTGTCCCAACTTGCTTAGTAGAAGTTTTCGTTGAACCCATCTGGTCCTGGAGCCTTGTCAACCGAAAGTTGGAGGATTGCATCGTGCGCCTCCTATTCGGTGAAAGGGGTAGCTAGGATGTCCAGGTCTATGCGGGACAACTGGAGGGTGTCCCAACTAAAGGACACGCCAGAGACCGGGGAGTAGCCCAAGATCTGATTGAAGTGGTCGAGGAGCACATTTGCCTTATCATCGTGAGCAAGAGCCTAGCCCTGGCCCGTGGAGAGCTGTTGGATGAAGTTCTTCCTTTTGCGGGAGTTTATTCTGAGGTGGAAGAATTTTGTGTTAGCATCTCCTTCGCAGAGCCAATTGATTCGGGCCACCTGCTTCTTTTTGGACCACTCGATTACCGTAAGGCCTATGACCCTTTTCTTGAGACAAGCTCGAAGGTCTCTCTCTCTCTTTTGCTAATAGGGTCGACTCTCTTGTGCGATATCCAGTTAAAGGATGACCTCTTGGGCCATAAGTGACTACAGTTTGTTAAAAGGAAAGAGTCTCTTATTCCAGGCTTTTAGCCTCCTCACCGTGTTTGTCGGTTTGTTGTTCAGCCTCAGGAATGGGTCGAGCCCTCCAGTTGGTTCCTCCCAGGCTTGTTGTACCACTTGAGCGAAGTCCGGGAGCCTCATCTAGATGTTTTCAAAGTGAACACTTTTTGGAGGCCGTGGGCCACTTGTATTTGATAGGACAGGTAGCAGTGGTCTGAGTGAGATGTAGATAAGGCAATAAGGCACGAAGTACATGGGCGGTGAAGGCAGTGCTCCATGCGTTGCTGCAGAAAAATCTATCAAGTCTGACCAAGGTTGGGTTTTCTCTTTCGTTACTCTAGGTATATTTGTGGTTCTGTAGATACACCCCCTCAAGCATATGTGTTGAGGGCGGCACGGAATCGAGAAATCAGGTGTCAATTAAGATTCAGGTTATTCTTATTGCTCGCTTTGTAGATGAGGTTGAAATCTTCCAGTAAGAGCCACTCAACGCTTGTAGGTGGATTGGAGTCTCAAATTCTGCCGAGAAACCTTCTTTGCTACTGTCAACAGAGGGGTCGTACACTACCATTAACACAATTTGGGTTAAGCACGCCGTATTGACGTTGGTGGCAGTTGGTGATTTGGACTCCAACGGTCAGAAGGTCGGAAACTGCATCTTGGTTGTATTGTGGCATCTGAGCCAGCACTGTGGTCGCCGTGATCTCAGGTTTTGGTTGAGCATCTAGGCCGAACCAGTTGAGGCTTTGCTCCAGGGTCGGCTCCATAAATAAGAGTCTATGCTTGGCGGGAGTGACTGCCCTCCCATGCTACCGATTAAGGGCGCCACCTAGGGGGTCGGGTTAGGCTCCGCGAGACTAGAGTCAGCAGGCAACTCAGGGCTGGCATGAAGAGGCGTGATAGTTGAATTGGCTGGTAGGGGAAGGTGGACAGAGGCCGACGCGATAGACTTCTCCATGTGCTTAGACATAAGGTCCAGAACAGTGGGCAGAGAAGGTGGGGATGAGTCCAGTGCTTCCAAGGTAATTGCCTTCAATAAGGGAGGGAGTAAGTCGTCTATCGGAGGAGGGGAGTCCACCTTCGGCGACAGCTTGAGGAACGACAGCAGGCCATTCTGCTCTGTTAGACGGTTAATGCTGGTAGACGCATGATCGGAGCTTGATGACTAACCACAGGTCATCAACCCAAGCAGAGGGGGCGAAGATGCCTGGAGCTGGAGAAGGCTCGTTGTTTGATGCTCAGGAAGGGGGAGTTGGTCTGTCGCCTCTTGCACTACCTGTAAGTAGACATTGGCCATCTGGAATGCTGTTAGACCATGTGGCTAGGTCTAGAATTTTTATGATGATGAATAATTGACAACATTGCTTAATATTGTTATTCGAGGCGTGTGCGTGTGTGCGTGAACTAATATCGGTCAAGTTGGTGAGAACTTATGCTGGGAAAAATATTCTTTGGTCTTTGCATGTGCAGGTTGGGCGTGGAAACGATCATGGTCGGTGACGAGGAAGACCGGGACTAGGAGGGGGAAATCTGAGGTCTGGGCGGTCGAGGATGTCACGAGGTGGTCGGGCTCACGCTGGAGCACATGAAGATCAAAGATGGATGATGCGTGTAGAAGATACAGGAGGTGCGGTCCTAGAGACTTCAACACGCGATGAGTTGAAAAATCAGAGTGTGAAAACCCGTGTTAGGAAGGGTTTCGGGTCCCTTGAATAGTAATGGGCTAAAAGTCTGGTTAAGATAAAAAAAATCTAAGCCCAGTTGGACGAGTGGTATTAAGATTAAGTGCTGAGATTTGTATTTAATTTCAGAGATGGCGCCGTTTTGGAATAGGAGGCGAACTCTGTCTCATAATAAAAGGTGGGGGCTGGCCGAGACAAGGAACAGCTTTTTGGGAACCGAACGCGCTTTTGGTTGGGAAAAAAATGCGTGCAGCGCTGGTCTCGGTTTTCTGTACCGTCTAGTCGTCTTCGCGTTATTTCGCGTGGCTCAGTTCACGGCGTGGCCTGCGATATTCTATTCAAGTGCAGGTACCAGCAGCTGAAAAGTGAAGTAGCGACGCTCGCACGATTACACACTGAGGAAAGAGAGAGATGGCCGAGAGCACATCAACGTCAATCTGAAGCAATGCAACGCTGAGGAGTATCATCACGTTCAAACACATTAACACATGCTTGCGTCCAGCGGTCAAAAAGATGCCATGCTGAGGAGAGAGAGAAAGATTCAGAGTTGAATAGTAGTGCAATCCCAGAACATGCATGCGTGAGGTTCTTTTGCTTTCTTTACTTTCTTTGCTTTCTTTGTTTTTTTTGTTTTGTTTTTTTGTTATAATTACAGGTAAAAAATAATAAATCTTAAGAAAAGCTTTCGCTAAGTACTGCAATCATTCACCCCCCTCTGATTGCCATCGACGATCCTACAAGTGGTATCAGAGCAGGTTGCTATAGCGTCAGAGAGGCATGTGAATCGTTCCCCATGCTAGATGGTACTGATTTTGCTTTTTGGAAGTGTCGGATGTAAGCTTATATTAAGGCTCAAGGTAGTGATGTTTGGAATAAAGTTGCTACACCATATGAGGTTCCTGCTGTTGTTACTGATTTAAATAAAGCAGATGTTAATTTAAATGCTCAAACTCGTAATTTGCTGTTTCAAGAAATTTCTCGTAAATAATTTGATCGTGTAGCTCACATTAATTCTGCCCATTTAATTTGGAAAACTCTTTGCGATTATCATGAAGGAACCACTAAAATCAAGAAGGTGTGTAAAAATCTTTATCAAAAAAAATATTCTGATTTTGCTATGAAACCTAGTGAATCCATTGATGATCTCTTTGCTCGGTTTGAGAAAATATTGAGTGATCTGCGCGGTGTTGGTGTTATTCCTGCTGATGAAGATAATGCAACTAAAATTTTGAGATCTTTAGGTTCTGAGTGGTTGATGGTTGTTACAACTATTAATCAAACTGTTGATTTAGATACTTTAACCTTGGATGATCTTTATTCTAGATTGAAAATCTATAAGATGGAAGCTTTGCCATCTAAGATTGATAAATCTTCATCTTTAGCACTTGTGACTAACCCCGTGCAGGCGACTTCGCACTGGTCAGACCGCCCGTCAACTTTGGCCCGGTCAGACCGCCTGGGGGCCGGTCAGACCGCCCGTTTCACACCGGTCAGACCGGTTCCTCTGAATTTTTCAGACACCCCGAGGCTGAAATTCCAGAAACTTGAGATATCCTACTAGACTTTGAAAATTGAGAAATTTGGAGGTTTGCACCCAATTCCTTCAGCCCAAAGCAGCACACAAACCCTCTAAATAACAAGAGGAGCTAGGGAAACAAAAAGATCAACTTCGAAGGCATGAATTTCAGATTTGAAGAAAAATCTGAAAATTAACACAGTCCGTACCAAAAAGCTAAATACTTCCCAATCTCTAATTCTTTGAGCATGAAACTTGGAGAATATCTTGGGAATAACCTTGGGAGACAAAAGCCACAACTTGGGCATAAAGTCTTGAAGGCAAAATGAAAATCATCCCAAACCCTAGAATGAACAGCAGGAGACTCAAAATGCACAGACCAACACCAAAATCCAAAGTACTCTCCAACCATTGATCCTTTGGCCATGAAACCTTGAGGATACCTAAAAGATAGCCTCTGGACTCTAGGTATCAAATTTCAAGCCATCTAGCGAAGAGAATCAAAAGATTCTCCAAAACCCTAGAAATTTGAACTCAAGAACGAGCAAGCTGAAAAGGAGAATCTGAGATTTAGAGTTGATTTGCTCTAGGGGAACCTGACCAAATGGTCTAAAGATATCATCCCATGTCATAGCAACCCATTTTGGACAATCCCAACAAGCAAGAACTCAAAACTCAGAAAATCAAGAAATCTCCAAAAAGGCATAACGAAGAACAGAGAGAAGCTCGGGAGGAAACTCCAGAAATTTCATTCCATCACATCAAGGAATACATATCAGTCCCCATACGCATGGACATTAGAACAAGATGGAAGATTACAAGACTCTCCACTCAATCCTCTCCTCTCCCCATCTCAATCCCTCTCAAGAACACAACCTACTCCATGCCCACACACAGGGAGAAGAAGCTACGAAGGGGACATGAGTGCTGCCATATCCACCAACTCTCCACCCACTAAAGAGCAAAGGGGAAACCACCTCCCAAAGCCTCTTTTGACTAGAGCTAACCCTAATTCCCTCCAAAATCCATACATGGGCATGCAACCCCTCACATGTATTTATAGCCCATGGCTAACGGGTCTCCACCCCGTTACGCCCGCTAAATCCAACGGAGCCCGCTCCGCTTGTGCGACCTTGCAATTTCCGATCGCCTCCCGCACCTTCCGGAAGCTTCGCGCTCCTTGCCTCGCATGCCTTGCAACCACCTCGAGTCCACGTCGTCTTCGACACATCCCGACCGTTCTGACCACAGCGCCACCTGCGCCTAGTCCGGTCCACCGTGTCTCGCCACGACTCGGCCTCGACGTCCTGCAGCCACACAGACAAGAAACACGTCAAATAGCACCGCTCGATACATGAAAGCGTAAATAACCTCATACTTACCACAGATGAAGTCCAAACCTGTCGAATTAAAGAATTAGCGTCCTAATCCCGTACGACCAAGTTTGACCAAGTCCATCGCACCACACAACGACTCGACTCCGAACCACTCAAACCAAACTCGACTTACCTAAACCAATGTCAATTACTCATCATACACATGTGGTCACCTCCACATGGTTCATCAATTATATTATTGCGTAACACCTAGGCCCTAGCTTTGTTCAGATGTATGCAATTGTTATTTCGAGTTGTTGGAATATCTCAAGGCTCTTCCGTGATAATATAAGTTGATATGTGAAATGGTGTTTGAACTTAAAATTCACATTTATTTACTGGTAAAATCTGAAGCATGTTTCTTATGCACTTGATTTAGTTATGTGCATTTGCGATGCGCTTTGGTTCCTTTTTATAAATGTTGTTGAAAGTACAAAGAAATGTGCACTCATTCATAGGGAATCATAATGCAATAACAAGCACACCTTGCCTAGCATACTCATCCAACTTACTTTCAAAGGGAAGTGTGATCTGTAGCAACTATCCCAATCCCCTGGAGTTGTGCTCTCAAGGTGAAATTTGCTGACAAATAATTACAATTTAGAACAGTGGTTCTCTGCATCACAAAAATACAATTGAAGAGGGCTGAAACGGTGACCGATAATTCTCTGGTAATTTGCATTTGCAGCTGTAATGTTGCATGCCCATGAAGGCATGAAATTTAATTATCTTGGATTAACTAAGTAATATTTGTCACAAAATCTGTCATGGTGACGGTTGCTTGAAGACAATATGTAATAAGGACATCTAGATGACTTTTAAGTTCTCCAAAAAGGAGAAAGGAAAAATCTAATACAATATTTTGGGAGGATATGAAATGGCCGTGGTTAGCATGACCGCAGGGCAACACAAGCATTTGAACCCTATCTTCATTGTTTACCCCTTCTGTTGAATATTGGTTTGGAGAAGAGAATTTGCCCTTTATTCAAGCGGCAGTTGCTTTATGCAACAAATTAACAACTCTAGCATGTACTTTCTTAGTGGTAAAAAATCTTGTTTTTAAAAAGTTGGGGATAGAATGTGGGGGAGCAATTTTTATTGGGGCTAGATTGTGATTTAAATCATGGATGGGTGATCTAACAGTTGGGAGAGAAGGGCCTCACCTGAGGCCCTCTTGAGTATAATGAGAAAATTGAGTATTTGCCATTGCAAAGGTTGGCCTTCTAGCATTTTCCACCTCAAACGTTGTAATCAATTATTTGCCACTCCAAATATTGTATCCTTTATACCTGGCCACTGTGGAAAATTTTACCCCTCCTTCCCTCCCCTCCATGTTTATGGCTCAGGATACAGGGGTGGCGGCAGACATGACCACTAAACATTATCAGTGGTATAGTAGTTGTTAATGGCTGTGAATCACATACATTTGTTCTTTGGGTTAATTGCTGGTGTTACTAATAGAAACCTGGTAATTAATGGAGAGTAATAAGCAAGGTGGCTAAGGAGGCTGCTATTATATATCTTGTGTAGATCAGCCATCTTGAGTTTTTAGTAATTGTCACCACTGTTTTCGATCGTTAATAAGATGGAATAAAGCACATTCAGTTCTAGCTGTGATTTTTATGCTTGCATGTGCATGGCACAGGCGACGATCTTGTGATGGATTGGAAGATCAAAGAAGCTTAATTTCATTCATGTAAGATTAGTCCAAGCAACTATCGCACCTCCGTGGTGTAGTCGGCCATGGATGGTGATGTTGGAAGAAGAAGAGGGGTACAATGGTCATAAGTGGCAAATAATGAAGCAACCATTCTTTGGAGTGGCAAATCCTAGATTACAACCTTTGGAGTGGCAAATGCTAAAAGGCCAACCTTTGCAGTGGCAAATACTAATTTTTTATTCTGGTCTGTCAGATAATACCACAAGCCAAACATATTGAACACTGAATAATGAATTGACATGCTTTTTTCAAGCTGACCAAAATTAGCTCAATACACCAATCAAAACTGGCAAGCTTTGGTTCTATTGGGCCGTTCACTTTTTCGGTTTTTTTGCTCACTAAAGTCACTATTGTCAATTCACGGCCTTTTTGCACAATTATTGCTGGATAAGATGCGCCTGTTGGATTCTTTTAGTTCTGAATTTTTTTGGTACATTGGCATATTTTATATTTATCACGCAATCATATATTGTTCTTTGTGCAGCACAGGAAATTAGAAAATTTCTTAGTAAAAATACAACATCTGTTGGCAGAGCTATCGAGAGTATGATAAAGATTGGGAAAGTGAATTCACAATCAGGGTTAGATCTGCCACAGGTGCATCTCTTACATTGCCTACTTCATTTATAGGTTCTTTTTTTAGTTTGAATGCATCATTTCCCTGGAATTTCTTGACGATCGGTTCTTTTCTTCTGATTAAGAGAAGCTTGAGTGCTTGACATTGGTTATGAATTATGGTCTATACTTATATTTCAACTGAATGTTGACAATAATGATTTTTTTCCATTTCGCTTCTGATATTGTTAATGTTGATTTTTTAGATAGGTTTTACAAATAATAAGCATTTTTATGTTAAATTTTCAGAGAGATGGGATGACCATTCAAGCTGAACGGCTTGACTTTCATCGTTACATCTCACATTTCCGTTCTGTCCATAGGGGTTCTTCTTTTGCTAAAATGCGCACAACATCTGTTAGAAAGTTGCTCCCAGAGTATGTTATCCTAGCATGACATTCTATTGTTGTTTTCTTGCATCCATTATCGCTTATACTGAAAATTTCCACGTAGATCCTGGGGTTTCCTTTGTCCAGTTCATACACCTGATGGAGAGCCTTGTGGTTTGCTGAACCATATGACTTGCCGTAAGATATTACAATTTTGTCATTTTCTCTTGAATTAATTTTGCATTGCATCCCCCAGACACCAATCCTCCTTTCGAATTCAGGGTTTCTTGCTTCTGTCTCATCTTTGACAACATGATGTGTCAGCACCCCCCTCTGTCTCTCTGTCTAAATGTTCTTACATGTGTGTGTGTATCTTTTTGGAGGAGAGCTCTGCTAAGATTTATACTGTACTACCCTTTTCTACCATCAGTTAATCTTTGGTATTTCCAGGTATTTCATCCTTCTACCACTCAGAAGGGGATTAAAGATTTTGTGAAAATAAAGAATTCACTTTTAGATAAATTGGTTGGTATTGGAATGACCCCACTGTTGCCGAAGATTGAGCGAACTGGTCCCCCAGAAGTCCTACATGTCCATTTGGATGGATGCATAGTTGGTTCTATTGCTTCAGCTAACATTGAGGAAAAAGTTAACTATCTTCGAAAATTAAAACTTCTGGCAGACTCAGGGGTCTGTTTTGTTACGTTATTGTGGTTTTTATTTTTCCTCTTCACTGTATATTTTCTCATTAAGTTCTAACTAAGAGGGGCATGTTTAATTTTGTATTAGATTCCGGAGGATTTAGAAGTGGGCTATGTCCCCTTAAGTCTTGGTGGGGCATATCCTGGCCTCTACCTTTTTACAAATCCAGCGAGATTTGTTCGACCAGTCAGAAATCTTTTAAGCCTGCCTAATGGAAAACAAAGTATTGAGCTTATTGGACCATTTGAACAGGTTCCCTTCGATAGCCTTCTTGGTCCTTATATTAGTTTATTTCTTACCAATACTACAAGAACTGATTTTTCATTCTACATTAGGCATTTATGGAGATACAATGTCCTGATGGTGGGGATGGTGGAAGAAAAGAATTATTTCCTGCAACTCATGAAGAAATCCACCCTATAGCCATTCTCAGTGTAGTTGCCAATCTGACACCTTGGTCTGATCACAACCAAAGTCCTCGGAACATGTACCAATGCCAGGTCAATAGTCGGGCAATGTCTTCACAATGATCAGTTGATCATTCATGATGAAGGGTGTGACCTTTTCTTTTAGGAGTGACTAATCATCCTACTTGTTTGTAGATGGCAAAGCAAACCATGGGGTTTTGTGGCCAAGCTTTAAAATTTCGTACAGATGTAAAAGCATTCCATCTACAGGTTTGTTTTGCATATTTTCCTGTACAATTAACAAGTTATCATTCAAGAGCTATAATTTTGTTGTTGTTTAAAGTTTCCTTATTGCATTTGCATATGTAGTATATTTTCTTAGAGACACCCTTACAGCCTTACACACTTCTTAAGGAACTATCCTGTCTGTTGTATATGTCATTTAAGAAGACACGCAATCAAATTTTGATCACTAATAAGTGCACAATTATTTATACATTTCACATGGAAATGATATTGGTAGATTTGTCATCAAAAGAACGTGCATATGGTTATTTTCAAAATAATTTTATTAACATAAAATGAGAAAAAGAATGGTCAAAGATGAGTATCGGAGATCATGTTGATGTCTAAAGCAACATCTATTTGTGAACAGAGAGTAATATTTTGAACCACTTAAAGAGCATACATTTCTATTCATGGTTGTAGGGTTGTAGCCAGGGTTTTGAGAATTGGTACCAGAGAGTTATCTTTATCACTAGGTGGAGGTAGGCTTTGGCTAAATACTTTTCCAGTGCATTGCGTGTTCACAAGAAGTGTTTGGTTCTCAGTGTCTACTCTGGTGGGTCTACAGCAGCTAACTCCAGGTCCTGATGATTTGGTTTTCACCTCTTGGTAGCGTCAAGCTTTGCACCAAGTTCCTAGGCAGCGGCGCAAGGGCTTTAATTCTTTGATCGTGTTGGTGGCCTGACGGATTTGGAAGCATAGGAATGGTTGCATTTTCGACGGCGCCTCACCCAATGCCAGCATTGTTTTGCAAGACATTAGAGATGAGGCCAAGCTATGGTGTATGGCGGGGGCCAAAGGCCTTTGTTCCATTTGACCTTAGGTGTTGTGTTTGTTTTTTGGGCGTTTCGTCCTTTTTTGTTTTGTTTTTAGCCTCGCCTATTTGGTGAGGTTTGTAAGAGTCTTCTTAGACTCCTTTGCTCTTCTTAATATAATGATGCGCAGTTCTTCTGCGTGTTCGAGAAAAAAAAAAAAAAACTTTTCCAGTGCAGGACGGAATATTTTGTCATGTATTGGTACCAGCCGTATCTCGTCCAGCTTCCAGCAGAATTTGATGAATCAGTGCATTTATCAAATCAATAACTTGGGAATAGTTATGAAATAGTTTGTAAAAAGCAATAACGTAAAACCCAGTTGGATTGTTGGGACTTTTTATGACTCGAGTAATTCAGGCCAAAAAGCCATAACTTGGGAGGCCCCTCCACTGGTTGGTTGTTCAAAAATTAGGTCTTGTCAGGATCTCCAATTGTTTGCTATTTATCACTAGCATTATTAAAACCTGGTTGCACCTGGCCAAAGTTAATCTCTGATTTGTTTTTCATGGAGGACTGGAAGAATCATTTCTTCCTTAGAAGAGATGCCATGAAAAGGAAATAAAGCATAAATGGTGCTATTCTAAAATTAAAAACATAAATGGTGCTGAAATGAGGCGAGATAGCCTCGGTCCTCGGCAATTTGACAGTCATCATCAGATAACTCATTTTGGCACAACAGAATGTATTTGCTTGCAGCCAAACTCAATGGAATTGTCTGTTGCTTAGTTGTATACTATATAAGATGACCTCATGATGCAAAAGTTTCCCTAATTCACATCAATTGCTGAAAACACTTCTCATCTTATATATGTCTTTAATGCCCTGTAGACCCCTCAGACACCAATTGTTCGAACAGCTACATATAGCAAATATTGTATGGATGAATTTCCGGCAGGAACGAATGCTATTGTTGCAGTGCTAGCATACACAGGGTAAATCTTTCATTATATTATAGTATGATTAGTTTGTGAACTTTGCTTGACGTGATAAAACTGTTCTTGTGATCCAGTTATGACATGGAGGATGCCATGATTTTGAATAAATCAGCTGTTAATCGCGGAATGTTCCGTGGGCATATCTACCAGGTAAGTTGTGCTTTCTTTTTTAATGACTCATGAAATGATTTTTTTTTCGAACCCGCAGGAGAACTGCGCATCATTGAATTAAGAAGAAGAAAAAGGTTGATACAAACGAGTCTAGACGACTCGACAATCCCCCTAGGGGAAAACAAAAAACAAAAAACAAAGAGGCATCAAAACCATAATCTACGGAGCCCCTTTGCTCCCGCCATACACCACATACTAGCCTCCTCACTAATGTCCCGCAAGAGAACATTAAGGTTAGGGGAAGCGCCCTCAAAAACACAACTATTCCTATGCTTCCAAATCCTCCAAGCCATCAACACGACCAAGGAGCTGAAACCCTTACGAAGAACGTTGGGAGCCCCTTGTGAAGCTTGACGCCACCAATCTGTAAAAATGCAGTCATCCAACTCTGGAGCTAAGTGCTGCAACCCAATCCGAGATAACACTGAAGACCACACACTCCTTGTAAACACACAAGAAGTGAGCAAATGTTGCACAATCTCTTCCTCTTGATCACACAATGGGCAATGCTCCGGGTGATCAAGTCCGCGACGGGCCAAACGATCCGCTGTCCAACAACGGTTTAAGGAAGCCAACCAAACAAAGAATTTGCAACGAGGAGGGGCCCAGGTTTTCCAAATTGCCTTCCACGGCTCAAATTCCACAGATCCCTCTAGAAAACGACGGTAGGCTGATCTTGTTGAGAAATCCCCAGAGGAAGACGGCGTCCAAACATGCTGATCCTCCGTGCCTGGAGTGAGCTCAAACCCGGATAAGAGGTCCCAAATGTGGAGATACTCTAGAAGTGCTTCACTAGGTAGGCTACCTCTAATATCTCGAATCCAAGTGCCATCACTTAGTGCCTCCTGAACTGTTCTGCGATTAGCAATTCTTTTTGGCACATATAAGCAAAGAGCAGGTGCAAGGGCAAGCAAAGAATTTCCATGCAGCCATTTGTCCTTCCAAAAAAATGTTCTGCTGCCATCCCCCACAATAGACGAGACTGAGACGGAGAACAAGGCCAGTGAATGAGGATGCACTTGAATATCAAGACCAGCCCAAGACCGGTTGGGTTGAGTCTTTCTAAGCCACAACCACCTCATTCGAAGAGACCATCCAAGCACTTCTAGGTCAAGAATTCCCAAGCCTCCTAGCTGAATTGGCCTCTTGACCCGATCCCAAGCAACAAGGCAATGGCCTCCAATTACATCTTTGCGACCTTTCCAAAGGAAAGCTCTCCTTATCTTGTCAATAGCTTTAAGAACCCACTTAGGAAAGTCTAGTGCTATGAGCTGATAGATGGGCATAGCTGTAAGCACCTCACGAATGAGGGTGACCCTCCCAGCCGGGTGCATCATGGTTGCCTTCCTCATGAAATGATTTATCATCTACAAGAACTTAACGATTCAAGCATAGTGCATGCAATTTGGTCGAACTGTTTCTTTCACATAATATCTGCATAGTTTCTTAGGAAAAATACAAAGCATGCTAGTTTCTTAGGCAAAATACAAAGCATGCTGTACAGCTGTAGTGCCTTACATTTGTAGGCAGCTATTAATTTTCTTCATTTTTTCTTTCATAACGTTGGGGATGTCAACTGAATTATGTTTTTCTGCAACTCATTCTGCAATTAGCCAATAGTTATTAGTCCTGGGAGTTATTACCCTTTATTACGATTTATCTTAATGAGTTTGAAGTTATAAAATTAAATTTTGCTCCATTCTTTAAGCACCTAGAAGGTGCATTAGCATGAGTATGATGCATGATAGATTTGTTTTATCATATATAGGGAAGGAGGGTGTAGTTATCAATTGCATTTTGTCATTGGTGGAACATCCAAAATGCTATACTCCGAATAAAACCAGAACAAAAAGCACCATGTTCTAATTTTTTATGCGAAAAATGTTTAGAACTTAAAATGGCACGTGTAATTTTTTTAGTATACACAGTTTTATATGTTCATATTTAGATAGAGTCCTGACTCCTGACCAGTAGATTGGGATTCTTCGGTATGGAATGCCATTTTAATATGCACATTCAATAACATCCAGCAAGAAGTTTATATCTTTGGAAAAGTCTTGATTAGACCAACTATTTTGTTAAAAATTGAGCCATAAGTTTAGGAACTCTTAAGAAACCTTTTTCCTGTGAACTCTTCCTGTAGACTGACCTTTTTCCTGTGAACTCTTCCTGTAGACTGAGTGCATTGACTTGTCTACAAAAAACAGAGAAAATGTTCCAGAAATCTTTGTGAAGAGTAGTCTTTCGAGAGACACCAGCTCTGTAATCGACTCAGATGGCCTTCCTCAGATTGGAGAGGTAGTTATCTGTTTATACTAAATTAAGTTTGTTCCCATGTGGAAAGTGGTGGAATTTCTTTTTTCTTGTGGTATTCCCTTACTTCGAGATTTATTTCATGAACAGAAAATACTTCCAAATGAGCAGTACTACAGTGCCTATAACACACTCACCAGTGCAATAAGGCCAATCAAACTAAAGGGCACGGAGCAGCAGCTATTGACTACGTTGTCGTTAACGGACAAGTTCAAAGGTTACTGCAGAAGGTAAGGCCACGGCCACCTCCAATAAAATTTTCACCGTTGAAAATTATCGATCAATCATATAGAGATGCTTATTTGGTTGGTCCAAAAGGAAAACAACTTGTCTCAGTATATTTGAATGCTACAATGAGAAAAACTCATCCGAATTTCTTCGTATGACATAGCATTTTTACAATGAAGCTCTCAAATGCATGTACGATCCTAGTTTCTGGAAGTGTGGTCAAATTTGGTTTTTGTGATCTTGGCATGCTTTTAACAACTTTTTGTCAGGCAAATATTCGTCTGCGTCGTGTGAGAAATCCTATAATTGGAGACAAGTTCAGCAGCAGACATGGGCAAAGGGAGTTTGTTCGCGATTGTGGCTCGACATTGACATGCCGTTCTCTCCGAATACCGGCATGAGGCCAGATCTCATCATTAATCCTCATGCATTTCCTTCAAGAATGACTATAGCAATGCTCATAGAGTCTATAGCAGCAAAGGTACAAATGTTTGCTTCATTCATAGTTTGGGAGGAGCCTATATCTTGCATGTTCAAGGATATAACAACTGAAGTTATTTCACAGAAAAAAAGAAATAATTAAAATCAATTATAATTGATGCCACCAAAAATTAACACCTGAATTCTTTTGTTTCCCTTTTTATATACACAAAACCGTAAAATTTATTGCTAGCTGATTTGAATCCTTATTTACTCTTTGCTAGACTTATGTTTTTATCTTATATGTAATAACTTCAGCTTTTGTTTTCATCTTTGGAGTTTACTGGAAAAAAACTACTTTTGAGTAATGCTTATGTGCCCGCACAAATCTAAATTGCACTAATGCGAAAACAGTATGGTTAATATTTCGAGTGGTGGTTGGTTTCTTATCAGGCCCTTGATTTGCTGTAAAAATACGCCGTTTCACTTTCAGAGGGCATTGAAGTACTTCCCAACAAGGTTTTGCACCTCCTAAAAATTACTTTTTTCGAGGTCCTCCTAAAAAATAGTTGTTCTGAAAGATAGGGAAAAAAGGATATCTATGATAATTGTGTCATTTTGTCTTAAAAAAAGGTTTTTACCATGATTAACATGTTTGCTTGTTTTCATAATTTCAAATTATTTGAGTAGGATAGTGTTTCCCAGTAGGGATAGAAAAACTGGGGGCTATCGACCAGTAACCGGAAAAACCGGTGAGTACCAGGATTTTAAAACCAGCCAAAATTTTCCTAGTGTGAATTTAAATTTATGACTGCATAATGCACTTTCTAGGTTTGTTTAGGCTTTTTTATGCTAGATTACCTATTGTATAAACTAAATATAAATCAATTATTGTACTCCCAACTTAGGCTTTCAGGTTTTTAGTGGGTTTTCTGGTTTTTTAAGCGGTTTTCCCGGTTACTGGAATGATTACCTGTTTTCAAACCACCCAAATTCAAAATTTGATTCACGAATTTCATCCCGTTTTTTCCCGTGTTTACCGATAACCGGCCGATTACTGGTACCGCCCGTCGGTTCCGAGTTTTCTATCCTTGTTTCCCACTTCTTTTTACTGGACTGAAGTCTCTCTTCACAGGCTGGAAGTCTACATGGAAAGTTCATTGATGCAACACCTTTTGGAAACTCAGTCAAAGAGGACGACGAAAATCCCTGTAAACCTAATTCCATTGTGGATGAGCTGGGTCCCATGCTTGCATCTTATGGCTTTAATTATCATGGAACAGAGGTCCTGTACAGTGGAGTTTTTGGCACTGAGCTTACCTGCGAGATTTTCATTGGACCTGTTTATTACCAACGTCTTCGTCATATGGTCTCTGACAAATTTCAGGTGGGCAATTGTTCTTTGTTCTATTGAACATATGAGCCTTTGCATTGATGTTGCCATGCACCCGATATGCTCTGATCAACTATCATGTTTTAATTTTTTTATTCCAACGTAGCTAAGTTAATTTTCTCGTTCGTGTTGGACATAAGGGACATTGGATTGGTGAACTCAAGATAGTTGGGCCCAAGTCTTTATTAGACTTACAAAATGAAAAAAGAGAGAGGAAATTGTACCTGGCTAGTGAACCTGAATGTTTTTGTTGCTCCCTATTTTCTGTCATCATTATTTCCCTGGTTCATGTGTAGATTAAAACAGCCACTGCAGCTTGGATTTACGTGTTGAAAGAACTAAGCAGCCAGAAGATGGGCTTCCTGAATGCCAGCGTCAAACCAAGACTGCGCCTCCTGGCCGAGAAGTTACTAATGTAGCTTCAGTGTTTCTGGAACAAGAAATTGTGCATGCAGAATTGCAGATCAACATACGAACATACAGTTTGCTATTATACATCACATTTTTCAGTCTGCTTTCCAAATTGGTGAGACATCTGAAGTGAGTTTTTGGCACAGCAGAAATACATTGTATGTCCAGAATCATACAAAATGACCAGCATCTAAGGTCAGGAGAATGGGAAAAATAGGAAGAACTGTGATTACACGTTCCTGCGTGTGTACATGTATTGACAACAACATGGCCTCTTCTAATTGAGGAACACCATCTTGAATGAATTGATGCTCTGACTGTACAATCCACCCTGGCACCCTGCTTCTGAAACTGCTTCCTGAAAAACCCTGAGGATCTCAGTCGAAGTTGACACGATTGTCGGAGCGACGACGACGACGACGTCTTCTTAACAGCCTGCAAACTCTTGGATGCAAAATCTCTAGCCTTCAGAATCTTGCCTAAAACAAGGCCACTGCTGCCTAGCGCGCTTGTCACCTGGAGAAAACTGGAATGTGACGCATCACTCTTCGCCTGTCCATCGCTTCTTTCAAATCTTTGCAGCTTGTCATCATCGTGATCTGAATGATCCGACTCGTCGTTCGCATGGCGGCGATCATCATCGGAGGAAGAACCAAGCGCTCGGCAGGCCAGCAGGCGGGATTGACTGCCTAACTGGGGCCGGTACTGTGGCTGTACCCCAGGGTATACCACGGCCCACCCGGTATACCCTGTGGGTCCGTCCCTGGAAACAAGGACGATACACACCCTGGCATACAACACTTGAAGATGTGAAAGACACGCGTTCAACATACGCAAAATAAATGGTTAAGTCCACATTTGATCATTTGACAATATATGGTACAGTACATATATTCTCCCAACAAACACAATAATTTTTATATAGAAAAAAGACATGAATGCAAAGGTCTTCGCAGGAACTATATCCGCTCCATCAAAACATTACGAAATGCAAATAGAAATTCTTGCAAGTGGTATATATATATATATATATATATATATATATATATATATATATATATATATATATATATATATATATATATATATATATATATATATATATATATATATATATATATATATATATATAGGAAGCCTCTTTTCTACTCCCGGGTGTAATTACACCCTATGTCGTATCTCACAACGTAGGGAGTATCTCGCGTAATGGAGGGTATGTACATGTAGTAGACCATATAGGTAGTATGAACAATTTTTCAGAGGTGGTATGTATATTTTTTTGACATACTCCTTTTTTGTGCGTATATGAAGGTATTTATAAAATACGCTAAAAACTATGGACTCCCTTGCAATTTTTTCGTATGGTTCATATTGGAGTATCTTATAATTAGTATATGATTATACCTAAAGTGATAAATGAGTATTTCAAGTTTGTTTAGGTGGT
The DNA here is from genome assembly GCA_036346575.1 of Dendrocalamus sinicus. Taxonomy (NCBI): domain Eukaryota; kingdom Viridiplantae; phylum Streptophyta; class Magnoliopsida; order Poales; family Poaceae; genus Dendrocalamus; species Dendrocalamus sinicus. The sequence continues at coordinate 19,856,741 of CM070668.1, read as the reverse complement.
ATATTAGAGGTGGGTGTAATTACACCCGGGAGTAAAAGTATTTTTCCTATATATATATATATATATATATATATATATATATATATATATATATATATATATATATATATATATATATATATATATATATATATATATATATATATATATATATATTAAGCCACAGATAATTCGCCGGGAGGGCTCCACGTATGATTTTCATTAAAACCCTCCAAATTTTGTGAAATCACGTAAGGATCCTCCGTTTTCTAGAAAAGCCCTTACTACTTCAGTTTTTGTGAAAAACCCCTCCACCTTTTGAAATTGCATACGGTTCCTCGGTTTTTCGTGAAGCCCCTCCTTTTGCTAGATAAAACCCAACGGTTTTTCTAAAATTATGCATAGATTCTTGGTTTTATGCGGAAAACCCTTTGCTTTCTCTAGATATTAAGCCCCAATGGGGTTCGCGCAAGGGAGACCCTCCACGTATGATTTTCTGTGAAAAAAACCTCCGAATTTTGTGAAATCACGTATGGATCATCCGTTTTTTGCAGAAAGGCCCTTGGCACTTTAGTTTTTGTGAAAAGCCCCTCCACTTTTCCAAAATTGCATACGGGTCCTCAATTTTTCTATGGACCCCCTCTTTTTGCTAGATAAAACCCCGCGATTTTCCTAAAACTACGCATGGGTCTTTGGTTTTATGCGAAAAATTCTTTGCTTTCTCTGAAAATACATATGGATCTTTGATTTTTTTAAAAAAAACTACTTGTATGAATTGTCGGCTTTTTTACTTCGGCTAGAACGGTTTGCTAGTATTTCGACAAGCCTACTGTCCGTCTCCCGCTGAGGTCAGACTGGTGTCGATAGAATTGCATGGACTACACTCTTTCAACACGTCCACAAATCACAACTTTTCTCTGTTATTTTTATTTGGTAATGTAGATTAGAATAGAATTGGACAGGTATGGATGATCAAGATGCGGAAGGCATGCGTTCGCTGTACAGAAATAAATGTGCTTGGAGCAACGTCAGAGTGCAGATGGTGATATCGCGGCTGGGGTGGTTGCGAGGAGAAACAGGGGCTGTGTCAGGCCGTGCGCTTCGGTATTTTTCTTAATTTAGCTTGGATCTCTAGCATTCACTAAAGAGGGACGATAGATATTTTGGTTTGAGTCCGGGTAAGTAGGACGGCCGGGTTCAAGTCCGAGTGGACAGGAAGTTCGATGCCACTTCACCGACCAAGCAGCTCTCGGTTCTTGCTTCGGCAGGTTTTTGCTACAAGTCATAAGGGAGTTTCTTTAAATAATTTATTTTTTATTTTAAATTATAGTAATATCTATATTTTTTTTATTTTATACTAATAATCTTCTGTCGCTCCACTGTTGAACGAGTTGACCTAGTCGTCTAACGATTAGGTGACAAGTGTCCAAATTACTTAACGGTTGAGTAAATAGTATTAGTCGCACGACCGTTGAGCTACTTGGATACTTGTTGCCTAACCGTCGGGCGATTAGCCCCTAGTCGCTCAACCCATATACATTATACTGCTCGAATATTTCAGAAAAAGCATGCAAATACACCAAGTGTCCAACTCGCTCACCTAGCGACTTAGCCCCTATTGCTCAATTATTGGATGACTAACTCAAGTTGCTCAACGGTGGAGCAACAGAGAATTATTAGTGTAAAATAAAAAATAGATATATTATTATAATTCAAATTTAAAAATAGATTCTTTTTTAAAAGAAAATTCAGTCCTAAGGCATACACCGAATCGCTTATCGTGGAAGCAGTGGCGTGTCATGACTTTGAAGACTCATATGATATTGTTTAATTAGAAACAGAGTACAGATATCGGGGAATTTCTCCCTTGATTACACAAGCATAGCTCGAAAGCTAGTAGACAGCAGGCAGTAAAGCCTAAAGTGTTGGCAAGGAAGGGTGCAGTCCTGCAGAGCCGGGATCGGTCTGCACGTTTCGCTTTTTGTGGTAGCTACTGTTAGATCATGTGTCTAGGTTTAGAATTTTTATGATGATAAATAATTGACAACATTGCTTAATATTGTTATTCAAGGCGTGTGCGTGTGTGCGTGGACTAATATCGGTCAAGTTGGTGAGAACTTGTGCCGGGAAAAATATTCTTTGGTCTTTGCATGTGCAGGTTGGGCGTGGAGACGGTCATGGTCGGTGACGAGGAAGACCGGGACTAGGAAGGGGAAATATGAGGTCCGGGCGGTCGAGGATATCACAAGGTGATCGGGCTCACGCTGGAGCACATGGAGATCAAAGGTGGATGATGCGGGGAGAAGATACAGGAGTTGCGGTCCTGGAGGCTTCGACGCGCGATGAGTTGAAAAGTCAGAGTGTGAAAACCCGTGTTAGGAAGGGTTTCAGGTCCCTTTAATAGTAGTAGGCTAAAAGTCTGGTTGAGAAAAAAATCTAGGTTCAGTTGGACGAGTGGTATTAAGATTAAAAGCTTAGATTTGTATTTAGTTTCGGAGGTGGCGTTATTTTAGAATCGGAGATCGAGTATGTAAGAAATACGGAATCTTTCTTAAGATAAAAGGTGGGGCCTGGCCAAGTCTTGGCATGGCTTTTTGGAACGCGCTTTTGTTTGGGCAGAGAAAAAAGGTGCGGTGGCCGCGATTGAGCGCACAGAAGAAATAGAAATAGTGACCGGCGGTTTCTTCTCAGTCTCGGGCTGCACGTCGCGTCGTCACGTCCAGATCAAAGCACAACAGCAAAGCATCCATCGCTCGGATCGGTTGCTTCCCTATTCTTGATTCACGTGCAACACAATAGCGGAAGCACTTTTTGTGTGGTGGACGTAAGTCTTTTGACTGCATGCATGATTACAATTTTTTTGTTTTGTTTTTTTTAAATCTGATGACTGCATGCGATGACTCTTCTGTCGACTTGTGACTGCTGCTTTTTGGTTGATCGCGTGACTGCTGCTGGAGGCTTGTCTGTCGATTTTTGTGTCTGCACGGTTTTTCTTTTGCTGTGAATTTGAGCGAACAAAAATTAAAAAAAACTTGCATGCATGGAGCTAATGGAAGTCTCGGCTAGATAAGTATGCATGCAGATTAGAGGAGAGAAGAAAACAGGATTAGTGGAGAGAGGAAAAGAGGATTAGAGGAGAGAGAGGAAGCAATAGCAAAAGGTGGAGATTTTTTTTATGTTTCTAGTTGTTTTCCTTTTTGTACTTTTGTGATTAGCAAAAACCCAAAAAAAACAGTAGATTCAACCGAGGGTACTGATCTATAGAAGTATTTTGCAGTTACCAAAAGATCTATAGAAGTACTGATCTATATATATATATATATATATATATATATATATATATATATATATATATATATATATATATATATATATATATATTTATTTGCTCTTTTGTTTTCCCTGTTTTTCCTGTTTGGCAGATTAGAAAAATCAAAAGACAATAAATTTGAAGAAAAAGTTTTTGCTGCGCATTCAATCATTCACCCCCCCTCTGATTGCCGTCAAACGATCCTACAAGTGGTATCAGAGCGAGTTGCTATGGCGTCAGAGAGGTATGTGAATCATCCCTCCATGCTAGATGGTACTGATTTTGCTTTTTAGAAGTGTCGGATGCAAGCTTATATTGAGGCTCAAGGTAGTGATGTTTGGAATAAAGTTTCTACACCATATGAGGTTCCTGCTATTGTTACTGATTTAAATAAAGTAGATGTTAATTTAAATGCTCAAGCTCGTAATTTGTTGTTTCAAGCAATTTCTCGTAAAAAATTTGATCGTGTAGTGTAACAGCCCTGGTTTTTACAAAAATAAAAATAATTAAATAAATAATTAAAAATTGGTTAAAATAAAATTTAAATTAAAATAAGTATGTTTGTGCCTAAAGTTTGAATTTGGATTTGCCCTGAATTTCTGTTTTTGAAAAAGCTGGATTTGAAAAGCAATTTCAGAAAAACCTAAGAATATTATTAAATAAAATGATATTTTGCTTTTGTATAAAAAAAATCTATGTCAAATTAAAATTTTGGAGTTATTTGGAGTTTATTTGGTTTTCTGAAGTTTCTGGAGTTTAAAAATGTATTTTTGAAATTAAAAAGTATTTTAAAGTATGAACATTAGATGCCAACATTAGTTGGAAATAATTTTATTAAGTCCAAAGAGTGTCCAGGAGATTCTCTGAATGTTTCCGTAATTTTTGGAGTTTATTTGATTTTTTTGTGAGCTTATTTGGATTTTCTAGGCATTTCTGAAAATTGGAAATCAAATTCAAAAAAGAAAAACTCCTCCGGCCGCCACGTGGACGGCCCAGATCCACCGCGCATCCCGCCTTCCCCTCTCCCTGCCCGCCACGTGGCTGCCCCCGATCCCCGCCACGTCGCCCCCCACTCGTCCCATCCGGCCGTCCGCGCCTCACCCCTCTCTGGCCGCCCGGCCCCACGCGTCGGCACGCCGTCCCGTTCTCCCTCTCACTGCCGCCCCGGGCTCGCCTGTCGGGTTCATCTCCCCGCGCCTCTTCTTCCTCCTCTCGCGCACGCTGCCCGCGACGGCCGTTCCGCCATTTCCGCCACTTCCCCTCCTTTTCCGTTCCTCCCGAGCGACCCGCGCCATCCCTTGCGCGCCGCCCCCACTCCCCGCGCCCACTTCCCCCATTCCCGCGCTGGCTCCGCCCCTAACCACCCGCAACCGCCGCCCACTCTCCGAACTCTCCGGCGAGGAATCCCCCGCACTCCACCCCTCGCCCCGCCTATTTAAACCTGCCCTGAGCTCCGCCCCACCTCGCTCCATCCCCTCCGCCCTCCAAATTGTACTCTCTGCCGCCCGAGCTCCCCCGCGCCGTGTCTCCTCTCCCCGGGCGCCACCTCCCCTCCGGTGAGGAATTCCCGGCGCGCCGCTGCCCGCCGCGCCTCGCCAACGCCTTCCCCGGCCTCCCCGTGCCCGTGCGCAGCTTCCCCGCCCTTTGGCCGTGTCTCTTCACCGCCGGAGCGCCGCCGCGCTAGTAGACCCGAGCAGCGCCACCGCCTCCCTCGTCGCCGGCCCGCCTCCGACCACCCTCGGTGAGCTGCGCCCCTTCCCCGTGCTCCCCATCTCTCCCTCTTCCCATTTCCGCCCTCGCCGTCGGCCATCTCGCTGCTGTTCGCCGGCGAGCCGCCGCCCCCGTGCGCCACTCCGGCCGGCATGCCACCGTGGCAGCAGGCATGGCAGCCACGTCGGCGCCACCTCCGCGCCAGCCGCCCCGTCAGCGCCACCCGTGCCCCTGCCACCTCAGCCAACATCTTCTCCCGTGGGCCTGGTCCATAGACCATGGGCCCACTGTCAGTCGGCCCTTCCCCTGGTTGACGTCATGCTGGCGCAGTTAATCCGAATTTCCCGTTGGAAAATAATTCGGCCGAATATTAAATTCCCTGGCTGACGCAATGCTGACGCCATAAACCCATTTTCCTTTATAAAAATAATTCCAGAAATTTCCTTTTTCCATTTTCTCTCTTTTCAAACTTCCCGGAGCCCGTTCTTCTTCGTCTTAACTCCGATTTGGCCCATTCAAATTTCTAAATTCATCAAACATTCCCCTCTATCCATTTCTAGCCTCAATTAAAATATTTGAAGTCAATTTGAATTTATTTTGAATTTATTTGAATTTGGTGGGTTATTTTCGCGTGTAGACTTCGACAATTCGGGAGTTTCTTCGACGAGGATTCAAACCAAGTTCAAGGGCAAGGCAAGTCACCCTCCTTGATCATGTTGATCCCAGAATTGCAAATAAAATTATGTTGATTTAAATTATATTGCATGCGTATTTCTATTCAACGTATTTCCATTCAGTTTTAAATTTAGTTATTGCCTATTTGTTATTTCCTCCATTGATATTGAACCCCTTATACCTTGTCACCCTAGAATCAAACTCTAGTTAATACATTAGTGTTGGCTAGAGAGTTTAATCAAATGCTTAGCCCTGCTTAATCATATAATTTTGTTTTGGGATATCTTTCACATAAAATGATAACCCTGTTTACATAAAATGATATGAACTCTTGGCTTTGGTGAGTCAAGGAGGTTTATGAATTATTTTGAAAACAAAATATAAACCTGGTTTAGACTTAGGCAACTGGTTAGAGTGGTGGGTGCAGGCATGCCCTGTTGGTTGGAGCCGCAGTGGTTGATTGTCGTGCACGGGGGTATGTGGTTGGGCCTAAGTCAGATTAAGGACCGGTCTGTGAGCTACTGTTGCAAAGCCCTAATCGTACCACCACATGGCTGGTATGGGACAGCCCTAGCTGAATAATTTGTGAAGTCCCAACCTGAGCCGAGTTGTAGGTTGAAAGTGAGCGTGGTTGGTGCCATGTGAAGTCTCACTTGGGCGAGCGTGGTTAAGCCATGAGAAGTCTCGTCTAGGCTCAAGAGGGGGTCCCGGTCTGGTGGATTCCTTACTGGGGTGAAACCTTAGAGTTGGCTCGACCAGGTTGAAGGCTTTGCATTATAAAGGCCTTGTCACGACTCCCCACCGCACACCTAAGGAAGTGTGTAATCTAGTGGTAAAACGGGATGATCGTGTCTTGTGGGTAAAGCTGTACAACCTCTGCAGAGTGTATAATCTATCCTGGATAGCCGTGCCCACGGTCATGGGCTTGCTGAGTAAAAGTTTTTCATGGATTAGATTTTGATTTTCAAAATATTTTTGAAAACCTTGTGGATGGGTGGAATCCACGAGTGGTGAAAACCTTGCGGATGGATGGAATCCGTGAGAGATTGAAATCTGGTGAATGGATGGAATTCATCAGAGTGGTGCAGTGAAAGCGTGTGGATGGATGGAATCCATACGTGAGCTTTTGGAAAAGATGGTTCGGGTGGGATGCCCGTGGTTAGGTTGGTGTTTGGTCGGAGCTGGCACTGACGGTATTACTTTCTACTACAAGTAATGTTTTTACTTACTGTATTAAATTCAGCAATTTCAATCTACTTATCGTATTTCTTAAATGATGTTTTATGCAAACTAACCCTATAAGCCTTCCATTGAAGCCTTTATCATTATGTTGCATTTTCCCGGGTGACTTGCGGAGTACAAGTTTGTACTCACCTTGCTTTTTCCACACAGAGAAGGAAGATGTCGACTACGGTGAAGATCAGGACGAGTAGGCCGCGTCTTATTGTCGTTTGCCTGTGGGCAGGCTTGGGTTTCGCTTTCATCAGTTTGCTTCCGCAGTTATTTCCTTTATTTATTTTGCCAATGAGCGTTGATGTAAGACTTGGCCATAAGGCCGTACCTTTTATTTAATAAAATCAGTCATTTGTGCTTGGTATTTATCTTTGTTGTGACTGTGTGCACTAGCTGATCCTGGACTAGTGTGATTTACACAGAGGATCCAGGAGTCATTACTCCGGGCTCCGACATGCAGCTCATATTAATTTTGCCTATTTAATTTTAAAAACTCTTTGCGATTATCATGAAGGAACCACTAAAATCAAGAAGGTGCGTAAAAATCTTTATTAAAAAGAATATTCTGATTTTGCTATGAAACTTAGTGAATCCATTGATGATCTCTTTGCTCGGTTTGAGAAAATATTGAGTGATCTGCGTGGTGTTTGTGTTATTCCTGCTGATGAAGATAATGCAACTAAAATTTTGAGATCTTTAGGTTCTGAGTGATTAATGGTTGTTACAACTATTAATCAAACTATTGATCTAGATACTTTAACTATGGATGATCTTTATTCTAGATTGAAAACCTATGAGATGGAAGCTTTGCCATCTAAGATTGATAAATCTTCATCTTTAGCACTTGTGACTAACTCCGTGCAGGTGACTTCGTCGAGTGCTTTGTCTTGTGTTTCTTTGTCTGCTTTGTCTTCTTTTTCAGAGGAACAGTTCGATCAACTTCCTGAAGAGGACTTGGTGTTGATCTCCTCACGAGCATACAAGGCACTCAACAATGTAAGGATGAGAAAGCGAGGTGGCGTGTCAGGTCCAATCAGATGCTATGAGTGTGGCGAGCCAAGCCACATTAAGATGGATTGTCCCAAGCTCAAGGGAAAGGTGGTGAAGGAAGAGAAGAATTATCGTCGTCGGCCATCCAAGAACAACAACACCAAGGGTGGCAATTTCCGTCGTAAACTTGCTGAAAAGATCATATCGGCTATTGAACGTCTTGATTTAAGCGATGTGGAATATGAGAGCTGCGACGACGATGACCACGACGATGAAGGCAAGAAGAAGAAGAACGATGACTTTACGGGCATGTGCTTCATGACAGGCAACAACAGTGATGATGGCGATAGTGATCCCGATGAGGTAAGACCTTCATATGATGAGCTTGAAGATGGTTTGATTAAACTTGCTATTGAATTAAAAAGACAAAACACAAATTGAAAGAAAATAATTGTGTTGTTGAAAGCCTAAATTCTGAAATTAATAGACTTAGAGCTTTAATTCCTGATGATGAATCATGTGAGTCTTGCCAAGTTTTACATTCTGAGTTGGAGGTTGTTAGATCTATTAGTGCATCAAACCTGACTCAACTTAGAGATGTAACTGATAAATTTGATGAATTAAAATTGACACATGACTCTTGTGATGAAAAATTAAAACTCGCAAATGTTGAAATTGAAAAGCTCAAATCTAGTTCTTCTACATGTTTAGAGTCAAGTATTTCAAATGCTCAATCTAAAGCTTACTCTAATTGTGAATTGCTAGAAGCTAGACTTAACTCATCTCAGGAATCTATTCAACAAATGATTTATCATGAAAACATGTCTTGCTCAAATTGTCCTAAGTTAAATATTGAAATTGATGCTTTAAGTAAGCAATTGAATGATTTTGCTGAAAAGGAAAGATTAGCTCAATCTAGTGCTTCCAAGAATTTTGTGAATGAACCTGTTAAATGCACTGCTTGTTCCACTTTGGCTAAGGAAAATGAGTACCTTAAGGACACTTTAGAGAGATTCTCTTTTGGCAAGAAAAATCTAAATATGATTCTAGACAACTCAAAAGCAAGTGTGAAAAACCGTGGTTTAGGATTTAATTTTGTTGAGCATGCCAAGAATAATCCTCCTAAGGTTGTTAAGCTTCTTGAACCTAAAAAATGAAGTAAAATCTGAAGCAAAACAAACTGTGTTTAAATCTGCTAGCTTTGTGCAAAGTTCATCGAATAGTAATGTAGGTGCTAGTTCATTATCTCAAAAGAATTCTGGTTATATTAAATTCCATTGCACCTACTGTGAAAGAGATGGGCACTTACATAAATTTTGCTTTAGGCGTGCTAAGAAAGAGAAGAAGGAAAGATTGAATGCTTTAAGACAAAAACGTGCAATCTCTTGTATTCCTAGAACTAATATGAAAGCTAAGTTTTTAGAGAATTTTTATGATGATTTTTCTGCTTCACATGCTAGTTTGGGATACAATTCAAATAATTCACGTTCTTTTTGGCATGTTAATCACCCACATGCTCATGATTTTGGTTCTAGATTTGTTGCTGTCTCTCCACGTCGTGTGTCACAGTACTGGATTCCTAGATCTTATTTCACTAACCCCAGTACTGTGAGACCGATGTTTCCTGTGATGTAAGAATAGCTAACAAGGATGGAGAACATGAGCTAGATTGGGTTCCAGTCTTTTTTCATCATCGCTTGATTAGAACACTTGATAGTTCTTCACTCGTTTGATGACTTGCAAGAGATTTCAGTTTTTGAGAGACCATGTGGAAAAGGTAATGTAGTCTTACATTCTATTAAGTTGGATTCTCATGTTGATGATATTCTTTCAAATCCACTTGACTCTCCTTATTTTGCTCTTTTGCGAAGTGGGTTGGGCGTGTTGCATCTTATAGGATTATTCTGAGGGGGAGCTTGATGTTTAAGAATTTAGGAAGCTTTGTTTATTATACTTGTCAATTAAATCAACAAGTCCAAGCCATCAAATTAAAATGAGTTGTGGAACTATCTTTATCATATTTATTCATATTCTGTGTAGCTTTGATCATGACTAGTTATAATTAATTTGTTGCACTTGAACTAAAATATGATATGGCGGAATGCTTTGTTAGATTGATTATAGATAGTACTTTGCGATGTTCATAAAAAAGGATTAGCTTAATTGTGAGTCTTATTTTAAATCTAGGCTATGAGGCTCACATGTTTCATATTGCAATTTTTTTTATGATCATTCAATTTGGCATGTTATAAAAAAAATAAAAAGAGACATTTGGAAAGATGTATGCTCCAAGCATGCCATGGTAAACAAAAAAGGCACAAAAAGTGAATAAAATGAAAAGAAGTATGCTTCAAGCATGCCACCATTTACAAGAAGTAAGTTATTATGAAAAGAAGTATGCTACAAGCATGCCATATGCATAAGAATTGAATGTGGAGCAATAGATTATTATATGACACTGCTAGCTCGTCTAGATTAAAGATTTGCTTCACTTTTAGGCTTTGACTTTTTGTTATGATATCCTATTATGCTCTTTATAATTGGTTTGGTCATTGTTGAGATGCCTATCATTGATATAAATCGTCTAATCATGTTGAAAACTTTGTTTTGATATTGCTATATGATATATGACTTTATATGATCTAGATAGCTCCACAAAAAATTATGGCTTGGTTAAATTATTCAATCAATTCAAAGTGACTTGGATAATCTACAAAGCTTCTAGATTTTTATTCTCATTGTTTCTTTTTAGAATAGTTCTTCTTTAAAATTTCTTGATGATTACATTGCCAAAGGGGGAGAGATTTGGTGTGCCTTGGAAGATATTAGAGAAATTTGCTAAAACTCATCTCTTGTGTTGAGGGGGAGAGATTTGAGATTTGTAGTTTAAAAATGTTTTTTCGGCTTCAATTCTTCACTTATATCTGTTTGAAGCTAATTCATCATACAATCTTGAGGTGTTGTCAATGTATTCATCAAGGGGGAGATTGCTAGACCATGTGGCTAGGTTTAGAATTTTTATGATAATAAATAATTGACAACATTGCTTAATATTGTTATTCGAGGCGTGTGCGTGTGTGCGTGGACTAATATCGGTCAAGTTGGTGAGAACTTGTGCTGGGAAAAATATTCTTTGGTCTTTGCATGTGCAGGTTGGGCGTGGAGACGGTCATGGTCGGTGACGAGGAAGACCGGGACTATGAAGGGGAAATATGAGGTCCGGGCGGTCGAGGATGTCACGAGGTGATCGGGCTCACGTTGGAGCACATGGAGATCAAAGGTGGATGATGCGTGGAGAAGATACAAGAGGTGCAGTACTGGAGGCTTCGATGCGCGATGAGTTGAAAAGTCAGAGTGTGAAAACCCGTGTTAGGAAGGGTTTCGGGTCCCTTTAATAGTAGTGGGCTAAAAGTCTGGTTGAGAAAAAAATCTAGGTCCAGTTGGACGAGTGGTATTAGGATTAAAAGCTGAGATTTGTATTTAGTTTTGGAGGTGGCGTTGTTTTAGAATCGGAGATCGAGTATGTAAGAAATACGTAATCTTTCTTGAGATAAAAGGTGGGGGCCTGGCCAAGTCTTGGCTCGACTTTTTGGAACGCGCTTTTGTTTGGGCAGAGAAAAAGGTGCGGTGGCCGCAATTGAGCGCACAGAAGAAATAGAAAAAGTGACCGGCGGTTTCGTCTCAGTCTCAGCCTGCACGTCGCGTCGTCATGTCCAGGTCAAAGCACAACAGTGCAGCATCCATCGCTCGGATCGGTTGCTTCCCTATTCTTGATTCACGTGCAACACAATAGCGGAAGCACTTTTTGTGTGGTGGACGTAAGTCTTTTGACTGCATGCATGATTACAATTTTTTGTTTTGTTTTTTTAAATCTGATGACTGCATGCGATGACTCTTCTGTCAACTTGTGACTGCTGCTTTTTGGTTGATCGCGTGACTGCTGCTGGAGACATGTCTGTTGATTTTTGTGAATGCACGGTTTTTCTTTTGCTGTGAATTTGAGCGAAAAAGTTTTTGCTGCGCATTGCAATCATTCACCCCCTCTGATTGCCGTCAAACGATCCTACAGTTACAATCACCAGAGGGGTTATTACATGTCCCAGATCTTTTGCAAGAAGTATCTTGAACGATTAGAAAACTACAAACTTATCCTTTCAGCAAAGCAGCTCCCACCCTTTCCGCCGATGGGACTGAGCGGAGTTCGGAGGGAGTAAATGATTCTAACTCTTTTTGACTTTAATAAAATCAATCTTCTTTAGTTTCTTCATTCAATTAACTATAAAAATTAATTAGATCAGAAATAAAAGAAGTAATGAGTGGACCAAAAGCTCACTAGACCAGTCTGACCACAGGCTTAAGACCAGTTTAACCGGGCTGGATGGTCTAACCGCTAGCCTAGGGTCGGTCTAATTGGTCCCCTATTGTTAGACTAAAAAGACTTCTCGGGTCAAAACTCAAATATCAAGATATTGCTCAAATCTCATCCAAATATCCTCAAATTTTGCATAAGACCTGTTCAATGCATTAGGAACCTAAACCAATCAAGAATCACAAGGTTCTTATAGGACCGAAATGGCGACAGAGGGGGGGTGAATGTCGATCTCTAAAAAATCGCCCCAACAAATATCTTCTTCTCCAATAGCTATGGGAGCTATGAAGGTAGAAGACAAGTACTTACAGGAAGAACAACAGCAGAGAAAACCAGATCCAGAAAGAAGCAGCCAAGAAAAATAAATTCAGAGCAAGTCTGACTGCAAGCGGTAGTACCGCTGAGACGAGCGGTAGTACCTTTGAGCGGTAGTACCTCTCGAGGAGCGGTAGTACCTCTCGAGGAGCGGTAGTACCGCACGAAGATCGGACTTGTCCGAAGGTTTCTTCGCTGCCGATCAGACTGGTCCGAACAAAACCGGTAGTACCGCTAGGACAAGCGGTAGTACTTCTGAGCGGTAGTACCTCTCCAGGAGCGGTAGTACCTCTCGAGAAAAACAGCAAACAGGATTTTCAGGCTGGAACTTTGAGACTTCGGATTTTTGGCTAAAAAGAAGGTTTGCTCTCAATCTTTTTGATCCAAGGCCTTACTACAACATACTAAATAGTAAGGGGACCTTGGGAAACAAGAGAATCAAACAAAGAAGCAAGAATTTCAGATTATGGGTAAAAATCTGAATTTTTGCACAACCCGAGCCAAAAATCAAATTACTCCCCAACCGTTGATCCTTTGCTATGAAATTTTGAGGGTAGCTAATTAATAGCCTCTGGACTCTCCATACCAAATTTCAAGCCATCTCAACAAGGGAATCAAGAGCAGCTCCAAACCCTAGAAACTGAGTTCATGAACAGAGGAAGGCCAAAACTGAAAACTGAGAATTAAACCAAGTTTGCTCTTCGGGAAATCGATCAAATGATCTTGTGGCACTAACCCATCATAGAGCAACCCATTTTGGGCCTTCCCAACAAGCAAGAACTCGAAAATCAAAAAGCTCAGAAATCAACCAAATGGAGCAACGAAGGAAGAGCAGAGAGCACGGGAATGAAACTTCAGATTTTCATTTCTTGGATCACAGTGAATACAGAGGAGTCCCGATACCCCGACTTGATACAAAAGGAAAGATTACAAGCTCTCAACTCAAACCATCCTCTCCCTCTCTACTCAAGAACACAACTCAAGAACACATGAGGAGGGAGCACTCAGAACACATCGATGGAGGACAGAACAACCCTCCGCCTTCTCCACCCACTCTCAACAACTAAAGCCTAAAGCCTAAAGCAACCACTAAAGACTCTTTTGACTCTAGCAAACCCTAATTCCACCTCAAGTGCTCAAGTGGGCATGCAGCCCCTCAATCCTATTTATAGCCTTGGCTAACGGGTCTCCGCCCCGTTACGCCTGCTAAATCCAACGGCGCCCGCTCCCGCTTGTGCAGCCTCGCGAATTTCCCGATTTGCCCCTCCTGCACCTTCCGGGAAGCTTCCGCGCTCCTTGCCTCGCACGCCTCGCAACCACCTCGAGTCCACGTCGTCTTCGACACATCCCGACCGTTCTGACCTCAGCGCCACCTGCGCCTAGTCCGGTCCACCGTGTCTCGCCACGACTCCAACTTGACGTCCTGCAGTCACACAGACAAGAAACACGTCAAATAGCACCGCTCGACACATGAAAGCGTAAATACCATTACACTTACCACAGATGAAGTCAAAACCTGTCAAAACAATAGAATATGCATCCTAAACCCAAATGACCAGATTTGACCAAAGTCCGACCGAGCCCGATTGCGCCACGCAACGACTCGACTCCGAACCACTCAAACCAAACTCGACTGACCTAAACCTTTGTCAATTACTCATCACTCTCATGGAGCACGACCACATGGTCTCTCAATCTCCCCCTTGATGAGTCTATTGACAAACGCAGAAAAAGCATGAAGTTGAGTTTGATTTTGAAGAATCCAACATGGTCCAAAGAAGAGAATGAAGCTAATGACCATGTCGACAGAAAGAATACTAGAGCAACAACTGAAAGAGCAAATTGATCTCCAAAGCTCTAAACTATTCCCAACAGACTTTTTCTTCTCTATTCTCCCCCTTTTGGCAATAAACGCATCAAGAAGCAATAGAGAGAATATGACATGTCAATGGATGAATATGGCTGAAGTTTGTTTATTTAAGCATTTTGAGCCATGAGAATTATCCATAATGACCAACATGTAATACACCAAGCCATAACTCAATAAAACGCTATCTAGATCATGACAACATATATATAAGCTAGCTAGAGCACATAGATGACAATCTGAATTGTAATGTATTTAGTGAGCAAGTCAAGTCATCAATGAGCAAAGTCTAACTAGAGACATCCAAGGATGATGCAGGCCATGTCAATAAGCTAAGCGGAACAAAGAAGCTAACATTGAGTCCAAATAGAGTGCTATAAGCTCAAGATTGAAACATTGGTTAAAGTACTTGGTTTTGATTGTAGATTAAGCAAATTGAGCACATTAAACATTGCCTTTTGAAAGCATATGGTTGTTTTCGACCCAATTTTTTGTTTATGTGCTAGATCTCAAGCCTTATGCGACTACTCCAAGCAATAAGCTTAAGAAGATAGTCTAGGTCATCCAAAACTCCCCCTGAGTTCATGCCTAGTGCAATGGCAAGCTGTCTCATGAGAAGGAATTGGTGAAATCAGTTTTTTCGCAGAAATATGGTGGTTGTCAACCAACATTTTGTTTTATCATGTGCTAGATCTCAAGCCTTATGCGACTACTCCAAGCAAGAAGCTTAAGAAGATAGTCTAGGTCATCCAAAACTCCCCCTAAGTTCATGCCAAGTGCAATGGCAAGCCGTCTCATAGGAAAGAATTGGTGAGATTAGTTTTTTCGCACAAAAGAGATCTTTTTGCTTTTTAACACATTGTACTAACTCATGTATCATCAGGAGACTAAAACAGCTCAAACTAAGGCTCAATATAGATTCAACGCTCTACTCAGCCTATTTGACATGGCATGAATCATAAAAGGATAGCTCAAGAAAGACTAAACTCAAATGCTAGCATGACAAGTTTAATTTAAGTTGATCAATTTTACTTAACTTATCATGGCAAACGCTAGTCTACACATATGAAGTCATGATAAATTTAGCAAGCTAAGCACAAGTGTAACATCCTGAAAATTTGAATCTGAAAATATAAAGTTTTTGGAATTATTTTTGCAAGGTGTTTCATTTGAATTTGGAGTTTATGGTATTTTTCTGAACATTTGTTAAGGTTCCAAAGTTTAAAAGGAACAAGAAGAAAACAAACATGTTTAAACAATAGAGAATTAAAATTTAAAATAAGAATCTGAAAAGATGATCCATAAAAGGAAGGGAGAAATTTGACTTAAACCATAAGATGCCATCTTGAAAATAATAACAAGAATAACGTTAGGAGCAAGCATATGGATACCAACATACGTGAATATATATGTAAATATATACATATATATGTATATCAAAATTTTGCACATGCAAGGATTAATCCAGTGATAAGGAGATATAAATATGTAAAATTAAATAAGCCAGCAAAATAACAATATATGTATATATATATATACTTGTACACATGTAAAAAAAACAATGAAATAATAATTTTTTTTAAAAAAGAGAGAGATTGGGGTCGACGGCCAAACAAATGCCCAACCCCGCTTCCTTCTCTGGCCAGGGGCCCCGGTTGCCAGCGCCTCCCCTCCCTCTCTTTCCTCCCTTCTTTCTCTCCCCCGAGCGCCCGCGCCACTTCTCTTCTCCCCTCTGCCGCGCCCAGCACTTTTCCTCCCCGTGGCGCCCATGCAATAGCTCCGCCCACTGTCTTCCCAGTCGCCGCCCCCGGTTTCTCATGTGCGCCCACCGTTTCCGCAGCCTCCCCCGTGGCCATAAGAAGCTCCTCCGCGCCCTTCTTCCTCCTCTTTCCCTCCATTCCCCTTCCGCCCGCGCGCAAGCCGTCGCCGCCGCCATTCCCACTGCAGCTCCCTCCCCGGCGCACCCCTGCCCGATTCCTTGGAGTAGAAGCACCACCAAGTCACCGCGAAGCCTTCCCACCGTCACCGGGCCTCCCAACGCCGGTAGCTCGCCGGCGATGTGAGCTCCTTGCGCCACCACCGGCCATCGCCGGCTCGCTCGCCCGCCCTCTCGCCCCGTAGACCACCTAGGTAAGTTCCCGGGTCCACTCCGCTCACGCGATCCTTATTTTGCTCCCTCTCCCCTTCCGGCACCGGCGCCCCGTTCCGCCTCCGCCTCCGGCCGTTGAACCCCACCGCCAGCCCATTTCGCCGGCGCTCCGGCCAAATCTCTGCCGCCTCTAGCTTTCCCACCCGCTATACGCCCCATTTTGGCGATCGCGCACGCCCTTGCGCCGCCGCCGCCACACCGCCGCGCCGCGCTGCGCTCGCTTCCTCCGCGCCGGGCCCGCTGCTGCTTTGCTCTTCTGCAATATTTCCCCCGCCTACATCAGGTAATACCCGGTGCTCGGTTGGCGAGCAGCGCTAGCGCTCGTTTCGGCCGCCTGCGTTCGATCCCCTCCCTCGCAGTAATTAGCAGTAGGTTTAATCTTTTTGCAGAGCGACACACAGTTAGGAAAAAAATTAGGGATAAACTGTGGAAGCTAATAAAATTTAAATAAGGCTTTAGAGAGTTTATGTATGATTTAGATTGGGACTAGTTATCATGATAAATAATTAGTGTGACTTTAATATTTAAATTTTAAATCTAATTATCTACTAAGGGCATAAATGAGATTATATGGAGACTTTAGTTCATGATTAATTAATACGGTTTGAATAATTGTCTGAAAGATTAAATACTGAATTAAAGACATAGATAAAAAAATGCCTTTGGTTAAAATATCCAAGTTTAAATAAAGATTACCCTTGCATGAAATTAAAATGTAAGCTTTAACCTTTATCCTGCCGTCATTTCAACAAATTCCCTTTTGTAGATTTAATTAATAGCTATGTCAAAACATGAACCCATGATAGGTGAATAGAATTTAAATTGAAATCAACGCTAAGCCTAATAATAATCGAGCTATAGACAAAATGGTAGTAGTGCCATTAATTAAATCCTAACTATTAATTAAAGGCTTAGTAGGGATGTTGTTAGGTGTATGCTCTCCTGGAATGACAACTTAGCAAATGAAATTTGATTAATCAATGAAGCCTAAAACCTTGCATATTAGTAAATGTTATAAAATTAATCTCTGAAAGTTTAAACCATAAACCCTTGTCTTTATACCCTAGCAGTTAGGAGAATCCTTTTGGCTATTAAATAATGTGAACATTAGTAAACAAACCTTTAGGCCATGATGTTCAAATTGAAATAGAGGCTGCCTTGTATACAACTTGACTTAGTAGATTTAGTTAATAATGGTACAAAAGTAAGAATCGGCATTTGGATTATCATCCCACATAGAATGACTATGGTTAGATACTCAAAACTTAATAAAGATTGCACTTCATTATAATGTATGCACTAGAATTTAACATACCGTCGCTAAACAAATCTCCATAGTATATTTGATTAAGTAGCTATATTAATATATAACCTCATACGACAAGCTTTGCTAGATAAATAAATTAAAAATAAAGCTAAGTTTAATAATAGCAAAGGTGCAAATAAAATGATAATGGTACCTCTAATTAAATCTTAACACTAGCCTGAGTACATAATAGTATTAAGCATAATTGTATATATAACAAGTTAGGACGCATATGAGTGGATCCTAATTCAACTTAAATTCAGCCTAGCTATGAATGAAGGTACACAAAATATGATAATGGGATTATTAGAGATTTAAATTCTAATTAGTTACCATATAAGAATAAATAATGAGCCCTTGCTATTTATCTTAATCTAATTAATAAGTAAAAGCCTATATCAAAGATTATTCAAAAAAAAACTTAATAAAGATGTCCAAATGTTATAATACCTTCGACTAAAAGATTTATAGAATAAGTACAGATCTCATTCATCAATCCAGGTTGCCTTTACCATAACCTAAGTTACAGGAAATGCATACCCTAGAGATAAAATTTGTACACTAAACTCCTACACCGAATCGTAGGTATAACCTAACTCATGGAACTTTCTTGATAAATACAAAATAATAAAAGAACTTATTAATAAAGAGGTCAAGCCTCGCTTTTCCCCAATCGGCCATGTCTGGCCACATTCCTTTTTCCAAAAGCAGATAATTACTGTAGGTACATCTTCATTTTTGATCCCTCGTATTTCTAAAATTTTCCCTCACGATAAAGCATTGGACAACTCGTCATTCTGCTCAAACCCAGCCTACATTGTGCTTACAACACATCCACCTAAATCATCCTTCTATTCTCCAACCATAATAAATGCGTAATTTAAGGTAAATCGGTATTTAAAATGATTGGATTTATTTGGATCTCTTGAGTTATTTGTTTTGGATCTCTTGAGTTATTTGTTTTTATTTGGATTCAGTCATTTAGCACGTAGTTAGAAACTGGAGTCCTGAAGCATCAAGGGATCAAGCAAGATTACGAGTGAAGAGAAGAAAAAGATCCGAAGCTCAAGAGAAAGCATCAAGTGAGCTCAAGTCCGCGATAAACCGCGCCAGGCTAGTCAATACTTTGATCATGTTGAACCTACATTTTATGCAAATTACTTTTGTTTAAATTATCAAAATGCATGCTGTTATGTTATGTGCAAAAATATGTTGATTTAAAAAGTTTAGCTATATGCCTTTGTTCAACTTGGCTAAGTATTACACCCTCTTTGGTATATTGCACATGTGAGCCTTGTCGCCTAGTGGAAAACTTTATAATGAATAACTTTCGAAAATAAGTCCTTAATTATATGCCATGCTTAGCATTGATTAGGAACCCGGGGCAAGAAATTGTCCCAAGCATCACTTTTAATCCTGAGAAAAATTGGTTGGGCAGTCATGGTGGTAATGACTGATGTATGTTGGATATGGTTATTTTATATTCCCAAAAACCTCAAAATGCTTATTTATCCAGGCGGATGGTTCGGGGTATGGTGCGAGGATGCACGAGAGTGTGGTTTGTGGTAGAACCGCCAGATACTATTAAGGACTGAATCTTGTCATGACCTCTGTGTAAAAAGCAGTGCAACCACAAGTCTGTAAATACAACTTGGCTAAGTAGACTTATCGAAACCCGGACTCATCTCTTTGGTAGTGGATTGATGGGGCTACGCTATGGCAAGGGGCTGAAGGGACACCGGTGGAGGTGAAGTTTCCAGCTTTCCTAATGTTGCGGGAAGTAGAAGCCCGGCTGCGTTAGTGTCTGGGAAACATCCAGCGCTGCAGATGGGACCCACCGCAAGTGGGCGGCTACCCATAAGGTGAGTGAGAAAAAGGGCTAGATACTTTGAAAAGTCACTGTGATGGTGCGCTCAACCACATGGCTAAGGAATCATGTGGGGCAACGAGTTGATTGTCTCTTGTGGTGAAAGTGTACAAACTCTGCAGAGTCAAAACTATTCGAATAGCCGTGCCCACGGTCAAGGGCGGACATGGGAACTTAACTAGATATAGTTCTATTTCAAAAACTTTGTAGGTGGGAATGGAAATGTGAAGGGCGAAGGACTGTCTGGTTTGGAATTGTCACCGGTGTCGCCCCATGGTAAGTTAAGCGTTTATAACATTGAAAGATAAGCATATGGTGCAGGTGCCATATATGGTGAACGAAAAATCTGTATCGATATTAATGATATTGCATTCTTTCACACAATATGATTTGGTTCAAGCTGCTAAGTCTCGGAGATTTCTATATATCATATTTCAAATGCGTTTATGGCAAATAAAATAACTCGAGCCTTCCTTTGATGAGCCATGCATACTATATATTTGCATTACGTGTATTGGCTCGCGAGCACGGGTCGGAGTGCTCATTCTCGCTTTTGCGACGAAATTCAGAATCAGGAATCAAATCACCTCGCTTCAGCAACAAGATTGGACAAGCTGGCAGAGAAGATGAAGATGTCAAGGGCTAGGTCGCGAACCTCCAGTTGGCTGCCTGTGGGCATGTCCTGAAGGTCCCACCTGTGTGCTTCGTTCCGCTGCTGCAGTTTATTGATTTCGGCCTAATCGGCCCATGAGTAAGTTTATTGCTATATTTACGCTTCCGCATGATATGTATTTTGATATTCATTACTGTAACTGTGAGCACTATCTACTGATCCAGGGAATAGTGCAGCTAAACACAGTAGATTCCGGATTATAAAATCTGGGTCTGACAGGCATGGTATCAGAGCATATCGACTGCAGGTCGTGACCTAGTTAGCCTGGTCGTTAGTCTATGACTAGAATTATTTTCTCAGTATCTATTTTCACAAAACTAAGTGGTATTGCTCAATCTCAACTCTCTTAGATGATTCCCCTCGTCTATATGCTACCCTAGCCATTTTACTTCTGAAGTTCTCTTACCCCGAAGTTCAAAGCGATAAAAATCCAGTACTCCTCTTGTAATTTTCTATGAAAACCCACTCTAGGCTAAGAATCATGATGTTGAACCTTGAAGCTTAATCTCAACAATTATTCTATTTTTGGAGGAAACAATAATGTGAATATGGATAAATGTATTCGTGGAGCGTAAATGAATAGAAGGCCTAGGTAGCTGAATTAAATGGCTCTTGGAGAAATAGCAACATTGATAAATTGTAAAATTCCTGGAAGATGTTTATAATAATGGAATAATAGGAGATAATCGATAGTTGAAGGATTAACTAAAATTTTTAGAAATTGGAGATACGATCACAACCATAGGAGTATAGACCTGATTAATAATATCACTCTTGGAGGATGTATGTAATAATGAAACAAAATGGAGATTGCAAATATTTAGGTTGATCTCTAGAGGAGCAACTTATGGATTTGGATCAATAATACCAGATTGAATAATTAGGAAGTCTTGATAAAAAAAAACTAGATATCCATTGGATTAAAGGGGCTGATCAAGTTGGCAAATAATAGATTGCGATTATGTGGACATAGTGAAATATGAGAATAGAATTATAAATCTATGGTGGAAGCGAGGATTTATGTGAAGATTAGATACCCACAGCAGGATTAATGAAATTGAAAAGACACGATAGGAAGTGTATGATCGGTGGATTGAATAAATAAGGATACCCGCCGTTTGGAGTTTCAGACGGCAATAATATTGTGACTAAACGCTGGAGGAAGATAGCCTAAGAGCGAATTGCAAAAATGAAAGTTGAATGATCAAGGCTGTTGGATTTTTGGCCTTATGTATGAAGATTTAAGATCATACGGGAGTGAATCAAATCATTGATGAATACTGGAGAGATTAGTATACCTATACAAAAAAGGGTATTGTAAGGTTTTATACTTTCAAAACAATTACAAGAATGAGTACAATTACCCCCCAATACTTTCCTCTCCTTTCTATGGATTTTAAGAGAAAATTTTTATTCACCTTCTCATACCCTTGCTCCAAAATTTAAGATTAGGATAGTCGAAGATGGTCATGAAGATAAGGTGGTCTCGTTTTAAACAGACTATGCGGATAAACCTTATGCCTACTTATGTGTGCTTCCCAGTAGACGCATTTGTCTTTGTCGCAAGATTTTCGTTGGGCCCTGTGCCTTGCCTTCTTGCCCTCGGGCATCCTATTTTGCGATCACGGAAAAGCTTGTTTTTAAAAGTTTGTGTGTTTTGTATCACCCCACTTGCAGGGTATACTTTCTTAAGAATTTAAATGTGCTTGGAACCTCTTATCTCTACGATTTAATACTTACCTCATGCTGTTTCCCCCACCTTTTCGCTAAAAACCTCGTCAGGTCTGCAGGCAAGAGATAGCAGATAATCAAGTCAACACACTTAAAGCTCTGAAGTGGAAAGAGGCAACATCTCTGAAAAAGATAACAACTAAGAAGCCTTAGCCTGCAAGAGGATCAAGGCTCAAGTCTCTATTCCACAATAGACTCACTATTCCAGTCATCGTCAAGGCATCGTCAATGGCCAAGAATAAGGCTAGAAGCAAGAAGCAGGAACCAATGATTTTTACTCGCTATGGTCCCTACCACTCGTCCAAGTATTCGCTCAGATCCACTCCACAAAGACTACTAAGAACGAGTCGCCACAAGATAGGCAACCGTACCACTACATTAGGCGGACCCCGAAAGAATACTATCTGCTTTTATTGCGGAGAAAAAGGACATGATGTTCGTAGGTGCCCTGAGAAAAGGAATCTAGAAGGATTAGCCGGGGATGCTATCACCACCAATCAAGGCCCTCAGAGGAAGCCAGGCCATGGGTTCAACTGTTTCAAATGCAGTGACCCAGGACATTATGTGAGAGACTGCCCTCAACAGAAATCGAACAAGCAAATAATGGATGCCGTCACCATTAGCTCCAACTTTGCCAAAGGAAACCCTATCGACTGCAAAGAACAACAAGCTGCTACTAAAAAAGTGCTGCCACCCGACCAAGAAACTTCATTAAATAACATATGCATAGAATGTGGAAAAGCAGGACTCGTTATGCCCGGAGTTAGAAAGGATGACTAAAGTCAGATGTCATTTATTTTAAGGGGGGTAGCAAGAATAGACAAGAATGTTGGAGAGCTACTATGATGTATAATTACTTTTGGAAATCTTGGTATGATGTGTGACTACCTTGGAGATGCAATGATTCTGCATTAGATCTAATCGAACTAAACCAAGAGAAATTTGCAAGGCCATTACGACAAGCAGACCTATTGCTAGCCAATATAACCCCACCTGCTTCTTTCTACTCTACCGGAATCTCGGGGTCGAGATTAATTTAAGGGGGGTAGGTTTGTAACATCCTGAAAATTTGAATCTGAAAATATAAAGTTTTTGGAATTATTTTTGCAAGGTGTTTCATTTGAATTTGGAGTTTATGGTATTTTTCTGAACATTTGTTAAGGTTCCAAAGTTTAAAAGGAACAAGAAGAAAACAAACATGTTTAAACAATAGAGAATTAAAATTTAAAATAAGAATCTGAAAAGATGATCCATAAAAGGAAGGGAGAAATTTGACTTAAACCATAAGATGCCATCTTGAAAATAATAACAAGAATAACGTTAGGAGCAAGCATATGGATACCAACATACGTGAATATATATGTAAATATATACATATATATGTATATCAAAATTTTGCACATGCAAGGATTAATCCAGTGATAAGGAGATATAAATATGTAAAATTAAATAAGCCAGCAAAATAACAATATATGTATATATATATATATACTTGTACACATGTAAAAAAAAACAATGAAATAATAATTTTTTTTAAAAAAGAGAGAGATTGGGGTCAGACCGGCCGAAACAGCCGGCCCAACCCCCGCTTCCTTCTCTGGCCAGGGGCCCCGGTTGCCAGCGCCTCCCCTCCCTCTCTTTCCTCCCTTCTTTCTCTCCCCCGAGCGCCCGCGCCACTTCTCTTCTCCTCTCGCGCGCCAAAGACACTTTTCCTCCCCGTGGCGCCCATGCAATAGCTCCGCCCACTGTCTTCCCAGTCGCCGCCCCCGGTTTCTCATGTGCGCCCACCGTTTCCGCAGCCTCCCCCGTGGCCATAAGAAGCTCCTCCGCGCCCTTCTTCCTCCTCTTTCCCTCCATTCCCCTTCCGCCCGCGCGCAAGCCGTCGCCGCCGCCATTCCCACTGCAGCTCCCTCCCCGGCGCACCCCTGCCCGATTCCTTGGAGTAGAAGCACCACCAAGTCACCGCGAAGCCTTCCCCACCGTCACCCGGGCCTCCCAACGCCGGTAGCTCGCCGGCGATGTGAGCTCCCTTGCGCCACCACCGGCCATCGCCGCCGGCTCGCTTCGGCCCTCCTCTGGCCCCGTAGACCACCTAGGTAAGTTCCCCGGGGTCCACTCCTGCTCACGCGATCCTTATTTTGCTCCCTCTCCCCTTCCGGCACCGGCGCCCCGTTCCGCCTCCGCCTCCGGCCGTTGAACCCCACCGCCAGCCCATTTCGCCGGCGCTCCGGCCAAATCTCTGCCGCCTCTAGCTTTCCCACCCGCTATACGCCCCATTTTGGCAGTCGCTAACGCCCCTTGCGCCGCCCCTCGCCGGCCACACCGCCGCCGTGCGCTGCCCTCGGCTTCCTCTGCTTCGGGCCCCGCTGCTGCTTTGCTCTTCTGCAATATTTCCCCCGCCTACATCAGGTAATACCCGGTGCTCGGTTGGCGAGCAGCGCTAGCGCTCGTTTCGGCCGCCTGCGTTCGATCCCCTCCCTCGCAGTAATTAGCAGTAGGTTTAATCTTTTTGCAGAGCGACACACAGTTAGGAAAAAAATTAGGGATAAACTGTGGAAGCTAATAAAATTTAAATAAGGCTTTAGAGAGTTTATGTATGATTTAGATTGGGACTAGTTATCATGATAAATAATTAGTGTGACTTTAATATTTAAATTTTAAATCTAATTATCTACTAAGGGCATAAATGAGATTATATGGAGACTTTAGTTCATGATTAATTAATACGGTTTGAATAATTGTCTGAAAGATTAAATACTGAATTAAAGACATAGATAAAAAAATGCCTTTGGTTAAAATATCCAAGTTTAAATAAAGATTACCCTTGCATGAAATTAAAATGTAAGCTTTAACCTTTATCCTGTCGTCATTTCAACAAATTCCCTTTTGTAGATTTAATTAATAGCTATGTCAAAACATGAACCCATGATAGGTGAATAGAATTTAAATTGAAATCAACGCTAAGCCTAATAATAATCGAGCTATAGACAAAATGGTAGTAGTGCCATTAATTAAATCCTAACTATTAATTAAAGGCTTAGTAGGGATGTTGTTAGGTGTATGCTCTCCTGGAATGACAACTTAGCAAATGAAATTTGATTAATCAATGAAGCCTAAAACCTTGCATATTAGTAAATGTTATAAAATTAATCTCTGTAAAGTTTAAACCATAAACCCTTGTCTTTATACCCTAGCAGTTAGGAGAATCCTTTTGGCTATTAAATAATGTGAACATTAGTAAACAAACCTTTAGGCCATGATGTTCAAATTGAAATAGAGGCTGCCTTGTATACAACTTGACTTAGTAGATTTAGTTAATAATGGTACAAAAGTAAGAATCGGCATTTGGATTATCATCCCACATAGAATGACTATGGTTAGATACTCAAAACTTAATAAAGATTGCACTTCATTATAATGTATGCACTAGAATTTAACATACCGTCGCTAAACAAATCTCCATAGTATATTTGATTAAGTAGCTATATTAATATATAACCCACATCGACAAGCTTTGCTAGATAAATAAATTAAAAATAAAGCTAAGTTTAATAATAGCAAAGGTGCAAATAAAATGATAATGGTACCTCTAATTAAATCTTAACACTAGCTTTGAGTACATAATAGTATTAAGCATAATTGTATATATAACAAGTTAGGACGCATATGAGTGGATCCTAATTCAACTTAAATTCAGCCTAGCTATGAATGAAGGTACACAAAATATGATAATGGGATTATTAGAGATTTAAATTCTAATTAGTTACCATATAAGAATAAATAATGAGCCCTTGCTATTTATCTTAATCTAATTAATAAGTAAAAGCCTATATCAAAGATTATTCAAAAAAACTTAATAAAGATGTCCAAATGTTATAATACCTTCGACTAAAAGATTTATAGAATAAGTACAGATCTCATTCATCAATCCAGTTGCCTTTACCATAACCTAAGTTCTGAAATGCATACCCTAGAGATAAAATTTGTACACTAAACTCCTACACCGAATCGTAGGTATAACCTAACTCATGGAACTTTCTTGATAAATACAAAATAATAAAAGAACTTATTAATAAAGAGGTCAAGCCTCGCTTTTCCCCAATCGGCCATGTCTGGCCACATTCCTTTTTCCAAAAGCAGATAATTACTGTAGGTACATCTTCATTTTTGATCCCTCGTATTTCTAAAATTTTCCCTCACGATAAAGCATTCAGACAACTCGTCCTTCTGCTCAAACCCAGCTACCGCTGTGCTTACAACACATCCACCTAAATCATCCTTCTATTCTCCAACCATAATAAATGCGTAATTTAAGGTAAATCGGTATTTAAAATGATTGGATTTATTTGGATCTCTTGAGTTATTTGTTTTGGATCTCTTGAGTTATTTGTTTTTATTTGGATTCAGTCATTTAGCACGTAGTTAGAAACTGGAGTCCTGAAGCATCAAGGGATCAAGCAAGATTACGAGTGAAGAGAAGAAAAAGATCCGAAGCTCAAGAGAAAGCATCAAGTGAGCTCAAGTCCGCGGTAAACCGCGCCAGGCGAGTCAATACTTTGATCATGTTGAACCTACATTTTATGCAAATTACTTTTGTTTAAATTATCAAAATGCATGCTGTTATGTTATGTGCAAAAATATGTTGATTTAAAAAGTTTAGCTATATGCCCACTGTTCAACTTGGCTAAGTATTACACCCCTCTTTGGTATATTGCACATGTGAGCCTTGTCGCCTAGTGGAAAACTTTATAATGAATAACTTTCGAAAATAAGTCCTTAATTATATGCCATGCTTAGCATTGATTAGGAACCCGGGGCAAGAAATTGTCCCAAGCATCACTTTTAATCCTGAGAAAAATTGGTTGGGCAGTCATGGTGGTAATGATGATGTATGTTGGATATGGTTATTTTATATTCCCAAAACCTCAAAATGCTTATTTATCAGGCGGATGGTTCGGGGGTATGGTGCAGGGATGCACGAGAGTGTGGTTTGTGGTAGAACCGCCCAGATACTATTAAGGACTGAATCTTGTCATGACCTCCTGTGTAAAACAGTGCAACCACAAGTCTGTAAAATACAACTTGGCTAAGTAGACTTATCGAAACCCCGGACTCATCTCACTGGTAGTGGATTGATGGGGCTACGCTATGGCAAGGGGGCCTGAAGGGACACCAGTGGAGGGTGAAGTTTCCCAGCTTTCCTAATGTTGCGGGAAGTAGAAGCCCGGCTGCGTTAGTGTCTGGGGGAAACATCCCGCGCACAGATGGGACCCACCGCAAGTGGGCGGCTACCCATAAGGTGAATGAGAAAAAGGGGCTAGATACTTTGAAAAGTCACTGTGATGGTCTGCTCAACCACATGGCTAAGGAATCATGTGGGGCAACGAGTTGATTGTCTCTTGTGGTGAAAGTGTACAAACTCTGCAGAGTCAAAACTATTCGAATAGCCGTGCCCACGGTCAAGGGCGGACATGGGAACTTAACTAGATATAGTTCTATTTCAAAAACTTTGTAGGTGGGAATGGAAATGTGAAGGGCGAAGGACTGTCCTGGTTTGGAATTGTCCTGGGTGTCGTCCCAGTGGTAAGTTAAGCGTTTATAACGCTGAAAGATAAGCATATGGTGCAGGTGCCATATATGGTGAACGAAAAATCTGTATCAGTATTAATGATATTGCATTCTTTCACACAATATGATTTGGTTCAAACTGCTAAGTCTCAGGAGATTTCTATATATCATATTTCAAATGCAGTTTATGGCAAATAAAATAACCTGAGCCTTCCTTTGATGAGCCATGCATACTATATATTTGCATTCTGTGTATTGGCTCGCGGAGCACGGGGTCGGAGTGCTCATTCTCGCTTTTGCGACGAAATTCAGAATCAGGAATCAAATCACCTCGCTTCAGCAACAAGATTGGACAAGCTGGCAGAGAAGATGAAGATGTCAAGGGCTAGGTCGCGAACCTCCAGTTGGCTGCCTGTGGGCATGTCCTGAAGGTCCCACCTGTGTGCTTCGTTCCGCTGCTGCAGTTTATTGATTTCGGCCTAATCGGCCCATGAGTAAGTTTATTGCTATATTTACGCTTCCGCATGATATGTATTTTGATATTCATTACTGTAACTGTGAGCACTATCTACTGATCCAGGGAATAGTGCAGCTAAACACAGTAGATTCCGGATTATAAAATCTGGGTCTGACAACAAGTCATGGCAAGGTGTAAAGCATTGAAGCATGTCATAACAGGATAATAATCAAGGCTCAATGCAGATTGATTATAATGCTAGAATGCTGAAACTGCACGAAAGACCAGTTCCCCCTCAACATTAGATGCAACTTTTAGTTCAAGTTGAGTTAAGTCAATATTAAGCTCCAGAAGCTCCCAAATGAACTCCCCCTGAACCAAAGCATTAACTTCGAGAAGCTGGCAAAGAAAATCCAAACGGGTAGTCCTTAAAGCATAGAAAAGATATAGAAGCAACTATGGCTTAAACTGACTCTCATCTACCCCAAATGACTCCAGGACTAACAGCTGATCGTCGAACACACACTAGAGAGCAAACACGTACCCTGTCTATCCGAGGGTGGCCCAACCCTTGCTAGAACCTACAAGAAGTGAGTGAGCTCAACCTAGTGAGATAAGAAATAGCTAATCCTGGAAGCACAAGATAAGAGTAAGAAGTCTAAGCAACTCAACACAAGAAACACTCTAACCTATGCTAGAAGGACTTAACCCAATGCACCCGCAAATGCAATGCAATGAAATGAGACGAAGCATAATTAATATAATAAAGCGAGAAAGCCCAAGCTCCCCTCACTACTGATCCGTAAGGACAAACCACCCCAAGCTCTCCCGTAGAGCTGAAAACCTCGAATCGTCCAAAGGCTTGGTGAAGATATCACCAACTGGTGGTCACTCTCACTGGCTGGAGCACTATGTCACCCTTCTCTACATGGTCTCTAAGGAAGTAGAAGCGAATATCAATATGCTTGGTCCGAGAGTGCTGCTGGGTTCTTAGCAATGTTGATAGCAGACGTGTTATCACAAAAGAGTGGAACAACGTCTAAGGCTAACCCAAAGTCCCGCAGGTCGAAACCATCCAAAGTACTGGCTGCAACAAGCGGCAGCAACAACGCACTCGGCCTCTGCAGTGGGTCATGCAACACCGGATGCTTCCTCAAGACCAGAAGCGAGAGAAGTGCCAATGCTGGCAGTGCGGAAGTGCTCTTCCTATCTATCTCTGACCAGTGAAGTTCGCATCCGAAAAGGCTTTCGGGGAAAGACAGGATGAGGAAGAGTACCGATACCATAGTCAATGGTAGCTCGAAGGTACCGAAGGTGCGCTTCACCGCTGACGGTGAGATACGCGAGAGAAGCTCAGCGAGCACACGGACACACGGAGAAGTGTATGTCCGGTCTCGAGGCGATGAGGTAAAGAAGGGAGCCGATCATACTTCTGAACTCTTTCTGATCAACTGGCTCGCCATCCTCATCTGGGTCAAGATAGGCTGTCGAAGCCATGGGAGTTGACACCGGCTTACCATCACTCATATCGAAGCGCTTCAGGAGGTCACGAGTGTACTTTCCTTGATGAAGAAATGTACCCTCCCGAGTCTGCTTAATTTGGAAGCCAAGGAAGAAGGTCAACTCACCCATCATACTCATTTCAAATTCGGTGCTCATGACATCCGAGAACTGGGAAACCAGAGTATGGGAAGAGCCGCCAAAGATAATGTCATCGACATAGATCTGGACGAGCAGAAGGTCAGCGCCAAGCCGGCGGATGAACAAAGTCTTATCAACTTTACCCATTTCAAACCCATGACTCAACAAGTAGGACTTAAGCCTCTCATACCAAGCCCTGGGGGCCTGCTTAAGTCCATACAACACTTTGGAAAGCTTGAAGACATGGTTTGGGTATTTGGGGTTTTCGAAACCAGGAGGCTGTCGGACGTAAACTTCTTCCTCAATGACTCCGTTAAGGAAGGCACTCTTGACGTCCATCTGGTAGAGCTTGAAACCCTTAGAAGCTGCAAAGGCAAGCATGATTCTAATGGCTTCAAGTCTAGCTACAGGGGCAAAGGTCTCCTCGAAATCTAGACCTTCAACCTGGGAGAACCCCTGAGCAACCAGTCTAGCCTTGTTTCGAATAACCACTCCATCCTCGCTCTGCTTGTTCTTGAACACCCACTTAGTCCCAATAATATTGTGACCTCGCGGGGGCTCGACAAGCGACCAGACCTTGTTCCTCTCGAAATTTTCTAGCTCCTCATGCATGGCATTGACCCAAGACTCATCAGATAAAGCATGAGAGACATCTTTGGGCTCAAAGGAGGCAATGAAAGCAGAATGGAGACAGAATTGAGATAAGCCAGATTTTGAGCGGGTAACACGCTCGAAAAGGTCTCCAATGATCTGCTATGAAGGATGAGCTTTCTGGATATGTCTAGAAGGTCCAGGATGAGATGAAGAAGCGGCCTCTACCTCGTGAGCTGACGAGGTAGGAACAGAGCCACCAGCTCCAGAAGAAGCAGAAGGCATGGGCTGATCACCTCGAGGTGCGGTGGAAGACGGCACCTCAAGGGGTGGATGAGGGACAGGATCAGGTAGACAACCGTCGTCTCCATCATCCTCATCATCCACAAAGATGGTCTCGGACTGCTCTAAAGAACCTGAGATATCGGGCCTAGTCCCCGGACTGGCCTCGTCAAAGGTCACCTCACAGGTCTCTACCATTTTACTAGACTCGCAGTTCCAGACCCTATAAGCCCGCGAAGAAGGCGAGTAACCTAGAAAGATTCCATCACAAGAACGTGACTCAAACTTGTCTAGGTTCCCGGATTTCAAAACAAAGCACTTGCAACCAAACACACGAAAATGAGAGACGCTAGGCTTTCGCCCATATCTCAGCTCATAAGAAGTGCGATGCAAGTGTGCCCGAAGAAAAACTCGATTTGAGACATGGCACGCGGTGGCTATAGCCTCAGCCCAAAACTTCCGCGGTGTAGAGTACTCATCAAGCATCGTCCTGGCCATCTCGACCAAGGTACGGTTCTTCCTCTCCACAACGCCATTCTGCTGAGGGACGTATGGAGAAGAGAACTGGTGCTCTACACCTGTCTCACCACAGAAACTCTCAAAGTAGGAATTCTTGAACTCCGTGCCATTGTCACTGCGGATCGCTCGTAAGGCACCTGGGAGCTCTACAGAAAGCCTACTGAAAAGATCTCGGAAATGCGAAAACGTCTCATCCTTCGAGGCTAAGAAAAACACCCAAGAATACCTCGAGAAGTCATCGACCACAACAAGAACATACCACTTCCCTCCTGCCGATCGCACTCGAGCTGGTCCAAGCGTGTCCATGTGGAGCACTGTCCGTGCATCGGTCATAGTAATCGTGGCCGGAGGGTGAGAAGCGGCAACCATCTTGCCGTGCCGACATGGAGCACAGACTAGATCTTTGACCATCTTGAGCTTCGGCAGACCACGAATGAGGTCGTGGCCGCTAACTCGGGTCAAATGGTCAAATCCGATATGACCAAGTCTCCTATGCCAGAAAGAAAGGTCGCGGGACTCGAAGCAACTAAACACCGAGAGGATCACGGAAGACTCGGAAAAAACAGCACGAAAGATCCTCCCATAACGAAATCCGCAAACCGGACTACCGAAGAATCAAGAATTTTGCAATTGTTTTCTTGAAGCTCACCTCGAAACCGTCATCGTAAGTGGTGAAAGCGGAAAGCAAATTGTACTGCAGCTTACTAACCAATGCTACATCTTTCGAATGAAAGAATCATTATCGCGCACAGTACCTTTGGCGATGACGCGCCCGGATGAAGCGTCTCGAAGGTGATCGTCTCATCACCGGAGCACGGGCAAGGGAAGAAAACCAACGGAATCTCGGTCATGTGTCGTGAACACCCGAGTCTACGAGCCAAACCTTTCCCTTCCTCGCGCGAACTGAGTCAAGCAGAGTAAAGTCTCGATCTTGGGATAAATCAAGAGTGATTTTGGCACCCAATCTTGAACAACACGTCGAGCGGATGAAGTAGTCAAGCACGGCCCGACCTCTATCTACCCTACGCTCTCTATGACTCAAAGAAGCAGAAGGTCTGTGAGCAGACCTGAAGCTGTTGCAGGGTCCGACTGCTACGGGAGAGCGAGTCGGAACACCGGCAACACGCACATCACGCCGTGGGTAACTGTCTCGACGGGGGAAGCGAGATGTACCCTCAGGACGACGGAAGTCACGACCAGGAGCAGCATGAGGACGAAAAACAGAAGACTCAGAAAAACCAAGTCCTCGATGCTGCCCAAACCCATCAACAGCAGTAAACCTAGACCTCGTGCTGGTCCTAGGTGCACTCAGGATCTGGGGCTGACCCTGAATACGCCTAAGAGACTCAACACGGTCTCTACGCGCGATCTTGGCGCGCCTGAAGCATCGATCAACCGTGTGTCCATCCTTCGACAGAAGGTGCGGTGATACTTCATCCTCGAGAGGTAGAAGTAGCACGGTCGAGCTCGCTTCGAGAGGTCGGCGGCGGTGCAATCACCTTCTTTGCCGAAATCCCCTGGACATAGCCCGCGACTTAAATTGGACTTTCTCGGTCACGGGCTCGGTCTCGATCACACTGGTGCTATGGGTGCGAGCACGGCGGTGGATGCTTCCTCATATCCTCATAATAGTCATATCCTAGACCCTGATTAAATCTGCAAATCTTGGGTGGTCTAGAATAAGATTAAGCTTCTTCTTGCCGCCTACAAATCTCTCGAGAGTGTTCATAAAATCTGTCACTCCCGAAAGAGAGGTGCAAGAAGAGCGGGGAAGAGGAACAGCAGGAGGTAAGGGAGCAGATAAAGAACCAACGGAGAGAGGAAGAATGGCATGTGCACGCCTGGCCGACTGGATGGACAGTCCCTCTGCTAGTCGGTTGGTTCACGTTCTAGGCGTCTCCACCTTACCCAGGGCTTCTCCCCTTCTCAGCCTGCACAATACAAGCAGAGGTTGCTTCTCTAGTAGGTCCTTAGTCAACTTCACACATTTCTCATCCAATGCAATCAAATCAGATTTTAGTTTGTTACAGTTAATACATGGTGAGCTAACAGGGTCCTTAGAAGCATACTGAGCCATTTTCCTATCATGATCAATCATTTCTTGAAACTGTTTGGAGACAGCTTCAAGTTCAGCATTTAACTTGGGACAGTTCAAGCATGAATCAATCGGCTCAAGTAAAGA
The DNA here is from genome assembly GCA_036346575.1 of Dendrocalamus sinicus. Lineage (NCBI taxonomy): Eukaryota > Viridiplantae > Streptophyta > Magnoliopsida > Poales > Poaceae > Dendrocalamus > Dendrocalamus sinicus. Next base: position 19,823,327 of record CM070668.1, on the reverse strand, counting down.
AGCTTGGAGTTCAGCAATTTTATGATCTGCCCGTTTTAAGTTCATCTTCAAGTTATTGCAATTTTTACAAGGATCGGGCAGATCAAGGAGCATGGCATAAGGTCCTCTAGCAGCAATGTCCTTATCCTCACATGAGGTGGGAGAAGTAGTCTCATCAGTAGTAAGTAGGGTAACAGCCATCCTACTCAACTCTAAATCAGCAAGCAGACTAACATTCTCCACCTTAACAATATCAAGCTCGGAGGACACACTATCATGCGAGGTCCTTAATTTCTCCATATCAGCCAACAAAGCAGAGCATGTATCACAGTCGTCACGGGAGGGAGCAGATATAAGAGAAGTAAGCTCCGTGTGATCTATCTACTTCTTTCTCCAACTCGCTACACTTAGCCCTAGCTCTAGCATGAAAGCCACCTAGCTTAAGGAAAGCATGATTAAGCTGGTCGTAAGTGGGGCATACCTCGTCCGAGTCGGAGTACAGCTCGCTGTCGCTGAGTTCGCCCTCGAGGGCCATGAAGCACATGCCGGAGAAGTCGTCGCCGCCATCCTTGGGCTCTTGGTCACCCGTCCCGTCGTCGTCGCTCCATCCCTCCACCTCGCTGAGGTCGAGGTCGTCGAAGGCGGTGAGGACGCGGTGGAAGAGCTTCTTGGCCTTCCCGAAGTTGCGGAACTTCTTCTTTCCTGGAGCAGGTGCTGAAGGCTTCGTGTTGCGGTTCTTGTCGGTGTAGTCGTTCTTGCCCGAACCGCCGTAGTCACCTTTACCCTTCCCAAGCTTGGGGCAGTTTGCTCGGATGTGGTTGGGGCCACCACACTCGAAGCAGATGACCTGGTCCTCCTCTCTTCTGTCTCTCCTACCCTTGTAGGCATGGGAAAACCGGGCTAGGAGGGCCGGTGATCATCCGCAAGTCGCTCTAAGCGATCATCGGTTATATCACGAGAGCAGCAAGGAGAAACCGCAAGAAGACTCGGAAGAGAGACCGAAGCTGGCGGGATCGGTGACCAAAGCCATCGATCGTGACTTCGACCTACGAGAGACAACGTCAATCTCATGAGTCTTGAGGCGCGAGTACAGTAGCGTCAAGAGTCAAGGTCGAGAGGTCTGTCGTGTCTTTGATGGTGGTCACTTTCATCTCCCACACTCGCGGTCGAGTGCCGCAAGCATCGGCGAGCATTGTCCGAGTCGGGTATGTGAGACCGACCGCTCGGAGGTTGCTCAGGATCTTGTGGAAACGTGCGAAACACTCATCTAGGGACTCACCAGCAAGCATCTCGAATTTGTTGTATTCGCGCTTGAACTGGTCCTGTCGAACCGTCTTGATCTGGGTGGTGCCCTCATGGTATGCGTCGAGGGTCACCCAGATATCGTAGGCGGACGACAGGTGGGAGATGCGATCGAACTCGCTACGACTCAGGCCCTGGATAATGATGTTCCTTGCCTTAGCGTTTGCCTCAACATCATGCATATTCCCAACATTGATGTTCTCATCGGCAGGAACAACAAACCGGACCTTGACCTTGCGCCAGATAGCGTACCTCTGAGCTTGGATGTATGTCTCCATTCGGCTCTTCCAGAAGGGGTAATCGATGCCATCGAAAATGGGCGGCTTGGTCGAGTACTTGTCCGTCGCCATGGCTCTTGAGACCGGTTAAGATCTATGAATTAGAGCTAACCGGCTCTGATACCAATTGTAGGACCGAAATGGCGACAGAGGGGGGTGAATGTCGATCTCTAAAAAATCGCCCCCAACAAATATCTTCTTCTCCAATAGCTATGGGAGCTATGAAGGTAGAAGACAAGTACTTACAGGAAGAACAACAGCAAAGAAAACCAGATCCAGAAAGAAGCAGCCAAGAAAAATAAATTCAGAGCAAGTCTGACTGCAAGCGGTAGTACCGCTGAGACGAGCGGTAGTACCTTTGAGCGGTAGTACCTCTCGAGGAGCGGTAGTACCTCTGAGCGGTAGTACCTCTCGAGGAGCGGTAGTACCGCACGAAGATCGGACTTGTCCGAACGTTTCTTCGCTGCCGATCAGACTGGTCCGAACAAAACCGGTAGTACCGCTAGGACAAGCGGTAGTACCTCTGAGCGGTAGTACCTCTCCAGGAGCGGTAGTACCTCTCGAGAAAAACAGCAAACAGGATTTTCAGGCTGGAACTTTGAGACTTCGGATTTTTGGCTAAAAAGAAGGTTTGCTCTCAATATTTTTGATCCAAGGAGTTACTACAACATACTAAATAGTAAGGGGACCTTGGGAAACAAGAGAATCAAACAAAGAAGCAAGAATTTCAGATTATGGGTAAAAATCTGAATTTTTGCACAACCCGAGTCAAAAATCAAATTACTCCCCAACCGTTGATCCTTTGGCTATGAAATTTTGAGGGTAGCTAATTAATAGCCTCTGGACTCTCCATACCAAATTTCAAGCCATCTCAACAAGGGAATCAAGAGCAGCTCCAAACCCTAGAAACTGAGTTCATGAACAGAGGAAGGCCAAAACTGAAAACTGAGAATTAAACCAAGTTTGCTCTTCGGGAAATCGATCAAATGATCTTGTGGCACTAACCCATCATAGAGCAACCCATTTTGGGCCTTCCCAACAAGCAAGAACTCGAAAATCAAAAAGCTCAGAAATCAACCAAATGGAGAAACGAAGGAAGAGCAGAGAGCACGGGAATGAAACTTCAGATTTTCATTTCTTGGATCACAGTGAATACAGAGGAGTCCCGATACCCCGACTTGATACAAAAGGAAAGATTACAAGCTCTCAACTCAAACCATCCTCTCCCTCTCTACTCAAGAACACAACTCAAGAACACATGAGGGAGGGAGCACTCAGGAACACATCGATGGAGGACAGAACAACCCTCTGCCTTCTCCACCCACTCTCAACAACTAAAGCCTAAAGCCTAAAGCAACCACTAAAGACTCTTTTGACTCTAGCAAACCCTAATTCCACCTCAAGTGCTCAAGTGGGCATGCAGCCCCTCAATCCTATTTATAGCCTTGGCTAACGGGTCTCCGGCCCGTTACGCTGCTAAATCAACGGCGCCGCTCCGCTTGTGCGCCTCGCGAATTTCCGATTCGCCTCCCGCACCTTCCGGAAGCTTCGCGCTCCTTGCCTCGCACGCCCGCAACCACCTCGAGTCCACGTCGTCTTCGACACATCCCGACCGTTCTGACCTCAGCGCCACCTGCGCCTAGTCCGGTCCACCGTGTCTCGCCACGACTCCAACTCGACGTCCTGCAGTCACACAGACAAGAAACACGTCAAATAGCACCGCTCGACACATGAAAGCGTAAATACCATTACACTTACCACAGATGAAGTCAAAACCTGTCAAAACAACAGAATATGCATCCTAAACCCAAATGACCAGATTTGACCAAAGTCCGACCGAGCCCGATTGCGCCACGCAATGACTCGACTCCGAACCACTCAAACCAAACTCGACTGACCTAAACCTTTGTCAATTACTCATCACTCTCATGGAGCACGACCACATGGTCTCTCAGTTCTTAGATTTAGGTTCACTAATTTGAAGAACCTCAAATCTATGTTTCAAGAACACCTAAAACCCTAAAATCCAAATTAGTATTTGCTTGAGGAGTTTCTAATTAAGAGGATAATCCGGATCTACTCCTACTTGTCATAGCAACTTAATTTAGGAATGGATTCAAGATAAAACTATCTTGATCACAAAAACTCCAATTTGAGCCAAGAACAAGCAAAACTGGACTTGAGCTCGAGTCTTGCTATAAGAGTGATCTAGATGGCTGAAGATTGATTAATAGCCTCATCTTCTACCTCTTATTCATCATGAATCACAGCAAGATCAAAAGGAAAGAAGGAAACACAAAAAAACAAGCAAAATCAAGATTTCAATATTTAGCAAAGTGTAGAAAGACTTGAACAAATTTAGATATCTATTGATACATAGAGATGAATGTTTACAGTCATTTCCTAGCTGTTGGACCGAAATGACGACAGAGGGGGGGGGGGGGTAAATGGCGCTCAGTTAAAAACGACCCCTCAAAAGTATCCACAAAAATCTCTACTCTCCGATAGCTATTGAAGTTATAAAGAAGAAGAGTTTCGCTCACTAAAAACCAGACTGACGAACGAGTAAAATCACTTCATAAACCGGAGCGGCAGCTTGATAAAAATTCTTCTCGGAAGAACAGACTGAAAATGAGCTTTACTTGACAAAGCAAAGAAGGCAAACTGAAAACAGGACAGCTGCAATTTTTGGCTGAAATCTGCAACAATTTGTGGCTGAAAACTGCAGTTAAGAAGTGCTGAAAACTGCAGCTATTTGTGGCTGAAAACTGCAGTTAAGAAGTGCTGAAAACTGCATCAATTTGTGGCTGAAAACTGCAGTTAAGAAGTGCTGAAAACTATAGCAATTTGTGGCTGAAAACTGCAGCTTTGAGAAGATGAGACTACTGGTTTTATGCTGAAAACAGTGAGCAGTTCAAACTGAAAAACAGCACCCTGTAAAAGCTAAAAAGCAGCAGAAAAACAATGAAATTGACAAATAAAAGCTTGTTCTTTTCATGCCAAAAAGAGAGAACATGAACTAAATAGCAAGAGGGCTAAGGGAAACAAAGAAATCATACTTAGAAGCAAGAAATTCAGAATTTGAACAAAAACCTGAAAAGTTCAGAGGGTTGCCGAAAACTCAAATTCCCATTTCATCTTTGATCATTTGGCTATGAAACTTTGAGGATAAGTTAGCAATAACCTCTGGACCTCTCATGCCAAGTTTCATGCCATCTCGTGAAGTGAAACGAAAATAACACCAAACCCTAGAAAGTCAAAAAGGGCTAAATCCTGAAAACTTACAGAGCCTCCACCAAAAATCAAATTATTCCTCAATCGTTGATCCTCTGGCCATGAAATTTTGAGGGAAGCTAATTGATAGCCTCTGAACTCTCCATGCCAAATTTCAAGTCATCTCAACAAGGGAAACGGGATTTGCACCTAAACCCTAAAAAAGCAACCATGAACAGGGGAGGCTCAAAACTAGAATCTGAGATTAAAATGAAGTTAGCTCATGGGAAATCGATCAAATGATCTTGAGGCACTATCCCATCATGGAGCAACCCATTTTGCACCTCCACAGCTAGAAACACCAAGAAACTCAAAAACTCAAAAATCACACGAGAAGAGCATCGAAGGAAAAATCAACAGAGAGCTCAAGGCCTGAACCAATCACTCATATTGATAAAGAAGAAAAGAGATACATGATTGATACACGAGGAATGATTACAAGCTCTCAATCCATCCTCTCCCACTCAAACTCAAGACTACCCCTCACTACATGCTTGGATTGGATGAACACAATCAAGAAACCATCGAAGGAGGACAACAGAACCTCTACCCTCTCCCTGCTCTCAACCACTAAAGAGCCTCACCAACTAAAGCCTAAAGCCAAAGCAAAACTCTAAAGCTAATTTTGACTAAAGGAAACCCTAAAACCCTTGGAGTGGCTAAGTGGGCATGCAGCCACCACCTCATATATATAGCCCTTGGCTAACGGGTTTCCACCCCGTTACGCCCGCTAGATCCAACGGAGCCCGCTTCCGTTTGTGCAGCCTCGCGAAATTCCCAATTCGCCCTTCCTGCACCTTCCGGGAAGCTTCCGTGCTCCTTGTCGTCCAAGACTCGCAACCAAATCGAATCTCCGCCGTCTTCGACACATCTGACCGTTCTGACCTCGACACCTCCCTGTGTCTAGTCCGGTCACCTCGTGTCTCACCATGACTCCGCTCGGACATCCTGCAGTCACACAGACAAGAAACACGTCACATAGCACCGCTCGATACATGAAAGCGTAAACAGCATAGGCACATCATACTTTCTCATGACGAAGTCCAAACCTGTCGAATCATCGGAATATGCAACCTAATCCCATACGACCAAGTTTGACCAAGCCCATTGCACCGCACAACGACATGATACGACCACACAAACCAAACTCGACTGACCTAAACCGATGTCAATTACTCATCACACACATGGTGTCACAACCACATGGTCTCTCAATCTCCCCCTTGATGAGTATATTGACAAACGCAGAAAAAGCTTGAAGTTGAGTTTGTTTTGAAAAGTCCAACATGGTCCAAAGAAGAAAATGAAGCTAATGACCATGTCGACACAAGGAGCAAAAGAAAGAGCAAGTTTTCCTCAAAGCTCCCAAAATAGCTTTTTCTCCCACTATTCTCCCCCTTTTGGCAATAAACACATCATGGAAGCACACGAGAGAAGCAGTCATGGAAATGGATGAAATGGCTGAAGATTGATTATTCTAAGCATTTAGAGCCATGAGAATTATCCAATATGACCAACAAGTATTACATCAAGCCATAACTCAATAGAATGCTATCTAGATCATGACAAGATATATATAAGACAGCTAAACCAAATAGATGACAATCTGAAATTTAGTGCAATTTGAGAGCCTGTCAAGTCATCCATGATCAAAGTCTAATTAGAGATATCCAAGGATGATGCAAACCATGTCAATAAGCTAAGCGGAACCAAGAAGCTAGTATTGAGTCTAATTAGAGTGCTACAAGCTCAAGAGTGAAACATTTGTTTAAGTACTTGGTTCTTTTTGTAGATTAAGCAAAAGAAGCATGAGTGACATATTTTCTTTTGAAATTCAAGGTTGTTGCCAACCAGATTTTTGTTTAGTCATGTGCTAGATCTCAAGCCTTATGCGATCATGCCAAGCAAAAAGCTTAAGACAATGATCTTGGTCATCCAAAACTCCCCCTGAGTTCATGCCTTGTGCAATGGTAAGCCGTCTCATGAGAAAGAATTGGTGAGATCAGTTCTTTCGCACAAAAGAGATCTGTTTGCATTCTTAATGATTGTACTAACTCATGCTACATCAAGAACTAGCATAGCTCAATCTAAAGCTCAATAAAGATTCAACGCTCAGCTCAGCCTATTTGACATGGCATGAATCATAAAAAGATAACGCAAGAAAGACTAATCTCGAGAGCTAGCATGACAAGTTTTAATTCAAGTTGAGCAATTTTAATGAATTTATCATGGCAAAAGCTAGTCTATACATATGAAGTCATGATCAATCTAGCAAATAAGCACAAATCATGGCAGAATATAAAGCAATGTAACCATGTCATGAAAGGATAATAATCAAGGCTCTATGTAGTTATTTACAATGCAGAATGACATGCAAGAAATCCAGCTCCCCCTTAACATGTGATGCAACTTTTAGTTCAAGTTGAGTTAAGTCATCATTAAGATCTAGAAGCTCCCAAATGAACTCCCCCTGAACCAAAGCAATAAGCAAGAGAAGCTGGCAAAGAAAATCCGAAAGGGCAGTCCTTAAAACATAGATAAGATATAGAGGAAACTATGGCTCAGACTAACTCTCATCTACCCCATATGACTCGAGGACTATCAGCTGGTCTACTAATAACCTAGGGAGTAAACACGTACCCTGTCTACCCAAGGGTGGCCCAACCCTCGCTAGAACCCACAAGAAGTGAGTAAGCTCAACCTAGAGAGAAGAGAGACAGCTAACAAGTAGCATCCTAGTGTCACAAGATAAGAACAAGAAGTCTAAACATCTAGTCAAGAGAACCACTCTAACCTATGCTAGAAGGACTATCCCGAATGCACCCAAAATGCAATGCAACAGAAAGGAGCAAGAGCATAATTAATATAATAAAGCAGTAAAGCACAAAGCTCCCCTCACAACAGTCCATACGGACAAACCACCCCAAGCTCTCCTCGCAGAGCTGACAACCTAGAGCTATCCAATGGCTTGGTAAAGATATCAGCCAACTGGTGGTCACTCTCCACAAACTGGAGCACAATGTCACCCTTCTCCACATGGTATCGAAGGAAGTGATATCGAATATCAATGTGCTTGGTCTGAGAGTGCTGCACTGGGTTCTTAGCAATGTTAATCGCAGAAGTGTTATCACAAAAGAGTGGAACACTGTCGATAACTAACCCAAAGTCCCGCAGGGTCGAGACTATCCAAAGCACTTGGCTCAAAGAATCGGCTGCAGCAACGTACTCGGCCTCTGCGGTGGATGTGCAACACCGCATCGCTTCCTCGAAGACCGAAAATGAGAGAAGTGCTAATGGCGGCGGTGCCGAAGTGCTCTTTCTATCTATCCTACAGCCGGCAAAGTCTGCATCCGAATAGGCTCTCAAGGAAAGACAGGACGAGGAAGAGTACCAGATACCATAGTCAATGGTAGCTTGAAGGTACCGAAAAATGCGCTTCACCGCCTGGCGGTGAGATACGCGAGGAGAAGCTTGAAACCGGGCACAAAGACACACAGCGAAGTGTATGTCCGGTCTCGAGGCAGTGAGGTACAAGAGGGAGCCGATCATACTCCTATACTCCTTCTGATCAACTGGCTCGCCATCCTCATCTGGGTCGAGTGAAACTGAGGTAGCCATAGGAGTGGACACTGGATTACCATCACTCATATCAAAGCGCTTCAGGAGATCTCTAGTATACTTGCCCTGATGCAAGAAAGTACCCTCCCAAGTCTGCTTAATTTGGAAGCCAAGGAAGAAACTCAACTCCCCCATCATGCTCATCTCAAACTCCGAGCTCATGACATTAGAAAACTGGGAAACAAGAGCATGAGAGGAGCCGCCAAAGATGATGTCATCCACATAAATCTAGATGAGCAGAAGGTCAGTGCCATGTCGGCGGATGAACAAAGTCTTGTCTACTTTACCCATCTCAAACCCATGACTCAACAGGTAGGACTTAAGCCTCTCATACCAAGCTCTAGGAGCCTGCTTAAGTCCATACAACGCTTTGGAAAGCTTGAAGACATGGTTTGGGTATTTGGGGTTCTCGAAACCTGGAGGCTGTCTGACATAGACTTCTTCCTCAATGAAGCCATTAAGGAAGGCACTCTTGACGTCCATCTGGTAAAGCTTGAAACCCTTAGAAGCTGCAAAGGCAAGCAGGATTCTAATGGCCTCAAGTCTAGCTACAGGGGCAAAAGTCTCCTCGAAATCAAGACCCTCAACCTGGGAGAACCCCTGAGCTACCAGTCTAGCCTTGTTTCGAACAACTACCCCATCCTCACTCTGCTTGTTTTTGAACACCCACTTGGTCCCAATGACATTGTGACCACAAGGGGCTCAACAAGCGACCAGACCTTGTTTCTCTCGAAATTTTCCAACTCCTCATGCATGACATTGACCCAAGACTCGTCAGAGAGAGCATGACAAACATCCTTGGGCTCAAAGGAGGCAACAAAGGCGAGAATGGAGACAGGTGAGACATGCGATTTTGAGCAGTGACTCGCTCAAACAGGTCTCCAATAATCTGCTCAGAAGGATGAGCTTTCTGGATATGTCTAGGAGGTCCAGGATGAGATGAAGAAGTGGCCTCTACTTCATGTGCTGATGAAGTAGGAACAGAGTCACTAGCTCCAAAAGAAGCAGAAGGCATGGGCTGATCGCCTTGAGGTGCAGTGGAAAAAGGCACCTCAAGGGGTGGATGAGGGACTGGATCGGGTAGACAACCCTCATCTCCATCATCCTCATCATCCACGAAGATGGACTCGGACTGCTCTAAAGAACCTGAGATATCGGGCCTAGTCCTCGGACTGGCCTCATTGAAGGTTACCTCACAGGTCTCTACCATTTTGCTAGACTCGTAGTTCCAAACTCGATAAGCCCGCGAAGAAGTCGAGTAGCCTAGAAAGATCCCATCACAAGAACGTGACTCGAACTTGTCTAGGTTCCCGGACATCAGAATAAAGCACTTGCAACCAAACACACGAAAATGAGATACACTGGGCTTTCGCCCATATCTCAACTCATAATAAGTACGGTGCAAGTGTGCTCTAAGAAAAACTCGATTTGCGACATGGCACGCGGTGGCTATAGCCTCAACCCAAAACTTCCGCGGTGTAGAGTACTCATCGAGCATCGTCCTGGCCATCTCGACCAGGGTACGGTTCTTCCTCTCTACGACGCCATTTTGCTGTGGGACGTGCGGAGAAGAGAACCGGTGCTCTACACCTGTCTCATCACAGAACCTCTCAAAGTAGGAATTCTTGAACTCCGTGCCATTGTCACTGCGGATCGCTCGTAAGGCACCTGGAAGCTCAACAGAAAGCCTACTGAAAAGACCTCAGAAATGTGTAAACGTCTCATCCTTCGAGGCTAAGAAAAACACCCAAGAATACCTCGAGAATTCATCGACCACGACAAGGACATACCACTTCCCTCCTGCTGACTGCACTCGAGCTGGTCCAACGGTGTCCATGTGGAGCAGTTGTTCCGGTGCATCGGTCATAGTAACTGTGACCGGAGGGTGAGAAGCGGCAACCATCTTGCTGTGCTGGCAAGGAGCACAAACTAAATCTTTGACCATCTTGAGTTTCGGCAGACCACGAATGAGGTCGTGGCCGCTAACTCAGGTCAAATGGTCAAATCCAATATGACCAAGTCTCCTATGCCAGAAGAAAAGGTCGCGGGACTCAGAAGCAACCAAACAACGGAGAGGATCACCAGAAGACTCAGAAAAATCAGCACGAAGGATCCTCCCAAAACGAAAAATCCTGCAAACCAGACTACCCGAAGAATCAAGAATTTTGCAAGCGTTTTTCTTAAAGCTCACCTCGAAACCGTCATCGGTAAGCTGAGAGACTGAAAGCAAATTATACTGCAGCTTACTAACCAAAGCAACATCTTTCAAGATGAAAGAATCATTAACGCGCACTGTACCTTTGGCGATGACGCGCCCAGATGAAGCATCTCCGAAGGTGATCGTCTCATCACTTGGAGCATGGGCAAGGGAAGAAAACCAACGGGAATCTTTAGTCATGTGTCGTGAACACCCGGAGTCTACGAGCCAAACCTTTCCCTTCCCTGCCCGACGAACCTGAGTCAAACAGAGAGTAAAGTCTCAATACTGGGGTAAATCAAGAGTGATTTTGGCACCCAATACTGAGTAACACGTCGAGCAGATGAAGTAGTCAAGCACGACTGACCTCTATCTACCCTACGCTCTCTGTCACTCAAAGAAACAGACGGTCTGTGTGTAGACCTGAAGCTGTTGTTGGGCATGACTACTACAGAGGAGCGAGTCAAGACACCAGCAACATGCTGATCACGCCCCGGGTAGCTATCTCGACGGGGGAAACGAGATCTACCCTCAGGATGGCGGAAGTCACGACCAAAGGGAGCATGAGGACGAAAACCAGAAAACTCAGAAAAACCAAGTCCTCGATGCTGCCCAAAACCATCAGAAGCATCTGAAGCAAATCTAGACCTTGTGTTGGTCTTAGGTGCACACAAGGTCTGGGGCTGACCCTGAATATGCCTAAGAGCTGCAACACAGTCTCTCTACGCGATCCTAGCGCGTCTGAAGCATCGATCGATCAAGTGTCCATCCTTCTGACAGAAGGTGCAATGATACTTCGCCTTCTGAGAGGCAGAAGTAGCATGAGTTTGCTTCGCCTTCTGAGAGGCCGAAGCTGCAGGTGGACTCACCTTGCTGTCAGAAATCCCTTGGATAAAGCCCGCAGACTTGAATCTAACTTCATCAGATCTGGTCTCAACCTCGATCACACCTCCTACTATGGGTCTGAGAATAGCAGGTGGATGCTTCCTAATGTCCTCATAGAAAGCATATCCTAGACCTTGATTGAACTTGCAAATCTTAGACTGGTCTAGAATAAGATTCAGCTTCTTCTTGCCACCTACAAACCTCTCGAGAGTGTTCATAAGGTACTGACACTCCCGAAAGAGAGAGGTGCAAGAAGAGCAGGGGAAGAAGGAGTAGCAGAAGGTAAGGGAGTAGAAGAGGAAGAACCGACATCAGAGGAACGAATGGCTTGTGCATGCATAGCCAACTCAGAAGGGACAGTCCTACTGCTAGCCAATTGGTTCACGTCACTAGGTGTCTCTACCTTACCCTGGGGCTTCTCCCCCTCACCAGCAATCACATCACAATCAGTTGGTGGCTTTACTAGTTGATCCTTAGTTACATTCACGCACTTTTCATTCAAAGCAACGAGTTCAAGTTTTAGTTTTTCACAACTCATGCATGGTGAGCTAACAGGGTCCTTAGTCACAAACTGAGCCAACTTGTTATTATGATTAACCACTTCTTGGAATTGCTTGGAAACAGATTCAAGTTCAAGGGTTAATTTTGGATAATTGGTGCAAGACACAACAGGCTCAAGTAAAGAAGCACGCAACTCAGCAATTTTGTGATCTATCCATTTTAGGTTCATCTTCAAGTTATTGCAATTTTCACAAGACTCAGGAAAATCTAGAAGCATGATATAAAGACCTCTAAAAGCATTGTCCTTATCCTCACATGAGGTGCAAACAACAGTCTCAACAGTAGTAGATGAAGAAGGAGCTACCCTACTCATCTCAAGCTCAGCAAGAAGACTAATGTTCTCCACCTTAAGCGTATCAAGCTCAGAAGACAAACTATCATGCGAGGTCCTTAGTTTCTCCATGTCACTCAACAGAGCACAGCATGTATCACAATCATCACTAGAGGGAGCAGATGTAATAGCAATAATCTCTAGTGACAATCTATAACTCAGTACACCTAGCCCTAGCTCTAGCATGAAATGTACCTAGCTTAAAAATAGCATGATTGAGCTGGTCGTAGGTGGGGCATACCTCGTCCGAGTCAGTGTACAGCTCGCTGTCGCTCAGTTCACCCTCAAGGGCCATGAAGCACATGCCGGAGAAGTCGTCACCGCTCTTGGGTTCTTAGTCACCTGTCCCGTCATCGTCGCTCCATCCCTCCACCTCGCTGAGGTCGAGGTCGTCGAAGGCGGTGAGAACGCGGTGGAAGAGCTTCTTGGCCTTTCCAAAGTCGCGGAACTTCTTATTGCCTTGAGGGTGCGCTGGAGGCTTCTTGTTGCGGTTCTTGTCGGTGTTGTCATTCTTGGCCGAACCGCCGTAGTCGTTCTTGCCCTTTTGCAGCTTGGGGCAGTTTGCCCGAATGTGGTTGGGGCCACCACACTCAAAGCAAATGACGGGTCCCCCTCTCTTTCTGTCCCTCCTCCTCTTGTAAGCATGGGAAAACTTCCGAGCTAGGAGGGCCAACTGTTCATCCTCAAGCTGCTCTAACTGATCATCAGTTACGTCACAGAGAGCAGCGAGGGAGAATCCGCAAAGAGAATCGGAAGAGGAACCGGAAGCAGCACTGGGATCGGTGACTAGAGCCATCGACTGTGAATTCGACTTGCGAGAGACAATGTCAATCTCGTGAGTCTTGAGGTGCGAGTACAGCGCATCAAGAGTCAAAGTCGAGAGGTCCGTGGTGTCCTTGATGGTCGTCACTTTCATCTCCCAAACACGAAGGTCAAGTGCAGCAAGCATCTGTCGAGCATTATCCGAGTCGGGGTATGTAAGACCGACCGCTCGGAGGTTGCTCAAGATCTTGTGAAAACGCGCAAAACACTCATCAAGGGACTCGCCAGCGAGCATTTCAAACTTGTTGTAATCTCGCTAGAACTGGTCCTGTCGCACCGTCTTTATTTGGGTGGTGCCCTCATGGTAAGCATCGAGGGTCTCCCAAATATCGAAGGCGGACGAAAGATGAGATATGCGATCAAACTCGCTACGACTCAGGCCCTGGATTATGATGTTCCTTGCCTTAGCGTTTGCCTCAACATCATGCATATTTCCAGCATTGATGTTCTCATCGGCAGGAACAACAAACCGGACCTTGACCTTGCGCCAGATGGCGTAGCCCTGAGCCTAGATGTAAGTCTCCATCCGACTCTTCCAGAAGGGATAGTCGATCCCATCGAAGATCGGGGGCTTGGTCGAGTACTTGTCTGTCGCCATGGCTCACAGACCGGTTAAGATCTATAGATGAGAGCTAACCGGCTCTGATACCAATTATTGGACCGAAAAGGCAAAAGAGGGGGGGTGAATGGCGCTCAATTAAAAATGACCCCTCAAAAGTATCCACAAAAATCTCTACTCTCCGATAGCTATTGAAGCTATAAAGAAGAAGAGTTTCGCTCACTAAAAACCAGACTAACGAACGAGTAAAATCACTTCATAAACCGGAGCGACAGCTTGATAAAAATTCTTCTCGGAAGAACAGACTGAAAATGAGCTTTACTTGACAAAGCAAAGAAGGCAAACTGAAAACAGGACAGCAGCAATTTTTGGCTGAAATCTGCAGCAATTTGTGGCTGAAAACTGCAGTTAAGAAGTGCTGAAAACTGCAGCAATTTGTCACCGAAAACTGCAGTTAAGAAGTGCTGAAAACTATAGCAATTTGTGGTTGAAAACTGCAGCTTGAGAAGATGAGACTACTGGTTTTATGCTGAAAACAGTGAGCAGTTCAAACTGAAAAACAGCACCCTGTAAAAGCTAAAAAGCAGCAGAAAAACAATGAAATTGACAAATAAAAGATTGTTCTTTTCATGCCAAAAAGAGAGAGCTTGAACTAAATAGCAAGAGGGCTAAGGGAAAGAAAGAAATCAAACTTAGAAGCAAGAAATTCAGAATTTGGACAAAAACCTGAAAAGTTCAGAGGGTTGCCCAAAAACTCAAATTCCCATTTCATCTTTGATCATTTGGCTATGAAACTTTGAGGATAGGTTAGCAATAGCCTCTGGACCTCTCATGCCAAGTTTCATGCCATCTCGTGAAGTGAAACAAAAATAACACCAAACCCTAGAAAGTCAAAAAGGGCTAAATCCTGAAAACTTACAGAGCCTCCACCAAAAATCAAATTATTCCACAATCGTTGATCCTCTGGCCATGAAATTTTGAGGGAAGCTAATTGATAGCCTCTGGACTCTCCATGCCAAATTTCAAGTCATCTCAACAAGGGAAACGGGATTTGCACCTAAACCCTAAAAAAGCAACCATGAATAGGGGAGGCTCAAAACTAGAATCTGAGATTAAAATGAAGTTAGCTCATGGGAAATCGATCAAATGATCTTGAGGCACTATCCCATCATGGAGCAACCCATTTTGCACCTCCACAGCAAGAAACACCAATAAACTCAAAAACTCAAAAATCACACAAGAAGAGCATCGAAGGAAAAATCAACAGAGAGCTCAAGGCCTGAACCAATCACCATCTCATATTGATAAAGAAGAAAAGAGATACATGATTGATACACGAGGAATGATTACAAGCTCTCAATCCATCCTCTCCCACTCAAACTCAAGACTACCCCTCACTACATACTTGGATTGGATGAACACAATCAAGAAACCATCAAAGGAGGACAACAGAACCTCTGCCCTCTCCCTGCTCTCAACCACTAAAGAGCCTCACCAACTATAACCTAAAGCCAAAGCAAAACTCTAAAGCTCATTTTGACTAAAGGAAACCCTAAAACCCTTGGAGTGGCTAAGTGGACATGCAGCCACCACCTCATATATATAGCCCTTGGCTAACGGGTTTCCACCCCGTTACGCCCGCTAGATCCAACGGAGCCCGCTCCAGCTTGTGCAGCCTTGCGAAATTCCCAATTCGCCCTTCTTGCACCTTCCGGGAAGCTTCCGTGCTCCTTGTCGTCCAAGACTCGCAACCATATCGAATCTCCGCCGTCTTCGACACATCCGACCGTTCTGACCTCGACACCTCCCTGTGTCTAGTCCGGTCACCTCGTGTCTCACGACGACTCCGCTCCGACATCCTGTAGTCACACAGACAAGAAACACGTCACATAGCACCACTCGATACATGAAAGCGTAAACAGCATAAGCACATCATACTTTCTCATGACGAAGTCCAAACCTGTCGAATCATCGGAATATGCAACCTAATCCCATACGACCAAGTTTGACCAAGCCCATTGCACCGCACAACGACATGATACGACCACACAAACCAAACTCGACTGACCTAAACCGATATCAATTACTCATCACACACATGGGGTCACAACCACATGGTCTCTCACTAGCCAACTACAAAGCTTAAGGATGACAAAAAAAACTCAAGACAAAGAGCCACAACTCATCTGTCAAATGTTCCCTCCAAGAACCCAAACCTCTTCAAGTTAGCTTAGCAAAAGCTCTCCACAAACTTAGCGCTAACCTTGATCCTCTTGACATTTTGAGTGCATCCCTGACCTAAACCATCTCTCTTGCGCCTCCTTACACCATGGTTTGATCAAGTCCTAACTTTCTAGTTTGGGACAAAAGACAATTTTGCCCCCAAACCACCTTCCGCGAGGCTTTGCGCCTCCATTTATCGTTACTTCCATTGTTATTTACTTGCTATATGAATCATTTGGCCAGTTGCCCCTTTTGTCAAAAGTTTAGTTGTATAAGCTTATATTCACATGTCTAGTATTATACACTACTCTGACTATTCATGCGTGTATGGATATGATACAATGTTATAATTTATGTGTGCTAGCCACTGAATATAGGACTAGCACATTAAACATATACGATTTAGAAATTAAGATTTCTGGGAGGACCTGACAGCACTGGTATTAGAGACATACTGATTGGAGGTTAAACCTTTTAGTTAAAAAATGGCTGATAGATTAAGGATCTTATTTTTCAAAACTTAAGTTCAAAGTTTAAAAATGATTGTGAAAATATAAGTATTATTGCTATCCTTACCTTCTCTTAGCATTTATGTCTAACCTAAAATCTTGCTTCCCTTATCTTCTTATCACTACTCATGTCTTCATTTGATTTAACCAATATCATTTTCCAAAACTTTCCTCACCTTCAACTTAGTATATGGTTAGGCATGTTTCCTATAATCCAAGGCCGAGATACAACCAGCCTAAATAATTTTGGTAAAAAATAAAATATTATTAAATAAAGAGTCTTTAGAATTTATGTATAAATAATAATTTAAATTAATTATTTGGATTTACTTGGCTTTTATCTGAATTTTCTGTGATTTGTTGGAGTTTAAAATCTAATTTTAAATGAAAAAAGTAATTTTTGTACAAAATTAAATACCAACTTATGTTGGAAATATTTTGTTTCTAAGTCAAAAACATCTCTAGGAATTTCTGTGAATTTTTATGAATTTAATTGGTATTTTTCTAAGTCTTTTTGTATTTTTAGGCTTTTGTGAAAATCAAAATCTAAAATAAAAACTTAAACTTTTCGTCTTTCCCTCTGGGTGACGTGGTCCAGATTGGTGCACGTTGCCACCTGCACCATCTTTGTTACTCCCGCCCAGCCTTCCCCACCGACCGACGCGTGGACGGCTCAGATTGATCCAATTACCGCGCTGGCCCATCCCCACCGCCCTCTCCTCCCTCGCTCTCACCGATGGGTGGGCCCCACCCATCAGGCCCGTCTTTCCTACCACGCCACCTCCTTCCTTTCTTCTTCCCCCTCTTTCCTTTCTCGCTGATGCCTGAATCCCCATCGAATACGGCCTCTCCCCTCCGCCCTATCCTCGGCCTTGGAAACCGTGAGCACCGTCGGGTCAAATCCCCTAACCGGCTCACCGTCTTTCCTTTTCCCCGCCTTCCCACTTTCCTTTTCCACCTCCGGCCATAATTCCGCCGCCGCTAACTCTGACAAGAAATCCTGCCCTACTCCCTCCCCCTCGACCCTATAAAAGGGCCTCCTTGACACACACACTCCTCAAGCCTCACAGTGCCACCCCCTCCATCCCTACCTGCGCCCGAGGACTCCCTGCGCCAAAGCCCTCCCTCCTCCATGTGCTAACTGAGCCCTGGTGAGTTAATCTGGCTGCTCCGGTCCTCCTTGAGCCCTGCCGACCACACTCCCAGCTCCGCCACCCTCGGGTTAACACCGTCTGCTCCTTAGCCTTGCCCCAAGGCCACCAGAACCCCGTTGCCGCCATAGCCCGAGCTGCACCCTCATCATCAGCCGCCTCCTTTGCTCGCAAGAATTGCATGCCACACGAAGGGGAAGCGGCATGGTGCTTGGTGAGCACGGGAGGTGGCCGACGACGACGGGTCATGGCAGTGCAACTTGGGTGACAGTGGTGATGTGGTTTCGGCGGGTTGGGGCACGGCCAAGGAGCGGGCAACGTTTACTCAGGGGTCAAGGGGGAGGGAGTAGGGCAGGATTTCTCATTGGAGTTAGTGGTAGTGGAATTGTGGCAAGAGGAGGAAAAGAAAAGGGGGAAGGCGGGGAAAAGGAAAGAGGGTGCGTCAGTTAGGGGATTTGACCTGGTGGCACTCACGGTTTCCAAGGCCGAGGATAGGGCGGAGGGGAGAGGCCGAATTCGATGGGGATTTGGGCACTAGCAAGAAAGGAAAGAGGGGGAACAAAAAAGGAAGGAGGTGGCATGGCGGGGAAAAGGGGCCTGACAAGTGAGGCCCACCCATCATCGAGAGTGAGGGAAGAGAGGGGTGGTGGGGATGGGCCATGCAGGAATTGGCTCAATCTGACCCATCCATGCATCAGTCCATGGGGAAGGTGGGACGGGAGCGGCAGACATGGTGCAGACGGCAACGTGGGCCGATCTGCACCACATCACCCAGAGGGAAAGGCGACAAGTTTAATTGTTTGTTTTGGATTTTGATTTTCAGAAAAAACCCAAAAATACAAAAAGACACAGAAAAATACCAAATAAATTTAGAAAAATTCACAGAAATTCTAGGAGATGTTTTGGACTTGGACAAATATTTTCAACACAAGTTGGTATTTAATTTTATACTAAAATTAATTTTTTATTTTTAAAATTAGATTTTAAACTATAAAAATCACAAAAATTCAGATAAAAGCCAAATAAATCCAAATAAATAATTTAAATTATTATTTATACATAAATTCTAAATACTATTTATTTAATAATATTTTATTTTTTTACCAAAATTATTTTTCAGAACACTATCTTTTTTAAAAGCAGAAAATCAAATTTAAAATTTAGGCAACCAAAACGTTAATTTTTTATTTTAAACCAAATTAATTTAATTTAAATACTAATAATTTGTTTACTCAAAATTTTTAAAATAAATCACTGGGCTATTACATGACCTTATGGCTAAACTTACAAGTAATAGCCAGAAGGGCCTAACAAAAACTACCTGTGAAAAATAAAGACAAAACATAGTAGCCATTCGGCATACCACTGGCAATCGACTAGAAATTGAAGTCTTAATCCCTGAAGCTATCGAATAATTCCTCCTCAAATACCTCTAGTTGATATGATTCTTCCTCAACAACTAAACAATATATAGCCATAAGTACATAGAGTACTCAGCAAGTTGTTTATAATAAGATACAATATATAATGATGCAAGGCTTATCAAAACATGACTGAATGGATATTTTGTAGAAAGCAATAATTTAAAGTAAATACAATAAATAGATTGAAAGCACACTTTGAAAATGATTAATAAGTAAATAAGTCAAAGAAATAGTAAACCATAAATGAACTAACCATTCACTTTCTAACCACAAGTGAACTATCAATTCACTTTGTAATCAAAAGTGAACTGACCATTCACTTCCCAACCAATCTGAGATTTTGTGAAAACTCCGCCCCTCATGTGAAATCACTGGGGATATGGTCATTTGAATAGTTTTACACTCTACACAGGTTCCACAACTTTACCCACATAAGATAATCAACCCACAATGTTGACCAAAATACGCTTCCTTGGGTGTGCGACTAAGTGATTATCATAATGCCTTTACAATGCTTAATCACAATCTAATTTGGTCTGCTAAGGTTTTGTTACCAAGTAGGCTGACCACCAAGTTAGAAAAGCCCTCTCTTGCACCAATGTGAATCAATGGCTGTGACCACAACCCGCATTCATCTCAGTGGTAAAACCAAAGTTGAAACATCACAAATTAATCAGTTAGATCTATCCTATACTAGATATATTGTTATATTGTAAGGCTCAGATCAATGCCACATAAACTTAAGTCTTTAATCATTACCTAGGCGAGGCATCCATATTCCAATGTGCTGACCACACTTTCCCTCTTTACTGTGCATGATCACTCGCCTAAGTGAGTATAACCAACACCAATGACCCTATCCATGTTATGGTACATAAATTTTATAATTATGGCTATACCATGATTCAATATCTCATTAAGTCAAAATTAATTAATTGATCTACATGTGATGATGAACCCAACGTAACAATATGTATGGCTAAGCATACAAGCCATACAACTAAAGTAGATATTAACATTCTAT
This sequence comes from Dendrocalamus sinicus, assembly GCA_036346575.1. Lineage (NCBI taxonomy): Eukaryota > Viridiplantae > Streptophyta > Magnoliopsida > Poales > Poaceae > Dendrocalamus > Dendrocalamus sinicus. The sequence goes on along the minus strand of CM070668.1, from coordinate 19,803,191 downwards.
CACTAGATAATTACATATCCTTTAGTGACAATGGAATCATGACATTCAAATTATCAAAGGAGAGAATTAATCAAATTAGTTGATAACTACTAAGTACAAAGGTTTGTAACAAATTAGCAATGTATAATAATTTGAACCAAAATAATAATACTTAGTGTTAAAACAATAGGTTTAATACAATCAAAGGTCATCATTTACCTTGGCATTGCTCAGTTATCACTTCTTGATCTTCAAATCCTACTTGCGCTCTATCAAAGACGTTATTTAACGAGAGAGAAAGTGAACAAAACATAAAAAATCTAAATAAAATACAAAATAATAACCAAAAAATATATATCAATTTTATATGAATTTAGAAAGAAGAATTGAGTCAATCAGAGTTCAGACAGAGGAGAACGGGCTCTCGGAGGATTTGCTTGGAAAATAAATTCCTCGAAATTGAGAGAGAAAGGAGAATATTCTCTAGAATATTCCCATCAAATTTAATTTAATAATTGGATAGTGGTGGATAGATGGGCCCTATAGATATTTTTTCTATTTTTCAAAATACAATTAATTTTGGAAAATAGATATTTGGCTGACAACTGGGCCATGGCTCATAGATCGGGTGCATGGATTGTTGTTGGTCTACTATGCACTTGGTTCGCACAGCTCAGGTGATGGCACGAGGTGTCAACCACGTGGCTTGGGATGCAGATATGGCATGAAGTGGCTAGCCACGCATGCGGCTGATGTGGGCAGATCAGACGGCCGACGGTGACGGAACCGACGATGGCGAACAACGGCTCGCCGGACATCGGTGACTACACCTCGAGCATGTGTGTTCAACGATGAACCTACCCAACGGTTCAGATCTAACTAAAAGGGCTAGGACAAAGGACTTCACTGACAAGGGGTGGCAGCGCTAGCACGATGGTGAATAATTCCTTCAAGGAGGGCATGGATCAAGTTGACATGGCGCACAACACATTTTTAGGAGAATGACAATGCAATCTCACCTGGCATAGGGACCAAATGTCATTGGGGCGGTGCTACAATGAGCTTTTGGTGGCTGCGTAGGTGGGCTTCACAGCAATGGTGGCGTATGACTCGTGCTTTAGTAACTGCCTGGTGATCTTCTCCTTGGTACAGCGAAGTTCAGGAACCAGCCGATGGGGTGTAGTTGCAACGGAGCCTATACGATTGCTTGTCAGTGCTCGGCAGAACAGTGGTGGGACAAGGCTCCAATTCCGGTGACAGCGATGAGCAATTGAGGCAAGGTGGCTTAGGATGAGTTTTGGGGGCTCGGCAGCACTATTTAAAGTGGGATGGTCGTCGTCCAGGGTGGACATTACGTGGGAGTCCAGTGCGGCAATGGCGGCAATGAAGTTTTCGTTGGGCACGACGAACAAGGTGCACAGGACTAACAGGAAGGTCATAGGTGGAAGTGAGACAAAGGTATGCGCGGTGGGTTGGCTGGCGAAAAAAAGTGGGTTTCGACGGACTGAGCCGATGCGTGGTGGTGAAGGAAGCTGGGCTACACAGGCGAAGTGGACTAGGCCGAGGAGGGGCGGAAGAGATGGTTGCACGGGAAAAGGACTAGGTTGGAGGGGACTGGACCAGGCCAAGAGAGAAATGGAATTTTGCCCAAGAGGTTTTTCAGTTTTCTTAGAATTTTTCAATTTCAGAAAAGGAGCTAAATTTAATTGAGCTCCAATAAATAGCGAACAAACTCTAAAAAATCCAAGAAAATAAAGAAAATTCCTTGCAACACAAAAAACCCAAATAAAACTAGTTTTAAATTAATTGAAGTTTATCTTATTCACATTAAATCTTTTTAATTTCTAAAATTCAAATTAAGCTTTAATTAATTCAAGAAAAAACCAAATGGTTATTTTTATTTTAAAAACATCAAAAAGGCACTAAATATCAGGATGTTATACCGTTGTAGCTGTGTATAGGGCCAAAATTGTCAACACAATGTGGATTCGTTAGTGTTCAGTGTGTTCTAACTCATGAGGGATGAAATTCATCATATGGTGTAAGGTTGTAATCGAGCAATATAAAGGTCTTGTTATGATCTAGTGACGATCACACTGTTCGTATCTTGTGGGTAAAGTGTATAACTTCTACAGAATGTAAAATCTATTCGAATAGCTATGCCCCCGATCATAGGCAAAGCTTATTGATGTCACTAAGGCTAGACTTATATTTTCAAAACTTGGTTGGGAATGTGAGGTATCCCCTTTTGAAACTTGGTCACGAGTATGTGAAAGTTGTTGCTTATGGCTGTAGAAAGCTATTTGTGATTTATGCTTATATTACTTACTTGTTACTTTATATTAAATGGCAATTGCCTTTATAACTTCTGCTTGCATTCTACTATTCGTTATCTCATATAAAAGTAGTTTTACAAAGTAAACTGGAGTAGACAGCTACTGATTACAGGACTAGCACAGGAAACACATAGGGTTTGATAATTAAGGCTTCTGGCAGGACCGACAACATGTGGGCCCAATGGATTAATCAAGTTAAAACTATAACTTAAATTGGTTTTAAACGATGAGTCACTTACTAGTGGACCCCACCTGTCAGCTATTTTGAAAAATAACAAAACTCTGAGAATTAGGACCCACCTATTAGCCTAATGATAAAATAAACCCAACAATTCCTTTAGAAAGAAAAATAAAAAATAGAAATCCGAGCACAGTGTTCTTTTCCTTTTTTAGCATTTTTCAATCCAAATCAAATTCAAATGCTTGAACCTTTTCCATATGAACTCAAAATTGAGTGATTTTTGTCTCTAAAATTTTCTAAAATCATGTTCTTTCATATGTTTGCAAAAAAAATATTTGGATTTTCTATCTGTTTGAATTTATTTGGCCCTTATTTGCAATATCTGCTGACTAGATACTGACATTCTGGAAAACTTCGTCGATGAGCCAGAGCAAGACTAAGAGTTCAACAAGCACGGCAAGTACCCCCTTTCATCATGTTGATCCAATATTTCAATATTGTGTATATTATGTTTAAAACTATTTTACATGCACGAAATTTTAGTAAAAATGCTATATTGGTAAGGACAATAGTTATACCGACTTGTTACATCGATCTCGCCTTGACAAGTTGTCAAATTTGCTATTGTCACCTTAGCACTTATATCCATAGTTGATAAATTTTGGAACTTAGAGATTAAAATAAAGTAGTTGATGATTTGCCATGCTCATAATGTTACTATATGTGCTAGGTTGGAAATGGATTAAAATGTTCAAAAATGGGAGATACTTAAGAATTGGTCTAGGTGAGTTATCTCTATTATTTTGGTTAGCAAATAAAATAAAAACATGTTTTAGACTTGGGCAAGTGGTTGTGTAAACTGGTGCAATGAGCACGAGACTTTCTTTTGTGTATGTCTCACCAGGGTCACTAAGAAGTAAGAACTGAGACTATGGTGTAGCTAGACCCAAGATACAATGTACTACATGTGCCCTTATGGGAAGGCCTAAGCATAATACATCATTGTGTGCTAGCAACTTCACCACGGGTGGGCTAGTGCAGGCATGGAGGTCCATGCATGTTTAGAGGGACCTAAACAGTAAGAAAGGTTTACCCAACACACCGTATGTGATAAGAACATCACTTCTTTGGATATACACAACACTAATCTACAAGATGATAGGAAAGAACTATGATGCTGGCACGCGCACGCAAGTTGAATTGTCAGGTGAGCTCATTCCTAGGGATGTATAATTCAGTTTCTGAGAATGGATTGCTGCCTGATGCTTATGATGTGATTATGCTTAGAATATGGGCAAGGACCAAAGAGAGGCACATGGAGTAACAGATGTGCTTAGGATGAACATTGGAGGTCACCACGTCACTTTGAGGCCTGGGTGACCAAGAATGAAAGCTGTGCATATTCTAGAATCCAGTTCAACCTTCGAAGATAGCGCTGACTTCAAACGAGTATGGAAGAAGCATACGGTGTCCAAATGAGGTGATCTTGGACTTATTGGGAAGATTTTGACGTCCTGTTTCCAATGGTTCTGGTCCCACCTCAAAACTCCACATGAGCACCGCATATTCTATAAAACAAAACTAAATCAGTTGCAAACCTGAGCCCTGGGCCTTGTATCAGTTTGAGCCCAACTGGAGAGTTGTAGTAAGATGTTCCCCCACTTTCACGGACATGCCCCCCTCGCATGTCCCTAGCACCACAAAAACTGCTAGGGACGACACTTTATGGTTTAGATTTGTTTAGATTGATTTTCGTTTAGAAAACATCAGTTGTGTACATATGTCAACTAGACCAACTACATCAATTTCAGGCCTCTCCATTGTTCAATGAAACTTCGTATTTTATTCACAAATTCATATCGTGCTTATTTCTTTCTTGCTTGATTCTCGATTGCTTGCAGGAAAGATCATCCGTGTTGGGCACAGTTGGTAACGACAAGGGTGTGGTGTAGCGATTGCAGGATAGACTTGGTCGTTTTGGTCCAGTAGCATCGTTGACAACGTCATATCAAACAATCGTAGTTATCATTCTCATCAGAAGGTCAGGCCAAATCCCCTCACCCAGTTGGTATTAGAGCACAGGTTGCTCGGTGAGATTCCTATTTTAGATTTATTTTTCGTGTCTATAACTAGAAAATTGTTCCACAAAAATATTACGTTCATCAAAAATCACCAAAATAAATCGAACCCTAGTTGTGCCTTTGCAATTCAGTTTCTGTTTTACCGTGTTGAATTTTCGTCCATCGTTAAGTTCTAGTTGCTGGTCTAAGTCTGATGCTTTGATTTTATTTTTCTATATCGCATCTAACAATAAAAAAAATTGTTGGTTAGATCAAGGGTTTCCCCCCTCCCTTGTTGTGGTTTTTCTTCGCTACTGAGTTTGGAAAGGTTTAGGGTTTGTGTCTGCACCACCAGATCATTGGGAGTTAGAGATCAACTCAATTTTCACGTCTTACTGGTTAGCCAAATCACCTGGGACAAAGTTGTGTTTGGGTTCTGATTTTTTTAGACCGAGTTCAGGACAGTTTCGTGCAACGTTCACTAAAACAGCTATAACTTTTGCATCTGAACTCAGATTATAGTGTTCTTTGGCTCATTGGAAAGCTAATGAAAATTACATCCAAAAATCCATAAGGACAGGTCTAATGGTATTCGTGAGGCTCCAAAAAAGTGAAAACCCAAAAAGGTCAATAGGGCCTCAAAACGGCCTTCAAAGTTTCAGCACCCATTTTAGCATCCGTTTGCCATCTAGTTTGAGTTTTCTTTCATTATAGATTGTGTAATCTTTATTTCCTGGTCATAATTTAGTAAGCTTAATATTCGTGTTGCTCTAAAAAAGGAAAAAAGTGGCAAGCGCAAAAAAATCCGCACAAGATATAAAAAAGAAGAAAAGAGGCAAGTGCAAAATGAAAAGAGCCACACAAAAAAAAGAAGAAGAAGAAAATTTTGCAGCATTGCTCATTTCCAAATTTTGAGCTCTTTTGGTATAGCCCTTGTGTCATCTAGTGTTGCTTGCTTAAGCTAGGGTCGAGTACTAGTTTGTGCTAGCATTTTAGGTGAGTACTTTGGACTATTATTCAACTCGTGTAATTTTAAAATTGAATATTGCCATTCCTTTGCTACGTATATATTGCCTATCCAAGCTCCACATACTACTAACCGAACAGTTCTCGACATATCAGCAATCGCTATACTCATCACTCTAATCAAGATATCACGAATCAGCCACCGGTTTTACCACCTACTTTGCTTGATAAGAATTTGAAAAGATTCAATAAGAGCTTGAGAGTGCGAGACTTCTATAGCCTGCAGCACCTAGTAGTTGATAGGGATCTAACAAATTTTCTTGTGAGTTTCTTGTATTTACTAGCAATGGCAGGTTCACAGAATTCGAAACATTGTGGCAAGTATGATGACCAATCTTCTAAACTTGAGAGTGTCAGACCTCTCACTCCTTGCATAAAGATGCTTGTGCAAACTTCAACTGTGAGGTCAAAAGAGAACGGATGAGATCTACAGCGTGTTGGATTGGCTCAATGACACTCTCACCACCATCGACAACAGAGTTAAGAACCTTGAGCAACGTCCACCACCACCAGCTGCTTAACGTGCTTTGTTTCCCCTCACTCTTTGGCCGATGAGGATGATGATGTTGAAGAGAACAACAGTGATGCTGACACTAAAGTTGAGGGCCTCGATGACCGCGACCGTCATCGACTCAGGCAAAATCGACGAGGTATGAGTTAGTTACAAAGGGAGGTACGTGATGATGGTGCATTCACTAAAGTCAAGTTTATAATTTCTCCATTTGCTGGTAGATATGACCCTACCACATGTATCTAGAACTTGGAATGCTTTGAAAAGAGTTATGAGAGCTAGATTTGTGCCTTCATACTTTTCAGGTGATATGTTAAATAAATTGTAATGCTTAAAACAAGGCAATAGATCAGTAGAGGAATACTATCAAGAATTGCAAATTAGTTTATTGCGTTGTGCTTTGGAAGAAACTGAAGAAGCTAAAATAGCTAGAATTTTGGGAGGGCTTAACCAAAAAATTTAGGACATACTTGACTATAAGGAATACAATTCTGTTAACTATTTTTTTATCTTGCTTGCAAAGCTAAAAGGGAAGTACAAGGGCAACACATGAGAACAAAGAGTCATTTTGGGGGTTCTTCTACCAAACAAAGTACCGAAATAGCAAGGGCGCCCCTTCCATCTACACCAAGCCGAGGGCGCTCTACTTTTACTCCTATGCCCTTACATGCACCCAAAGCAAACAAAGCTACAACCGTTCAAACTCCCACCAAATCTGCTCCAACAAAGAGTTCATCTTCAGTTGCTTCCACTAGATGTACAAGGGACATTCAATGTCACAAGTGCAAAAGTTTTGGGAAATTCATGAGAGAATGCCCAAGTCGGCGAGCTCTCATTGTGAGAGAAGATGGTGAGTATACTTCAGCTAGTAAAATTAATGAAGAATATACACTTGTTGCAAATGATCATGTAGATGATGAGATTGACTTTAGTGATGAACAAGAAGAACGCTTGAGCGCTGAAGCTTCAAACAAGTACATGAACCTTATAGTGAAGCATGTGTTTACTGCACAAATGAAGAGTGCTGAACAAGACCAATGCCATTGTTCAATGAAACTTCTTATTTCATTCCCAAATTCATATCATGCTTATTTCTTTCTTGCTTGCAGGAAAGATCACCGTGTTGAGCACAGTTGATAACGACAAGGGTGTGGTGTAGTGATTGCAGGACAAACTTGGTCATTTCAATCAACTAGCCTCGTCATCAATGTCATATCAAAAAATCATAGTTATCATTCTCATCGAAAGATCGGGCCAAATCCCCTCATCAGTTGGTACCCAATGACATAATTTGTTCCAAACCAAGTTCGTCATCAAGGAACATTCGTGTCGTGTCATCATCAATGAAGAAAGTTGCAACAACTTGGCTAGCTTGGAGATGGTCGAGAAGCTTGGCTTGACTATAAGTCCTCATCCATGTACTTACTACGTCCAATGGTTCAATTCATGTGGTAAGTTAAAGGTAATCAAAACTGTGAGAGTACAATTTTTGCTTGGTTCATATCATGATTATGTTGATTGCAATATCATACCTATGCAAACATGCTCCGTACTTTTAGGTAGACCATGGCAAATTTGATAAGGATTCTACTCATCATTGTAGAACTAATCAATATACTCTCATGCATAAGAGTAAGAAAATTGTTTTACCTCCAATGTCTCCTTAAGCCATTATTAAAGATGAAATTGAACGATCTGAACGTGAGAAAAAGGAGGATGCTAAAAGTGAGAATCAGATAATAGCTAAAGAATACTTTGCACCTAAAAATAAAAAAACAAAAGAATCAAATACTAGAAAGAATGAAATTAAACTGAAAGGTGTTGTTCTATTAGCTACTAAATCTGATTTCAATGACTTGGAAGTGGAACATTCTTTTTTTGCTATGCCTTACTTTACAAAGATGCTTTATTTTCACTTGAGGATTTGCCCACATCTTTGCTTCCTTCTATCACTAACCTTTTGCAAGAGTTTAATGATGTGTTTCCATCTGAAATACCCTCGGAGCTGCCACCTATTAGGGGAATTGAGCATCTAATTGACTTGATCCTGGGAGCTTCTTTGCCAAACCGTACACCATATAAGACAAATCTGAAGGAAACTAAGGAAATTCAATGTCAAGTGTAAGACTTGCTTAACAAAGGGTATGTACGTGAAAACCTTAGTCCTTGTGTTATTCCTGTGATTTTAGTTCCTAAGAAAAACGGATCTTAGCGTATGTGTGTTGATTGTAGAGCGATTAATAATATCATTATTAGATATCATCATCCTATTCCTAGGTTAGATGATATGCTTGATGAATTGAGTAGCTCTACTGTTTTCTTTAAAGTTGACTTGCGTAGTAGATACCACCAAATTAGAATGAAACTTGGAGATGAATGGAAGACTGCATTTAAAATTAAGTTCGGGTTATATGAGTGGCTTGTGATGCATTTTGGTTTAACTAATACACCTGGCACTTTCATGAGACTTATGAATGAAGTTTTACGTGCTTTCATTGGTATATTTATGGTAGTTTACTTTGATGATACATTAATTTACAACAAGTCATTTGTTGAACATCTTGAACACTTATGTGCTGTTTTTATTGCTTTGGGAGATGCATGTTTGCTTGATAACTTTGAAAAGTGCACCTTTTGCATCGATTGAGTTTGTTTTCTCGGCTATGTTGTTACTCTATACGGAATTGAGGTGGATAAAGCTAAGATTGATGTAATACCCCAAAAGTGATTCGAGAGATAATCGATTAATTGGAGGGAAGGACCAAATAGAAAAGAGTTAAATAGGGATATTTAGAGGGGGAATTTCTGAAAAATTCTGGCAACCTGGGCCTGAGCCTTGGCCCAAGAGGTGGCTGGCCAAAAAGGGGGAGGCACCCCTCCCCCAAACCCTAGCCGCCACCCCCTTCTCCCCCTCTCCTCTCCCCTTGTGGCCACCACCCCCCTCTCTCCCTTGCGCCTCCCATGTCCAGCAGCACCTCCTCCTCCTCCCCTCTCCTCCATTGAAGCCCCTTCTACCGGTGAAAAAGATTTCCCTTTTGCTGCTGGCCGAGCGGAGTAAGGAGATCAATCGCAGCGAGGCGTTTGGATCCGAAGGAAGGGAAGAGGAAGGGGAAAAGGAAAAGAGAAGGAGTTCATGGGGTGTTCATCGTGATCTACAGCGGTTCTTCAAGGTAACCCCTACTTTCCCCCAATTAGATGCATATTTTAATCGTTGTAGCAATGTCGGTATTCTGGACTGCCAGGACAGATTGTGTTGGACGATCGCTTTGGGGTAGTTCCATGGGGTTTGAGCTCTGGACACCTCCTATAGTTTTGTAGAGGACGTCGCCATATTTCCGTGAAGTGCTAGAACGCATCGTTTGGACCTCTGTAGCAGAAGTTATGATTTTTTTTAGCGGAACTGTTCTGCAGATCGAGAGTTTTTCTGTCAGGTTTTGGTAAATTGAGTTGGGTGACTAGAAAACGGAAGAATTAGAGGAGCTCAGTATTATGACAGTTGTAGATAACTTCCTTAGCTTTCCAGAAAGGTCAAGAAATCATGAATCAGATACTCGTGCTGAAAGTTATGGTATTTTTAGTACTCTGTCCCGAGAACCCGACGTGAAATTGATGTTTTCAAAAATTGATGGGTGCGGGTAAAAGTTGGCCGATTCAGGGAGGCTCACCAACTAGGTTTAGTTGGGGAATTTGATTATCTTTCCAGAAAGTCTAAGAACAACTTATTTAAACTCCTGTACCAATAGATATGAATTTTTGAAGTTGACTGTCCACAGAGGGGGGCAACACGACCTGTAGGAATTGGGGATTGGAACCGAGTTAGACGTTTTTGCTAGTTCGTGATTGTTTTTACTTAATCTAAGGTCCACTACTGTTATCTTAGCATATATTATAATTATTTTTCAGGTGGTGGACTGGTCCTGGATACAATATGATTTATTTGCATTGTGAGCAATTGTGTGCCTATGATTGTGTCGAAGGCGTATATGGTAATGTTCATGGTTGTTTGAAAGTCATGAAATTCATGAGTGTGAATATTGTAGCATGAATAAGTTTTCCTTGTGCAAGGTTGTTGTGGATGCACATTTTTATTAAACTGAGACTTGCACACATATGCATCATGCTGGCTTATTGAAGTCTTGGTCATGTAATGACCAAGCATTTGAGGTCCCCGTCATGCTGATGGCGGGCTAAAGGTCCGCATGCTTGAAAAGCATGGGCTCAGGTCCCCATACTTGCGGAGTATGGGTAATTGGTCCCTATACCAGATGGTACAGGCATGGGTGTGTGTCGACGGATGCACACTTTGCATTACCGGTAAAATGCAAAAGAGAAAGAGATAAATATATTGTTGATCATATTGCATAGCATGATTTATATAAGTAATTGTTAGATGTTCTTATGAAATGGTGTTCATGTATGTTCTTGTTATCCTTTGTTATATTTGCTGAGTCGTTGGACTCACCCTTGTTGTTTGTTGTGTTTTAGGTACCTTTATGAGATCAGCATGCATGGGGAAAAGAAAGGATTAGTCTTGTTGCATATTGCACGATCAACTCATAATGGCAAGAAAGGAAAAAATTAAATAGTAGAAGAATGAATTACTTTAAGTATCTTTATGATCATTGCTTGCTGAAATTAAACTGCAATAAATGGATAGTATATTTAAGGTGTTCATGTTCTTTATCAAGATGCTAGACCTATGAATGTCCTAGTCACCTAAAGTCAATTTTGTTTAGTCTTGGTCGAAATACTTGTTGGATATCTATTCTTATTAAATTTGCTTATTGAAACCTCTGGCATAGATAACCATTCAGGGGAGGTTTTGCCGAAATTTTGTGAGATGTACTTAGTTATCCTTGTTTCATTACTAGTTTGGTAGCATTTCAGGCCATTGCATGGCTGAGGTGTTACAATTGAAGCTATAAAGAGTTGGCTGACACCACAAACAGTCACATAAGTGCGAAACTTTCATTGGCTTACTGGATTCTATCGCCGCTTTGTGAAGGATTTCAGCATCATCGCTGCACCACTTAATGAATTGACGAAGGAAGGTGTTCCTTTCAAAAGGGGACAAGCGCAAAAAGAAGTTTTCAACCTTCTCAAAGAAAAGCCTACAAATATACCATTGCTTTAACTTTCTGACTTTGGTAAGACTTTTGAACTTGAGTATGATGCTAGTGAAATTGGAATTGGTGGTGTGTTGATACAAGAAGGTAAACATGTTGCTTATTTCAGTGAGAAATTGAGTAGGCCTAGTTTGAGCTATTCAACTTATGATGAAGAATTATATGCTCTAGTTCAAACTTTAGAAATATAGCAACATTATTTATGGCCTAAAGAATTTGTTATATATTCTGATCATGAATCTTTGAAGCATATTAGAAGTCAATCTAAACAGAACCATAGACATGCACATTGGGTTGAATTTATTGAATCTTTTTCTTATGTTATTAAACATAAGAAAGGGGGGAAATGTGATTGCTGATGCTTTGTCTAGACGGTACACTTTGTTGTCTCAACTTAATTGTACAATTTTGGGCATAGAGATTATAAAAGATTTATATGCTTCTAATGATGAATTAAAAGATGCCCTATCCAAATGTAAAGATGGTAAAAGCTGGAACAAATTTGTTTTTAATGATGGTTTCTTATTTAGAGCTAACAAGTTATGCATTCCAGCTAGCTCTGTTTATCTTTTGTTGTTGTTATAGGAAGCGCATGGAGGAGGATTAATGGGACACTTGGCATCAAAAAGACATAGGATATCTTCACTGAACACTTCCATTGGCCAAGGATGAGGTGCAACATCGAGTGCTATCCTTCACGATGCACTACATGCCAAAAAACTAAGTCACGACTGAATCCATATGGCTTATACATGCCTCTTCCTATTCCTAGTGTTCCTTGGGGGATACTTCTATGGATTTTGTTTTAAAATTGCCTAGGACAAAGATGATGAGGGATAGCATTTTTGTTGTAGTGGATAGGTTTTCTAAGATGGCACATTTTATTTCTTGTTATAAAAGCGATGATGCTACACATGTTGTTGATTTATTTTTCAGGAAGATTGTTCGACTACATGGTATGCCAAAGACAATTTTTCAGATCGTAATGCGAAGTTTCTTAGTCACTTTTGGATGACACTTCGGGGAAACTTCAGACGAAGCTGCTGTTTTCAACTACTTGTCATCCCCAAACTGATGGACAAACTGGGGTCGTCAACTGTATCTTGTCAACAATGTTGAGGGCCATTTTGATGAAGAACTTGAAGATATGGGAAGAATGTCTACCTCACGTGGAGTTTGCCTACAATCGCTCGCTACATTCAACCACAAAGACCAGCCCTTTTCAGGTAGTATATGACTATAACCCTCGTGCTCTAATTGATTTGTTAACTCTACCATGTTCGAAGAGGGTAAATTTAGATGCTGAGAAACATGCTGAATTTGTTCTTAAATTGCATGAAGCTATTAAAGAAAACATAGAGCGTATGAACGAGAAATATAGGGTTTCTGGTAGTAAAGGTAGAAAGGAAATAATTTTTGAACCTGGTGATCTAGTTTGGTTGCATTTCAAAAAAGATAGATTTCTATAATTGAGAAAGTCTAAGTTGATGTCTAGAGCTGATGGTCCTTTTAAGATTATTGAAAAGATTAATGATAATGCATATAATCTTAATTTGCCTATAGAGTTTGGGGTTAGTCCCACATTTAACATTGCAGAATTGAAGCCATACCTGAGAGAAGAAGATGAGCTTGAGTCGAGGACGACTCTAATTCAAGAGGAGGAGGATGATGAGGACATCACTTCCTTGGATACACACAACACTCATCTACAAGATGATATGCAAGGAACTATGACGAGGGCACACACATGCAAGTTGAATTATTAGGTGAGCTCGTTCCTAGGGATGTATAATTCAGCTTCTAAGAATGAGTTGCTGCCTGATGCTTGTGATGTGATTGTGCTTAGGAATATGGGCAAGGACCAAGGAGAGGTACATAGAGTAACAGATGTATTTGGGATGAACAGTAGAAGTTACAACGTCACTTTGAGGTTAGGACGACCAAGAATGAAAGCTAGACATGTTGTAGAATCCAGTTCGACCTTTGAAAACAGCGCTAACTTCAAACGAGTATAGAAGATGCATACGGAGTCCAATGAGGTGATCTTGGACTTGTTGGAAAGATTTTGATATTCTCTTTCCAATGGTTCTAGTCTCATCTCAACTCTACTTAAGCATAGTGTAATCTATAAAACAAATATGAATCAGTTCCAAACCTAGACCCTGGGCCTTGTATCGGTTTGAGCCCAACTGGAGAGTTGTACTGGGGTGTTTCCCCACTCTCACAGACATACCCCCACATCCCTAGCACCATAAAAACTACTAGGGATGATACTTTTAGGGTTTAGGCTTGTTTAGATTGATTTTTCATTCACAAAACATCAGTTGTGTACTTGTGTCTACTAGACCAACTCCGGCAACTTCAGGCCTCTCCATTGTTCAATGAAACTTTGTATTTCATTCACAAATTTAGATCGTACTTATTTCTTTCTTGCTTGATTCTCGATTGCTTGCAGAAAAAAATCATCTGTGTTGGGCACGGTTGGTAATGACAAGGGTGTGGTGTAGCGATTGTAGGACGGACTTGGTCATTTCAGTCAAGTAGCCTCGTCGTTAATGTCATATCAAACAATTATAGTTATCATTCTCATTGGAAGATCGGTTCAAATCCCCTCATCAATATGAGTCTTAGGACGCTAGAAGGCACTCCTTGTCTTAAGAAGATAATCATAACGCGGTGGTTGTTAGAACTGGTAATGTAAAAGCTTCGTCATAAACTCTCTAATTGGGTATTGATGGTATCACGTGATATGTATACTATGGTGGGATGTTTATGTTATGTAGGTAAAGTGTGCAACCTCTGTAAAGTGTAAAACTACTAGAATAGCCATGTCCATGGTCATTGATGACTTGATGAATCCTCCAACTTAGTAGTCTTATGATTCATAAAATGGTTTTTTGGGAAGGTATGGATGGAAAATCCGTGCACTGTATGTTCGGCAAGGTTATCATTGTTGTTTCAAAATTCTAGTGTAGCAAGCCACTTGTTATAAATTATGCAATTTATGCTTTATTATTATTTGGTCTATCAAATTCAAATGATGTTACAACTTCTGTTTGCAATCTATTATTTCTTATCTCAACTAAAAGCATGTTTCACTAATTGAACTAGACTAGATAGCTACCTTTGACTCAGTTTACATACTATATAACTTTGCTATAAAGTCTTACAGAGTACAATTAATTTTCATGCTCGAGGTTGCTTGTTGAACATATTTGGAGGATGCAGAAGAAGACCCACCTTGCAGATAGTTTTACGTAGCAGGTTTTGGCGATGGAAACACTGATTTCAAGGGTTCTGCCTCAGTCAGTTGCCTATGGATATGGGTTGAGGCATACTTGCTAGATTTTGGTGCCTCTTTTATTTCTGCTTCTGCTGAACTATTCCCATTGTAATTCTATATGGCTGATTGGCCCATGTATTGTAAACTTCACTGTATAGGTTTATGTCAATTCAATACCTACATACACTACCTTGTTTTAAATTTTTTGTGTATAGATGTAATATGAATGTTGTTGAATGTGTGTGCTAGCCACTGATTATGGAAATAGCATGGTAAACACATAGGGTTCCTAATGCAAATTCTGGATCCCGACACTGGTAATGGCGGTGACCACATAGGCACCGAGAAAATAAACATGGATGATTCATTTGGGAAATTGGTCATGGGATTGATCTTGATCATTGGTTACTAGTTATATTTGTTGCATGATGCATGTTTATGCTAATATGAGTTAAGTTGTGAAGAATTTATGCCCAAAAATGATCTCTTGTTTTTGGATGTGAAGGTGGCTTGGAGTTAATGATTGGCAGTGATGAGGAATATTCAGACTTGGTTAGGAAAGCCAGGGTCCAGCATGATCAAGCATGCTAAGTGAGATGGCTGAGCTCGAGCAAGGTCCACATGGAAGACAAGGGAGGTTGAAGGCAACGTTCAAGTGGTGGGTTGAGTCAAGTGGCTTCATCAGTTCAAGTGAAGCACGGTTCGATGGGAACCGAAGCCGAAGAGACTTACCAACACAAGGGAAGCTATTGATCAACCTACGCATGGCAAGCATGGCAATTGCTTGCAAGCTAAGATGAAACCCTGATCAAGAAAGAGTATTTTGGTAGTTGGGCAAATACCGGACTTGAGGCGTTGATCAAAAACCACAGTGCAAGGATGGCATAAAGAGAAGTGGTTTGGGTCAAGAAGTAGTTGAGAAGCTTAGTCGATCAAATGTATATTTCATAGCGTGTATGGATATGTAAATGCTTTGAGAAGCGTGCATGAGTATCCCGATTGGCTTAATGGATGTGAACCATTAGGGTTTTTGCTGGATATATAAGAGTAGGTGGACGTAAAGACTAGGGGATTGAGAGAGAAATTGCTAGGGTTTCACTTCATCCCTTCCTAGACATGAGTGAGAACTTGGGGGAGTAAAGGGTGGTGCTTTGGCTGCACCTTACGATCATCCATGTCCCTATAAACCTCATCATCTATTGGTAAAAGATCAAATCTTTTGCCTCTAATTGTTGTTGTTTCTGAGTTTTGGCCTTCACGATGACTTGAATCAGATTTTCTTTCTTCCTTCTCTATTTATTGGCCTTGCTGTGATCAAGGACCTGTAAGTGGTAAAGATGATCCTAGTTGATCACTTCTTACCTATCTAGATCACTTCTAAAGCAAGAGTCAAGAAGTTGTCCAGTTTTTGGCTAGTTTTGAGCAATCTAGTGGAGATCTTGGTATAGTAGTTTTTATTTGGTTCTTGGCCTAGGCAAGCTTGCTATAATGTGTGGGAGTTGATTTGGATTGATCTTGTGCTTAGAAACCCAATTTTGGTGCAATCTTGTAAATTTCGAGAAAAATGTAACCCGAGTTTGGCCAGTATAGCTTAGGTTGCTATAGTAACTAGCTTTTAAATAATGTATTTTTTCAAGATAGGGTATACAGGAAGATTGTAGTAGACACTGTACCGAGTTCAGTTATACTGGCCAAAATCACATACGACTATTTTTCTCTACGTATTATCTCTCGTAGACAATTAAAATTCAAAAACCATAATACCAAAGCCACAGCCCAAACATCACCGTTTTGATTATGAGCCTTCTAGGCATCATGGCTACACGGAGAATGGATTGCGGCTACTAACACAAGTCCGTCGATTACTCGATTTACTACTGGCTGCTACATCATGCCTACATGCAAAAATATTCTCACCAATAGGGGTGGAAAACGGTAACGGATAATTCGTTTTATCCGATATTCGTATTAGAGAAAACGCGAATGTAGCAAGCAAAATCCATATTCAAAAATGTTCAGATTTGTATTCGAGAATATTCATATCCGTATTTGAGAATATTTGTATTCGTATTTCTATTCGAGAATATTCGTATTCGAGACTATTCGATTCGTATTCGATCCATTTTTAGAAACTATGAAAAATTCATACAAATTTTGTGATTCAAAATTTGAATTTAGGTGGTTCAAAACCGGTAACCAGTCAAAAACCGGTGAAAAATCGGCAAAACCTCTAGGAATCCGTTTTATCCGATATTTGTATACGAGAAAATCCGTATTTGAAAATATCCGTATTCGTATTCGAGAATATTCGTATCCGTATTTGAGAATATTCGAATTCGTATTTGTATTTGTTTTAAAAATATGAATTCGTATTCGTATTTAAAACTATTCGATCACATCTAATCCGTTTCCACCCCTACTCGCCAATAAGTGAGAGAATGGCACTCCAAATGGAATGCCGTATCTCTCCCCACTTCATGGTTGAGAAGCACACAGACCAATTTGGGGGATTTGATCCCGACGTGCTTGAGGAGGTGTTTTTGCCAAAGATGACAGGGAGGTTGCACTGTGAGGCAGGGGCATTTAAAACGCATTGGTGGTGTTCCCATGATTCAATATATTTTTCAGCGGCACCAATGTTTTCACCATCATTGACAATCTTGCAGCAGCATCTAACAGAAAACATTGCCACTTGAAGAACTTGCAGGAGTAAATGTGCGGAGGATTGATGCATCATCTTCCTCTTTCCAATTAATCTTTGGGACTTCTTCTTTTCAACTTTTAAAAACTACCTTTTAACGTTTCTACAATAATTACCTTTTAAATAGAGTGTCTTTCAAGGTGACATTTATAAATTGATTGTAGCACATATTATAATGATTTTATTTATATCAGTCAAAACCATATGTAAGTTTCTATTACTCCATAATCTCTTTCACAAACAGCTCAAAAGTCATAAACCGTACCTAAAAATCCATAAGCTAAAATCAAAAATAACATACCCTTTGTTTAATTTCTTGTATCAAGATGAAGACGTTAGACTTGGAGATGCACGTGTCTTACTACTGGCCACTACTTTGAGATGGATGTGTCTTGCTACTGGCCACTTCCACATGCGGAGGGTCTCAAAAACAGATCCACGTGCTGAGGAACTTTCTCACTGGAAGAGAGAACTGCAATTCCTGAGATTGGGTGCCGTCTTCATATGGTAGACCGATTGACCAAAGGAATATCAATGGCAGAAATATTAGGATCCGCTGTTTCAAGTGATACATTAAATAAACTGTAGGACTGAAAGATCAAGCTTCAATTAAATTAGTTTTGGTGTTAATAACAACTATTTTTATATTGTGTTGGTGATAATGACAAATGTTCATATGAGACTAATATATTTGTTTAACTATATGTTTCCCGAGTGCCATAATCCAATTTCCAGAAAGTTATTGTTTGATATAGTGTAAAGTATGTAACTGGAGCAAAATGTGAAAAAAGGCCAAGGCCTTGTTCCTCTATGCTCTACCTTTTGTCTATTGCAGTCATAAAACTGCTCGAGCATTTTCAACTTACAGAAAATATTGATTTTACCAGTCCGCATCATTTCACAGTTTTCCCTTGCTTACTGGTTCATCTCCTCTATTTATTGAGAGATATTCCTCTATATTATTGAGAGATATTGTGCTGTCCTTTTCAGATGTTCTACAAGCAGGCGAAGAAAACAAACCAGTGTTGTACCATACTTTAAACTCTGGTCCTTTCAGTCATGTTTGCAAGACTCCAGGTTAATGCTGTTCCCAACATAATATCTCAATTCTGTCAGAGTTCATCTTTTCACCTTTTTGTTCTATGTTATATACTAAGTGGCTGAACTATTATTTACTAAGCGGTCTATCGAATATTTGCACTATCTAACTATATGTGATTCTATTATTTATTTGTATATATGTACTTATTTATTCTCTCATTCTTCATAGATGGTTCATTATATTTATTTCGTCTTCTTGTATATGGCTAATAATCAGGAGGAAGAATTAGAGAACCAAGCAATTTACTTATTGCTGCATCAATATTAAGATATTTTCGGTTTCTCAGTTCCTTATAAAAATTCATTAATTTCTGATTTGTATCTTTATTACATATATAAATATATCGCCATATCGATGTTTTTGAAAAAAAATAGCAAAATTTGCAATATCGTTGTATCACGTATCCGTATCTGTACCAAGGTATCAAGGCAACATAGGCAGAAACTACAAGAGCTGTTGCCCAAAGTGACAAGTGCATCATCCTTCAAGAATGCCAGAGTGCTTGCTAGCAAAGGGCACTGGTAGGGATGGAAACGAATTAGATACGATCGAATAGTCTCAAATATGAATACGAATCTATATTTGTAAAATGAATACGAATTCGAATATTCTCGAATACAAATAAATGTCGTAACGGATACAAATTCGAATCGAACATGCACTTAATTCGGTCGAATACGAATATCCTCCTACAATTTCTATAACAAATCTCGGTACAATAAATTCCTAGAGGTTTTGCCGGTTTTTGATCGGTTACCAGAACAGTTACCAGTTTCAAACCGCCTAAATTCAAATTTCGAATCATAAAATTCCGAATCACATACGAAACGGATCGAATAGTCTCGAATATAAATACGAATGTGAATACAAATATTCTCAAATACGGATACGAATATTCTCAAATACGAATAGAAATATTTTCGAATACGGATTTTACTTACCATATTCATCTTTCTCTAATACGAATATCAGATACAATAGATTATCCATTACCATTTTTCACCCTAGACACCGTTGGTGTTCTCATAGCTCCATGTATATGTCAGTGGAACCAGAGTTTTCGGTCCCACCGCCAACGCTAGAGCAGTTGTACGTGATGGAAAATTCCGAGAGACCGGTGCACTACTCGCAGAAGTAGAACAAGCAATAAGAGATACAATTTTCTTTTTGACTATATCATTTGCACTTAGTTATAGCCTTGTAGGTCTTGGAACTCCAATTATACTTTTATTATAAATGCTTGCAAAACCGTTGGCTGTGCGTCTGCATATTTTTGTTGAATTGCTGTAGTGTATCCTCCTGGCTCTAATGATGAATAAAATGTTTCTTCCATACAAGTATAGGCTATTTTCTATTAGTCATTCTTTTTGTACCTGCACAACATCTAAATACATTCATGTCCTGAGATTTGTATTAAAGAAATCAGCTGTGGGAAATGCTAAGTACAGGCCAACGTTAACATAAAACACCCCCGTTTAAAAAAAGTAGCCGAAATAGTTAATTTCTAGCTCCGGACTTCAACATGGTCTCCAATGCAACCTTTTCGCCATTTAAATTACATGATAGAAAAGTTACTAGTAGTGTGCCCGTACTAATGCTACGATAAAATACAAAATAAGATAAAATTTGTAAAAAATAAAACGAACAATCAGATTCATTAAGATTCACGTCTCATTAAGATTCAATTTATGTAAGTTTTTCATCTACTTCGATTCTCAAACCTATTAGCAAACAAAGGTTAAAGCCAATTCAAGCATCAATTAATGGAAATTATGGTTTCATAATCAACTTTGCATAATGAATCAATGCATTCACTTTTTAGTCTGTTTATTCAATAATGATTGAACATCCCATGCAATTCATGATACATGCTTAACAGATGTCAAAGCATTTGAACAGGGGTGGGGCAAAGCAATCCATTCTACATGCAAGAGGTCAATATTGGACAGAAGGCCATACTTGCTTCAAGTTGATGGACGGAAGATAGCCATTGATCACAATGACAGTGAAATCAGTCAAGGTGGTGGAGGCAAAATCCTCGAGCAACTTATAACAGAATAAAAACATGGATTGGATAAGTATCAAACCAAGAAAACAGCATATTCCGATGGCAATATTGTCATATCAAAGATGTTTAATTAGGGTACCCATAAAGAGCCATAGCCTTCAAACTCATCATAGTCAAGAATTGGAAGGGCCTATGACTGAAATACTCGAACATATGTTTGAGGCAAAATTGTTTGCAGACATAGCATTACTTTCTGGAAAGAAAGCTTCTCAACTGTTTTGACATCAGATAAAATGGAAATATAAATATGTAATGATAAATTTCAAAAAAAAATATAATGAGTTATTACAATTGAAAAATGACACATTTAGAGGATTCATGAAGTAGGTTTTAGGACCAACTCAACAATCAGGTTCCTGGTTTGTGTATGTTTCCGGGCTATGATTTGAATGTTTTGTACATTGTAATAAAGCCAAAAACAAGGTGGAAGAGATATACGATTCAGCAGGAAAAAAACTATAGTCCAGAAAGATTATTGTGCAGAACACAGTTCATAAATATAAAGCTGTTTGTGCCAACCATATCAGTACAACTCTACAACACCAGTTAAAGATTAAGCTCGTATGTGACTACCGACATGAGCTAGCTCCAATCTATGACATATTCAATCATCCAAATACCAAAGTTGGCAAGTTCAGTGTTCAAATATTTCACGTCGCACAGGAGAACAATATACGCTTCGATGAAAAACCCATAGCATCATGAATCATAACTACCATGGCTTCTCTTCCTCCTTGATCTGTCCGATGAAAGATCCTCCTCACTGCCTCTTGATCGACTCCTCCATGCACCAGAGCTCAAATCCCTAGTGTCTTGATCTCAGGTATTCACCACATATGGCAGCCTTCCATCTTGTCAAAGCAACAAACTCACATGTTATCTAAAGAACAGGAAAAAAACAATTTTAGCTTATGAGAGAGTTGCATATCAGCATATGGAAACATATTTATTGCTTTAACAGCTGGAACAATATCTAAGGGTGAAGAATTCTCTGATACATAAGAAAGAATTCACAAGAATGCTTTTCAGTCTACCAATCGTGCTCATATAACACAGTGCTTGAGGAGTAAAATAAAGCAATGACCTGCTTTCCAGCAAAATACCGCCCATTCATGCTGCTGTAGGCAAGAAGAGCTGAATCCAAGGATTTATAATGCACATATACGTTTCCTCGAAGATGGACTGATCCATTTCTACATACCTAAAATAATATTTGGATTAATTTCTATGGGAACATAAGACAAATTCAGTGGAATAGATATCCTTCAGAGATTTGAAGAATAAATAGTAAAGAGATTCTGAATTTAGTGATCTGTTGACCTGCAAATTAAATGCTTAGGCCAAGTTATGCAACTTGAAGAAACTTCTAGTGTATAGCAGGGTTTCAACTCCCAACGTGGAGTGGGATTTAGAAAACCACACTGTTTATCATTTAATTTAAATTTCAAATTTAGATTTCTGATTCCCAGTGTTAGCCACAAGGGAACCACCGGTAACCAATGGTAACAATGCAAGAACTGTTTCTGAATCAACCTCTGAACTCTGAAGGAAGCCACAGCCATGCAGAAAACCTCTGTTTTTGTTGAGGAAATGTAGAACAAATTGTTTCATAAAATAAAAAACAAACAAACTGCATGCACACGCAGAACATTTTCCACATGATGGCCGCAAACTACATCAGATGATCCATTTGATGCATGTGACTGCAAGAAAACATGGATGGGCACAAATGCACAAGTAACCTGCAATGGCCCATATCCACAAATTAGTAGAGGGATACAAGCTAGGGAGCATAAATAGATATGTACTCATGTACAGCTGAAGCTTCTATTGTAGATGCATATACTAAATGCAGATGTTCTGGGCTGCAAAAATTTGCGTGTCATGCTGCACATGGCATATAGTTGCAGCTCAACGTGCAATAAAATAACTCATTTATTTCGCAGAGCCGGATAGCTTTGAAAAGCAATCAAGTAATCAAGATGTGGGAAACTTACATTGCTATTAAGCTTTCCATGTTAATGAAAACATCACCGATTATTCCAGAGAATCTATTATAGCTGAAGTTCCTGCAACAAAGATTTCAGATCAATCAGTTGATTCTGCAACCAAAATTTTTAGTAGGAGGTGTTCCAATAGACAAAAATGCACTCACAGATATTTCAGGGAGTGCAACCATGGCAATGACGGTGGTATACTCCCCTCGAACTTGTTGGCTGCTAAATTTCTGCAAGAGAACACCATACCATGGTCACATCATTCATAGTTCATAGTTAAGTATTTAACCCAATTCAAAGGGGATAGCCAAAAAGGGAAAAGAGAATGTACAAGTATTCCACACTTGGGGGCAAAGTGCGAGGATTTCACCAAAGAATGTTGTTAAAGCTAACATCCCTACCATCATCATGCAGAAAAAGGAGCAGAAACCAAACATTGAATCAAGAATGGCACAATCATGACCAGTCAACAGATTTCACAAATTTTGTAACAAGAAGCTCACAGCTCTTTCAACGAGTGGAACTTGAGCAGCTCTGGGCCAAGCCACCCGCCAACCCCGAGCCCACTAATATTTCTGCATGTGAGTAACAGAACAGCAAAATGCTCAATTTAATTAATCATCCCTATAAATTGCAGGCAAAACTGATCGGTAAGGTAAGAATTAACTGAAGAATTACATAGCAACAACGGACGAGCCCTTGCAAAAGATACCGTGCCACGGTCCACGTTCACCGCCCCCACCGCAGGGGTCTCCACCCTGGAATGTCCACCCAGAAAGCGACGAGGTCGGCGACTTCAATGTGTGATATAATTCCCAAAGCCCTATTGCTGTGAAGTAACCAAGAACAGCAACAAAACAAACACAAGGCAGCGAACCCGTTAGAACCTACTGCTTTCAAACTTCAGAGCGGCAAGATACATACACAAACAACATGATTGCATCACACGCAGCATTGCACAAAGGGGAGTACTTTACAAGCACACAAGCATGCAGACTCTTAATATGGCACATAAGCACCTTCATCAATGCAGCTCAACATCGAACTGCAGTGTGGCATTGGGCGGAATAGTTGGAGGTGAACCGGATTCACCGTAAGCCAAATCAGGAGGAATGGTGAAAACAGCATTTTCCCCTTACTTCATGGTCTTGATGCCTTGATCCCAACCCTTTATTACTTGACCTGGACATAAGTTGACAGAAGTCACTGAGCATTGAACGGACACTATAACATGCAGTATCACCATCGAGAAACATAAAACAAACTTGTAAATTGTCAAATTACAGGCAAGACTGGAATGAGAATAAAGCAAAATTATCTCCAAACTTGAATTTACACAATCATCAGCAAATTTTCTCAACCACTACGGTCCATTCTACACCAAATAAAATCGAGAAGTGGTGCAGCTACATGAATCTACAGCTAACTAACAACTTGTTCACCTGAATGGTGACAACACCAGCACAACAAGAAGCTAAAATGCTCCTGGGGAGTGGTATAAATGAGCAGCCCTGAGTCTAAAGAGATATCAGCCCACATGCGCATTAAAAGGCTCCAGGGCTGGACAACATCAAGGTTCATTTCCAGAGCATCGGACCGGTTACGAAAAGCCGGACTCCACCGGTACGCATGAGCCACGAAACTAAGGGATGTTTTGTTAGAATCATTTCAAATTGAGAAGAATATAAGGTATAGAATTAGAAGGTTAAGTGTGACAACATTTCGAACCATGACTGGAATTTAGCAGAAAACAGTAAGTGGAGCTCTGGGCATAATCACATCATTTATGAGACATCTGTATCTAAAATGAGAACGCAGAAAACAAAAAAAAAACTTGACAAGAGAAAGAAATGCACCTTGTCCCAACTTGAACTTGAACGGTGTCCTGCGATCACGGCTTGAATCAAACTTTGTTCCATCAAGGAGCGTACCCGTGTAATGCACTGAAACATCAACACAAGGGCATGTCAGCGCAAATGTACTAATCTGCATTCTTGCACAACAAGATGAAGCTATCTAAATATCACCAATTACCAGCATGGCGCAATAAATTTCCCCTAAAACCCAATAAAGCATACAGCAGCAGCAACAACATTATAGGTGACGACCCTATATTTTCTTCCCATAGAAATTCACAATGTTGCAATACAGTAGCGATACCCAAAAACTATGCTTAAACACATCAAAGCCAAAACTACCCTAATGTCCCATAAGCAATTCGAACTTACAAATGGCAGCATAAGAGAACTGAACTACAAATTTCTACTAATCCACCACTAACTCTGCATCCCACAATGAACCATCAAAACCCAAAGCAAGGCATGGACCGGATCAAACGGAAACACATAACTATCTACGGATTTGAGAGGAGGCAGGAGCACGGGTACCTTCGACCTCGTCGCCGACCTCGGGGGTCTCCCACCCCTCGCCCTCCTTGAGCAGCTTCTTCTTGAGGCCCTGCTTCCCGACCTCCTTCTCCTCGCCTACCTTCATCACCGGTCCGTCGTCGCCGCCGCCGGTCGCCCATCCCGTCGTCGCCCATCATCATGTCGTCGCCGCTGGCCGCGGGATGTCGAAGTCTTCGTCCATGGCGGGCGGGTGAGGTGTGCGGCTAGGGATCTCGGCCGGATCCGGCGGGAGTCGGCTGGCGGCAGCGATTGAGACGCTGCGGTGCGGATGACAACTCGGCCTCATTGCGGACCGCGGCGGCGCGCCTCCCCGTCCGAGCGGTGGCGGTGGAGTCGGCCGGATTCACGGCGAGAGGCGGCTTGAGCGGAGAGACGGCCGGATCCGGCGGGCGGCGGTCGGCGCGACCGAGAAGGCCGGATTCGGGTGGTCCATCCAGATCCGATATGGATGTAGTGAGAGCACGAGGAGGGCGCGGGGTGGAGACGGGTATAGGAGGCGGCGGCGCGCGGGTGGGGGGAGGAGGCGGCGGCCTCGGCGCGAGGTGGGAGGTGGGAGGCGGCGGCGCGGGTGGGGCGGAGGAGGAGGCGCGCGCGGTGGGGCGGAGGAGGAGGCGGATTAGATCTGGGCGAGCGGGCGGAGGAGAAGCGCCGGGGGGGGCGGAGGAGGGCGGTGGCCGGGTAGGGGTGGAGGCGGCGCGGCGGCGGGTGCGATGGCGGATCTGGCGAGGCGGAGCCGCGAGGCGCCGAGGCGAGGCGAGCGGCGCAGCAGCGGCGCGCGCGAGCGAGAGAGAAGGCAGCGGCGCGGCGGGGAGCGGAGGGGAGGAGGAGGCGGCGGGGTGGTGTGGGGAGGAGAAGACGGCGGCGCGGGGGGTGGGGGGAGGAGGAGGCGGTGGCGCAGGGGGTGGGGATGGGGGGAGGAGGCGGCGAGCGGGGGAGGCGGCGGTGGAGGAGGAGCGAGGGCGGAGCGGGGAGTGGGAGATGGGACGCGGCGCGGGGGGTGGGAAGCAGCGTCTCGGGCAGAAATTTCGCGAGGTGGGGGAGCAGAGAGAGAAGAGGTTCAATGATGTGCATGATCCAAATAATTTTGGCCTTAGGATCTTCAATGAGTAAGAGAAAAAGGCTTGAGGGGAGATCCAGGCCATTCATTTGTATGAAGTTGGAACTCTTTGGTACACAAATCTGGGTGGATTTAGATTAGGCATGACTGTGGGGGTGGTTGAGGGGGTGGATTTAGTAAAGAAAATTTTGGTGTATTATAGAGTAGGGTAGATTGAAAAGATAATTACATGAAAGTATTTTTGATAAAAAAATTACTAGTTTAATTTTTATGTGATAGATCTAAATACGTTTATGTAGAGTTGTAGTCAATGTTTTAAAATTTTACCGAAAATATAATGACAGGAAAGTATTCATGATGAAGGATCTACTAGTATAATTTTCATGATGAAAGTATTCTTTTTTCTGCAATTGAAAAGGGAAAGAATTTTAGATGATTTTGTTCATAGATTGCAAAATTGGAAACCACAAATTGAGTGGCACCATGAAAACTCTCTTGCTTTGGTTATGAAAAATATCCAAGAAAATTTGTAGATTACTTTTTAATTTGCCCAACCACTGTTTTAAAATTTCAAGTCCAAACTTAATCTATTTTTAAATGAAAGTCATTATTCACAACAAAATTATCTCTTTTTTGTTTCTTCTAACATATTTTAACTTCAAAGTTGAAACTTTAAAGGATGCTACCACACTCTCAGTACACTACACATCTACTTTTTTTTTTTTTTGAATTTTCAAATTAGCTTAGCTAGAGTTCAAACCAAATGGGTTTCGAGCCCATCCTAGGTTCGTGACCAGGATAGTGTCTCACAACATTGATTGCCCTATACGATGGCCTCCTGCTGACATAGTTGTCGACTCGAGGGAGCGCGGGACCCTTGCCCAACAGGCTGCATAATTGAAAACCACAATTTGAGTGGCAACATGAAAACCCTCTCGTTTTGGGCATGAAATAAATATGAAAAATATCCAAGAAATGTTTTAGATGTACTTCTTAGTTCACCCGACCTATGCATATAAATTCAAGTTCAAGCTCAGTCTATTTTTAGGGGAAAAAAAGTTACTGCTCACAACAATTTCTACTTTTAGAAAAAGATACTATTTACAACTTCTCTCTTTTTTCTTCTAACATATTTTCATTTTAATGTTGAAACATTAAAGGGCGCTACAACACTCAGCAGACCACGCCTACTTTTTTTTTAAAAAAAATCAAATTGGTTTAGAACTCAAACCAAAAGTATTTGTACATTTACATTCTGTGCGTGGTTTCCACTAGAAATACTGCTTTGTTCATGTCACCCATTTCCACGAAGAGGCAGCAGCAATCTTCTCACGTCTCATGAGAGGAACACCCACACGTCACCTTCCAATCAAGCCTCTATAGTCATATTTTCCGAGTGAAGGAATGAAGGGGGAAATGTCTGCAGTTTGTTGATTTTAAACACGATTACAACGCCATTGCAGAGACAGACACGGTCCTGTCCACATGTCTACTTCCCTGGTACAAAAGGCAGGTAATCCACTCCACAAGTCATGAGAGGAACACCCTACCATCAGCTTGGCGTGAAAGGGAAATATGAGGGTGCTTTCTTTTTCACTTATAATTCATGATTTAGCTTATGTTATAGTAAATAGCTTTTAAATAATACTTTTTTTAAGGCGGAGTCAACAAGAATATTATAGTAAAAAGTGTATTAAGTTCAGTTGTACCGGTCAAAATCACATGTAACTATTTCTCTCCGTGTACTGCCTCTCCTGAACAGTCAAAATTCAAAAATTTAAATCTTAAGACACAGTCAAAAAAATCCACCTCGAATCTTTGAAAAATCCAAGATGTCCATAAGTACTCCTTGGAGGGGTTAGAGTAAAACGCACAAGTTCTCCCTACCAGGCTACCACCACTTTGCTTAGAGAAAAAAAAGCGTAGGTGCCACTTTGAGTGTCTAATGGCAGAAATAGTTGGCTCAGCAGTTGTCGGCGAGGCAGTGAGTAGATTATCATCTTTGGTATCATCGGACCGAAGCAACCGTGAAAGCGTGGAAATCAAAGCTGAGAGATTGGAGATGGCAGTGCTAAAGATCCACAGTGCTCTTGCCATCTCGGAACAATGGCATACCACCCACACCCCGTTGCTCCAATGGAAGGCGAAGCTAAAGCGCGTGGCAAAGGAAGGCGATGAGATCTTACACGCTCACAAAAGGCAAGCCTTGCAAAGCAAAGAGGGTAGCAGTAGTACAACAACTGCGACCTTCAAAAAACGCATCATTCAAGCAGCCAAACGTTTCATGCCTTTCAGTTGCAAAGATGATGACATGATAGACACTACAGTGCAAAGATTTGAGAGGCTAGCAGATGGAACTGATAGCTTTTGCAAGTTTGTCGAATCTGGTGGTCATCCGAAGAAGTCCATGTTTTTGCCACCAATCACTCCAGGATCATTGCTTGCTGGAAAATCAATGGAGTCCTATCTACGAAGGGGAAACACAGATGCACATATTTTGGTATGTCCCCGTCAGAATCCTCAAGTTGACAATGGATTGGAGGCCTGTTTCATGTTCTATTATGAAAATGATGTGATGTGGGAGAAAAACTTGAAGATGATCTTTTGGTTCCATCTCTCGGAAGCTACTGACATCTTGGGAACTGCCATGAGCTGCTTGGACCTCTTGCCTCCCCAATTCAGTGCTGCGTGTGCAGCCATCAAGGGATTGGTTGCTCAAATGACAGAGCAAGGCACAGAGTATTCAAATCCATCGGTGATGTCGAGGTGGTGGTGTCACCGTTTGCAGAGTGGTCATTATGTTCCTTTTGAGCCATCTAAGTGCAATGGACATACAGATGTCGGATCGCTGTTGCCTGACCCTGTCATTCATTTTGGCGCCCATTGCTACGTTTCTCCGCTCATCGACAAATCCTCCTTGCCTACAAATGATGGTCTTCCTCTTGAGTTGGCATGCCATATATCTCGCCGCCTCGGGCCTGAGAAGCAATGCAATCAATATGAGCAGGTTGAGCCACATGTAGTTGGTGAGATTCTGCCCAATGTTACAAATGGGTTCTACCACAAGGGTAGACAGGCATTGCAGAACAGTAGGCATCTGTGGTGCCCGCAAAATTTGACATTCTTGTCAGTCAGTCCGGTGCTCTCGCAACCATTGACGTTGTCGAAGGTGTACCTAATGGAGAACTCTGGTACCTTAGCTAACTCAAGCAGAGGTAGCCAGCAAGAAAACATTGCCGGAACAAGTCAAGAGCACACAGTTTGATATGAAATCATGTTGAATTTTCTTCAGGGCGGAATAAAGACTTGCTAGCCAAGTATGCAGTAGCTAGTATAATGACAGTTGAATAATTATCTTACTCTGCCGTGCTTGCTTATAATACTGAAGTTGTTCTTGTTATAACTATTTCACGTTTACTGCAATATAAGATATTTGTACAACTGGAAATTCTAGTTTCCTGTCCTTGCAAATTTCACATTTATGTTTCTACTGCTAAGTTGTTTGTTTTGTTGTCAGTGCAAAGACCTTCTACCAGATTTTTGAATTAGAATTTCAAATCTCGAGAACACGATACCTAATTCTTTAATTTGAAATTTTTTGTGTAAACTTCTGATTTACTTCTCTGGAAGGGTTTCTAATTTAATTTTCATCACTGGTTTCCTAATGTTGATCTGAAATGAATGCGATGTTCTTTTGGTATGCTTAAGGAATAGTGTTTGAGAAATTCTTTTTGGAACTTATGCCGTTTCCCAACTAGCTAGCTCTTTCTTTTTTACCCAAAGGAAATATTAAATTGAGCTACATGTCTTGTTAGAATTAATCGTGTGTCTATTTTTTGAGTCGTAAAGGTTGACATATACATATACGAGTCTGAGTTCAAGTCTGTATACATGTACACATCGTTGCCGTGTACGTATACAAGTTGAGTTTCCTTTCCGAGTCGATTGTGGTGCCCGTTTGTGAGTTTGTGTGCAGGCTTTAAAAGCCATGCAGCCTTGTAACGTTTGCATATGCAGCCTAAGACGTGTTTCGAAGTCTCTTTTAGACTCGTATTTTTTTTCTTGTGCCGAGTTCTGAGAGGATGATTTTTTTTCTAGTCCAGAACTATATTAGGCATTCCTTGTGCTAATTCGACGCCCGCATAATTTTTTGCTGACATGCAATCTGTACCAAGAGAACAGGTGCCAACTTCAGATGTAAGATTAGGGACACCATATGGTAGATTGAATGATTAAGGGAAAATCAATGGCCGAAATAGTTGGCTCCGCTGTTTTTTATGGGATCAATAGGAGAGAACCCTACTGAAATTACAACAATAAAAATAATTTACAAAAGGCTACAAAGCTGAGACATCATGAAACAAACACCTGTAACACTTAGCTATGTCATCCCTTTAAAAAGAACTCCATATTTAGCAAATCCATTAATGATCCTGGCGGGAGATGTCGTAACTAGGATCGAAGACTGATATAAATTTCAAAGAGGTGTGACTGAATTTGAAAGTTGAAACTTTGAATGTAGTGGCACTAAACTGTAACATTTTGCGAAAAATGCTCCAGATTTATAGTTGTATTTGTTTTCCACGCTATTGTACAACTAGCCCACGTACGTTGGTCGATACTAGCACTGTTGTACAAAGCACCAATAAAAAGTTGCATGTTCCTTTCTGGAACAAACATTTATTTGTCATTTCAATGTAAAAGATACATTATATGTAAACAAAAGAAACAAGAAGGTCAGGCCAGTCATCTATAGAGGTAATGATGGTATTGCGAGTAATAATAGTGCAAAAGATAGGAAATTTTTACAGTATATTTTACTAGTAATAGAAGAGTTGGTAGTAGAAATTAAATTTAACCGTTGATTTATGAGGGTATAATGGGCTTTTCTTTGTAAACACAAGGATAGTGTCGGTACTGGTGGGGTGAGTGGTGACTTCGCCGTGGCATGCCCAGGGTATGCCATGGGGGGACCGGCGCCGCACAGCCTCTATCCCATTGCTCAACTGTCTACCGTTGGTCCTGAAGGATCTGAGGATGGCAGCCTTCACCTCCGGTGAGACCTTGATCACAGGCTCGTAATGGTGTTTTGATATTTAAAGGAAGAGCTGTTTGAGGAGATGAGCCTTTGGCAGCTCACCGAAAAGGCTTGGCTCCATTAGCAAGCTTTGCTCGATCTCATCATTCCAATGCCTTTAGGATTTGCATCTTAGCAAACAGGAAAAAATTTTCCGGACGAAACATGACCGGCACAATCCACTCCAACGACGCCCCGCTCAACAACGCCAATGGCACAAGCGTCCGCCTCTTAGTGTCGTCCGACGTCCATGATGCGGCTCCCCGCGGGGGCAGGCTGCCGTTGATCCTGTGCTTCCACAGCGGCGGGTACGTCCTCTTCGACGTGGCATCCGAGCCATTCCACAACAAGCGCACGCTTCTCGCCGCCACTATCCCTACGGCCGTTGCCTCCATCGACTACGTACCGCCACGCACCCGAGCCCCACCTCCTCGCCGCATTCGAGTACTCCGTTGACGTAGTCCGGTGGGTCCGCTCGTACGCTGTTGGCCCGGCAGGCCCGTCTTCGTGATGGGTTGCCACGCGGGCACGAGCATCGTGTTCCGCACGGCACTGGTGGCGGTGGACAAGGGTGTGGAGCTGCGTGGTCTGATACTGAACTAGCCGCACCATACCAGCGTGATGAGGATGGCGGCGGTGGACGACCGCATCCTACTGTTGCCGGCGAACGACCTGCTCTGGGACTGCGAGCTCGCCTGCGACCAACAGCTACTTTCTCTCCTATTTACAACTTTACCATTTTTAAAAATTCTACTGTTAGTAGTGTGAATGATAATATAATTAAATCTAAACTAATTTGAATAATTGGATCACAAAAATTAGATGTCTCACATTCATTTTAAAGTAGCATAAAAGATCTCAAAAGATAACCCCATGCCAATGGAGAAATTTCGATATTTGACACTGAATATGTGCGCCTCTCAACTTTTAACCCCCAATTCGCATACCTTTGGAAATTTAACCCTATCACTGCGAATTCTTTTGATTCAAGGGATTCTCCTCATTTTCTCTCCTTTTATATTTTGACACTTGTCACTGCGGAGAATCCCTTGAATCAAAAGAATTCGCAGTGACAGGGTTAAATTTCTAAAGGCGTACGAATTAGGGGTTAAAAGTTGAGAGGCGCACGTATTCAGTGTCAAATATCGAAATTTCACATGCCAATGAGACGACATAGCTGCATAATTTGCTGAAGTGTCGATGTAATCATGCTACTGTAGGCACATGGAAGTCAAGTTTTGTGTTACTTGGACGAGTCATACGCTGACTGTTCAGAATTTTTCCTTACGCACCACTGCAAAAGAGATGTGGGCGGAGAAAACACCGGTACCATGGATAGACGCGTCGAGCTGTGTGGCACCACCATTGCCTTCCGAGCTCAATTTCTCCTGCCTCGTGGTAGAACCCATTTGTCACACCGGGCAACAGCTTAGCGAGCATCTGTGGCGGCTCGACCTCCCCGTGTTGCATGTAAGGTGCCCTTGCCTTTCTTGGCCACACGCTTTAGCTTTGCCTTCCAATGAAGTAATGGGGTGTGCGTAATCTGCCAATTTTCAGAGACAGCAACCACGGTTTCCAGCTTGAGCACTGCCATTTCTAATCTTTCCACTTTGTTTTCGGTGCTCTCACCATCACCATCATCACCTGGTAGAAGCGAAGACATTCTTCGCACTACCTCACCGGCAATAGCAGAACCAACAATTTCCGCAATTTATTTCCTCTTGTAAATTTGTTTGAGGATGAAGGGGAAGCTGGTATTGATATATGTGACGAAAAGGATATGGTAAGGCGTAGTTTTTTCAATTTTGGCAGCTGTCTGACATATTCTAAAAAAAATTTCTGACTACAACATCAACGATTAATCAATGCCATGCATAGCAAATCAATTAAAATAAGAGATACCTATGGAGATAATCAAAATTTTACTCAATTGCTTCTTGAGGAGGAAAGTTTTACATCCACTCTAACTTAGAGGATAAAAAGCACACAAGGCACTCAACTCTCAAACCATAACATTAGACATGGGAGCACAAGAGAGATGGATTGGATGGTTAGCAACATATCTCCTTCACAACCCCTTAAATAGGTAGGCAACCAGCCACACCTAGCCGTTAGTAAATCATGTCCACTATCACAATGGGAAAACATTGAACCACGGCTTATTTGGCCCGTCCAAGCCTCATGGTGCCATCCCGCCTTTTGAACTCGCAATCAACATTTCCCGTCTTTCTTGTGGTATGCTTGAGCTCACCGCTCACCTTAGCATTCTTGATAGTTTTGGACCTCAACTACTCCATGAGTTTAGCCCTGATCTTCGCCAACCTAGACAAGAAATCGTTTTCGGGCACAAGTTCTTCACAATTTGACACATATTAGCCGAAACATGCACATACAACCTTAATACAATGACCCAGGTTACCCCAACTCAATCCATGACTCAAATCCCAAAAACCTGTTTTTCTGCAAAATCCAATAGTACCGCACGCAACATGCCTGTACTACCGCATAGCGGTACTGCCACTCACCAAACCGGTATTACCACACCTTTGCACCTTGCACTACACCTCTCTGGAAATTAGCTACCGCCAACTACCATTTTGCGGTATAACTGCGCTCTCACTGCAGTATTACCACTGACACAATGGCGGTATTACTGATTTCCTTGAAGAAAACAGTCCAGATAAAATGCAATCTTTGTAAAATCACATAACCACTACATGAAATTTGCAATGGTTCATCATAACATCATCTTGGACCTTCTCACATAGTCCTTCAGTTACATTCATCGTGCTCCTTGAGCTACCATTGTTGAAGCAAGATTACTGCGGTACCGCTGCCCATCCTTAGGGATAATTCCACTGATTTCCCAGCAGCCAATGATCAAGCCTGCGCTGGCAATAGCATCAAGCTCTTTGGATGGTCACTTGGGGCGACTGGAGCCCGTCGCCCAGTGGCTGGGCAACTGCAATTGTAGTCGCTCGGCTATGCAGCGACTGCAACACAAGAGGCAGTGTGGGTTAATCCATTTGTGATTTTCGTAGATTATAGATGGCAGATAATCTGTTGGATTCGTAATAAGAGTTTATGATCATTATATATTGTTATATTACAAAAAATTCATGAAACTTTTTTAAGAATGATTGAAATAAGAACGATCAGTAAGTTAATGTTAATGTTACCGGGAATTCGTACGCGGAGAAGAACTAGTTTGTTAATGTTGTTGGATAACATGCTATGGGAATAATTAAATGCTAAAAGACGAGGAAATAAGTTAGTTTGAATTAAAATAGACTTCATAATACAGTTGTGAGTAACATGCCGCGTAGAGTTTGATTACATGCATAACATAGAGCATCATATGCGACTAACCAATTCAACTGCTCGTATGACCAACTGTGTGGACCGGGGCCATTTTCCCTTTTTTGCGAGCTCAGCATTGAACTCCTTGGCGGCCTCTTTTGCCTTGGTCACCATTTCCCTCTTTTTCTCATTCTCCCTCTCGTGAGCCTCGTGCTCCCTACGCATGCATGCCTCGAGATGAACTTTCGTCTCCCAATGTCTAAACTCGGTTTGCTCGTCCTTGCGGCGCTCCTCCTCCTGGATCTCACAGGACCTTGTGACGTTCCACTCCTCGAAGTCAAGAGCCCACTGGTCGTCTAAGTGGATCTCTAGATTGATCCATTTGCGGTAGCCACATAGGGGCTCTGGGGACTGTGAATACACTAGAGAGGTTGTTAGTACGTACTTTAAAGGAGAAAAAGTAGGGGGAAAATAGTGCACCTGGTCCTTACCGGCTGCTGATAGGTGACGGTGTCTAGACGATGGTTGGGATAGTCACTAGAGTTGTTTGTGCAACCCTAGTAACGCATACCTAGGTTGAGGCAGTGCTTAGACTTGAAGAACTTGCACAGATTCCAACACCAACAAAGGGGGCATCTCCCCTTTTGGTGGGTGTTGCGGCGAACGCTTGGTAGGAACGTTTGGGATAAGGTTGTTGCTACTGGTGGCATCATTGCGGGAAGCTGACCTCATAGCATGCTAGACTTGTTTTGCTCAGGCCACAACAGCCCTTGCTTTCTCATTGCAGGCGGAAGCTGACCTTGCTAGGACGTGGGTCTACTCCCATTGCTTCTTCTACCTTTTGTCTATACCGGTGTGGTGAAGCAAGCGCTGGGGTAATATTGGGTTTGCTTGTGTAGTATTCTCTCAGAAATCTCTTCGACCTCCTTTTGTAGGGCCCCTTGTGGCCTTCTCGTTGCGTGAAGATGCCTGTGTGGTCTTGTCATCGCACAAAACTACCCAGTGTGGTATTGTTGGTACAAAAAACTAGTCAGTCAGGTCTTCGTACTACATAAAGCTACACCCTTTGGTCTTGTCACTATGCAAAGCTAGCCCGTGTGGTCTTGTTGATGTGCAAGCTGTCTGAGAGACCATGTGGAGGTATCCCCATGTTTGTGATGAGTAATTGACGGTTGTGTTAGAGAGTTTGAGTTTATTTTGGGTATTCTAGGGTTGAGTACCTTTCATTAATGCTATTATTGATCATGCTGTTTCGTGTGGTGCTATGTGACGGTTTACTTGTCTGTGTGACTGTAGGACTTCGGAGCTAGGTCATGGTGAGGCAAGGAGGACCGGAACTAGGCACAGGAGGTATTGAGGTCCAGACGGTCGGTGATGCCGAAGATGATCGAGGCTGCTGAGGTGGTTGCGAGTCGGGAGATGAGGAACCGGAGCTGGAGCTACCGATGATGGACACAAAGGGCAACGATAAGCAAACCGGGACTAGGCTCAGGGAGGAGTCGGAGGTCCAAACGGTTAGGTGTTGGTTGCGGTCGTGTGCGATGGAACAGACCAGGACTAGACTCAAGTGGAGTCGGAGGTCTCGGTCGGAGTCAGGTGGACACGACAGGCAGCGGTGTGGCGGACCGGGACTAGGCTCAGGGAGGAGATGAGGTCCAGACGGTCAGGATGCCGAGTGCGGTCGTGTACAGCGGAGCGGACCGGGACTAGACTCAGGGAGGAGTCGAGGTCCAAACGGTCAAGGTGCCGGTTGCGGGAAGCTTCCGGGAAGGTGCTTGAGGGCAATTTGGAGAATTGACTCAAGTTTGGGAGAAATGGCTGTTTCCCTCCATTTCTTGTGTTGACTTTGACTCTTGCCTCATGTGGTGTGTGAGGTTGGGAGTGGAAGGTGTTTGCCATTTCTTGAGTTGCTATTAGAGGATGGGAGGTCTTCTATTTAGTGAATGGAGTTGGCATTCTGGAGAGCATTCGAGTGAGCTCAAGCAAGGCAGTGTGGTCTCTGCGTGTTGAGCTCTGTAGGTGTGCGTGGGTTCCTCTCTCAAGCATGTAGAGAGAGTGTAGACTTTTCTCCTCAATTGCGTATGGGGATGTAGAACATCTACTTGTAATATTTCATCTCTAAGCAATATGAGAAATTTTGTGTCCGAGATGATTTGATTTTCAGTGCTTTGTGCTTCAGTTCTTTTCCTGCTGTACTATGAGTTTTAAGTGTTTTTATTGATTCTTTGCTCGAGAGTTTACAAAATGGTTGCTATGAATTGGGAGAATCCTCAAAGCCATTTAGCTAGCCATTCCCAAGAGCAATGATTTCAACAAGCTAATTTTTCAAAGAAATGAAGCTCAGCTGAACTTCCTCTGTTTTTCATGTTCTAGGGTTTTGAGTCAGGGGCTGTGTGATTCCCTTGATTTCCCTTCTCAAGTTGGCTTAAGATTTGTGTGTTCTTGTCTTGAGGTTTTTCCCTGGTGTATTTCAAAGTCTCATGAGCAAAGGTGCTAAAAATCTCAAGAAATATGGACTTTGTCATTCCTGCTAACTTCTCTTTGCCAAATCTCAGAATTTTCTGTTTTTGCATGATCTATGTCAGCATTTTCACTTTCTTGAGGTCTTGGTGATATTTAGTTCATAGCTCAGAGGAATTAACCTAAGAAGCTCTGCATTTACCTTCTCTTTCCCTAGTTTTAAAGTCCTCCTTGGGTATTTCCAGTTCTGACAAAACTCAGCCCGCTCGCTGGTCTTCTGCACCTACCTGAACCGAAGGCCGGTCTGACCGGTTTCATATCGGTGATCAGACCGGATGGTGAAGGGCGGTCTGACCGCTAACCCTAGCAGTCAGACCGGAGGGACTGGGGCGGTCTGACCGGCCATGCCCAGGCGGTCTGACCGGCCTCACCCAGGCGGTCTGATCAGCCTTAGGGAGACAGTCTGACCAGCCCTGGCACTTGTTTCTCTGGGCTAAACTTTGCTACTTCTTCAATGTATTGATTTATTTGTTGTCTTCACTTTTGTTGCCAGAGAGCTTCTTTTCTCCTTCTTCATAGCTTCTGTAGCTATCGGAGAAGAGATTTTAGTGGATACTTGAGGGGCCAATTTTTAAAGGGCATCATTCACCCCCCTCTGTTGCCATTTCTGATCCTACACTGTCCCGTTTGATGTACTCGCTGTGCAAAGGTGGACCGTCTGGTCTTCTCACTGCACAAAGCTGGCCCGTGCGGTCATGTCACTACGCAAAGCTAGCGCGTGTGGCCCTGTCGCTGTGTGAAGGTGTCTCCTCTGGTCTTCTCACTGCGTAAAGCTGGCCTGTACGGTCATGTCGCTGTGCAAAATTGGCCCTGTGCTCTTATCGTTGCTCAAAGGTGTCTCATCTAGTCTTCTCACCGTGCAAAGCTTGCCCGTGCTGTCATATCGCTATGCAAAGCTGGCCCGTGTGGTCTTGTCACTGCGCAAAGCTACCCTGTGTCGTAAAGCACATCGCGACACTGCAATTACGCTATAAAATGAATGCCCGAGCCATTGATGATAGGAACAACTATCTTCTCCATCATAGAGTAAGCCACCATGACAGATGCCGAGGGGCCAGTCGAACATGGGTCACCAAGGGGGACCTTTCACTCGAAAGGAAGGAGGACTTCGGCAGTTAATTATTGCTTGTTGCCAAATAGGTGTACTCAACAAGTGTGGCCGAAATGTAGACACATGGAGGATGCAAATGGTATAGGTGGCAGAAGGCCATTTAAATGGTGGACGTCGTTTCTTTCGATGCCCATACTCTGGGGTACAAGTAGGCAATCGTCTATTTTGTAGTACTACTAATAGAGTTTCGATATTAACATTCCTTTCTAGCAGATGGATAAATGTGACTTCGTGCGATGGATTGATCCTCCCCATGAATGATACATTGCGAGGTACGTGGATACATTGTGGGAGTGAATCGCTGACTTGGAGGCATGGATTGAAAGTCTCAAAGAGCACAACGATGACCTCCGTCAGCAGATAGAGCACGAGAGGGGCAACGAGGAGGTCATCAATATAGGAAGTTCATATGACCCAACATGCTGCTGCGCAAACCCTTGTTGTATATGTGCTTGCTACTACAACGACGACTAGCCACGTCCGAGGTGGCCCCCTCAGCAATACTCCACGTGGGTACCGTGAGGCTCCTTCCACCTATAGGCAATGACGTGTAAGGTTGTACCGTAGTACTCTCGCCTATTATTTAAAATATTTTTCAATGTCATTAAGCATATAATCCAATGGTTCGTACGTCGATGCGGTTGCCACCAAGTCAGCTCACTATTTGAGTGGTGCAGTCATCGATGCGATTGCCATTAATTGAGTGGTATGGGTGCCGACACGGTAAAGAGAAGTACAACTAAGCTCGCCACAGTATTGTAAATATTACTTAGTAAATAAGAAACGTAAGCAGTACGTGAACAACAAGTGCACATGCAACACTAACCACCCCCAACAGCATCCCCAACCCTCCTCCACCACCACCCTGGCCCCTCCGTCTCTACATCCACGTCCTCCCATACGACACCGCTTGGTCATCTTCCTCAGCACCGGGTGACGATGGCCCAACAAGGTAAGACAGTTAGGAGACCGTCACACACGTCCTAAAGCTGGTGGAGTGGACTGCACCACTGCCTATGTGGCCACTAGTGCACCAGTGAGGACACTCCTGGAGAGAACTTACGGGGGTGTGGAGCCCGTCGCCTGGCCGGCCCAGTCTGACAAGTACTGGTCCATGTCGTCCTAGCCCAGGGGAACCCCACATCCCTCGTCGGGGAGGACAAGACGTGTTGTGCAAATATCGTTAGTTCGTCAGAAAAAGCGATGGGATAAAACCGAAAAGAGGTGAAGCGTACCCTCAGCTAGCACCATGGCATGCTCGAAGCCATCTGGAGGGACGTACGGCACGGAGTACATGCCTTGTATGGAGAAGCCAGAGATGTATGGTGGACGAGCAAACTACTGCCCTAGCGGTGTAGGAGCCTATGCTCAGGTTGACCCCTCGGCCTCGTCAGGCTGAGGTGGTGTAGGACGTGGCCAAGCAGAGCCCCCAGTGTGGTGCCATGCCAGTCGAGGCAGTCGTAGTGTACGCACCATGTGTGCACCGAGCGCGGGCGTGTGGACCTCCGGTAGCCTCGTGCACGACAAGGCAACTACACGTGCACCCAAGGCTTGCACATGACGCAAAGTGTGCACCACCTCCTCCTGTATCACCTGCACACCACTAGCGATCCTATCTGCCATGGTGCGAGACTCCTTCCAAATCGCAGCACCGACGTCAACCTGCAAGAAAAACACAAAAAGGTCAATCCTCTCAGTGACATTGCCACTGGGGAATATTTACAAATTTGATGTAACGTACCACAACTTGAGTGTCCCACGCGAGGAGCGCAGGTTAGGTGTCTGTCGGTGTGGTGATGTGTGCTGTGGGCTGGTTGACGACATGTACCAACCTAGTACATGTCTGAGGCTGGTACCAATGCAAGTACTCCGTGTATGCGCTGCTGTCATAGGGGGTGGCCTCCTCCGCACAGTCGTCAAGCGCGCCCTCCCACTGTGCTATCCACCCCTCCATCTTCACAATCCAGTCCGTACCGTGTTTGACTCCCTTCCTAGAGTGCCTACTTATGGCACCATTTCGTTAGTAGTCGTCAAATAAATAAGCAGTACAAGGAGATTTCTGAGAGGCGTCACTCACGTGTGGACGCTTTGCAGCACCGGTCGCCTGACTAGTACTGGAACGACCTGACATAGGCCAAATTGGCGCATCACACAATACGCTGCATAGTCCTCGATGAAGACATCGTACACAGGCTTCTGACACGTCAGTTAGAAAGCCTGGTCATGCTAGCAGAGCGAGGATAGCCTGTCAGGAGCGTGGCTCTACAGTGCCACAAGTGAGTATAGCTTTCAGCGCACATCGTCAGCTGTGAGGCGGTCAAACTGCTCCACAAAAGGCATATATGCCCGCGTGACCTGGACGTGCGCGAACTATTCCTGCAAGGAGCAACAGCTGTTATGTACAACCATTATTAATACAAAGGAAATAATTGATTGTTAGACTACTTACATGTTGACACAAGAAAGAACCTATCGTATGCTAGTCGACATCTTCCCCGAGGTACATCTCGGCCCGTACAGAGTCAAGTCCTCGAGCATGGGCCGTATGAGGCTAAAGTGCTCGAATGACCATAGCTGTAGTAGCAGTGGACACTCTACGAGGACCGAGTTCTCTTTGGTCCTAGTACACGTGTCGCACAAGCCGCGATAGGTCACGCCAAGTGTGGCTGAACCCCAGTTGATCTAGGGGGCCTCGACCTCGGTGATGGCCCTACCATGAGCGATGAGGCATGTGTCGACGGTGTTGCTGTGGCTGGTGGTGAAGAGCGCCTAACCAAACAACCATAGCAAGTACGCCTCCAAGTGCCATGAGACCGGCTGCTCATTTGCCTCCAGGTCCATCCGCTCCACCTGAATGCAACCAAAAAAGTTTTTAGTACAGAATAGCGGAAATGAGAGCATACATGATCAAGTAGAAAGGGCACTAGGCACGTACCTAGAACTATGAGAGCCACCTCAATGACGGCCCGTGTGTCTAAGCCGATAGGAAGACATCGTACTCCTCCACGGCACCAGGCGAAAGGCCCCCTAGAATCTGTAGAGCAGGTCCACGCACCAGCCGGTCGAGGCCTCTGGTAGGAAGGTAGCAGCTCCCGCAATCAGAAAGTCGAGCAGTAGGGACATATCTTGTAGAGTAGGCACCATCTCCCCGAATAGGAGGTGGAAAATGTGCATCTCTGGCTGCCAGCGGTCCACCAAAGCTGTCAGCAGAGAGCGGTCGAATGGGAAGTGTCAAGGTCACTCCGTGCCATCGTCCTTGCCCGCAGGCAAGGCTTGTTTGTCCTCGTCGGTGGCCTGCACCATCCGGGTAAGAGGCAGTAGCCCGGCATCCCACAGCCTACGAGCAAGTAAAGGTCAGCATACAACCTAATTATAACAATAGTACAACGCTGCCAAGGTGCACACATGTCTGTCCAATAGGGGTCTAGTCTCCAGGCAACTTGAGGTGTGCGTGTCCGGATCACTCCCAAGTCAGTTGGCTCCTCTATGCTCCCTGAGGCGAGACATGATGGGAAGCGTGATGCAATTGGTCGACGTGCTCAT
Source organism: Dendrocalamus sinicus (assembly GCA_036346575.1). Taxonomy (NCBI): domain Eukaryota; kingdom Viridiplantae; phylum Streptophyta; class Magnoliopsida; order Poales; family Poaceae; genus Dendrocalamus; species Dendrocalamus sinicus. The sequence goes on along the minus strand of CM070668.1, from coordinate 19,761,805 downwards.
CCAACAGGCCATAAGGCCAGTCCAATCCGCGAAGATCATGAGCCATACATACAAAATGAATTGAAGTTAGCATTTATGCAGAACAAAAAACATCGCATGTAAAGAAACAATAAATAGAACTTGTAAATAAACAAAGGAAATAATACTAAGCTACCAGCACAATACCAACTACATTACTGAAAAGAGGGAAGTAACATAACAATTGCACAAACGGTAGATGCAATGTATGATATAATTAGTGTAATAGTACGCATGTCAAAAGTGTCAACTAACAAAGTACAGTTTACAACAGACATTTATTTGTAGTCTCCAACAACTAGTTGTAGAAACCATGCCGCTCTACATAGTGATCAGCATATGCCTTGCATCGTCTAGCTGTGTGCCTCTCTTGACCGCATCGCCCATAGTGTACACTAGGTGCTTCAGCTTGCGCTTTGTCCATATCATTTGTAATACGCCGGCTCTGTCGCCGACCCTTCCCACCCTTTAGCATGTCAACATTCAGAATCCAGGTCCTCCCTGCAATATCCAAGGTGGCAAAGTTCCCCACAACCCTAAACCCCCAAGCTCGCCACACACGCATGCATCACCTGGTGGAATGAACTGGGTACCATGCGCTTACAACCTGATACATGAGAGCGGTTAAAAGAAACTATGCGTAATCGTTTTGTTCCTCCCTCATATAAACGTGATTTGAGAAAAAAATTGCAGCGCTTAGAACAAGGTGATAATTCTGTTCAGGACTATTATGCTGAGCTTCAAAAGGGTATGGTGCGTTGTGGGGTTGTTGAGGAAACGGAGGATAAGATTTGTCGTTTTTACGGGGTTACTGGCGTGAAATTCAGGACATTGTTGATTATAAAGATTTTACTACTGTCAACCAGTTGTTCCAGCTTGCTATGCTTGCAGAAAAAGAATTGCAGGGACGCAAGGAATCAGCGAAGGCAAGCACCGGACGACCTTTCTACACGCCACGAACGACTACATCGACGGGACTGCCCAAGTCTTCTTCGAGTTTTCGTTCTCCTCCACCACCTGTGCACAAGATTGCAGCAGCGCCACCGAAGCCACCTTCCACGACACGCCTTGCAGATTCCACAAAAAAATTCTTTGCCGGGTCCAGCCAAGAGTTCTTCTTCCGTGGCTTCCACGGGCCGCTCCTCCGGCATTCAGTGCCACCGCTGCCATAGGCTTGGTCATGTGCAGAAGAATTGCCCTAGCCAACGGGCATACATCGCCACAGAAGATGGAGGCTACATCAGCACTTCGGATGTCGAGGAGGATGATGATGTTGCTGCTGCCTCGGACGCCAATGGCGGTGGTGATGACGACCTGGTCCTTGGTGGGGCGTCCACAGCGATGCTACGGAGCATCATTGTGCAGCGAGTCCTCAACACACAGGTACAACAACCCGATAAGCTTCAACGCCATAATTTGTTTCAGACTTTCTTCTTAATCAAGAACCGACGCGCACGTGTCATCATTGATGGAGGAAGCTGCAACAACTTGGTGAGTTCTGATTTGGTCAAGAAGCTTGGCTTGACCACGCGACCGCATCCACATCCATACCATATTCAGTGGTTAAATGACTCTGGAAAAGCTAAGGTAACGCAAACATGCCAAGTCCATTTTTCCATTGGTGGTTATGCTGATCATGTTGATTGTGATGTGGTTCCCATGCAAGTATGTTCTCTTTTATTGGGTCGACCTTGGGAATTTGATAATGATGCTTTACACCATGGTAGTAGTAACAAATACACTTTTATGCATAAGGGAAAAAAATTACTTTACTGCCTTTGACCCCAGCTGAGATTATAGAGGCCGATAGGGAGAGAGCTGCTGCTGCTAATGATCTAAAGGAACATGATAAATCTGAAAAACAGCAAGTAATCCATTTGAAAAATTCTGTTATGCTTGCCACAAAATTAGACCTTGCTACAATTGATGATGTTAATGCTACATGCTATGCTTTTGTGTGCAAAGATGCTTTATTTTCTCTTGATAATATACCTTGCACTTTGCCTGCTCCTGTCACTAACCTTTTGCAGGAGTTTAGAGATGTTTTCCCTGATGAGATACCTCCAAGACTTCCACCCATTCGAGCGATTGAGCACCAGATTGACTTGATTCCTGGAGCGAGTTTGCCAAACCGTGCGGCGTACAGGACCAATCCCGAAGAGACTAAGGAGATTCAGTGACAAGTCCAAGACCTTTTGGACCGTGGGTACGTACGTGAGAGCCTTAGTCTTTGTGATGTTCCTGTTCTTTTGGTTCCCAAAAAAGATGGTTCTTGGCGTATGTGAGTAGATTGTAGAGCCATTAACAACATTACTATAAGGTATCGTCATCCTATTCCTAGGCTAGATGACATGCTTGATGAGTTGTGTGGTTCTATAATTTTCACAAAGATTGACTTGCGTAGTGGATACCACCAAATAAGAATGAAACTTGGCGATGAATGGAAAACTGCTTTTAAAACTAAGTTCGGCTTGTATGAGTGGTTAGTCATGCCTTTTGGTTTAACTAATGCACCTAGCACTTTCATGAGATTAATGCACGAGGTTTTACGTCCTTTCATTGGCAAATTTGTGGTCGTTTATTTTGATGATATCTTGATTTATAGCAAGTCCATGGATGAACATTTGAATCACTTACGTGCTGTTTTTAATGTTTCGCGAGATGCACGTTTGTTTGGTAACCTTGAGAAGTGCACCTTTTGCACGGATCGAGTCTCTTTTCTTGGCTATGTTGTGACTCCACAGGGAATTGAGGTTGATAGAGCCAAGGTGGAGGCGATATGGAGTTGGCCCACGCCCACGACGGTCTCCCAAGTGCGGACTTGGGAGTTTTCTTGGCCTTGCAGGTTTTTATCGCCGCTTTGTCAAGGAATTCAGCACCATTGCGACACCATTGATTGAGTTGACAAAGAAGGGCGTCGTGTTCCATTGGGGGCCATCACAAGAGGAGTCCTTTAATCTTTTGAAGGACAAGCTTACACACGCACCATTGCTCCAACTTCCGGATTTTGGTTAGACTTTTGAGCTGGAATGTGATGCTAGTGGAATTGGTATTGGTGGTGTTTTGATGCAAGAAGGCAAACCTGTTGCCTCCTTTAGTGAAAAATTGAATGGTCCTGCTCTTAATTATTCCACGTATGATAAAGAATTGTATGCTCTTGTTCGTTCTTTAGATACATGGCAACACTATTTATGGCCTAAAGAATTTGTCATTCATTCCGATCATGAATCACTTAAGCATATTCGTAGTCAAACCAATTTGAATCGTAGACATGCTAAGTGGGTTGAATTTATTGAATCTTTTCCTTATGTCATTAAACACAAGAAAGGGAAGGAGAATGTGATTGCTAATGCTTTGTCTCGACGCTATACCATGTTGTCTCAACTTGATTGTCGCATTTTTGGTCTTGAAACTATTAAAGCCCAATATGCTTTTGATGCTGATTTTAAGGATGTGTTGTTGCATTGTAAAGAGGGACAAACATGGAATAAATTCTTGATCAATGATGGGTTTTTGTTTAGAGCTAACCGCATATGCATTCCAGTTGGATCCGTTCGTCTTTTGTTGTTGCAGGAGGCGCATGGAGGCGGTTTGATGGGACATTTTGGTGCTAAGAAGACGGAGGACGTTCTGGCCACACACTTCTTTTGGCAAAAGATGAGGCGAGATGTTGAGCGGTTTGTGACTCGCTGCATTACATATCAAAAAGCTAAGTCTCGCTTGAATCCACATGGTTTATATATGCCTCTTCCTGTTCCTTCTATTCCGTGGGCAGATATTTCTATGGACTTTATTTTAGGATTGCCCAGGACTAAGAGGGGGAGGAATAGCATTTTTGTTGTTGTGGATCGCTTTTCTAAGATGGCTCACTTTATACCATGTCATAAAACCGATGATGCCGTTCATATTGCTGCCCCCTTTTCAAAGAGATAGTTCGTTTGCATGGTATGCCTTCTACTATTGTTTCAAATCGTGATGCCAAGTTCTTGAGTCACTTTTGGCGTACTCTATGGAACAAGTTGGGTACAAAGTTGTTGTTCTCTACAACATGTCACCCACAAACTGATGGCCAAACCGAGGTGGTGAACCGCACATTGTCTACCATGTTGAGAGCTGTTTTGAAGAATAATTTGAAGCTGTGGGAAGAGTGTTTGCCACATGTTGAGTTCGCATATAATCGAGCGGAACACTCCACCACCAAGGTAAGTCCTTTTCAGGTAGTGTATGGATTCAATCCCCGTGCCCCTATTGATATTTTACCTTTGCCTACTAGTGAGAGAGTTCATAATGATGCTAAGGAGCGTGCTGATTTTATTGTCAAAATACATGAGACTACTAAGGCAAACATTGAAAAGATGAATAAAAAATATAGGATTACTCGTAGTAAAGGTAGAAAGGAAGTTAAACTTGAACCGGGTGATTTTGTTTGGTTGCACTTGAGAAAGGATAGATTTCCTGAGTTAAGAAAGTCAAAATTGATGCCTAGAGCTGCTGGCCCTTTTAAGATAGTTGAGAAGATAAATGATAATGCATATAAACTTGAGTTGCCTCCCGAGTTTGGGGTTAGTCCCACCTTTAACATTTCAGATTTGAAGCCATACTTGGGAGAAGAAGATGAGGCTGAGTTGAGGACAACTCCGCTTCAAGAGGGGGAGGATGATGAGGACATCACTTCTTCGGATACACACAACACTCCTCCATTTGACATTCAAGGACCAATCACTAGAGCTCGCGCCCGACAATTGAATTTACAGGTGAGCTCATTCCTGAGTACTTCTTTTTGTTCATTTGAGAATCGATTGCTACCTAATGATTTAATTATGATTAGGAACCATGGAGAGGACCTGGAAGTACTTGGAGAAGGGCTATGAGGTGCACAAGTCCAGCAAGGGCGGTCCAATCATGTTGGAGGCCCAACTCAAGCTGACTTCGAATCCAATTCGGAGTCCAGGACCAGGCCGCACTAAAACGGACGCCCAGATCGCATCCGGACTCCGTTTTGGACGTTCTACATATGCATGGAAAGCTGAGAAGACGACCTTTCCAATGTCTCTAGTCCCATGTCAAAATTCCTTCTGAGTCAACAGGAATCATCAAAACAAGTGGGTATTCAGAATCTGTCAGGGTGCTGCGTCACCGTCTTTTGGGCCGTTCGGCTTTGTATCGTGTCGGAGCCCATTAGGGTGTGTCCAGGGGTTTTGCATGCCCCTCACTCCTTTATATCCAGCTGCCACCCCCACCATTAGGGTTTGGGTTTTGCTTACATTAATCTGTCTTTGAACAGTTTCGCCGTTCATCGGTTTGTGAGACCCCAACTTTCGAGTGCTAAATCAATACATCTGCAATTCAGTTGTATTCTTCCTTGTTCTTGCTTGTGTTCTTCGATTTGCAGGCGAGGATTAGCCTTCTTGGCAAGGTCAACCGGGCTGCGCACGGTTGATAACCTGAGGAGACGTGGTGCTGCGATTGCAGGGTTCGGAACGTGTTGTTCGGAAGCCGGATCGATTTGTGTCGCGCCTCCACCAAATCGAACATATCCAGAACCTGTTGGAAGGTCGGGACCCCGTTCCTATCACACGGGTAGCATGTGCCTAAATGCCTCGATGCACGCACCGAATGCTGAGAAGGCCCTCTGCAACACCGCAAAACCTGGCGGCCTTGTAGGTGGCTTGTCCTTCATAGTGATATATGTGCCTAGGTTCCAGTCCTGCAACACCTAAAGCATATGAGAAATATTGTCATACGCTGCCTTGAAAGACCCAAACCGTTTTTCCAATGCCTTCTACTTCGCACGCCACGCCTTTGTGTAGCTAATCTTGTACTAGGATTTCTTCTCATTAGCTAGCATGATGTGCGTCGCCTCCATGTCTTTCTTCTCCACTATCTCTCCATATATCAGATTGGCTATAAAGGCGGACGTTAGATTACGATGCCTTGCTAAAACACTACTGAGAATGCAAGAGTGCGGCTCCACCTTCGACACAATCCAGCGAGTCTCATACTTGGGCTTATGTGCGTGCACTCTTCAAGGACAACCGGCCTACTCGCACTTCACGGTGTACTACTCCTGGCTAGATTTCATGACCCGAAAAGTCCACTGTATAGACAGGGCCCACAGCTTGACGGCATCTTACAGTGATGCCTTGTCAGTAAATATTGAATGCAACCAAATATCTATCCCATGATACTTTCACGGTGATTCATGCTCGTCATGTGCGGCAACACCCTTAGCATCAAACCAGTTCCATTCCTACGGGACGGGAGCTTCGTCCTCATCTGAACTGTTCTCATCGTCCTCCTGTACAGCTTCCTCTTCAGCCCAAGACATCTGGTAATCTCACTCCATTTGATGCACTATGTACTCTATATTTTCCCCTTCATCGGCTTGTCCTATACCCTCACCATGGCATGACCATTCTTCCTCTCCTCTATCTACCGCATCGGCCTTGTCATGAGCAACTTTCTTCTCTTTACCAACATGTGGGGTGCCTAAGCTGCTCGCATCTCCCGGATGACGGCCATCCGCATGACCTTGCACAGCTTCTATTGGGCATGGTTGCACAAGCATCACGCACTTGTATCCATGGTGCCAGCACCCTACACAAACCCCTTCCAAGCAACAGTGTGCATCAATGTTCTCAACTCCCATTTGATGTCTGTGGGAGACTGGCTCCAAAGCCCTTATATGACAACGCTGCACACCTCAGCGTCCAACAAAAAAACTATGAGTAAGCCAGTGCATCACATTTGCGATCCGAGCATTCTCGTCGTCCGAGTGTACTAGAGTGGCTTGCGCAAAACCGCTCAAGTCCATACCATTCGGACCTTCACGAATAGTTCCAACACTATAATGCACTTTCAATGTAGTGAGTATCGGTATTACTGATGTCTGCTTGCATATATTTTTAACTTTGCAACTAGTCAAATCGCACTGCACATTGCGGAAGTATTGATGTACTGTAATTTACATTTTAACGACTGTTCGCCTGTCATAACCAACTACACTAACCTTGTAGTATTAACTTCCTATCGGCAGACTACGCACCGATGCCGTTCTTTTCTCGCTACTCGAGCTGTCCCCTACCGCAAATAATTTCTAATGGTTTCAACAATTTACATGGTTTATCGATTTAAATGCCTATATACCAGTTACAATGATACACGTGTTTTTCCAATGTACTAACAACATGACATTCATTCGTAATTAATCATAAACTAGTTACATACCCGTGCGTTGCAACGAAATTCATTGAATGTATAGAGAATTGCGCTATAAAAGAGAGGTACTCTGATCGGTTGGAAAGTGGAGAATAGTGAGAAGTTAAGCGAATAGAGCGGTTGGAGGAGAATGGACGTATAACCATCAATTCATTCTTTTATAATAGTAATGATATTACATATTATTGTTTTATACAAAGTAAATTATTAAATTCTTATAAAATTATTGATTGAATTTTTAATAATTATAAATTTCTACGGACAATTAATTTCTATGTAACGTTGATTGGATTTTCTACAACTACAATTTTGTACGCATGCCAATTTGCTAATGACGCTAATTTTCCACAACTATGTTCACTAAATTTTACATAACTGCAGGTTACTACGACTGCTAATTTTCTAAAACTACATTGACTAAATTTTCTATACCAAAGTTGTACTATTTTTTTTCTACATCTACAATTTTTTTTACTAATACTAACACTAAATAAATTATCTACTTCATATACAAAATTTAAAATACAACAAAAAATTACCTCACAAGAGTCGCAAAATCTCTCCCTCTCCTCTTCTCTCCTCTCGTCTTTTCTTTCCTTTCCTTTCCTTCCTCTCTCTCTCTCCTCTCCTCCTCCCTATCCTTTGCTCTCCTCTCCTTTTTACTTGTGTGTCGCGCGACCGTTAGACGATAGGCTAATAGTCGCTCGATGGCTTGGCGACTAGATATATCATTACACTTGTATGCATCTAAAAGTAATCCAAAGGCAGGGAGTCTTAATACCCAGACACCATGATGTCCTATTTCAGCGTCCATATATATATACATACATACATACATATATATATATATATATATATATATATATATATATATATATATATATATATATATATATATATATATATATATATATATATATATATATATATATATATATATATATATATATATATATATATATATATAGTTGTTGTTTGTAAAAGCGATCCACACAACTCAAACTGTTAGGTTTTTTCCTTCCATCCCCATTTATGTTTCTACTGCTAAGTTGTTTGCTTCCTTGAATGTGAAAAGCCGTTCTACCAGATTATTGAAAAATAATTTTAAATATCTGTGACATGATACCTAAGTATTTAATTTGAATTTTTTGCATTTGTTTTTCTCTGCGAGGGTTATGAGTTTATTTTTCTTCATATGTTTCCTCATGTTAGTATGTTATGAATACTGTGTTCTTCTTGTATGCTGAAGGAACAATGCTTGAGAAGTTATTTATGGAACTTATGCCCTTTTCTAGAAAAACTCGCCAAATGAAACATTTAATCGAACTATATATTCCCAATACTTGAATGGTTTTATATATTCCCAATACTTGAATGGTTTTATCAATTGTGTATCTCAATCAATTTTGGCTTGGCCGCCCCGAAACATTTGTGCAGCCAGCAGATTGTCTTCCCTTCCAGTAGGCAGGGGCAGAGACAGTGATGGGCAGGCAGGTTTGCCGCCATCATGCAGGCTACCCAAGTTACTGAAACAAAAATTTTGACCATGTATTGTTATGAAAATTATCATTTGGCCTATCTAATGATTTCGCTCTTACTATGTAGTCCGTGTATACAATTATTTGTGAAAATTAGCTCCGTAGCATTGCAAAGATGTAGGTCTTGGCCGTTTATTTAGTTGACTTACATGATCTTTGTAGTGCTACTAGCAATATACCCCAGAGTATTTGGATTCCAATCGTACTGCAGCTGTACTGTCTGAAGATTGGCAGCTGGTGCAGTTCATGCCTACTGCAGCTGTACTGTCTGAAGATTGGCAGCTGTACTAGTAATCTTCTCCACTGCTGTCGAGTCAAAGGGAATTAATGAAATAGCTTTCTAGCCAAAGGAAATGCGTGCATTAGGGGCAGTCTAGTTCAGGGAGACAACGGCAGCTAGCTTCCCATCACCTTCCTATGTATGCTCCACACCCTCACGTTCCACGCAACTTACCAAGTCTCCAGTATCTAGAAAATAGATCTCTCACGTTCCTTGTTTCTTGTGCGAATGAATGCAGGAAACTATAAAAAAATCGAAAATGTCCATATATAGGTGCTCCTTAAGTGGTTAGATGGAAAGATATTAGTGCTCCCGAAACCATCTCTCCCTAGAGTGGTTAATGGCAGAAATTGTTGGTTCCGCAGTTGCGAGCGAAGCTGTGAGCAGAATCTCCTCTTTTGTATTAGGTGATAGAACTAGTCATGAGAGTGTTGAGGGCAAAGCTGAGAGATTGGAGATGGCAATACTGAAGATCCGCAGTGTTGTTGCCATCTCAGAAGATTTGCATATAACCCACCGCCCGTTGCTCCACTGGAAGGCGAAGCTAAAGCGTGTGGCCAAGGAAGGTGACAGCATCTTACATGCCTACAAGAAGCAAATCTTGGAGTGCAAGCGTGGAAGCAATAGTACAGTGAGTACCTCCATTACTCAATACTTCATTCGAGCGGCCAAACGCTTTGTGCCTTTTGGCCGTAAAGACGAGGACTTGGGTGACACCGTAGTGCAGAGATTCGAGAGGTTTGCAGATGGTGCCGACAGCTTCTTCAAGTTAGTTGAGTCTGGTGGTCATCCAAAGGGGCTCATGTTATTACCATCGCTAACTCGATCATTGCTTGCTGGCAAGTCAATGGAGTTTTCCCTCCAAAGAGGTGGTGGAACTGCACTCATTTTGCTATGGCCATGGCTGGATCCTCAAGTCGGCAATGGATCAGTGGGGTGTTTCGTTGTCACTTATGAAAACGAAGTGGTGTGGGAGAAAAGTTTGAAGATGGCCATTTTCTTCCGTCTCACGCAGTGCCGACATCTTTGAGATTGCTATGGGCTGCTTGGAGCTCTTGCCACCACAATTCAGTGCTGCATGTCTAGCCATCAGGGGGCTGGTTGCTGAAACGATAGCGCAACGCACTGACTATTCCAATCTATCAACGAAATCGGTGTGGTGCTGTCACCGTATTCAGAGTTATCACCTTTCTGATTGCGTGCAATCTACGGACAATGGGCACACAGGTACTGGATTTCTACTGCCTGAGTCTGTCCTTCGGTTTACTGCCTGTTGCTATGTGTCACATTTCGTCGACAGATCCTGTACTCCATCGAATAATGGCAATCCTCTTGCGTTTGCTTGCCATGTGTCTCCCTATCTTCTACCAGAGATGCATTGTAACAAATACGAGCTGGTCGAGCCAAGTGTAATGGGGGAGCTGCTACCCAAAGTTACAGATGGGTTCTACTACGATGAAAGACGAGCACCAGAGTACAAAAGGCAGATGTGGTGCTCACAAAACTCGACATATATGTCGGTTGCTCCGGTGATCTCACCGCAACTGACGTTGTCGCGGGCATACGCGATGGAGAATCCGGGTGACGGTAGCACAAGCAGAAGGACACAACGAACACATTCTCACAGTAGGCTAAGAGCACAATGAATGAAACAACTTAAATCTTTATTAATCTCCAGCACGTCAGCATCAATACACAATACTCTAGTTGTATTACTGCAATGTAGTCGTAGCTAGGACAATGTCAACTAAAGTTGCATTAAGTAATTTCGGTGTGTATTTTTCTTATAATTCTACAGTGTCCTTGACTTGTTTTCTTATTTCTGGCATAGGTGTGCATTTATTTTGGCCTTCTCAGTTCCCAAAACCGAGTGTATCCATGCAATTGTATGTTAAGTTAAACATCTTTCATTTTTGTATGATTCAACTATGTTGATAGCTATATATTTGTATGATAGTACTATAGAAAACCATGTTCGTTATCTGTACCTCGCTGCAACAGAGGCGGAGAGAAGATGTAGTGGGCCGGTAGAGGCATGTGTGACTCGTCACGAGTGAGCCATATTGTATCCCCTGTTATGCGAATGGCCTTTCGTATGTATGCATGTACTCATATTCTGTTTTGTAATACCACCGCGTGGGGGCCATATGGACTGCACGGCTGCCGTGCGCCGCCGCCACGTGTTGCCTCCCCATCCAATCCGTGCAGTGCGGACCGAGTGCTATTTTTGCAATTTTTGTAGCACGGGTGCTAATGTTGCAAATCTACGTTTAACAGTGCCAGTTCTGCCAAAAACTTCAAAGATGATGCTCACCTGAATATACATTCAGTTAAGTCGCTCCAGCCAGTCAATTTCAGTGGTTGCCTTGCCATTAGAAATTACATGACTACTTCTCTTCAGTATAGCTGCCATAGTATATCCCAGTGCCATATATAAAACCACCAAGAAGACTACACTGACTTCAAAAGTAATCCTTTGTGGTATGATGAAAGGATTGAGTCACCCGCTCCTTCAAATTACCAATGACACAAACCAGTTAGTGAACAGTGAACACCAAAGCCAACGACAAGAATTTGTTTAGTGCATGGAGGATAGGATAGTAAGAACAAACAAAGCTAACATAGGGTATATCTAAGCTAACTACCATGGTAGACATCCCCATAAATCTTCAAAGAAGACTGAGCAACTGAACCAAGTTTAGGAAGGGAAGCACACTTAAGACTTGGCTGGTCTTTCCTTTTTCTTTTTCTTATGCTCACTACATAATTAAGCTTAGGAACTACGGGTGCTACTATGGTGAAAATTTGAATATTCAAGCAAGGTGAAGCTTCCAACAACCTACATGTTAGACCATGTGGCCTGGTCTAGGTTATTTTAGATGATGAATAATTGACAACGTTGGTTATAGTATTACTGTATTATTTATGGTGTGTTGCTTCTTTATATGTTTGTGATAGCATGGTGATATGATAGGTTGCATGATACGCTCGTGTGAGGTATTGTGAGGATTGACTTGAGTCAAGTCGTGGACTTGTGCTCGTACGTGGTTGTTTGTTTATTCATGTGCAGGTGTTGCTTAAGGCGAAACATGGTCGATGGCGGGACTGAAACTAGGTTCGGGTGGAACCGAGGTTTCGGGACTAAGTTCAGGGAGGAACTGAGGTCCTATCGGTCAAGGATGTCATGCGAGATGTTCAGGCTAGAGAACAATGCGCATGGAGATGATGTGTGGAGAAGATACAGGCCTGGAGGCTTCGACACGTGGAAGGCTGAAAAAATCGGACGCGTAAAAAGAATTAAAAAAATCCATGTTATGAAGGGTTTTGGGTCCCTTGAAAAGTAGTGGGCCAAAAAGCCTGGTTGAGGCAAAAAGGCCTAGGATGAGTTGTATTAGGGTTGATGTCGTATTGGAGTCGGTTGAGGAGAGCACTAGATAAATACAGGCGGCTGGTTTTGTTTATGGGTGTGGCTTTTGGAGAGGCTAATTTTGTGCTAGGGTTTAGGGGTGCTAGAAGAGTACTTTGTAGCCATCATGATTTAGAAATAAAGATTAGATTTATACCGAAGAAATTAGATCTGAGCGTGGCCGGCGGCGTATTATTCTTTAGATTGTTCCCATCTTATTCGCCGTGCGATACAGGTCTCGAGCAGGAACAAAGACAGAGCGGCGGCTGTTCTGGTGTGCATGCATGTACGCGAGATTGCGTTGATTACAGCAAACAGAGACGGCGGCTTGTAGCGGGAATCAATAAATGCGAGCGGCGGCCATGTCCATTAGAGAAATAGAAAAAGGAGATTTGTGTTGATGGATAGTTACGTGTATTGTTTTGGTTTGATGGAGACTCATTGATTGAAGGGAGAACATCAATGGTTGCATGCGGTGTGAAGGTGCAAGTTTGATCTACTCCATCACGTGCACATGCAAAGAGACCTCCTGGCAAGCATTAAATCAAGTAAGCAATATTTAATATTTTATTAGCATGCATGTATTAATTGGCCGTATTGTCTTTTGTGATTAGACATGATTAGGAGAGAGAAGTAATTAGGAGGTTGGATGCTATGAGATTAGAGTTTTTGTGTTTCGGTTTCGCTGTGTTCAAATAATTGAAGATTATTATTATTATTATTATTATTATTATTATTATTATTATTATTATTATTATTATTATTATTATTATTATGTTTTGCTGTCTTTGCTTTGTGATCTGGAAAGTTTGGTTAATTAATTTTTTACGGATTTTGCTTAGTTGCATAATTAGGGCTTAATTTATTCTCGTCACTATCTGCATCAGCAATCTTGTTTATTTTATATCTCAAGTTCTAGACCTCCGATTGACGTAATTCCAGTTGGGTTAGTTCAATAATTTTCTCTAGTTTATTCCAACAATGTTTGAGATTAATCGGAGTTACGGTTTTTTATCGAGATCAGTTTTAGTAAGAATATAGTGTTCTGTCCAGAACTTTAAACGAGGCTTAAATAGATTTTGTGTTAAAGGGGGAGTATTAAAATTTATTTTTAGCTTCCACAATCATTCACCCCCCCTCTGATTGCCTATCTTAGTGTGAATCGATCCTACACTACATGTATTAATAAAAGGCAGTGACTAAAAAAGTGTGAATGCATATAAAACGGACCTTAAAATGCCATACTTGTAACATAACAACCAACAATATCTTTCACAATTGCATAGTATGTAACCATTAAACATAAAACTGGTATACCTCAAACATCATCTTATATTTCCCTTCCCTGTTCCGCAATCTCAAATAAGATTAGCATGCTTCTGGATCTTCACCTAGTGCAAGTAGGTATATATCATAAGTTTCTTCATTGGTTTCTGTTTGACCTTCACCAAAAAGAGCTTTGATTTGATCGGGTGTCAAGAAACCTTGGTGACTACAAGTGTAGACATTGAAGAGTTGGGTTGTTGTGGTCGGTGGTGGTGGCTATAAGCTCTAATACTAAATATTGTGGTATAGGCCTGAGTATCGAGGGTAGAGCACTCGTTTTTAATTGGTTGGCCATGCCACCGTCAAGACTTTGAGGCCTGTTAAAGAAGAGAGGTAGACTAGAGAATTTTATTTATTTCTTTGCTTTCTGATAATAGTACAATACTATCCCTCTTATAGGGATGATTAAACTTGACCCCTAAGAAATATATCTCTATATTAAGAAAACTATTCCCTAATAGTATGAAACTTATCTTTAATATATGAAAATAATCTAAAAGAAAATAAGCCCAAATAATAAGGAAACAAATTATTATATTCCTAATCCGCGATATATCGGCGAACCACCCAAATTCGCACGTGCTACAGTACCCACGAGTACTGTTCACATGTTTCTACAGTACCAGTGCAGTGCTATTCACGGTTGCTGCAGTGCTTTTGCTCACCTGTTGCGTGTATGCCGAGATCCTAGGCCATAACATTACACTCCTCATGGCGAGACATCTCATCCTTGAGCCATCAAGTGGTGTCCATTGTTGAAGTCCTTCGTAACCCTATGTCGACGAAAAAGCACAATGATAACCTTGTGTCGCATGAAAGAAAATTAACGAAACTCCAATGAACAACAACCTCTGGGCTTAGTTTGATAATGCAGGAGACATTGAGGATATGGGCACCCAGTGCGGGCAACAACATTATCCTTCTTGTCTCAAAATGCAATGGTTGTGAAAGAGATGTGACGACGTCGCTAAGCCCCACATGGCAACCGTTGTGCTCCACACTTGTGGAGGCACAGTGTCGTGTGATCGCATGAAGATGACCGCCATAAGACAGCGACAATCTTCCCCACTGGCAAAGGCATCAAAGGTGAAGCCTAAATAAGAGTCGTCGTTGGTGACGTGGCCAATGCCAAAGTTGGCGCCAGGGAAGGTGGTGGCAGCACAACCATTGCAATGGCATGCGATGCCTCTTTCTGCTCCTTTAATTTGTCCACCAACTCCATAGTCTTTTCTAAGGTGGCCATCATATTATCGAGTAAAGACTCTATTTTCATGTTGCTAGCCATCAACATGTCTAAGAAAGATAATTCAGTATCGGAAGCTGTTGTGGTTACAGACCAAACAGAGAGAGTGTGGTAGTGGAGAGTTGAGTAAAATGAATAGCTTCGGGGTCCTCCCCGTGGCCTATGCCACATATATATACCCAAATGGTGAGTACTTGTACAGTTATACCCTTATACTTGAGTATTCCCCTCAGGGGCACTCATGTCATTACATATGTCCTATTTCGGACCTTACATCCTTCTAACAGGCCTACTGGGCTTAGGTGGGGCCACCCCTACAACAGGAGCCTCTCATGGTGAAGGGCTTCACGGGCCGAAGCCATGCCTTGAGCCCTTTGGCCCCCTCCGTCCCATCGGCCTGTGATCCTCGATGACCTAGATACACACTTGCGTTCGCGCGCACGTCCGTTCGTGCTTGTGCGAGGGCTGTCTTCCGCTCCCGGAGCTGGCGCGGCCTCAAGGCCGAAGGCACCGGGCAGGCCGAAGGCTTCGACGGGGCCGAGGTCGGGGCGTGCCCTACTTCGCGCTCCGGATATTTGTGGGCGTGAGGCGAACTTGGTCAGCTGCCCCTGGCAGCCGAGTCTCGGGAAATGCTTCGCATGATGTAGCGCCAGCGCGGGGAGACGGTTGCTTGGCCCGGGAGTGCACTTTAATGACGCCTGGAATCGCGCCGGCCTTTGTCAGGGGTAGGCTGGCGCGGATGTGGGCACGTGGCCGGCTGTAATTGGAGCGTCATGGGATGCCAGCGTTCCCACGACCACGGCCGTTCGCCTCTTCCCCAGGAAAAGTGGCCACGCGGCAGGAGTGTAATTCTGTCGCCCACCTACCGCTGCCTGTCGCGGTTGCTAGCGGTTGCACTGCCCGATCGTGGGTAGCCGAACCGCTGTAATTCTATCATTCGACCTTCTGCCTGCGGGGGAGACGGGGGGCTTTATAAGTCGCCACTGTGGGCATGCAATCTTTCCCCTTGGCTGCTTGATTGCTTGTGCGTTCCTTCCCATTTTTCTTGCGCATCCTGCTGCTATTCTCGCCTCCGTGCCTGCCCGCCGCCGTGGGGAGAGAGGGATGGCTGCGCGCGATGACCTCCCAGCTAACAGGGGTGCCACCCTTGACGACCCTGCGCGTCGCCTTAGCGAGAGCGCCTCGTTGAGCCAGCGCTGCCTGACGCCACCACCGACGGAGTACCGCCTAGTTTCGCGTGACAAGAAGCAAACCATCCATCGCTGGGATGCCGTGAAGAGGTCCAAGGGTCGCTGCTCCCGTGTGCTGGGGCGGAGCCGCGTCACAGAGGAGACTCTCCAAACCCTTCTTCGGGAGAAGAAGCTGGAGGAACGTGTCGGGCTCGCTTGCCCGGGCCTGACGAAACAGAGCTGAACCCGGGAGAGTCGAAGGCGATCGTCTTCGTGGTATTCTTCGACGCCGGGCTCCGAATCCCTGCGATACACTTTGTTCACGAAGTGCTGCGAGCGTATGGGTTGGAGCTGGCGCAGCTGACTCCGGCCGCGATCGTTCGGTTGGCCATCTTTACTTGGGCGATGCGGACGGAGGGTACCCGTCCCCGCGCTGAGTTGTTCGCCATCCTGCATGATGCACGGTGCCAACCGAGGAAAGTGGAAGGGGGGCTTACTCGAACTTCGACAGCGTGGACTTCATCTTTGAGGTGGAGTGCTACTTTGTTTCCGCGTTGGCTACGCGGGAAAAGTGGGAGTCCTACTGGACACGGCGGTGGTTCTACTACACCGTGACGAGCACGAGCGGCCTCCGAAGCCGTGGAGAGCCGATATCATTGGACCGCTGTCCGGATGTGACGCCTCGGCCCAGCGACGAGCAGCAGGCATAGAGACTTGCTGGGGTCGCACTCCGGTTCAACATGCGTGACCTCGCCGAGGAGTTCACCATGTACGGGATATCCCCGCTTTCTTGTAACTGGAAGTACGGGCGGCGGGGGCCCGACCGGAAGGACAGCATCCACCCGGGGGTGTCTTCGCTTCATAGGCCCTCCGCGCCCTGTAAGTATCCCTGCGATAGGCCAAGTACCACCTGGGTGGTTGCAAACCCTTATGTATGATACTCCGCTTGTGCGTGCAGTATGCCGGTTAGAAGATGCGGAGCGCGCAGTGGTTGTGGTTCTTGGGCCGTATACGGCGAAGGAGCACAAGGCCCGTGAGTCCGCAACTTCCTTGGCGAAGCAAGGGCAGATTAATCGGGTATGCGAGGTTTTGGAAATCCCCGTTCCGGAGCGCCCAGTGCCTGCGGAATCGCCGAGCGGTGCGACGGCGGTGGCGCCATCCTCTCGATGCGAGGTCCAATCGGAGACCATTGCCTTCAGCTCGCCGGTCATGCCGCTGATCGAGAGCGCGAGGATGGGGGGCGCAACGGGCGCTGGGCTCGGATCGACCGGTTCGGGGAGGCGCAGAACTCCCGGCGAGGCGACGAGCGCACGCCTCGCCGTTCTTGAAGATGACACCTTGTCACCTCCAGCGGCAGCCGCGACGTTGTTGCTGACGACGGCTTCCGCGGCTGCCAAGGTAACCAAGGAGGCTTCACCTACGACTCCGAAGGCGAAACGGCCTCGGGTGCAGTCGCCACCATCTTCTAGGGGCCGGTTTAGCGTGGCAGGTCCAGTGACTGAGGTCCTGACAGCTAGCGGGGATGTTCCTGAAGTCGGGAGGGTTGTCGCTCCTCAGGCCAGCGAGGTGCTCACGACCCAGGTGGAGGCCGCGGTAGAGGGCACTGGAGGTAGGTGTAGTTCGTTTTCCTCCCGTGACTTCGCGAAACTCTCCCCGATTTGCTCGCTTATTCCGTCGACACCAGGCGAGACAAGGTCTCCCAGATGAGGACAAGAATCAAGCAATGGGGGGCCTCGCGATGTCGTCGGCCTGATTGAGCAGGGGACTGTGTGTGCCCCAACTGCTGCCGAAGGCACTGGGGCAGGGGCGCTAGGGCCTGACGTCTCTGACTTCGTACCTCGGTGGGAGACGCTTCGTGCCTGGAGCAAGGTGGCAGAGTATGCTGGTAGCCACCTAGATTGACAGGCGCTGCAGTCCTGCGGAGGCGACCTTTTGGCGCTCACGCTGGGTGCCTTGGAGATGAGGGTAATGGTCTCTGTCCTCGCTACATATCCTTTGCTTATCTGATGGATCACCTTTGTTGTTACGCTCGTGCAGATGCTTGCAATTAGCAAAGCCCTTCAAAAGACTCGCGCGCGCGAGCGGAGGGCACTGGAGGATCAGCTGCGCATCGCGGACAACGCCAACGCTTCCAAGGACGAGCTCATTCGAGTGCTGATGGCGGAGCGGGACGAGGCTATTGACGACGTGCAGCTGGTGGGCGCGAACACGAAGAAGACGGCACTGGCCGCGCAACACGCGATGGAGGAGGCTCAGCGCGTTGCGACAGAGGAGCAGACCGCCCTCCTTCAGCGAATCTCCGTGCTAGAGGTGGAGAAGGAACAGCTTACTCCCTCCGTTGCTGAGAAGACGTTATCCTGGGACAACGCGTGTGCCTCCGCGTGGACTGCGATGGAGTCTTTGGAGCGAGCCCTCCGGGGGCTTTCCGTGCACGTGGAGGATGCCACTCATAGCCGCCAAGACCTGATGGAGATGCTTGGACGAATCGAGGAGGGCTCGAGCGTCGCCTCCCCGGCGCCAAGGCTTTCGGCACCCAGTGCGGCTACATGAGTGCTGGGCTTGCCTTCCTTCGCCGCTTGCGCCGCGCGGTGCGAGCATGTCAATGAGCTGGTGAACCCTCAGCTTGACTTGCCTACCCAGCCCAGGGTGATATCTGATGCCGTTCGTGCCGCCCAGCCCGCCACCCGAAACTTCCATGACCGGATTTGGAATTACGTCGGGGAGGGTGCCGCCACGGTTGCTTTACGGCGGACCCTGCGGAACGAGGGGGACGTGCTTCGCTGGCTCGAAGAGGTCCCTTGGCGTAGCACAGGCGGTGCGGGCACTCGTCGCAGCGAAGATGGCGCGGACTCATAGGAATAATTCTAGGTTCTGGCACGTTCCGCACCGCGCGTATGTCTGCTTCTGTAATGCAACTGTCTTACTCGGGCTAAGCGACAACTCTCCCGGGCTCTTTTTGTTATGTAATATGCTGTGAGCTGGGGGGTCATGTGAAGCGCGGGTATCCAAGCTTGGTGTCGCCCCTCGTTCGGATAGTAGGAAACAGGCTTGCGAACGCTTTGCGCCTCGGACCCCAGGCTTCGAAGTGGTGGCAGTGGAGCTGACACCTAGTTGAAGTAGACGCGCGAGCGCACCGTCCCCTACCCTTCGGAGTGGTCGTAGCGGAGTTGGCGCCTAGTCAAGGTAGACACGCGAGCGCTCCGTCCCCTACCCTTCGAAGTGGTGGCAGCGGAGCTGGCGCCTAGTCGAAGTAGACGCGCAAGCGCTCCGTCCCCTACCCTTCAAAGTGGTGGCAGCGGGAGCTGGCGCCTAGTCGAAGTAGCGTGCAAGCGCTCCGTCCCCTACCCTTCGATGTGGTGGCAGCGGAGCTGGCGCCTAGTCGAAGTAGACGCACAAGCGCTCCATCCCCTACCCTTCGAGGTGGTGGTAGTGGAGCTGGCGCCTTAGTCAAGGCAGACACGCGAGCGCTCCGTCCCCTACCCTTCGACGTGGTGGCAGCGGAGTTGGCACCTAGTCGAAGTAGACGCGCAAGCGCTCCGTCCCCTACCCTTCGAAGAGGTGGCAGCGGAGCTGGCACCTAGTCGAAGTAGACGCGCAAGCGCTCCGTCCCCTACCCTTCGAAGTGGTGGCAGCTGTCAGACCCGGATTTTTCAATCCGAATCTTACAGTGTTTCACTGCGCTAATCCCTGGATTAGTAGTTAGTGCACACAGGTACATTGCTGAATCATTTCATACATCGCATAATCATCCATTATATTACATAAATTGAACTACACCACGTCGGGTGATAGAGTTTACAAAAGGGGCCGATTAGGCCAATTGTATTTATTACAATCACGCACAGCGGAATCATAGCAAAAGCAAACCCGAATCCACAGGCAAGCGACGGGAAGGTACTGTGTGCATTATATGTCACCAGCTAACTAGTAACATACGTGCACACAACCCCATATGTCTACTTGTCCATGACTAAACAACGAAGCCTACGCCTTAGTTTTCTTCGTCATTCTTCTCCTCCGTAGCGGGAGCTTCCTCGTAGGCGTAGTGGTCTTGCGCTCCTGTTTCTGGATTTTTGCCGCAAAGCGAGCGTGAGCACTCCGACCCTGTGCTCAGCGAACCAATACACAGAATGCAAGTAGATAATATGCATGGCTTAACAAAGGAGAGGCTCGGGTTATTTTGTTTTGTAAAGAGTGCTTTTGAATACAATTATATAAAAATCCTTAAGACCTAGCATTTTGAACAAAAGCATATTGTTCAAGAACATGCAATATTAATAGTGATTCAGATTCCATCCACCTTTACATGGCATCTGCACCATATAGCAATTTTTCAGCGTTATAGCCGCTTAACTTACCACTGGGACGACACCCAGGACAATTCCAAACTAGGGCCTTACTCGCCTCCACTTTTCCATTCCCATTCATAAATCATTTTGAAATAGAACTATATCTGGTTAAGTTCTCATGTCTGCCCTTGACCGTGGGCACGGCTATTCGAATAGTTTTGACTCTGCAGAGTTTGTACACTTTCACCACAAGAGACGATCAACCCGTTGCCCCACACGATTCCTTAGTCATGTGGTTGAGCAGACCATCACAGTGACTTTTCAAAGTATCTAGACCCTTTTGTCATCTCACCCTATGGGAGGCGCCCACTGCGGTGGGTCCCATATGTTGCACGGGATGTTCCCCACAGCTACTAGCGTACGGGCTCCACTCCCCTCTGCGCTAGCACGACTGGGAAACTTCACCCTCCACTCGGTGTCCCTTTAGGCCCTCCCTTGCCCTTGCATAATCACTTCTATCTCCTACTAGCGAGATGAGTCCGGGGTTTTCAATAAATGTACTTAGCCAAGTTGTATTTTACAGACTTGTGGTTGTCTTGTTACACAGGTGACATGACAAGATTCGGTCCTTAGGGTTATCTGGGCGGTCTACCATTAATCCACTTTGTGCTTCCACTGCACCACATATTCACACACTCGAACTAGTCCGCCCAGATATTTAAGCATGTTGAGATTTTTGGAAGGTATAAAATAGTCATGTCAAATATACCAGTCATTCCCACCATGACTGCCCAAACCATTTTCTCATTATTAAAAGCGATCATGATGTATGGGGCATTTCAGCGCCCCCTGCGTATTAATGCAACACTAAGCATAGCATATCCTTATGGACTTATTTTCGAAATATTAGTATTATACTTTTGCTAGGGTGACAAGGTTTACACATTCAATCATTCCAAAGGAGGGGTAATACTATTCAAGGTAAACATTGGCATTTAACTAGAATATCAAGTTTAGCATGTATTTGCATAAAAATAACAGCATGCATTTTGTTAATTTAAAACAAAGTAATTTGCAGAAAATGTAGGTTCAATATGATCAAAGTATTGACACGCCTTGGTCACAGTGGTCGGGATCCAGATTCTCCGGTGCTTCTAGTGTCGCTGCCTCGAACTCTTCCTCTTGAGCCTTGTAAGCTATTTTAGCGCACGCCAAAATTTGTATAAAAAGAAAAAGCAGCGAATCAAACCAAATAACACCAAAAATCCAAATGAACTCTAAAAATTATGATTTCAGTTCCATTGGATAGATCTTGATTTTAGATGAATTTAGAAATTTGTCTTACTTAATTTGGAGTTAAAATGAATAAGTTATGATTGGTCAAAGTTCTATGTTTTGGTCAAATCCAAAAATTCTAAAATCCTGACATGTGGGGTCCACTGGTATTTTCAGATTTATTTTAAACTTCTCTTTATGTTCTGTGCTACCGACATGTGGGTCCGACATCGTTCATGGGGTCCACTGTCAAGACGGCTGGTGAGTGCGAGATGTGCCAGCGACCAGTGGGGCCACGGTCACGGCACTGTCTGCATGGATCGACATGTGGGGCCACACATCGGTCGGGAAAATAAAAGAATTGCTCGACCGCGCGCGCGGAGCCGGGGCTCGAACACGCGACGCGGGAGCAAGGGGGGAGGAGAGACGCGCTGCGATAACCAAGTGAGCGGGGGAGGCATTGCCTACCCTATAAGGGCAATTTATTCCTTTGAAGTATGTTGCGGAGGAGGCCGGGCAGAGGATGAAGAAGGCGACGGTGGCCGGCGGCGAGTGGTTGTCGGAGAGGCTCTGGGGTTGCGTGAAATACAACCCCCGCGTGATGGCGAAGCTTCAGGTGTAGACGGCCGGGGTGGAGGAGCACGGTGGCGGGCCGGCGGCGTGCGACGGTGGAGGTTCGGGGATGCGGTCGTCGCCGGTGAACCTCACGCGATGGGAGGCCCGGTGAGGGAGGGGGTTGGCTTCGCCTGGCTTCCATGCAGCTCTGGTAGTTGGGACGTGCCCGGAGGCGGCCAGAATCGGCGGGGAGGGTGGCGCCGGAGCTCAGGAAGAAGAAGAGGACCGACGGCGATTAGGGGGCTCTCGGCTCGATTGCTTACGGGGGAGGGTGGAGGAAAGTAGTGCGGCGCGTTTGGGGCTCCCAAGCGTGGCTTTTATAGCCGGAAGAGGCGCGCACGGCGAGCTCGACATCTGGCTCCGCCCTGCTCACGCCGGCGAGGGGGGATGGACGAAATCTCCCCGGGATTTTGTAGAAGAGAGATGGCGGGAGGGATTCGTCCCCCCTACTGTTGGTGCTTTGAATTTGCTTGCGAGGTGAGAGAGGGGGAGAAGATTTCTTTGTGCGAGGAGCAACGCGAGGAGGGAGCGTCGCGGCGCGTGGAGACGAAGACGAGCGGCGACTCGGGCCCGCTGCGAGAGGAAAGGCGCGGGTGGAGGCGGGCCGCTTGCGGCCGAGAGAGCGCGAGGCGAGGCGTGGCGCCGACGCTACCGGGTCGCGCGTCTTGTTGGTCCACGCGGGCGTGCGGAGGGAAAGCTGGGCCGGGGTGACGGCCGGCCCGGCTTTTCTTTTTCTTTTCTTATTTCTTTCATTTCTATTTTCTTTTTATTTTATTTGGCTTTTGCATTTGAATTTTTACATGTATATGCATTTGCACATACATCCTAGGGTATATACCTATATACATATTTTCACTTTTCTCTGATTTTTGTGTAGGTACACATATATATATTTGTTAACATAACATTTTTATTTTGTATACTCCTTTACTATTTATTCCATTATTTTTAGAGGTGAGATTTTATGGTTAACCAAATATTCTCCGTTGGCCTTTTATAGATCATCTTTTCAGATTCTTTATTTGATGCTTATGTTTTATTATTTTATGTGTTGATTTCTTCCTTCTTTTTATTTTTGAAATTCCTTTATATTTACAAAAAGCCAATAAGCTCCAAATTCAAATATAAAGCAAATAAAATAATCCAAAAGTTCCATAATTTATTATTTATATTTTTCAGGACGTTACAAATCTACCCCCCTTAAAAAGAATCTCGACCCCGAGATTCAGTCTAGCTAGTGAATAGGTCGGGGTAATCTTGTCACAGTTTATCTTCTCGTTCCCAGGTAGCTTCCTTCTTGGAATGGTGACTCCATTGCACTCTACACATACGGATGGTTTGGGTTCTGGTCTTTTTCTCTACGGTGTCCAGAATCTTAATTGGACGCTCCTTGTAGGTCAGGTCTTCTTCAAGTTCAATGGCTTCAAGTGGAGTTTGATCTTCAGGTATTCGCAGACACTTCTTGAGTTGTGACACATGGAACACATTGTGTATATCAGATAGATTTTGAGGTAACTCTAACTGATAGGCAACTTCTCCTTTCTTGGCCACAATTGGAAATGGTCCCACATAGCGAGGGGTAAGTTTGCCTTTGACTTTAAATCTCTTGACTCCTCGTAGAGGTGACACCTTCAAGTAGACATAATCTCCAACTTCAAATGTCAGGGGTCTTCTTCTCTTGTCTGCATAACTCTTTTGCCTAGACTGGGCTGCTTGTAATCGATCTCTGATTAGACGAACCTTCTCTTCGGCTTGTTGGAGAATGTCAGGTCCAAATATGATGTTTTCCCCCACTTCTGACCAATACAGTGGGGTTCTGCATTTCCTCCCATATAAAGCCTCAAAAGGTGACATTTGTAGACTGGTCTGATAGCTGTTATTGTAGGCAAATTCAGCATATGGCAAACATTTATCCCAGTCTTTGGAGAAATCCAATGCACAAGCTCTGAGCATATCTTCCAGTATCTGGTTCACTCTTTCTGTCTGTCCATCCGTCTGAGGGTGATAAGCGGTGCTGAAATCCAGGTGAGTGCCAAGAGCTTCATGTAGACTATCCCAGAAATGCGAGGTAAATTGAGAACCTCGATCTGAGACTATCCTTTTTGGCACACCGTGCAAACACACGATGCGGGACATATACAGTTCTGCTAACTTGTCTCCCTTATAGGTTGTCTTGACCGGAATAAAGTGGGCGACTTTGGTCAACCTATCAATTATAACCCATACAGAGTCATATCCTAACTTGGTTCGTGGGAATCCAGTGATGAAATCCATTCCGACTTCTTCCCACTTCCACTGGGGTATCTGCAATGGCTGTAATAGTCCTGCAGGCCTCTGATGCTCTGCTTTCACTCTTTGACACACATCACAGCAAGCTACATGCTCAGCAATATCTCTTTTCATACGGGGCCACCAACAAAAGTGTTTCATACCTTGATACATTTTGGTGCTCCCAGGATGGAGGGAATACGGAGAGCTATGTGCTTCCCTCAATATCAGATTCTTAAGGTCCTTGTGATGTGGGACTACGATACGTGTTCCATATCGTAGAGTACCCTCATGGTCAATTTTCATGTTGGGTGCCTTCCCTTCTTCCATCAATTTCTTCCATTTCAAAATGGCTGGATCATCTTGTTGTGCTGCCATAATCATTTCTTCTATACTTGATTGAATTTCCAGGGCGGCTAGAGTGCCTGGCTCCACTATTTCCAAATTCAAAGCTTTCAATTCCTTGAAGAGCTCGGGTTGATGTTCCCGTACCATGAGATTATTGCAATAAGCCTTACGGCTCAATGCATCTGCTACCACATTGGCCTTCCCAGGGTGGTAGTGTACACTCAAATCATAATCCTTGACTAATTCTAGCCATCTTCTCTGCCTTAAATTAAGGTGAGCTTGTGTGAAGAAATACTTGAGGCTCTTGTGATCTGTATACACATCACAATGGTTACCAATCAAGTAATGCCGCCAAATCTTCAATGCATGAATCACTAAGGCTAACTCCAGATCATGAGTGGGGTAGTTAGCTTCATGGGGACGAAGTTGTCTGGACGCATATGACACAACCCTACCTTCTTGCATCAGCACGCATCCAAGCCCTTGATGTGAGGCATCACAATATACCTCAAAATCTTTGCATATATCTGGTAGAACTAATACAGGGGTGGTGGTCAATCTCTTCTTCAATTCTTGGAAACTTTCTTCACATGACTTGGTCCATTCAAACTTCTTCTCTTTCTTGAGTAATTGGGTCATTGGCCTGGCAATTCGGGAAAATCCTTCTATGAACCTTCTGTAGTACCCAGCCAAATCGAGAAAACTCCTCACTTCGGTGACAGATGTAGGCTGCTTCCATTCGGTGACAGCTGCAATCTTGGCGGGGTCAACAGATATTCCTCCTGCTGACACTATGTGTCCTAAGAAACTGATATCCTTCAGCCAAAATTCACATTTGCTGAATTTGGCATACAACTGATGTTCCTTTAGCTTCTCTAACACTAGGCGCAGATGTTCTGCGTGCTCTTCTGAATTCTTGGAGTATATAAGGATGTCATCTATGAAGACCATGACAAACTTGTCCAAATACTCCATGAATACCTTATTCATCAGATTCATAAAATAAGCTGGGGCATTGGTTAATCCAAAAGACATGACCAGAAATTCATATAGTCCATATCTAGTGGTAAAGGTTGTTTTGGGTATATCTTCTGGCCTGATCTTCAACTGATGATAACCCGATCTCAGGTCAATTTTAGAGAATACCGTGGCTCCACCGAGCTGATCAAATAGATCATCAATCCTTGGAAGGGGGTACTTGTTCTTGATGGTCATTTCATTTAAATCACGGTAGTCTACACACATCTGGTGTGCCATCCTTTTCTTCACAAATAGTACTGGAGATCCCCATGGCGATGAGCTAGGTCTAATGAATCCCTTCTCTTGTAACTCTTGGAGTTGTTTCTTCAGTTCTTCCAATTCTTCCACAGTCATCCTATAGGGTCTTTTGGAGATTGGAGCAGCACCCGGTTTTAGGTTAATTACAAATTCCATATCTCTATCCGGGGGCATGCCAGGTAGCTCATCTGGAAATACCTCGGGGTAATCCTGTACCACTATCATTCCCTCTAAGGGTATATCCTCACAGTAAAATATGGCACGGCTCCATTGGTATGGCCGGTCCACTTTTACAATTATGGTCATACCAGGATACTTGGTTAATCTCACTGTTCTGGTGGCACATTCTATAACTCCCTGGTATCTAGCTAACCAATCCATTCCTAATATAACATCCAAGGTCTGGGAGCTTAGCACTATCAGGTCAGCTAGGAAATCACACCTTTCCATGGTAATGGTCACCTCTGGGCATACTAGTGTGGCAGTAATTGGTCCAGCTGGTGAGTTAAGCACCAATGGCTTCTTAAGGGTATAAATGGGTAATCCCAACCTATCAGCATACCCCTTAGATATAAATGAATGTGAAGCTCCTGAATCAAACAATACTTGTGCTGGTATAGTCTTGACAGAAAACGTACCCATGAGAACTCCAGCGGCTTCTTGAGCTTCTTCAACTGTAATATGATTGACTCTGCCTCGGTTTGGTGTTGAAGTGTTCTTGCTAGCTTGAGAGCTCTGCTGTCCCCTGCCTGGAGCTGAAGCTTGACTGCGGACAGGGACATTCTGCTTATGTGGGCATCTATTGGCAAAGTGACCCTTCTCCCCACAGCTAAAACAATTAAAGTTTGCTGCGGGGTTGGTACCACCAAACTGTCCTCCTGGGCGTGATGCTTGGGACATACTTCCACCAGGTCTAAAGGCTGGAGCTGACCCACTGGATTGATTGGACCTTGAGAATGAAGGTTTGAAGAATTTCTGGATAAATCTTCCTTGTGGCCGTTGAGTTGTCATCTTGCGCTTACGGCTGGCTTCAAAAATCTTCTTCTCATTTTCCAAGGCCAATGCCTTGTTTACCAACTGATGAAAGCTGGTGAAGTCCTGGGTGATCAGCTGCACTCTTAGTTCATCCTTCAGCCCTTCAAAGAATCTGTCAATCTTTTCTTCCTCTTCTTCTATATCCTTCTGAGCATACCGGGCCAGCTGCGTGAATTTTGTAAGATATTCATTGACAGATAAGTTCCCTTGCTTGAGATTGCGGAACTCATTTTTCTTTATCCGCATTATCCCAGCTGGAATGAAGTTGTCCTTGAAAGCTTTCTTGAACTCTGCCCATGGGATAGCTTCAGTGTCACCACTGGTGGTAGCATCTTCTGGGCCTTTAGCAGCTACATAATTCTCCCACCATGCTGCGGCGGCTCCCTGAAATAGGTGGGTGGCAAATAAGGCTTTATCCTCCTCTGCGCATTTGATTAAGCGCAACTTCCTTTCCGTATCTCGAAGCCAATCTTCTGCTTCCAGTGGTTCTTCTGCTAATGTGAATGTAATTGGTCTGGTCCTCTGGAAATCCCCTAAGTCAGCTCTGTGTCCGCCAGAGCTTCCTTGCTGTCCAGCATAAATGGCTTGTAGAATCTGAGTTTGCTGTGCCATTACTTGGGCCATTGTGGGATTAACTGGGGGATTTGGGAGGTCAGCATCTTGGTTCTGATCTTCTTCGGGGTTGACGCCATGGTTTGAGTCTACCTCAGCATGATGAGGGTTAGCATGGGTCCGAGATCGTGTAACTCTTGGATTGGACATCTGCAGTTACAGCTTCATAACTTAGTACTAAGACTACCCTTGAGAAAAATGGAGGGTATCAACCCTTGCTGTGAAAAGAACACAAGATAAACGACAAAAGAACATTCAACATAAGGCCTTATGCCTGGCCATTCATTATCATACAAGCATTCACATAGCCAGCCTCCCAGGCTGGGCTTACAATAACATAGTAGCTAGAGTTCACTTGACCGCAACTACAATATAACAGGGCGGATGCAACATTTAACTACAAGCACGACATGACAACACTTCCACTACTATGCTGCGTAGCGATCACCACTGACGGAGGGGTCGTAGTTTGGCGATCTGGAGCGGGATCGACTGCCACTAAACTCCGATGGGTCTGAACCATCAGAGTCCGTGGGAGCACGTGGGTGGCTGCGGCTTGGTGGAGGCCTTCTCCGCCGAAGTGTAGACTGGAGGCTCGGAGGCCGCACGCTCTTGCGCGCAGTTAGCCGGGTGCGGGGGCCTGATCCCATTGAAGGAGGTGCCGGTGCTGCCAATGGAGCGAGAGGTTGCTGGAGCTGTGCCTGAGCTGCTGCGGCCTCTGCCTTGGCGGCTGCCAATGCCTGCTGGCATTGGGCAAGCTGGTCACGAAGGGTCGCCACCTCGGTGTGACGGGCAACTAGGTGCATCCGTAGGGCGGTCATCTCTTCCAGTGCAGTAGTATGAGCTGCTCCCATGGCTCTGGTAAGATCAACTTGGTGGGTGAGCCTTGGATCATCCTCATTCACTGGCAGGTAGGTCTCATTATGGCGTACTCCCTCCTTGCGTGAAGGGTAGAAGCAGAAGGGTGTGCGGAGCAGGGAGATCTGGTAGATGTCACAAAGTCGGGCGGCGGCGAGACGAGCAGCATCCTGGAGTGCGGCAGACCTGGTGCTTCTTGGGTGTTCTGTCTGGAAGACGTGGGGTGGGTCATGTTCGCTCTTCGGGTAGATGAATACTTCAAACATCCAGCAGTACACCCCTCCTGCAGATGTCTGACGTCCACGATAAATGGGCTGCTCCGGGTATTCTAGGTAGTGGAGGAGCTTGCGCAGGATTCTTGCGAACAAGCCCTCATAAAATCCATGAGCGACGTAATCCCAGTTGCCTGCCATCTGTAAAGGCAATTACTTTGCGTTAGTAATGTTTAAAAATAGTCAACTGAAAAAGCAAAGGGGTGCAGAACTAGGGAGGGTACGAGTAGCAATAATATGCTATACTTTTATAAATGCTTTTCGCATATTTAGAAATTACCACCCTAAGGTGCTTCTAACGACCATTCTACGGCTTTTACCTGCGATCGTATGCTCGATACAGTATTTATCGGACCGGATTTTTCAATCCGAATCTTACTGTGTTTCACTGCACTAATCCCTGAATCAGTAGTTAGTGCACACAGGTACATTGCTGAATCATTTCATACATCGCATAATCATCCATTATATTACATAAATTGAACTACACCACGTCGGGTGATAGAGTTTACAAAAGGGGCCGATTAGGCCAATTGTATTTATTACAATCACGCACAGCGGAATCATAGCAAAAGCAAACCCAAATCCACAGGCAAGCGACTGGAAGGAACTGTGTGCATTATATGTCACCAGCTAACTAGTAACATACGTGCACACAACGCCATATGTCTACTTGTCCATGACTAAACAACGAAGCCTACGCCTTAGTTTTCTTCGTCATTCTTCTCCTCCGTAGCGGGAGCTTCCTCGTAGGCGTAGTGGTCTTGCGCTCCTGTTTCTGGATTTTTGCCGCAAAGCGAGCGTGAGCACTCCGACTCCGTGCTCAACGAACCAATACACAGAATGCAAGTAGATAATATGCATGGCTTAACAAAGGAGAGGCTCGGGTTATTTTGTTTTGTAAAGAGTGCTTTTGAATACAATTATATAAAAATCCTTAAGACCAAGCATTTTGAACAAAAGCATATTGTTCAAGAACATGCAATATTAATAGTGATTCGGATTCCATCCACCTTTACATGGCATCTGCACCATATAGCAATTCTTCAGCGTTATAGCCGCTTAACTTACCACTGGGACGACACCCAGGACAATTCCAAACTAGGGCCTTACACTGCCCTCCACTTTTCCATTCCAATTCATAAATCATTTTGAAATAGAACTATATCTGGTTAAGTTCCCATGTCTGCCCTTGACCGTGGGCACGGCTATTCGAATAGTTTTGACTCTGCGAGTTTGTACACTTTCACCACAAGAGACGATCAACCCGTTGCCCCACACGATTCCTTAGTCATGTGGTTGAGCAGACCATCACAGTGACTTTTCAAAGTATCTAGACCCTTTTGTCATCTCACCCTATGGGAGACTGCCCACTTGCGGTGGGTCCCATATGTTGCACGGGATGTTCCCCACAGCTACTAGCGTACGGGCTCCACTCCCCTCTGCGCTAGCACGACTGGGAAACTTCACCCTCCACTCGGTGTCCCTTTAGGCCCTCCCTTGCCCTTGCATAATCACTTCTATCTCCTACTAGCGAGATGAGTCCGGGGTTTTCGATAAATCTACTTAGCCAAGTTG
Organism: Dendrocalamus sinicus; assembly: GCA_036346575.1. Classification (NCBI taxonomy): domain Eukaryota; kingdom Viridiplantae; phylum Streptophyta; class Magnoliopsida; order Poales; family Poaceae; genus Dendrocalamus; species Dendrocalamus sinicus. The sequence continues at coordinate 19,731,179 of CM070668.1, read as the reverse complement.
TATTTTACAGACTTGTGGTTGTACTGTTTTACACGGGTGACATGACAAGATTCGGTCCTTAGGGTTATCTGGGCGGTCTACCATTAATCCACTTTGTGCTTCCACCGCACCACATATTCACACACTCGAACTAGTCCGCCCAGATATTTAAGCATGTTGAGATTTTTGGAAGGTATAAAATAGTCATGTCAAATATACCAGTCATTCCCACCATGACTGCCCAAACCATTTTCTCATTATTAAAAGCGATCATGATGTATGGGGCATTTCAGCGCCCCCTGCGTATTAATGCAACACTAAGCATAGCATATCCTTATGGACTTATTTTCGAAATATTAGTATTATACTTTTGCTAGGGTGACAAGGTTTACACATTCAATCATTCCAAAGGAGGGGTAATACTATTCAAGGTAAACATTGGCATTTAACTAGAATATCAAGTTTAGCATGTATTTGCATAAAAATAACAGCATGCATTTTGTTAATTTAAAACAAAGTAATTTGCAGAAAATGTAGGTTCAATATGATCAAAGTATTGACTCGCCTTGGTCACAGTGGTCGGGATCCGGATTCTCCGGTGCTTCTAGTGTCGCTGCCTTGAACTCTTCCTCTTGAGCCTCGTAAGCTATTTTAGCGCATGCCAAAATTTGTATAAAAAGAAAAAGCAGCGAATCAAACCAAATAACACCAAAAATCCAAATGAACTCTAAAAATTATGATTTCAGTTCCATTGGATAGATCTTGATTTTAGATGAATTTAGAAATTTGTCTTACTTAATTTGGAGTTAAAATGAATAAGTTATGATTGGTCAAAGTTCTATGTTTTCGTCAAATCCAAAAATTCTAAAATCCTGACATGTGGGGTCCACTGGTATTTTCAGATTTATTTTAAACTTATCTTTATGTTCTGTGCTACTGACATGTGGGTCCGGTTACTGTTCATGGGGTCCACTGTCAAGACGGTGAGTGTGAGATGTGCCGCGACCGGTGGGGCCTGGCGGTCACCGCGACCACTGTCTGCGATGGATCGACATGTGGGGCCCACCTGTCAGTTCGGGAAAATAAAAGAATTGCTCGACCGCGCGCGCGGAGCCGGGGCTCGAACACGCGACGCGGGAGCAAGGGGGGAGGAGAGACGCGCTGCGATAACCAAGTGAGCGGGGGAGGCATTGCCTACCCTATAAGGGCAATTTATTCCTTTGAAGTATGTTGCGAGGAGGCGGCAGAGCATGAAGAAGGCGGCGTGTGGCGGCGAGTGGTTGTCGGAGAGGCTCTGGGGTTGCGTGAAATACAACCCCCGCGTGATGGCGAAGCTTCAGGTGTAGACGGCCGGGGTGGAGGAGCACGGTAGCTTCGCCTGGCTTCCATGCAGCTCTGGTAGTTGGGACGTGCCCGGAGGCGGCCAGAATCGGCGGGGAGGGTGGCGCCGGAGCTCGGGAAGAAGAAGAGGACCGACGGCGATTAGGGGGCTCTCGGCTCGATTGCTTACGGGGGAGGGTGGAGGAAAGTAGTGCGGCGCGTTTGGGGCTCCCAAGCGTGGCTTTTATAGCCGGAAGAGGCGCGCACGGCGAGCTCGACATCTGGCTCCGCCCTGCTCACGCCGGCGAGGGGGGATGGACGAAATCTCCCCGGGATTTTGTAGGAGAGAGATGGCGGGAGTGATTCGTCCCCCCTACTGTTGGTGCTTTGAATTTGCTTGCGAGGTGAGAGAGGGGGCGGAGAAGATTTGCTACGCAGAGGAGCAACGCGAGGAGGGAGCTGCGTCGCGGCCGCGTGGAGCCGAAGACGAGCCTGACGACTCGGGCCCGCTCGCAGAGGGAAAGGCGCGGGTGGAGGCGGGGGCCGCTTGCCAGCGGGAGAGCGGCGCGAGGGCGAGGCGCGGCGCTGACGCTGCTGGGCAGCAGCGTCTGCCCACCTGGCGTGTGGAGAAAGCTGGGCCGGGGTGACGGCCGGCCCGGCTTTTCTTTTTCTTTTCTTATTTCTTTCATTTCTATTTTCTTTTTATTTTATTTGGCTTTTGCATTTGAATTTTTACATGTATATGCATTTGCACATACATCCTAGGGTATATACCTATATACATATTTTCACTTTTCTCTGATTTTTGTGTAGGTACACATATATATATTTGTTAACATAACATTTTTATTTTGTATACTCCTTTACTATTTATTCCATTATTTTTAGAGGTGAGATTTTATGGTTAACCAAATATTCTCCCTTGGCCTTTTATAGATCATCTTTTCAGATTCTTTATTTGATGCTCATGTTTTATTATTTTATGTGTTGATTTCTTCCTTCTTTTTATTTTTGAAATTCCTTTATATTTACAAAAAGCCAATAAGCTCCAAATTCAAATATAAAGCAAATAAAATAATCCAAAAGTTCCATAATTTATTATTTATATTTTTCAGGACGTTACAGCAGCGGAGCTGGCGCCTAGTCGAAGTAGACGCGCAAGCGCTCCGTCCCCTACCCTTCCAAGTGGTGCCAGCGGAGCTGGCACCTAGTCGAAGTAGACGCGCAAGCGCTCCGTCCCCTTCGCTTCGAAGTCGCAGCTAGCTGGCGCCTAGTCGTTGCATGCGTGGGAACCTCAAGCACGCCTTTTTTATACTCCAGGGAGTGCGCACAAGGGCAGTGCCTGCGCGTGCTTGGGAGTATCCACGCCGCGGTTGTACTCCGTAGAGTGCGCGGGGATAGCGTCCGCGTCTTTTTTATACTCCAGAGAGTGCGTGGGATCGACATCCACATCTTATTTATACTCCGAAGAGTTCGCACTGGGGCAACGCCCATGCGTGCGCGAGGTTCGCGCCTTGTTTATACTCCGTAGAGTGCGCAGGGATAGCATCCGCGTCTTTTTTATACTCCGGAGAGTGCGTGGGATCGACATCCACGTCTTATTTATACTCCGAAGAGTATGCACCGGGGCAACGCCCATGCGTGCGCGGGGTTCGCGTCTTGTTTATACTCCGTAGAGTGCGCAGGGATAGCATCCGCGTCTTTCTTATACTCCGAAGAGTGCGTGCGGAGGCGGACATCGACGCTACGTTTTATTTAGAGTCTGTAGACTGCGCGCGGAGGCGAACCTCTGCGCGTTGCGGGCGGTGAAATTGCGTGCGGAGGCGGACCTCATCGCTACGTCTTATTTATAGTCTGTAGAGTGCGTGCGGAGGCAGACCTCGTCGCTACGTCTTATTTATACTCCGTACAGTGCGTGCGGAGGCGGACCTCAACGCTACGTCTTATTTAGAGTCCGTAGACTGCGCGCGGTGGCGAACCTCCGCGTGTTGCGGGCAGTGAAATTGCGTGCGGAGGCGGACCTCGTCGCTACGTCTTATTTATACTCTGTAGAGTGCGTGCGGAGGCGGACCTCAACGCTACGTCTTATTTAGAGTCCGTAGACTGCGCGCGGAGGCGTCCTTCCACGCGTCTTTATTCATGCTTATGCACAGTGCACACGAAGGTGATCCTTCGCGCGCTTTTGGTATGAAAACGAGAGAATTTGCATGAACTATGCACTTTATTAAATCCCCGTTTGCGCGGGTGAGCGGTTACAAGGGTTAAGGTACTAACTGCTAGCCGCTCGCGTCCGCCGAAGCCGTGAAAGGCCCTTGCCCTCATGTGCTCGACTTAGGCGTAATACCGCCGCAGCCTGTCCGCATTCCACGTGTGGTGGAGCATGTGCCCCTCCAAGGTGGCCTCCGCGACGATGTACGGGCCCTCCCATTTGGACTCGAGCTTGCCTACCGTCTCCGCGTGGAGTGCCATCTTAAGGACGAGGTCTCCTGGCTTGAATTCGCGCGGGTACAGCGAACGATTGCGACCACGCACCATCTGTCGTGCGTATTTCATGACGTGCCGTGTTACGCTTGCCTGGTCTCCGTCAAGGAGATCCACGGACAATTGGTGTTCCTCATCTGGTGTTGGGCGAGGACCCTCTGCGAGCCAGCCTTTATTTCTTCAGGTGTGACCGCCTCGTTACCGAAGAGGAGCTTGAATGGCGTGAACCCCATTGGGCATGTGACCGTTGTATGGAGGGACCAGAGGATACTGTGGAGCTCGCCCGGCCACTTCCCCTTTGGTAGCCCGACGAGGCGCTTCTTGATTGCTACGGAGATAGCGTCGTTTGCCCGCTCTACCGCCCCGTTGGACTGTCGGTGTCCGACCGAAGCGAACCGGAGGGTGATGCCCATGTTGCCGCAGAATTCTTTGAATGGGGCTGCATCGAATTGCAGACCGTTGTCGACGGTGATCTCCCTAGGCACGCCGAATCGACATATGATGTTCTGCCAGAGGAAGCGCTGCAGAGCTGCTGAGGTAATCTTGGCCAGAGCTACCGCCTCCGGCCACCTGGAGAAGTATTCCAGAGCGACCGCGACGAATCGCAGGTCTCCTGGGGCTCTGGGAAGTGGTCCCACGACGTCGATGCCCCACCGCGCCAGCGGCCATACCGGGGGTTTGGGATGGAGGCTTGTCGGGGGCCTGTGGATAGCCCTTCCCATCCACTGGCAACCTTGACAACGGCGCACGAGATCCTGGGCATCCGCGACAGCTGTTGGCCAATAAAAACCTTGCCTGAATGCCTTGCCCACCAGAGACCTTGGTTGGTGGTGCGAGCTGCAGAGACCCGCATGAATTTCTGCGAGGAGGCGCTTTCCTTCTTTGCGCGGGAGGCATCGCAGGAGCGGTGCGCAGACCCCCTTCTTGTAGAGCGCGCCGTCAAGCACCTGGAAGGACCTAGCGCGGTGTTGCAAACGCCGGAGCTAGGAGGGGTCATCCGGTTCCGCGATGCCCTGCAGAAAAGCGAAAAGGGGTTCCCGCCAATCACCCTGCTGGGTGATCCGGTAGACGAGGGCCGCATCCCGATTATCCTGCGCTATGGCCGCCGCTGGCAGGATTTCGTAAAATGCCCCTTCGGGAGTAGGAAGCTGCTGACTGGCAACCTTGGCCAGGACGTCAGCTTGCTCGTTGTCTGCTCGAGGGATGGCCTTCACCGTGACACCCAAAAAGTGACGTTCCTTCGCTCGTACGGCTGCTAGGTACTTGGCTAGGTCCGGGTCCTTGGCCTGGTATGACTTGTCCACATGGCCCACCACCAACCGGGAATCAGTGCGGATGAGGACACGCCTCGCTCCCATCGCTTTGAGCTTCCTGAGGTCGAAGAGCAACGCCTCATATTCGACCGTGTTGTTCGTAGCCGGAAACGCTAGGCGTGCCGAGTACAACAGGCGCTGCCCCTCGGGTGTGGTGATGACGGCGCCCACCCCTGCGCCCGCAACACCGTACGCTCCGTCGGTGTTAACAGTCCACACCGGGTCTTCGACCTGGAGGGCGGGCTGAGCTGGAGGGGTCCATTCCGCGAGGAAGTCCGCCAGAACTTGAGACTTGATCGCCGTTCGAGAGGCGTATGTCAGGGAGAATGGGGCCAGCTCGGCCGCCCATTTACCGATTCGCCCCGTGGACTCCTTGTTGTGCAGCATCTCTGCCAGAGGGAACGAAGAAGGCACCGTTATCGGGTGCGCCAGGAAGTAATGCCAGAGTTTTCTTGAGGCCATGACCAGCGCGTAAGCGAGCTTCTCGAGCTTGGTATATCACGTCTTGGCGCCTTGGAGGGCTTCGGAGACAAAGTATACTGGCCGCTGGAGCGCGCCCTCTTCAAGGACGAGGACGGCGCTGACCGCCGTTGCCGAGGCGACGAGGTAGAGTGGGAGGGGAGCCTCTGGTGCTGGGGCCACCAGAGTGGGAAGGGTTGCGAGGTGTTTCTTGAGGTCGTCGAAGGCCTTCGCGCAGTCGTCGTCCCAATGAAACCCATCGCAACCGCGGAGAGTCTTGAAAAATGGTAAGCCCCGCTCCGCCGCTCTGGAGAGGAAACGGCTCAAGGCTGCCATGCGGCCCGCCAGCCTCTGGACCTCCCGCGTCGTCTTGGGAGGTTCCATGCCCAGGATGGCGTCAACCTTGTCGAGGTTCGCTTGAATGCCTCGCCCGGACACGAAGAAGCCCAAGAGCTTGCCCGCCTTTACACCGAAGACACATTTGTCCGGATTGAGCTTAATGCCTACCTTCCAGAGATTGTCAAAAGTCTCCTGAAGATCCCAACAGTGTGAGGCGAGCTGCCTGGTTTTTACTACCACGTCATCCACGTAGGCCTCCACATTCCTCCCTATCTGGACGACCAGGGCTAGTGCGACGAGGCGGGTGAAGGTTGCGCCCGCCTTCTTCAAGCCGAAGGGCATCCTTACGAAGCAAAAGGTCCCCACCGGCGTAATGAAGCTGGTTTTATCCTCGTCATCCTTGGCCATGTAGACCTGATGGTAGCCGGAGTAGGCGTCCAAGAAGCTCATGAGCTCGCACCCGGCGGTGGCATCGACCAGTTGGTCTATGCGCGGCAGAGAGTAATCATCCTTCGGGCACGCCTTGTTGAGGGCAGTGAAGTCGATGCACATGCGCCAAGCGCCGCTGGCCTTTTTGACCAACACCGGATTGGCGAGCCAGTCCGGATGCTGGACCTCGCGGATAACCCCCGCTCGAAGGAGCTTCGCCACCTCCACCTTGGCCGCTTGCTGCCGGTCCATGGACATGCGGCAAAGTTTCTGCTTAACGGGTTTGGCGTCGGGGCAGATCGCGAGGTTATGTTCGATGAGGGCGCGGTCCACTCCTTTGATATCTTCCGGGGACCATGCGAAGACATCTACATTGGCCTGGAGGACTCAGAGCAAGTCTTGCTCTACTTCCGGAGGGAGGCCCTCGCCTATGGATACGAACTGCCCCTCCACCTGGAGTGGCACCCTCTTCACTCCGCCCTCCGGGTGGGGCTTAGGTGTCCATCCCGGAGCGGATGGCGTGTCCGCCTGGTATTTGTCGGTGACGGCGTGCACCTTGCGGTGCAGGCGTCCAACTTCGGTTTCGATGCTCTGAGCCATATCCTGATTGCCGAAGAGGGTGATAACGCCCCGTCGTCCTGGGAGCTTCATGCATAGGAATGCGTAGTGTGGGACGGCTTCGAAAGAGTTGATGGCAGGCCGGCCCAGTATGGCATTGTACGGATACGAGACGTCCACAACGTCGAAGACGACATCTTCGGTCCTGGCGTTGTCGGCCTGGCACAAGGAGACTTGGAGGCGAACCTGTCCTAGAGCCTTCAGAGGCTACCCTCCGAGGCCCTGAAGGGGGGCTTCTGAAGCTTTTAATAGACTCCGAGGTATTTCCGTACGATCAAGGGCCTCCGCGAACAAAATGTTTGCGGAGCTCCCTCCGTCAATGAGGATGCGCCTGACGTCGCAACCTGCAATGTCGGCCTGGATGACCAAGGGATCTTGATGGGGGAATTCTACGCCCTGGGCATCGGCTGACATGAAGGTGATGCTGCAATGGGACGCCCGCCGAGGTAGTTGTGCTGGGGAAGTGCTCGACGAAGAGCCTCCATCGATGGCATTAATGCCACGGCATTGGGTCTCTCCAGGGGACCCAGCACGCGAGGGACCGCCCGCCTATCTTTGACGTGGGAACATTACGGGTCAGTGTCTTCGAGGCCCGTACATGGGCCACCGCCTGTCGTAATGCCGCAACTTTGGTGCATGTCCACGTGAAATGGCCCCCGTAGCTGTGTACCTCGCACCATCTACCGTATTCTAGGATTTCCTGCTCTGCACGCTGCTTCGCATCGCCGCCTCCTTCGCGTCCCCCTCCAACGCGCGAGGTTGACGCGGCCTCCCGGGGAACGCCCTGCGCAGCGAGGATATGGCGGCCCTTTTGGGGTCTCCGCCGGTTACGCCGGGGCTTACGCCTGTCGCCTGGTGAGGTTTGGTGCACCCCATCGTCGACGGGCTCACGAGTGGCGCCTGCGGACACTTGCTTGTGTTCCGTCCTCGGGTTGTCTCTTGCGCTGCTTCTTTGCGACAAGTCCTCCGCTTGCCTGGCGTCGGAGCCGTTGCCGCTGCGCCTCCGCGCGTCCTCCTCGACTCGGGCGTACGCTTCCACTTTGTTGAAGAGCTCTGCCTCCGACTTGAGTGGCTTCCGCGCGTTATACTCAGCGAGTGGTCCCAGGCAGAGACCTTGTATTGCTGCATTGATGACGGTTGTTTTGTTGACGTCCTTGACCTGGCAGCGCACTTTCGCGAAGCGCTTGAAGTAATCCCGGAGCCTTTCATCAGGTTTTTGCTTGACTGCGAAGAGCTGGTCCGCATCGACACGCTCGACGTAGTTTCCTTGGAAGTTGTTGTAGAGTTGGTCACGGATCTGTTCCCACGCGTAGATGGACTGTGGTTCAATGGTGAAGAACCAGGCCAGCGCCACGCCGTGTAACGCGAGAGGGAGTCCTTTTGCCTTCGTGGTGTCGTCTCCGCCGGCGGCTTCGATAGCAGTCTCATACACGCGCACGAACTCTCGCGGGTCGGAGTCACCTTTGTAGGCCTCGATGACGCTCAGGAACTTGAAATCTTCAGGCCATGCCGCCTGCTATAGGCTCGCAGAGAGCGGGGACTCCGGGTCTACGCGCCGTAGTGGGACGCGGCTAGACGTAGGGGTGTCGCGGCTATCCGCCCTCTCCGGAGCGGGTTCGGATGCCACCGCCGGGGAGGCATGTTGGCTCCGAGCCTCTTGCATGTCCCGCACAGCTCCGCGGAGGTCTGTTAGCTCCCGCTAAAACGCGCTGAGGGCCGCCAGTAGGGTGGTCTCCACCGCGGGCGTGGCCGGAGCCATCGGTGCGTACGGCCTGCGCGCCCAGGCTACCCGCCGCGTTGCCCTGGAGGACCCTGGAGCCAGTGACGAGGTTCGCGTCGCCGCTGGGGCCATTCACCGCTTCTGCGCCGGGTGGAAAAACGGATGCGCCTGCGGTGCCATCGCCGGGGTTGGTCGTCGGGGCAGTGCTAGTGGGGTCGGGTGTTGTGTCGGTGGCGGGGTTGGTCGTCGCGTCGGTGGCGGGGTGGGTCGTTGCGTCGGTGGCGGGGTTGGTCGTCGCATCGGTGGCGGGGTCCACGGTCGCACCTGCACCACTGCTCGTACCTGCGGCTGCTAAAGCTGAAGCCCTAGTGCTGACGCGAGACTTCGCCACTTCCGCCTTCTTCTTCTTCGCCGCCGACGGTGAAGCTTTCTTTGGTGCCATCCTCCTTCAAACTTGGAGGCTTGTTCTTGTCCTCCCCACGGACGGCGCCAACTGTTGTGGTTACAAACCAAACAGAGAGAGTGTGGTAGTGGAGAGTTGAGTAAAATGAATGGCTTCGGGGCCCTCCCCGTGGCCTATGCCACATATATATACCCAAATGGTGAGTACTTGTATAGTTATACCCTTACACTTGAGTATTCCCCTCAGGGGCACTCATGTCATTACATATGTCCTATTTCGAACATTACATCCTTCTAACAGGCTTACTGGGCTTAGGTGGGGGCCACCCCTACAACAGAAGCCATAGTGAGTGGCTCTGATTCCAAATATTGTGGTCGGTGGTAGTTGGGTACGGGTCCAAGGACCGAGGATAGGACACTCGCCCTTGATCAGCCACCATATCACCGCCAAGGCTCTAAGGCCTATTGAAGAAGAAAGGAAGATTAGAGAATTTTGCTTATTTCTTTGCCTCCTGATAATAGGTACAATGCTATCTCTTTTATAGGATGGTTAAACTTGACCTCTAAGAAATGTATCTCTATATTAAGAAAACTAATCCCTAATAGTAGGAAACTTATATCTAATACATGAAAATAATCTAAAAACAATAAGTGTAAATAATAAGAAAACTAATTATTATATTTCTAATCCATGATATACCGATGAACCACCCAAATTCGTATGTGCTACAGTACCCATGGGAACTATTCACACGTTGCTATAGTACACGTGCGGTACTCTTCATGGTTGCTGCAGTGCTTCCAGTGCTATTCGCTGGCCTGCTGTGTGTACGCTGAGATTCTAGACCATAACACGGGTCACCTTGATAAATCATAAGAAAACTATTTAATATTACAGTTATCCTATTGGTGAAAAATTCAACAATTAACCATCTTGCCATCAGAAAATAGTAGATTACCATGACACGTATGACAAAAGAAGAGAACATAGGCACTTAGGAAAGAATATCTTTTGTGCACAAAATTTGGGTGGATGTAGGAAACAATGCAATTCCCCCTTTTTATACGAGTACAGAAAAGTACCGGTGTAATTATAAATTATGAATCAATTAATAGGCAGTATAATTTAAACCATTAATTAACTACATTTCAAAATTTGCTCATTTCAACAGGCTATGTTTGCCAACCAATTGGCTTATGACGGCACAATGTTTTCCTATCTTCAAGTAGGACTCACTTCACATGGTCCCTGTAAATAATTATCTTAATAATTACAGTATGAAGGAAATCATGTATAATATATTTCTAGAAAATTGATGAGACTAAAGGCATGTACTTTGCTTTAAAGGCTAGAAATTCTGACATAAATCTTAATCATAAAATCAGAGACAAAGAAAAATCGATAAATTATCTCGCTAATTGAGAGAAAAAGAATGTCTTAAATGGCCACATATAATGATAATTGTAAGGATATTTCGATACATAAAATTAATTTGATCACCGAATATGTGATCAAGCAGCCCATACGGAACAACTAAAACTAGGGAGACAAATCTCGGCAAAACTAATCTTGCTAAGTCCTTTATAAATGCTTTGGTACTCTTCATTTGTCTGTAAATGATTCTGTTTTAAAGTAGGGCACACAATGATTGCAAATGTATAATAAATCCGATATGCTTAGTGTAACATCCTAAAATTTAGGTAGCTCAAAAAAGTGAAAATTGTAAAACTTTTTGCTTGTATTTTGCTGACATCTAGTTTTCCTGTCTTTTTTTATGAATTTTCTCTTGAGAATAATTTATAAACACTAATTTAGGAATAGAATGTACAATTGATGAATGTACAATTTATAAACACAAATATAAGTTCCTTATGCTGGAAACAAAAGTTGGAACATTTTTTAACTTGTTTCTAAAATTTTCCAAATTCAAATATTGCCTTTAGAATAAAGTAGTGACATTTAAAGAATTTTTGAGGAAATTTAAAGCAGATAAAATTCTAGAAAAATCACAGAACAATCAACACTTTGTCAGGAGCCTTCACAAAAATTTTTATAATTTTTAGAGCTCGTTTGCAATCTTTAGCAATTCCAAAAGGCAATCAGCCACCGAACCCACCTTCTTCACTTACTCTTTTCTGCTTCCGATTTTGCAAAGGTGTATTTTTAGGAATACTTCTTCTCTCTGATATCTTGCTTCCTGTTGCTAACGAGTGGGACTGGATCCCACACATCAGGCCTCTTTGTCCACCCCACACCCACGCCACCGTGGCTATGCCCGCTCGCCCGTGACGCCTTTCCTCTGCTCCTCCCTCTACCTTCGCACCAGTGCCACAATAACCCTATCTTCGCACGCAACCTCTGATCGCCTAGCGCCACCAGAGTCGTGACGATCGTAGCGTCATGCAGTCCCATCACCCTGCGTCTTTCCCCACTCTGCGCGAAGCGATTCACCATGAGCACGAAGAACATGATATGCCGCGTGTTGTCCGGGCAAATATTTCCAGATGGCTATTGCTGTGGATCGTCTCCCCCTCTCCCACACCAACTTGAATACGGTGAAAAACGCGGAAGTTTTCAAAATTTCTTTAAAAACTCACTGCATACAGTAGTGGGCAATTGGGCATTTCTATGTCACTACAAAATTTCTAGATAAATTTTAATCGTTTTTACAGGATATGAAAACAAATATTTATTGAATCAATAACATGGTTTCATCCTTGAGGTATGTTCCACTTCTAGTATCTTTAAAAAATATTCCGGTGATTTCTAAGTTTGATTTTTATGTAATTTTTATCGGATTCACATTTTCACTTAACATGTCGCCTATACCAAGGAAAAATAGGCGACACCTTTTTCTGCTATCCATTCAAACTACAAATACGTGATATGTATTGATGCTCCAGGAAAATGGAAAATAATCAGACTGCTCTGCTTTTCTGCGGACAACATTTGCAAGGCACAATGGGCTGCACTGCTTTGGGCTTCGACGGATGCTAGTAAACACACCAGTTTGTCGAAATTTGTAATCTCAGGTAAAGCAAACACAGAATAAACCCACCAGTTAGCTGCAAAGAATAAATTTTACTTGTAAAATCATGCCATTTTCCACTCCTTCAGTAATTCAGCTAACAATTTCATGATTTACCACTATGTATGCCTGGAGGACGTAACAGTTTGGTGCCAAACATTCACCTTTCTTCGTTTCAGAAACCAATTCAAACCGTATGTTTATTTCTTTCCGGTAACCGGTTCAGAACCAATAGCAGGAGCTGATGCGGCTCGTCCCTATGATTGTTAACTAGAATAGCAATGCAGGTTTTGCATTGAATCATGCAGCGAGCCATTGGTTGAATACAATGAACAATACACGATATTTCTTGTTATCTAAAAAACACGATATTTCTTCAATAAGTTTATTAATTAAGTGGGTGCTATATAGTACATTGTACTACTTCATCGAAATAGAAGAGGACTGCATGTATGGCATACATGCTAACATTGTAGATATTACAAATACATAGCACATGAGTAGAGTACAAGGAACAACCAAAAATACTGGGAACTAGACAAGCATATCTAACGTGGTAGGCTAGCGGATGACAAGAACTCTTGCTCCAAGCTATAGCATGCCTTTTGGCTGCGCTGAGATTCTATATAGTTAGCTCTCCCGTCCAATTTGATTATAGCTATGGGCTGGTGAGTAGTTATAGCTCCTTGAGCCAGCAATGGTTGTATCTCTTGGTCAATGGCTGGATCAACTCGAGATGAATTCATCCTTTCTGTTCGCAAAAGCTGCAATGTTATCTCCACTTGCTTCATCGTAGGCCTTTCTTCACCTCTGAGTCTCAAGCATGTCTCAGCCAGAGAAGCAACCTTACTAATCTCTTCCTCGGTTGCTTCCTCGAGAACTTGAGCAGCCACTATACCATTAATTGGTGTCCTCTTAATCTCCAAAAGGAAGTAGCTAGTTACACAAGTTTTGCTTTGTTCCGGACTCAGTTGTAAAAATAGGTTGTTTTCTCATAAGAAGCTCTAGGAGTACCACACCAAAGCTGTAAACATCACTCTTCTCATTTAGCTGCCCAGTTTGATAATATTCTGGATCTAAGTAACCAAATGTTCCTTGTACATTTGTAACAACATGGGTTTGATCAATGGGAACAGACCTTGAAGCACCAAAATCCGAAACTTTTGCAGTGTAGTTTGCATCTAGGAGTATATTAGAGGACTTCACATCACGATGGAAGATTGATATTGATGCTGCAGAGTGGAGATAGTTTAGAGCTCCAGCAGTTTCTGCAGCAATCCTTAGACAATCACCCCATGACAAAGAGAATATACTGCTTGAATCAGGATGAAGAATTCGAAATAATGAACTGTTGGGAATAAAGTCATACACCAATAAGGGAACCTCAGTTTCAAGACAGCATCCAAAGAGTTTAACAATATTTCGATGGTTTATTTGAGAAAGGATTGCAACCTCGTTGATGAAATCATTGATCTCACCTTCCTTGATGACCTTCGACTTTTTTATAGCTACCACATGTTGGTTAGTTAAGATACCTTTGTAAACTGTACCGTGCCCTCCACGGCCAAGGATACGTGAGGGATCGAAATTATTTGTTGCCCTTCTTAGCTCTTCTATGGAGAAAATCTTTGTCTTCTCATTTACATTTTCGTCCGATGAAATCAATTGTTCCAAGAGGAGACCTTGATTCTTTCGAAAATACTTCCTCTGTAGTTTCTTTTGGACGTCTCTTTTCCATCTTCGAAAGAGAAAAAATCCACTTAAGCCGAGAAGTAGCGTGCCAAAGCCATTACTGAGCCCAATTATAACACCTACAATGATGAAAGCCCTCAAAATGTATATCTATTGAAAAACCATTTTTCAGTGCAGAACTGACCATTATGGGACTCACCTAAGAAGAAAATTTTCTTTCTTGTTGAAGTGCACTGCATTTTTGTAATATCTATTGAAAATGTGGGCAATATTTTAATTCCAAGTTTTATTAGGAGACAGAAACAATAAACTAATGATGCAAAACTCACAACCAACAGCAAGCTACTCATCATACTTCACAAATTACACAAGAAAAATAATATAGTAACAAAGTCGAACGTGCGCACGAACGACTTACTTGTTAGCCTGATGAAGAACAGGAAGCCGTGCAGGCTTGACGCAGTGCAGAACGAAGGTGTCGCAGTGCAGTGAGCGGTCGCGCAGATGCGCTGCCCAGAAACCTTATTGCCGCCCCCGTGCAGGTCTTCACGGCAGCAATGGTTCGGAGATACCGCTCCTCTTCTTCGCGGTGCACGCCGGGAAGAAGAGTCGACGAAGTTCAGACGGCGCAGCACAACAGCACACAAAAAGTTTTGAGAAAAAGAATGGAGGCAGTCAGTTTGTCACATCTACTCTGGACGTCTCCAGGCATACAAATAGACAGACTAGTAACTGACATGATTAAAACAGCCATTTACCCACTGGTAACTGACACATTCAACCAGTCAGTTACATTGTCTGTCATCAAACCCAATAAAGCCCCATTCAAATGTTTGAATCTCATTCAAACAGAGAGATAGTGGTGCAGGATTTAGCAAAAATAGAGATAGAAAGTCACGCGATTTTCACGCGAAAATACGCGAAAATACGCGGATACGCGCGTGCGCGTGCGTGCGCGTGTGTGTGACTAGCCAGAGCCCTCCTAATACCATCTCTATCCATATTCAAGGAGTGGTGAGAACTCCACCTTATAAATTGGTCTTTCTCACCTTGCCTTAGCAATATGGTACTAACCATGCATGCTTTGGGATTCGCGAAATGGGCCTTGCTCATTGGGCCAATTTCTAACAATATCATACTCTGTGTGATCAGGGCACCTGGTGCAGCTGTAGTTTCCTATGGTATTATAGCAAATTCCTCTACAAAGACCTGGTGTCCGTTTGCACTCGTCAATGTCTGCAGCCGCATCTCAGTAAGGTGATACATAATATTATACAATAAAAATATTGCATTGTCTAACAAATGGAAGTAGATACCTGAACTCGTTTGTAATTATTATTGCATAACAAAGAATGAGAAGACATTAGAGACTCCAAGTCTGTTCGAGAGAGTTCTACGGTACATGGCAAAATGCTCACTTGGTTTGCAAGCACATTTTTCTGTATTAGTAATATAAAAAGAGGGAGTTTTTCTTTGCTAAATCCACCCTGTATTTGTGTACACAAAACATTCTTAACCGCTTTCATCGTCTATATGTAATGGCTCATATTCATTTCGTATCCTGCCATCCATGTCTGATTTAAGCCATTGATCTTTGTAATCCAATGTTCCGTCACCTGATTTGATTTAGCAATTTCTTTATGGTGATTCTGGATTGTTGTTTCATTATTATTCTTTGTGCAGGGTTGGTATGAGAACACAGCAGATATCTATACCCTTATGCTGGCGTCTGTCCATTCCCATACAAGATAGTCAGGTACCACATGGCGTTTAGCATTTTGCTAACTACAACCTGCTTTACTAGCGTCTATCCATTCCCATACAAGATAGTCAGGTACCACATGGAGTTTAACATTTTGCTAACTACAACCTGCTTTTACGCTGAATGGTATGCCAATAATTCACTGGACTGTGTAAGTGCAACACTATTGAAATCTGGTATTGATATTCTGCAATAAAGCACTTTTCTACTTTTTATGCTGTAGTTTGGTTTTTCATTTACCAAACATGACTGTTTGGACAAGTCAGAATAGTATCTGCTACCTCCAGTCACTTGAACAATAGACACACATATATGTTGAAGTCTTGAGGACTAATGACATAAGTATTTTTTAAGGACTATGTGAGAAGGTCCTGATTAATGTTGTCATGAACCATTGCCAAGTTCATGGAGTGGGTATTTAAATTTTACAAAGTTTGCATTTTGTCAGTTTTTGTCAGACAATCTAGTATGACCGTTGGCTTAATGCTGGTCTGACTGTAGGCTTACTACTGGTCTGACTGTAGGCTTACTACTGGTTAGACCACCACTTTGGTGCCGGTTAGACCGCTCCAGGCAGTATGACCGCAGCGGTCAGACCATCAACTGATAGTACTAGAGATTAGTTGTCGGTTGCGATATTTCAGAGAGGGTTGTTTTTGCACTGTGTGACTGGTCTGACCGACCTCTGGTTGGTAGTCAGACCGGCCCCAAATATTTAATTTTGAATTTTGAGAATTTAGTCATGGGAAGGTTTGAATTGTGCTTGGTCAATGCATTAATGATGCATAATGCATGTTTTAGTTAACATGAGTAATGTTATGAGGAACTTGTATATGAAAATGATTTTTTTTGTCTTTGGATGTGCAGGAAGCTTTGGAGTCAGTAATGGTCAACGGCAAGGATCGAGGATACACTCATGGAGGACCCAAGGCCCAAAATGATCAAAGATATCGGTGAAATAGTTGAGCTCATGTATGGCACGTGAAAGATAGAAAATGTTGAAGGGAAGGTTCGAGTAACGGATTATACTAAGTGGCTTAGTCGGTCCAAGTAAGGCGTGGTCCAGTGGAATCGGAACGGGAGAGACTTGCCAATGTAAGGCAAGCCATTAGTGTACCTACACGTGACAAGCATGGTGATTGCTTGCAATAGAAGATTAAGACTAAGTCAAGACAAGAGCATGTTGGTAATTTACCAAATACCAAAAACCGTGTTGGATCAAAACTATGACACTTGGAAAAACGGTTTAGGTCAAAAAGATACTGAGAAGATCAAGTGGATCAAATGATAAAGGCTTAGCGGATTTGAGCTCATGTGTTTTGAAAAGTGTGCATGAGTTAAAAGAGTACGAGTAAAACCTGTGTTGTAATGCTAGTGAATAGTATATATTAGGGTTAGTTGTATAGTATCCATTAGGATTAGATATAGACTGGTTACCTTATCTATTAATAGATTGGGATGGCGACTTGCAAGTTAACTACCTAACCATCTCTTATTTCAACCTTGTGTTTTAGGGTTAAGGTTAGAATAACAAGTGTTGTGATGTGCTTTCTTATCCTACAGGTGAAGCGACTGTAAAATCTTCATTCTCAAGTAACATATATCAACTTTTTTTTGTCTCTTATGGTGTTTCCTTAGTTTGGTTGATTTGCTCTTGTTCTTGTTGGTTTTGATCTCTTCTCTCACCTTCTCAACCTTCTTGTGTGCCAAGGATGTCTTAGTGATAGAGATGACTCATAGAGATCAAATCACATCCATCTAGGCTCCAAGTCTTCAAGGATTTCGAAGTTGTCCACTTTTGCATGATTTTGAACTCATCTTGAAGTTTCTTAATCTCAAGGTTTTTGCTTCAAATCTTTGGGAGTTCTTGATTGCTGTGACATGTGAAAATACATCTAGAGCCATCTTGCTCATCTTCTACCCATGAACAAGTCATATTCTGAGTTCGATTTTGGTGCAACTTTGTGTATTCTTGAGAAAGGTTTTGAACTTTGACAAGAACTGAAGTCATCCTTAGAATAGATTTATGAGACGCTAATCAAGGTGTGTGCAAAGTTTAATCCTATTTGGCTATGGACTTTTGGAGTTGCTCCTAAAGTAATTGGATTCAGGTAGATATTCTATTCTAGTAATAGGAGAGTGTACAAACTGCTTCTGGGCCCGATCAGACCGCTTGACTTTAGGCTTCCCCTTGTGCCTCTCATTGTTAACCATTGTGTCATATTTTTAGGTATCTTAAGGACACTCTTGACTTTGAACTATGATATTTTTCTAATTCTGCACTCTCTCTCTTCTAGCCTTTTCTGATGCTAATTTTGCAGGGTGTAGAATAGATGGAAAGAGTATGTTGGCACCTATCATTTCTTAGGCACATCTTATCTCTTGGTCATCTAGGAAGCTGTGTTGTATTGCATAGTCCACTGTAGAAGCGGAGTTTGTAGCTGCTGCTAGTAGTTGTCCTCAAGTTCTTTGGATCGTATCTATTTTAGCGACTATGGGTTAGCCTTAAGTAGTGTTTCACTCCTATGTGATAATACTAGTGTTATCAACATTGCCAAAAACCTAGTGCAACATTCTAGTACTAAGCACATGTTATTAGATACCATTTCCTTATAGAACATGTAGAGAAGAGGGATATTGTTCTTCAGTTTGTAGAGTTTGAGCATTAGCTTACCGATATTTTCACTAGGGCTCACGATTCTTCTTGATTTACTTCTTTGCGGAGGGGAATTTGGATGTCGCCTTGATTTGAGAGGGAGTTTGACTCTTTTTATATTTATTTTATCATATTGCATATTTCAATTTCAGCAACTTAAATTGTATAATTTAAATGGAGGTTTGATTATTATCCCCGTATGATATGATATCTTGCTTTACATTTTGCCATATTTTGTGATAGTTTGCTAGATTACTCATGTCTTTATATGTGTAGTCTAGCTTTTCCATATTAGTTTGCTTAAATGTGCAAAACTTAAACAAAATCTTGTCGATGTTGGATCTTATGACTAGTTTTACTCTTGTGATTTTCTTATAATTCATGCCATGTCAAATAGGCTAAGTTGAGTCTAGAATCTAATTTGAGCTTTAGATTGAGCTATGCTAGTTCTTTGTTAAGCATGAGTTCACTTCTCCTAGGTTTTGCGGCTCAAGTCAAGTAAAGCTTACGAACTCAGGAGTAACTCATTGTGCTTGAACTAAGGAAACAAAATAAAAAATAGTCTCTTTTTGTGTGAAAAAACGTATCTCACCAAATTTTTCTCATGAGATGACTTGCTATTGCACTAGACATGAATTCAGTGGGAGTTTTTGATGACCGTGATCATTCTCTTCAGCTCCTTCCTTGGGATGGTCAGAATAAGACTTGAGATCTAGCATATGGCTCTATAAAAAAGTGAAAAACGATTGAAGTTTAGAAGGCGGTTATGGATGGCGCATAGTCCAGGACTTATTTTACTAAGATAAGACAAAAAATGTATTTCAGAAAGTGCCAATTGTCCTCAAATCCAAGTGTTTGAACAAAAGGATTCAATATTGAACTTGTAGCACTCTAAATTGACTCAATTTTAGCATCTTAGTTCCATCTAGTTTATTGATATGGTTTGGCTCATTTTTTGATACTTTTAACTAAACAATGACTTTGAACAACTAGACATGCTAAAAATCTATTTAATTTCATATTCTTACTCATTTGACTTAGCTTTGCTATATATATGGATTGCCATAAAAGAGATATCTTCTTCACATAATATAGTTTAGTGTAATACTTGTAAAGTTATTTTGGATAACTTTCATGGCTCCTTATTAAACTTAAAATGAATAAAATGTAGCTACTTCATTTTATTTGTGCAGGATACAGTGACAATGACATGGCCGAAGATGTTGATGATCGTAAAAGCACCACCGGTGTACTGTATATGTGTGGGAGCACCATTTAGCCGCCTGCCCCGGTGACCGCCTACCCTGGACTATTCATGCCTTCCTCGGCCTCCTACACCCATTTGCCGACAACTTTGACCGCCCGCCTGACATCCATATATCGTAAGCGGCAACGAGCACAAATGTCTCCCATGGAGGCCTAACTTTGCCACGTGATTCTCAAGATTTTGGACTAATTATTGATAATATTAGGAAAACATACATAGGCCCTATTTGTTTTGGCTAGCTTATAAGCACCTAGCTTTTAAGTAAGTTAGGTATATGTCCTGTTTGTTTAGGGATAGGCTTTCTGGCTTTTCCTTAGTCTTCAATCATGCATGAACACATAACAAATTCACAAATAATGCATAAACACACAATAATCAGCGGCAGCGAGCACGGGGAAGAAGGAGGCCGACGGCATCGGGCCCAGGGAAAGGGAGGCCGGCGGCGTCGGGCGAGGGGAAAGGGAGGCTGGTAGCATCGGGCGAGGGGAAAGGGAGGCTGGTAGCGTCGGGGTGCGGGGAAGAGGGAGGCCGGTGGAGGTGGGGTGCGAGGACGAGGGAGGCCATCGGACGTGGGCGCGGAGACGAGAGAGGCCGGCGGTGTTGGGGCGCGGGGAAGAGAGAGGATGACGGAGGTGGGGGCGCGGGGACGAGGGAGGCCAGCGGAGGTGGGCATAGGGACGAGGGTGGCCGGTGGCGTCAAGCGCGGGGAAGAGGGAGGCCGGCGGTGGTGAGCGCAGGTAAGAGGGGGGCCGGCGTTGAGCGTCATGGGGGGAGATGGTGAGGGAAAATAAAACGGAATGGGATGGACATAAAAGGAGAAAAAAGGAAAATATTTAGAGTTATATATGAATGGCATCTGGTGCGTAATTTTAGTGAACTTAAGTGGCAAAGGGATATTCCATTCCGTAAAAGCTAAAAAAAAGTACCTCTCCAATGGCTTTTGGCTTTTAGGCTTAAAATGACTTAAGTTTTTTATAAGCTGGATGAAAAAGCCATCTCTTTGTTTAGACTTTGAGTTTTTTTGCCTATAAACCAGATAAAAAACCAAAACAAAAAGGGCCATAGTACGTACACATTTACGAGTAAAAACCAAGAGTAAGAAAACATAACTATTTGCAGTCAACTTCCAATATTAAAAGTAAGAAAAACTCATGGTGGATTATATTTGCCAAATTAATGATGTCTATCAATACAGAAGTAATTTTACACGGGAAATATAAATACATCTTAAAATACATGTGTCCATAATAATACAGAGATATTCCTCTTCACCAGTTATGTTCTGCCTAGAAATTCTTTAGAATTGTATTTATAATTATAATTTATCCAAAAAACGTGTTTCATTAAGGAAGGTAGAAAATAAAGTTCTTATTGTACAAGGCTTTAGAACGACAAAATGCAACGGTCACGCCCAGATCACACCAGGGGGTACCAGCAAACAACTACCGACCTTCCAAAAAATTGTAGGTGAACTGGCGACTCAAATTCACATATGAAAAACACATACCACGATTGGAAAGCGAGGCAGCGAGCCTTCTGTTTGTGTGTGTCATATGATTTCTATAATGCCTTGTATCATAAAAAATAACAAAACAGTTACTCTATATAGTATTTTGGACAATAGTAACTATTATATATCCACCTTCCTTTAGGACGGTCCCATCGCAATTTATACTACATTTATAAGCTTGATATTTTTGTTTAATTAATGTTTTCACAATACCCTTTTTTTCGTTTGTGTTAGTGTGCGTGTGAGAGAGAGATTACCATGACAAATCAGCCATTTTTGTTTCATTTGGAGTACGGAATTTTCATTATTCGTAATAGTAACCATTTTCTTTTGTTTGCGTGTATGAAAGAGAGATTACCTTGACAACCATCTGGGATGTATGGATTTCCTTCAAAACCGGGCAAGCATGCGCATCTGTAGCCAACATAGCCTTCCGTGGAGCTAGTGACACTCACGCAGGATCTATTGATACTTACACATGCATATCCAGAGCGGTTCTGTTGCGCCTGTTGGCATGTTAGATTGGCAACAGCCCATCGAGGTTGATTCCAAATAATCGACGTACAGGTCAGGTTCTTTAGAAGCTCTGTTGATCTGTCCCAGGTACATACTGACTTCCATTTCTTCCGTAGACGGGTTGTATTTGATGCCTACCAGCCCCTCGGTCACATTTATATACGTTACTTCAAGCTTGTTATTGTACTGGAGGACGGACCTCCAGTACAGTGACAAGCTTGTGTCTGTGCAGTTGAGCTGAAAAAGTTCTCTCGCAGAGCAACCTTCTTCTAGACCAAAAGGAAACGGGACAGTAATATTCCTACAGCTTCGGGAACAATTCACCTTTTGTGGTATTGGATTATATCCTATTTAGAATGAAAAATCAATGAGATTAGCTGAACTAAAACAAGGCCACTTTATTCAATGATGAAAAATAATTTGATCCAGTGTTTTCTTGCCACTTTCCCTCCTCTTCGGGAAAGGGTGGCAGCGAATTGAAGTCCCAACTGCAGTGGCTCTACGTAAGGTTAGTCCACACCTATGGAGGGCTCGTTGGCGATAAGGCTCTATTGCTGCTCCACCTATGGAGGCTCAAATTTTTTCCTTGCAATTTTTCATGGTGATTTAGTGCTCAAACTGAAAAAACTTTCGAGTCTTGATAAACATGATGGTTTTCACTGGATATTCTCCCATTATACAAACTCATAAAAAGACGTATGAACTAATGAAATTAAGAAATCTAATAGAAGTTACGATAGAGGAAATTACCATAGTCAGGCGAGCAGCCATTGGAAATGTAGGGATTGCCTTCATAGCCTCTATCGCACTGGCAGACATACCCTGTTGTGGCTACAGATCAAACAGAGAGAGAAGGGGACTAGTAGAAGAGAAAGAGGAGAGCCAGATCTGTGAGAGAGTTGGTAAGAATGAGAGGATCCCCCTCCTCCTGCCCCTCCTGGGGGTTATATACATGAGTGGGGTAGAATAGGAAATCCCCATTCTACCCCTTAGTATTTACATAGGACGGGGGTACATTGGTATATTTACACTGGTATATTCCTCTACATTATTGGGCCTATTACATGTTGGACTAGTTGCACGGCCCGATCCACAGGGGTTGGGCCACCCCACAACAAGATACTCCTCGGCGGCAAGCGAGGTCCCGATGGCGGTGGACCGATCAACCACCCTAGCCCCCCGTTCCCCGACAGCAAGCGCGAGGGTGCCGAGTGGTGAGCCAATGCAACTGGTAGCTTGCGGGCCCCAGAGGCAATGCCTACGAAGAAATCGGTAAACTCCTGCGCTGAATCCCGCGCCGTTCTGCCGAGGCGATGCCTACAAGGTGGACGGCGGAGCTGAGCGCCGAAGACGTACCATCCCGCCGAGGCGACGCCTACAAGGCGAACGGTGGAGTTGAGCGCCGAGGACGTGCCACCCCGCCAAGGCGATGCCTACAAGGTGGTGGCGAAGCCCTGCGCGGCTGCGCCGGAGCCGTGCCGTCCCGCCGAGGCGAGGCCTACAAGGCGGGCGGCGAAGTCGAGCGCCGAAGGCGTGCCGTCCCACCGAGGCGATGCCTTCAAGGCGGATGGCACAGTCGAGCGTTGAAGGCGTGCCGCCCCGCTGAGACGATGCCTACAAGGCGGGCGGCGAAGCCCTGCGCCGGAGCCGTGCCGTCCGGCCGAGGCGACGCCTACAAGGAGAGCGTGCGCTTATGGCATAGGCCGAGGGCGCTACGCACGCGGAGGTAGGGAGGCAACACTGCCGTTCCTCCACCTTCAAAAACAGGGCCCGCAGAGAGCCGGCGCTTGCAGCGTAGGTCGAGGGGGCTACACACACAGAGGCAGGGAGGCTCAATGGGGTATGTGTGGGAGTTGAATTCCTCATCCCGTGCATACAAGAATACCTCCATCGTCCAAGAATCCCAATCCAGGATCCGAGTCTTCCGCCCCCTAAAGATAGGTGGTTGGCAATACTCGAGGCATTGCATAAGCTGTCGGAGAAGGCTAGAAAATGCTCCAACATTCTCGCCATGCGAGTAGTAGTCCCACGACCTAGCAGAGGATGAACCGGCCATCTACAAAGTTGAAATAATAGAAAAGATTAGTAAAATTTTTAACGAGTGAATTTTAAGCGCAATAATGAGATACTAAGTAAGAAAAGAGTAGAAGCAAAGAAGGTTATATATTTTTAATATACTCTTTTTATAAATATAAGTCCTTATGGTTTTACCATTCTAATCTAGGTCTCATTCTACAGTCAAATTGGCTCTGATACCATCTCTGTCGGGACCCCGGATTTCCAAACCCAAACCCTCTGTGTATTACAGCACTAGTCCCAGATCAAAGCCAGTGCACACAGTTAAACAGAAATGATTCATAACCAACAACGTCTTATTACAATATTAAAGAGTACTGACCGAAAGGTCTCATTATTACAAATGAGGTTTCAAGACCTCGCACACACGAAACACAGCGAAAGCAAAAATAAATTCAGCGAAGACCCATCAATACGCCAAAGGCATTTGACTGGGGAAGCGTGACCTAGTACTCCGGGAATCCTTCGTCGAATCCACCCGTGAAGTAGTCGTAATCTCCCTCTTGAGCTTCGTATTCCTCTGAGTATTATTTTTGAGTGCAGCATGTGAGTACATAAAGTACTCCGCAAGTCTTGGGAAAAATGCAATAGATGCAAGGCTTAACAAAGGAGGGTTATATGGTTCTTTTGCACAAAGCAATATTTTATTTCAAATACCATTAAATAATTTCTAAGGCATCATTTTGATCAATTAATTGTTTTAACTGAAACTAATAAGCATTGCATAGTGAAGGTTCTATCCACCAACACTAGTTAACCAACTTTAACCGATAAAGATTGAAACTGCGGGTTACATGCACCCTCTTTGGCTTTGACCGCCAGAATACCCTTCCGAGAGTTCCCTCCACTCTCGGAGTACAAAACTTTGCTTTTAAAATGAAAACCAAGGGTCTACCATGTGAATGCATTCCTTGCCCGCCCTTGACCGTGGGCACGGCTATTCGAATAGTTTGACACTCTGCAGAGGTTGTACAACTTTACCCCCAAGAGATAAATTATCTTAACAGTCACCACGCTTCATTTGGCATGAGACACAGATAAATTATCACAAAGCCTTCTCCTCACTCTAGTCTAGCTAGACACCACCCGCTGAGGTTTCACCGCAGAAGGGTTAAATCCACCCAATCCGAAGCCCCCTCTTGCGCCATATGAGTACAGTACATCCCTGTCCCTCACTATGAATAACCAGTACATCCCTGGCATCCACGTTCCATTGGTGGCACCTAAACTAGACTATTGTAAGTTAATCAGTTAGGTCGTACCCATGTAGACTCCGGGTTGTACGGTAATGCTTAGTCTGGACAATCACAAGCGTCGATCCTTAATCGACTAGGGTGGAACATTCACTTTACAAGATCTCGTGCTTTTCGCACCAATCCCAACCAACCATCCACCCCAGTCTAAACCAACTTTCACATTTTATTTTAGTTTGAAAAATATAGTGGCAACACCAGTCACCACTTACTTCTAAATACAATTACCAGTTGAATGACATATGATTTCCCATTTCAAGATTACCAAAGAATTAAATAGCATGACTAAGCATTATACTACCGTCTAATATTACCAAAGGATTATGTAATTCTCATTATTGAGACAAAGGTAATACTAGGGTTACAAGGGTACATGGCATTCAAGTTCAATTGAGGGCATAACAAGGTTGGATTTAACTAATGCCTTAACACCCAAAATTAGAGTTCTAATTAAATAGCGATGCACATAAATATAAAATAATTTAAAAACATTTCACAAACATAGGTTCAAAATGATCAAATGAGACTTGCCTTCTTGCACGCTCTCTGGGTCTTCTTGCTGTGGAGTGGAGAGATCTTCGGCAACGGTGGAATCTACGCGCGAAAAGACGAAGCAAATAAATACAAATAAAATTCAAAAAAATCAAAAATTCAAATATAGGCCAAATTTGGATAGATTATGATTTTAGAAAAATTTAGAAATTTGAACGGCTTAATTTGGAGTTAAAATGAGAAAGTTATACTTATTTAAAGATTTCAATTTGAATAAAGCCAGAAATTATTAAATTTCTGAAAGGTGGGGCCCACTGGCAGCAGGAGCGGGCGCGGACGGCTGACGGGCGGGGCCCACGGGGCAGTGAGAGGAGAGGGAGAGGATGCAGACGGCGGGATGGTCCGCGCGGGTGGCGTGGCTCACATCGGGCCAGCCAGATGGCAGCCTGAGGGAGGGGAAGGCGGGGCTGGCTGACAGGTCGGGCCCGCTTGGCTGAGGGAGAGGGGGAGAGCGGCCTGGATTGGGCCGGGCGGCGACGAGGGCGGATCTGGGCCGTCCACGTGTCGGCCGGAGGGGAAAGGGCTTAATTTTTGATTTTAGAATTTGATTTTTATTTTCAGAAAAGGCTAGAAAATTATTTAAGCCTCAGAAAATAAGAAAATACCTCCAAAAATTCCAGAAACATTCACAGAAGCTTCTTGAGTTATTTTGGACTTAATAAAATTATTTCCAACTAATATTGGTATTTAATTTGTATACTTTAAAATACTTTTTAAATTTTAAAAATAGGTTTTAATCTCCAGAAAAATCCAGAAAACCAAACAAAAACCAAATAAACTCCAAATACTTTAAAATAATTTATTTGAAATTAAATTTTTCCAAAAGCAAATTTTGGGATGTTACATTTATACTCCGTAGAGTGTGTGGGATCAACATCCACGTCTTATTTATACTCTGGAGAGTACGCATAGGGACAATGTCCGTGCGTGCGCGGTATCCGCGTCTTGTTTATACTCCATAGAGTGCGCAGGGACAACATCCGCGTCTTGTTTATACTCCGTAGAGTGCGTGGGAACACCATCCACGTCTTATTTATACTCCGGAGAGTACGCATATGGACAACATCCCTGCGTGCGCGGGATCCGCGTCTTGTTTATACTCAGTAGAGTGCGCTGGGATAACATCCGCGTCTTGTTTATACTCCGTAGAGTGCGCAGGGATAACATCTGCGTCTTGTTTATACTCCGTAGAGTGCGCGCGAGGGCGTCCCCCTGCTGCGTCTTATTTAGAGTCCGTAGATTGCGCGCGGAGGCGGACCTCTCGCTACGTCTTGTTTAGAGTCCGTGGACTGCGCGCGGAGGCAAGCCTCCGCGCGTTGCGGGCAGTGAAAGTGCGTGTGGAGGCGGACCTCGCGCTACGTCTTATTTAGAGTCCGTGGACTGCGCGGGGAGGCAAGCCTCCGCGCGTTGCGGGCGGTGAAAGTGCGTGCGGAGGCGGACCTCGCACTACGTCTTATTTATACTCCGTATAGTGCGTGCTGAAGCGGACCTCGCGCTACGTCTTATTTATACTCCGTAGAGTGCTCATGGAGGCGTCCCCCCACGCGCCCGTGCTTTTCACGGAGAGTGCGCGCACGAACGAGTGTCTTTCTTTGTACTCATGCCCGTGTTTTTCACAGAGAGTGCGCGTGCGAACGAGTGTCTTTGCTTATACTCATGCCCGTGTTTTTCACAGAGAGTGTGCGTGCGAACGCGTGTCTTTGTTTATACTCATACCCGTTGTCGTAGGGGTGACCCCCACCTAAACCCAGCAGGCCTGGTAGGAGATTATAAGGCCCAGAATAGGCCATGTGTAATGACATAGCTGCCCCCAAAGGGGATAACCAGATGTAAGGGTATAGCTGTAAAAGCACTCCCCATGTGTATATATATATGAGTAAGCCTTGGGGAGGACCCAGGCCATTCACACTTATCTTCATCACTCTCCACTATCATCTCTCTCTCTGTTTGGTCTGTACCCACAACAGTTGGCGCCGTCCGTGGGGAGGACGAAGACAAGCCTGAAGACCGAAGAAAAAGATGGCACCGAAAAAAGCTTCCTCAGCGGCGGCGAAGGGAAAGAAGGCGGCCGGGCCGGAGCGTCGTATGAGTACCAGAGCTTCGGCATCGGCAGCAACGGACGCGGGTGGTGATGCAGGCGCGGTGGCCAAAGCCGTCGATGTTCGCGCGGTGACGACCAACCCCGTCACCGGCACAGCGACGACAAACCCCACCACCGGCGTTGCGAGGACGGACCCGGCGGTCAAAGGTGTCGACACGGGTGCGGCGACAACCGACCCCGCCGACGCGACGACAGCCGACCTCGCCGCCCCATCGCAACCTCGCGGCGGTGCGGACCGGCGGTCGAGGTAGCCACGACGGAGCGACCGGCAGCTCGGGACCCCGCGACGCGGTCGTCCCCGCGCCGATCCGCCCGTCGGAAGCACCAGCGACCCCGCCCGCACCGGTGATGGAAAGCGCCCTGCTGGCGGCTCTCAACGCGTTCCAGCGAGAACTAGGGGACCTTCGCGGAGCCGTCCGAGATATACAAGAGGCTCGGAGCCAGCAGGTCACGCCAGTAGTCGCGCCCGAGCCCACGCCAGAGAAGGTGGGCAGCCGCGAAGCCCCCACGGCTAGCCGTGTCCCGCTGAGATGTGTAGATCCGGAATCCCCGTTTTCGGCGGGGCTGCAGCAGGCCGCGTGGCCCAAAGACTTCAAGTTCCCTTGCATCACCGACCCGTACGAAGGCGACACGGATCCTCGCGAGTTCGTGCGCGTGTACGAAACCGCGATCGAGGCCGTGGGCCGAGACGACACCACGGCGAAGGACTCCCCTCGCACCTTGCGGAGTGGCGCTCTCTTGGTTTTTACCATAGAGCCGGGCTCCATCTATGCGTGGGAGCAGCCGCGACCGGCCGTACCAACTTTCAAGGATATCGGTCGGCGAATCAATGCGGACCAACTCTTGTTGTGAAGCATGGACCCTCGGAGCGCTCGGGACTACTTCAAGCGCCGCCAAAATTCGAGGCCGGTACACGATGTTAATGAAATCACGATCGTTAATGCAGCCATACGGGGCCTTCGCCGGCCCGATGGCGAATACAACGCGCGGAGGCCAATTACGGCGAGTGGCCAAGCTCTTCGACAAAATGGGCGAGTATGCGCGGCGGAGGAGGATGCGCGAAGACGCAACATCACCGCCTCGGCCTCACCACGAGGAGCGGCCCCGCGAGGTCGGGCGGGTGGCCCTACCGGGCCGGCGTGGCCGAAAGCCCGAGGAGGCCCTCCCGAGGCGTGAGGCGAAATGCGGAAGGCTCGTCACGGTGTAGGCCCAAACCTCGGCGTCGCCAGCGCCGGTCGCAGGCGGCCCATCACGTCCTCGCCACCGAGAGCACCGCCAGGACCCGACCCGCCTCACGGAGAGTCCGGGATCGGAGGCGGATGTGACTACGGCGGCCAACCCGCGCAGAGCGGGAGCTTCTGCGCTACGGCAAGTGGTGCGAGGTACACGGCTACGGTGATCATTACACAAGGGCATGCATCGCGGTGATGGAGCTGCGGAGGGTGACGGCCGGATCTCGGACTCCGCCTCCTCGGCCCCCCGCCGAAGCCCATGTGGGGCACCCAAGGATAGCCCCATACGGGCCATCGCAGCGAGGCGCGCGACATCACACCGTCAACGTCATCACGGAGGCTCTTCCTCAAAGCCCCGGGAGCAGCGCGGTGTGGATGCCGCCCGCAACATCACCTTCGACTTGAGCGACGCGCGGGCGTGGAGTACCCTCACCAAGACCCTCTAGTCATCCAGGCCCACATAGCATGCTGCGAAGTCAAGCGCGTCCTTGTCGACGGGGGAAGCTCCACGAACATCTTATTTGCAGACGCCTTCGACCGCATGGCAATCCCCCAAAGCCGGCTGGAGCAGCCAGGAGCTCCACTTCAAGGCTTCGGGGGTCAACCGCTGCAGGCCCTGGGGCACGTTTCCCTTCCTGTCACCTTCCGTCAGGAGGGCAACAAAGGTAACATCCGGACCGAGCATGTCACCTTTGATGTTGTAGGTATCCCGCACCACCACAACGCCATACTGGGGCGACCCGCCATCAACTCTTTCGAGGCAATCCCGCACCACGCCTTCTTGTGTGTAAAGCTCCCGGGCCCGGGGGGTGTCATCACCATCTTGGCGACAGGACACGGCAAGGCGTGCGGCGGCGGCGCGTCTCGCATCGCCGGTGCATGCCCTCTCCGCGCGCCCGTGCTGGGCCCTCCGCCCGGTGGGCGCCCAAGCCTCGGCGTAAGCGGCGTCAAGAAGGTGCCGCTCGAGCGGAGGCGCTTTGTCTCCATTGGCGAGGGGCTCCCACCGGGGGTCGAACGGGAGCTGCTCCGAGTGCTTCAGAACAACGTGGACATCTTCGCATGGTCCCCGGAGGACATCAAGGGCGTGGATCGCGCGGTAATTCAGCATCGTTTGGCGGTCCGCCCCGATGCCAAGCCGGTCAAGCAATGGCTCCGGCGTATGTCGATGGATCGGCAGCAGGCGGCCAAAGCGGAGGTGGCGAAGCTTCTTCGCGCCGGGGTCATCCGCGAGGTCCACCATCCCAAATGGCTCGCTAACCCGGTGCTAGTCAAAAAGGCCAGCGGGGCCTGGCGCATGTGCATCGACTTCACGGCACTCAACAAGCCGCGCATCGATCAGCTGGTTGACGCCACTGCTGGGTGCGAACTCATGAGTTTCCTGGACGCCTATTCCGGCTACCACCAGGTATACATGGCCGAAGACGACGAGGAGAAGACCAGTTTCATCATACCACTTGGGACGTTCTGCTTCGTCAGAATGCCCTTTGGCTTGAAGAACGCGGGCGCTACCTTCACCCGCCTTGTCGCCATTGCCCTGGCCGCCCAGCTCGGGAGGAACGTCGAAGCCTATGTCGATGACGTGGTGGTCAAAACTCGGCAACTTGCTCTACACGGCCGGGACCTCCGTGAGACCTTCGACAACCTCGGAAGGCGGGCATCAAGCTCAACCCGACAAATGTGTCTTCGGGTGCGGCGGGCAAACTCCTCGGTTTCCTCGTGTCGAGGCGGGGCATCGGGCCAACCCGACAAAGTAGATGCTATCACGGGTATGGAGCCGCCAAGACAACGAGGAGGTCCAGAGGCGGGCGCATGGCGGCGATTAAGCCGCTTCCTATCCAGGGCGGCGGCGGGGCTGCCGTTTTCAAGACACTCGCAGTGCGATGGGTTTCGTTGGGGCGGAGGCTGCGAAGGCCTTCAACGAGCTCAGCGGCACACGGCAAGCCTCCCACTGGTCGCCCGGCACCGAGGCTCCTCTCTGCTCTACTGGCGCGTCGGCTACGCGGTCGGTGCCGTCCTCGTCTTAGAGGAAGGCGCCATGCGCGACTTGTCTACTTTGTCTCGAAGCCCTTCAAGGCGCCAAGACAAGATACAGAGCTTGAGAAGCTTGCCTACGCGCTGGTCATGGCCTCCGGAAGCTTCGGCATTATTTTACGCTCACCCGATCACGATGCCTTCCTCATTCCCCGGCGAGATGCTACACAACAAGGAGTCCACGGGCGTATCGGTAAATGGGCGCCGAGCTCGCTCCTTCTCTTTGGCGTATGCTTCGCGAATGGCAATTAAATCCCAAGTCTGGCGGATTTCCTCGCGAATGGACCCGCCGGCCCAACCCGGCGGGCGCACGATGACCCGTCGGGACGCTACAATCGACGGAGCTTACAGCGTCGCCGACGCGGCGTAGAGGCGGTGATAAATCACGCCCGAGGACAGCGTTCTTGCTGTACTCGGCATGCCTTGCCTTCCCGCCACCAACAACACGGCGAATACGAGGCGCCGCTCTTTGGCCTGGGCGGCTCAAGGCGGCGGCGCGAGGCGGGTGTTGGTCCGCACCGACTCGCGCAGTGGCGGCCATGTGGACAAGTCATATCAAGCCAAGGACCCTGAGTTGGCCAAGTACCTCGCGGCGGTACGGGCGAGGGAAAGGCACTTTTTGGGTGTCACCGTCAAGGCCATCCCCCGGGCGGAGAATGAGCAAGCAAACGCCCTCGCCAAGGCGGCCAGCCAGCAACTGCCCCCCCTGAGGGGGCATTCTATGAGGTGTTAGCACAGGCGGCCATCGCGCAGGACAACCGGGACGCGGCACTTCTCCACCGCATTGATCGGCCAGGAGATTGGCGGGAGCCCATTTTCAAATTCTTACAGGGCCTCGCCGAGCCGGAGGATCCTGCCGAGCTGCGACGATTGCAGCACCGCGCACAGTCCTTCCAGGTGTTTGAAGGGACACTCTACAAGAAGGGGGTTTGCGCGCGCTCGCGCGCGCTCTCGGCGAGGAAGGAAAGGAACTCTTGGCAGAAATCCATGCGGGCGTATGCGGATCCCACCTGGCGCCGAGGTCATTAGTCGGCAAGGCGTTCAGACAAGGCTTCTACTGGCCGACTGCCGTCACCGACGCCCAGGACCTCGTCCGTCGGTGCCAAGGGTGCCAATGGATGGCGCGCATCATCCGCAGGCCCCCGACAAGCCTCAACCCAATCCCCCCGGTGTGGCCACTGGCGCGCTGGGGTCTCGATATAGTAGGACCACTTGCCCGAGCTCCAGGGGACCTCCGGTTCGTGGTAGTCGCGCTGGAGTATTTCTCCAGGTGGCCGGAAACGATCGCTCTGGCCAAAGTAACTTCTGCGGCCATACAGCGCTTCCTATGGCAAAACATCATATGTCGCTTCGGGGTACCTCGGGAGCTCACGGTCGACGCCGCCCTCTTCAAAGATTATTGTGACAGCATGGGCATCACCTTCCAATTCGCCTCGGTAGGGCATCCCCAGTCCAACGGGGCGGTCAAACGGGCGAATGGCGCCATTTCTACCGCCATCAAAAAGCGCCTGGTTGGATTGCCGAAGGGCAAGTGGCCAAACGAGCTTCACAGCGTTCTATGGTTGCTTCGCACAACGGTAACGCGCCCAACGGGATTCACGCCGTTCAAGCTCCTCTTCGGCGATGAAGCAGTGACGCCCGAGGAAATTAAGGCCGGCTCGCGAAGGGTCCTCGTCCAAGCACCCGAAGAGGAGCGCCGTGTGTCCTTGGACCTCCTCGACGGGATACGGGCAGACGCAGCCCACCACGTCGAGAAGTACGCGCGGCAGACAATGCATACTCGAGACCGCTCGATATGCCCGCGGGGGTTCAGGCCTGGGGATCTCGTCCTCAGAGTGGCGCTTCAGGCGGAAACCGTTGGCAAGCTGGAATCCAAGTGGGAAGGCTCGTACATCGTAACGGAGGCATTGCCAAAGGGGGCGTACCGCCTCGCCACGCTTGAAGGACAAGCCTTCCGGCACACATGGAGCAGCGGACGGGTTGCGCGGTACTACGCCTAGAAGCGGCCTGATGGCGTAGAGCCACCGGCCCGTTGTTAGGCGATGCTCGCCCGCGCAAACGGGAGTTCAATAAAGGTTGCTGTTCCAAGAGCATCCCCTGTCCGCGCTAAGCCGGAGTATAAATAAGACGCAGCGGGGGGACGCCTTCGCGCGCACTCTACGGAGTATAAAGAAGACGTAGCGTCGAGCCTAGCTCCGCACGCAATAGTCCACGGACTCTAAATAAGGCGTGGCGTCGAGCCTAGCTCGCACGCGCGAAGTCTCGGACTAAAAGAAGGCGTAGCGTCGAGCCTAGCTCCGCACGCAATAGTCCACGGACTCTAAATAAGACGTAGCGTTGAGCCTAGCTCCACGCGCGCGCGCGAGTCTCCGGACTATAAAAAAGACGTAGCGTCGAAGTCCGCTTCCGCACGCACTAGTCCACAGACTCTAAATAAGACGTAGCGTCGAGGTCCGCCTCCGCACGCACGAGTCTCCGGACTATAAAGGAAATCGTAGCGTCGAGATTTGCCTCCGCACGCGCCACTCCACGAGCATAAGCGAGATCGTACACTGTCCTCCGCGTCCGTGGCAGGTAACACCAAGCATAAAAGTACTACTTGGTTCCATTGCAAAAGCAAAGGGGTTACATGGTCACATGCGTAAGAACCAGTACATCATCCCCCTGCACCACCCGACCAACCGCTCAGTCTTGGCGCGGTGCGGACGAGCCTGCGCCGTCGTCGCGCGCGCTGAAGGACCCTTCAAGCCACCGGAGGAGGTCCCCTCCCATGCAACGCTCTGCTGCACGGCGACTCGCTGCACCTTCCCGGCGCCCCCAGATCCGTTGGTGGAAGTTCGCAGCTAGCCCCAATGGAGCGGATGGCGTCCGACATAACCTCCGGTCGGTCGGGAAGATCCACCGAGATTCGCTAGCTCATGGGTATGACTACACCCACGAGTATGAAGCGGCGGCGGCGAAGCACGCACCAACATAGCTGCGATGCTCGCCAAAGGTCTGGCGCCACGTGAGCAACGCCGGCCCCCTCCTCGATCAGCCCGGCGTCTCGGCGGGGCCTCCGGCTGTCGCGTAGTATCCGGCACTCGGACGCACAGATCTCGAAGGGCCTGGTTCGAGACTCCATGGCTCGCCACGTCGACACACACGCATTTTCCAAGGCAAGGCGGTTCTCGGCGGCCTCCGCCACCGGGCGTTCTCCTTCTAGGATGGAGATCTGCGCACGGCGGCGCGCGTTCCCACCCGCGGCGTCCGCGTTTCGTGGCGCAACTTGTGCGGCCACCAGGGCATCCTCCAGCGCGCGAAGTTCTTCATCCTTCGCGGCGATAGCAGTGTTTGCTTCGCGGAGGTCGGCTTCCAGAGCCCTCTGCTCCCGAACGCGGGCCTCATCAAAGGACCGGCTGAGGGCAAGCGTCTGACAGGAACAACAAATCAGCAGGCGTCTAGCCGTACCGTACAAGCTGAAGCGCATGTACTTACCCTCATCTTGGAGGCCTGCAATGCGAGCGCCAGGAGGTCCCCCCGCGCATGATGACAGCACCTCTCGATTGAGGCCGTTGTCGGCACGCTCGGCGGTGGCGGTGAGGTCGCAAAATATCTCCGGGCGAGGGAGGAAGTCCGAGCGAGCGAGTCCCGGCCCCAACACGCCAGGATTTGCCGTGGCCACGGCCACGTCAGCAGCAGTGGACACCGGCGAGGCATCCTGCACGCGGCTCCCGACTTCGCGCGTACCTCCGCTGCTCGATCCTTCGCCACGTATGGGAGACGTCGTCTCGCCTGATGTTGGCAGAATGAGCGAGCAGATCGGAGAAAGTCTCGCGAAGTCAGGGGAAGAAAGGGACTCACACCTACCTCCTGCGCCCCTCGTCACGGTAGGAAGTGGCACCGGGTCGACCACCAAGGGGGACGCGGGCGCCTCGACGGTTGGGGGGAAGGTCTTCTCGGCCGCGCCAGCCGCCGTAATCCCACGGCAAGGCCCCGCAACAGCGTATCGACCCCTCGTTGGCGGGGGGGACTGCGTCCGAGGGCGTTTCGCCTGCGGTGACGCAGGCGATTCTTCCACGGCAGAACCAGCTCCGGTCATTGCCGCCCCCGCGGTTTCCTCCGCAGGGGGCACGCCCTCGTCGGCCGCTACGGTTGATAACACACCATCCCCCGTGGTTTGCTCGCCGGGGACGACGCCACCCCCCGGGTTGACGGGTTCCAACCCAGCGGTGGCCGCGAGCCCGAGCACGGGCTCGTGGGCAGCAGCAGAAAACGTCGGGGATCGCGCGGCACGCCTCCGGCAGTGTGGCCAGCCCACCGCCCGTCGCCGCGCCGCCTCGGTGAGCTAGCCGCCGAGGGCTGCCGTCGCCATCGGCGGCGGGAACGGGCGGCGTCGCGAAGACAGCCCCGCGGGTTATCACCGTCTGGCGCCGGAGTCCCAGCGGGAGCTCTTCGGCACCATGCGCTCGGCACGGGCAATGCCTCTGACCTCGCAGTGCGGTTTATCCGCCCGCTAGCGCCTTCATCGCGGCCTCGCGAGCCCGGTGCTCCTTAAGCGTATACGGGCCGAGGAGCGCCGCAACCACGCGCTCTGCATCTTCTAGCCGAGTCGCTGCGCGCAGAGATCACGTCGATCCGCGGAAGCCAAACAGATACAATGACACGATGGGCGACTTACAAGGGGCGGAGGGCGGAAGCACCCGAGACACACATGGTTCGAACCCGTCCTCGCGGTGGCCATTCGGCACGACATACTTCCCCCGGGAGGAGAGTGGCACCGCCCCATGCATCGTGAACTCCTCGGCTAGGTCGCGCACGCTCATTCGACGGGCGACACCGACGAGGCTCTGTAGCTTTCGCGTGTCATCAATCTCCGCCTTCAGGCTCGGCGTGCTATTAAATGAGATCGGCCCGCCTCGGATCGCATTCGCTCTTGCTCGGTCACGGTGTAATAGAACCACCACGCGTCACCGGACGCCGCGCGCTCGACGAGGCGGACACAGGAAACAACATCGCGCATGACGCCCGGAGCACGAAGTCCACACCGCCAAAGTTGGACACCGCCCCGCCAACCTTTCTGGGTCGACAGTGTGCATCGTGCAGGGTGGCGAATAAGCTGGCGCTGGGGCGCCATCCCTCTGTCCGCATCGCCCACGCGAAGACAGCAAGGCGGAGTAGCGCGTGGGGCGTCAGCTGGGCTAGCTCCAACTGGTAGGCCCGCAGGACTTCGCCCACAAACAACGTGCAGGGCATCCGAAGGCCGGCATCGAAGAACGCGCGAAAACAATTGCCTCGGGGCCGGGCCGGCTCCGCCTCGTCCGGCGGGGTGGCGAGCCCCATCGCGGTCGCGATCTTCCTCATCCACGAGCGTTAGGCGTCCCTTCGTCATGCGGCTCTTCCCGACACGGGAGCAGGAGCCTCCCGAGTGCTGCATCGCCTTCCACAGCTTGTTGGCGCGCGAGCTCCCCCGCGGCACCAGTTTGTACTCTTGGGAAGGATGGTTCACCTCGCCCTGGCTAGGCAAGGAACCGCTGCGGGGGTGGTACGTGGTGTCGTCGTGGCTGGCCATCGCTCTCCGTGACAAGGGAAGGAGAAGAAGCAGGCAAGGGAGCAACTGGCGTGACAATTAGCACGGGCGCAAGCGAAGCGGCAGGTCAAAAAGCAAAAAGAGAAAGGGTGCCTCCGCCTCAACACTAACACCTTATAAAGGCCGCTCGCCTGCCCTGGCGCTCAATGCATAGACGGATCAAATTCCCGGCGATTCGGCTGTCCAAGATTTGGAAAGAAGAACCGCTCGGACCTAGAAGGCCACGCCTGGTAGGTGGCCAAGCAGCGCACAACGCCCCTACCTCTTCAACACGCGTCCAACTTCTCGGGGGACGAGGCGAACGGCCGCGGTCACGCAACCGCTCACATCCCACGACGCACCAATCGTGAGTCGCCACGTGCCCCACCTGCAGCATGGCAGACTGCACGACGCGACAGCCTGGCTGCTGCCAGGCCAGGCGTCGGCGTAATTCCAGCCGCCATTAAAAGCGCACTACGGGACTACAAGGTCACAACAGCCCCGGAGCGCGCGCGTCTACTTCGACTAGGCGCCAGCTTCGCTGCCACCCGTTCGAAGGGTAGGGGACGGAGCGCGCGTCTCGCCCGACTGGCGCCCGCCGCCGCGCCACCGTTCGAAGGGTAGGGGCGGAGCGCGCGCGCGTCTACCGACTAGGCGCCCGGCCGCGCCACCGGTCGAAGGGTAGGGACGGAGCGCGCGTCTACGCCGACTAGGCGCCCGCCGCGCCACCCGTTCGAAGGGTAGGGGCGGAGCGCGCGTCTGCCGACCAGGCGCCGCCTTCACGCCACCCGTTCGAAGGGTAGAGGACGGCGCGCGCGTCTACCGACCAGGCGCCGGCCAGCTTCGCTGCCACCCGTTCGAAGGGTAGGGGACGGAGCGTGCGCGCCCACTTCGACTTGGCGCCGCCTTCCGCTACCACCATCCCAGATTTCAGGCTCCCCAACCACAAGCTTGGAGGAATTCACAGGCCGTAGGGGACGGAGGGGGCCAAAGGACTCAACGACATGGCTTCGGCCCTGTGAAGCCCTTCACCATGAGAGGCTCTGTCGTGGGGTGACCCCACCTAAACCAGCGAGCACGGTAGGAGATTATAAGGCCAGAATAGGCCATGTGTAATGACATAGCTGCCCCAAAGGGATAACGAGATGTAAGGGTATAGCTGTAAGGGTTCGCGCGCTGGTAGGTGGCCAAGCGGCGACAACGCCCTACCTCTTCAACACGCGTCCAACTTCTCGGGGACGAGGCGAACGGCCGCGATCACGCAACGCTCACATCCCACGGCGCACGGGCCGTGAGTCGCCACGTGCCCCACTGCGGCATGGCGCATCGCGACGACGCGGCACCGGCTGCGGCGAGCGAGCGTCAGCGTAATTCCAGCCGCCATTAAAAGCGCGCTACGGGACTACAAGGTCACAACAGCCCCGAGCGCGCGTCTACCGACCAGGCGCCCGGCCGCGCCACCCGTTCGAGGGTAGGGGCGAGCGCGCATCTACTTCAACTAGGCGCCCGGCCGCGCTACCGTTAGAAGGGTAGGGGCGGGCGCGCGCGTCTACCGACTAGGCGCCGGCCGCGCCACCCGGTCGAAGGGTAGGGGCGGAGCGCGCGTCTCGCCCGACTAGGCGCCGGCCGCGCCACCCGTTCGAAGGGTAGGGGACGAGCGCGCGTCACCGACTGGCGCCGGCCGCTGCCACCCGTTCGAAGGTAGGGACGGGCGCGCGCGCCCGCCGACTTGCGCGCCTTCCGCTACCACCATCCCAGATTTCAGGCTCCCCAACCACAAGCTTGGAGGAATTCACAGGCCGTAGGGGACGGAGGGGGCCAAAGGACTCGACGACATGGCTTCGGCCCTGTGAAGCCCTTCACCATGAGAGGCTCCTGTCGTAGGGGTGACCCCCACCTAAACCCAGCAGGCCTGGTAGGAGATTATAAGGCCCAGAATAGGCCATGTGTAATGACATAGCTGCCCCCAAAGGGGATAACCAGATGTAAGGGTATAGCTGTAAGGGTTCGCCGCGCCTGGTAGGTGGCCAAGCAGCGCACAACGCCCTACCTCTTCAACACGCGTCCAACTTCTCGGGGGACGAGGCGAACGGCCGCGGTCACGCAACCGCTCACATCCCACGACGCACCAGTCGTGAGTCGCCACGTGCCCCACTGCGGCATGGCGGCGCATCGCGACGCGGCGACACTGGCTCGCTGCCGAGCAGCGTCAGCGTAATTCCAGCCGCCATTAAAAGCGCACTACGGGACTACAAGGTCACAACAGCCCGGGCGCGCGTCTCGCCGACCAGGCGCCGGCCGGCGCCACCCGTTCGAAGGGTAGGGGCGAGCGCGCGCGTCTACTTCAACTAGGCGCCGCCGCGCCACCGTTAGAAGGGTAGGGGCGGAGCGCGCGCGTCTACACCGACTAGGCGCCGGCCGCGCCACCCGGTCGAGGGTAGGGGGCGAGCGCGCGCGTCGCCCGACTAGGCGCCCGGCCGCGCCACCCGTTCGAAGGTAGGGGCGGGCGCGCGCGTCTACTGACTAGGCGCCGGCCAGCGCCACCCGTTCGAAGGGTAGGGACGGGCGCGCGCGTCTCGCCGACCAGGCGCCGGCCGCTACCACCCGTTCGAAGGGTAGGGGACGAGCGCGCGCGCCACCGACTTGGCGCCACCTTCGCTACCACCATCCCAGATTTCAGGCTCCCCAACCACAAGCTTGGAGGAATTCACAGCCGCAGGGACGGAGGGCCAAAGGACTCGACGACATGGCCGGCCCTGTGAAGCCCTTCACCATGAGAGGCTCTCTGTCGTAGGGGTGACCCCCACCTAAACCCAGCAGGCCTGGTAGGAGATTATAAGGCCCAGAATAGGCCATGTGTAATGACATAGCTGCCCCCAAAGGGGATAACCAGATGTAAGGGTATAGCTGTAAAAGCACTCCCCATGTGTATATATATATGAGTAAGCCTTGGGGAGGACCCAGGCCATTCACACTTATCTTCATCACTCTCCACTACCATCTCTCTCTCTGTTTGGTCTGTAGCCACAACACCTGTGTTTTTCATGGAGAGTGCGCGCGCGAACGCGTGTCTTTATTTATACTCATGCCCGTGTTTTTCACGGATAGTGCGCGCGCGAACGCGTGTCGCTGTTTATACTCATGCCCGTGTTTTTCACAGAAAGTGCGCGCGCGAACGCGTGTCCTTGTTTATACTCTTGCCCGTGTTTTTCACAGAGAGTGCGCGCGCGAACGCTTGTCTTTGTTTATACTCCATAGAGTATGCCGAGGCGCAAGGCCGTCGTGCGATTTAAATCAAAAACGCAGACCAAAACAGAGGCAGAAAAGAAATGGCCGAAGACTTGCGACAATAAAAACGCTCCAGAATGGCGTACCAGGTAAGCATTAGATGCTACGGTAGCCCAAAACAAACCAAAGCCGGAGAAGCAAACACGACCAAATCAAATGCTCTCAGAATGGAACCGCAGCCGTAATAAATAATACGATGAACAACCGTTTCTTTACTGCCATGCACGCAAGAAACACAGTGGGGATTTAAGGCCTCGTACATAATCACCTGCAGCGCGTACCAGGCGAGACGGTGGCGACGCAGAGTAGACTCTGCAGGTACGGAGACCCTAGCTTTGTGAAGCTAGCGGAGGCACAGAGCTGACCCATGTGATGCAGTATAAGTTCGCTTGCCCTCTGCGTGTCCTCATGCATGCACCGGAGCCAAGTCGGAGTGGCGCTAGCAGGCAGGCGAAAGCGTCGCAGAGTTGAGCAAAGGTCGGCGAGTATCCCCTGGAGCCGAGGCTAAGTTGGCGTGGCCCGGTCGGAGCAACTGCGAAGGACAGCGGCATGCGCGCACCTCACCGCCGCATGTTGTATGCATGTATGCAAGCATGGTTACGTGCATGCAGGTTTGGCGGAGACTCCGGGGACATCGGCGAGGATTCCGGAGACCCCAGTGAAGACTTTGATGAGCTCGGCGAAGCCTCTGGACAGTCTGGTGGATAACCATGTTCGGCTAGGCAGAGGTCACTGCCCGGACGGAGTTTGACGGCGCAGGCTTCATCCATGCGGAGCTCTTGGTCAGGTCGCACTTCGGGTGTGCCGAAGACACAACCGAGGAAGGCTTCGACGCGGGGCACTGCACAGAGGCTCGGAAGCGATGGCCCCCTGGAGGCTTGCTGCGAGATGCTCACATGGACACGGGGTCAGCAGAGGCCGATGTCGGGAAGCCCGGCGTCGTGGAGGCCGGAGATGAGGACATGGATGCTGTGCGGAGGCCGGTGCTGACTCTTCTCTTTGCTATGCATGTTGCGCTTTGTACGCCCGTATGCTTGAGTCAGATCGTCCGCCTCCAATGCTGTTGGAGCCGCAGCATCACCGCCAGCCGCCTTTGTCGCCGAGGGTGGCCGCGGGCACCCATCTGGAGTCGTCATCGCTAAGCTTGCCGACGAACTCCGCCCTGCCGCCGAGCCACGCGACCGTAATGGCGACGTTGGCCAGCGCGCCGCCCGGGCGCCTTGACGAACGTTGACACCCAGAGAGGAGGCACTGCGCGGTCGGAGGCCAAGGCGAACTTTGTCGGTACGGAGCAGACTGAAGGTTGGCGTGGAGTAGACTTCACCGGGACAAGCAGACGCTCGTCCGGGGGAAACGACGGAGACCCCGGAGCTGCCCGCGTGATGTCGGCGGAGACCCCAGGGGAGTCAGCGGGGACCTCGGCTCTGCCCGCGCGATACCTGCGGAGACCCCACGGGACTTGGCGGAGACCCAGGGGACTCCGGCGTGACTTGGTGGAGCCTTCGGAGAAATCATGGAGCTAGTGATCCGATGCCCCTTGAATGCATGGTTACGCCACGACAATGGTGGCGGAGATGGGCGACGCTTGGAGGCACGATAGGCCAGTCTTTGGCGCGACCCAGGACCTCCGCGCCCCGACGCGCCATTGCTCGGGTATCCTGCGCGTCACGCCAGTGTATACATGCACGTATGTATACCTGTAAGCCTGCAGGCCAACTGTGGAAGACTTCGA
Source organism: Dendrocalamus sinicus (assembly GCA_036346575.1). Classification (NCBI taxonomy): domain Eukaryota; kingdom Viridiplantae; phylum Streptophyta; class Magnoliopsida; order Poales; family Poaceae; genus Dendrocalamus; species Dendrocalamus sinicus. Next base: position 19,689,874 of record CM070668.1, on the reverse strand, counting down.
CGTCGCACGACCGCGACCTCTCCTGCGTGGAGTCCTTGGGTGAGGTGGCTATCTTCTGCGCGGCCTCGTCATGCATGCATTCATTGCTACGGAGTTGAGCGAGGGCTGGTGAAGCTCGGCGAGGTCTCCGGGAGCCGCCGCCGCGGCGACAGGGGAGCGTCGACGCGGATGCTTGGAAGCAGTGTGCACCATCGTGGAGCCGCCGCGGCAGCGACAGGGGAGCGTCGACGCGGATGCTTGGAAGCAGTGTGCACCATCGTGGAGGCTGCAGAACAACGGCACATTCAAGGAGCGCAGGCGCGAGCCGGGCCCCAGCCTCTTCTTCCTGGCGAGCAGCGTTGTCGGCGCGGAAGCTCCTAGGCCAAACGTCGCTGAACCCATCGCCGTCGAAGCCGAAGACGTGGAATGCCGCCGTGGCCTCGTCGACGCTGTCTCCAAATCGAGGTCGCGCGGAGTCGGCCGGATGCTGTGAAGCGGAGAGTCGGCGAAGCCCAGGCCGCGAAAACCGGCGGAGTCACCGTGGGACCGAGCGAAGGTCAGCAAGGCCATCGCGGTGCGAGGCGAAGGCGCGAAGTCTGACGCTGACTGCGCGGAGGGTGGCGCCGCGTCGAGGCCGCTGCTGCGAACCTTGCGCGGATGTGAGCAACCACCCAGTCATCCTAGGAATCCTTTTCCCACATGCATGGACGCACAGAGTGCTTGCGCGCACTTCATTGGTAGGCCGACGAGGTTGTCGCAGGGTTGATCGAAAACCGGCGGAGTCACCGTGGGACCGAGCGAAGGTCAGCAAGGTCGTCGCGGCGCGAGGTGAAGGTGCGAAGTCTGACGCTAACTACGCGGAGGGTGGCGCCGCGTCGAGGCCGCTGCTGCGAACCTTGCGCGGATGTGAGCAAACCACCCAGTCATCCCAGGAATCCTTTTCCTGCATGAACGACCCCAGCACGGAGATAACAGCAACATAGAAATAGGTGATTCAATTAGATCTCAGATCTATTTAGCACGACATCTGGGCGGTTCGAGCAGATCTACTCAACACGGCATGTACGAAACGGAGCGAAGTACTTATCTGTCATCAATGCTGCGAAGCATCATGCTTCCAGGTGCGAAAAAGATCCACATAGCCACTGTTTTCGTTGAATATTGGAGAAATCTCTTCCATACGTAACTTCTAATCGTCCCCACAAACGGCGCCATCTGTCGTGGCTACAGACCAAACAGAGAGAGAAGGGGACTAGTAGAAGAGGAAGAGGAGAGCCAGATCTGTGGGAGAGTTGGTAAGAATGAGAGGATCCCCCTCCTACCCCTCCTGGGGGGTTATATACATGAGTGGGGTCCCCATTCTACCCCTTAGTACTTACACAGGATGGGGTACATTGGTATATTTACATTGGTATATTCCTCTACATTATTGGGCCTATTACATGTTGGACTAGTTGCACGGCCCAGTCACGGGGGGTTGGGCCACCCCCACAACATACCCAATGACATAGTTATATTGATTCTATCCCACAAGATGCTAAGATTTGAGTGTGTTTCAGTCTTACCCCTTTTATGGCGAACAAATCGTAATTGAAGGGCACGAACAGGTCTTTCAGAAGACATGGAGCAGTGTCCAGGGCCATCGGGATCCTGCCTATTAGCCTATACACCATCTCTGCAATCTCTTTGTTGGGGCAGTTCACCTTGCAGACCAACTTAGCGCTACCTGTGTCTTGATCTACCAAGTACATATCCAAGTTGCAACTGACGATATAAAACCTCAGGATCTCCACAATGGAAAAAGAATTCCCAGGAGCCTTCCATAACATGTTGTAGATATCAAAACCAGATTTCATGGGGATTATATGGGAAAAGGAGACCCAAAACTGGTTCACGTGGAAGTATCCGGTCATCTCAGCACCGACGACATCAATATTTGTAATAACCTCAGTGGTGCCATCGTGTAAGAGTAGTTTGGGGGGCTGATTAGTGCTGTTGTTGCAAGTGAGACTGAAGTCGGGGTGTAGGAAGCAGCCGGCTCCTACGCCAAATGGATAGTCGAAGCTCAACTCGCCGCATGTCTTTGGACAACTGCTATGGCTCGGGCAAATGCCAAATGGGCCGGGCAGTAGTCCTCTCCATACTTCTCACAACTGCAGATGCTCGTGCTTCCGCCATCAATATTAATGGAAGTATGAGCACAGCAAACCTGGTGTTAAAGTGATCCATCTCCACTCGTGCTCAGCTACTAAGACTTTCGAGAATTTGAAGTTTAGACTTGTGTAAGTATTTGGGTAACAGTATAACACAGCACATGTGTAGCTATGGCTTTGGCCATAGGCGGTCCTCTATATATAAACGGACATAAAAGACATGCCATGATTGTCAATATCGTGGAAGTTTTCTACTCAGATAAACTAGTCATCGTAAACGCAAAATTCACATTAAATTTTTTTTGCAAAATTGTAATCAATAATCTTCAAGTATGACTCACTTCACATGGTCACTATAAACAATTATCTTAATAATTACAGGATGAAGAAGATCATGTATAATATATTTGTAGAAAATTGATGAGACTAAAGGCACCTCCTTTGCTTTGAAGGCTAGAAATTCTAACATAAATCTTAAATCATAAAAATCAGTGAAAAATCCATAAATTATCTTGCTAATTGAGAGAAAAAGGATATCTTAAATGGCGACATATAATGATAATTCTAAGGATATTTCGCTATACAAAATTGTATTGATCACCGAATATGTGATCAAACAAGCCCATATGGAACAACTACAACCAGGGACACAAATCTCGGTAAAAATAGTCTTGCTCAAATCCTTCATAAATCCTTTTCTACTCATAATTCTTGTGTAAATGATTTCATTTTAATGTAGGTCACACAATGAATGCAAATGCATAATAAATCCGATATGCTGACCATGCAGTCAGGCGATATTTCAGCTAGTTCTGAAGACATGAAAGTCTTGACAAAAAGTTTTCTGATAGCATCCCGTTGGAAAAGAAGCAAATGCGCAACATCATTGTAAGTGCGAATTCTGTAACTGCTAAGAGCAACTCCAGCAGGGCCCCTACTTAGCCCTCATCCTACTTTTGAGGGCCGAGGGGCAAAAAACTCACTCCAGCAGGGCCCCTACTTGGGCCCTCAAAAGTAGGGGGCCCTCAAATCTCCCCCTCGAGCCCTCATTCTGGGGTCCGGAGGAGCCCCTACTTTTGAGGGCTCAAGTAGGGGCCCTGCTGGAGTGAGTTTTTTTGCCCCTCGGCCCTCAAAAGTAGGATGAGGATGAGGGTGGGTCCTATGTGTCATCCCCTCTAAGAATGAATTTGAGGGTCCTGTTTTGAGGGCTCCTGCTGGAGTGTAGCCCAAAAAACAGAGCCCTCAAAAGTAGGGAGAGCCCTCAAATAAAAAGCAGGGGCCCTGTTTTGAGGGCTACTGCTGGAGTTGCTCTAACGCAGTCACCAGATTAGTCTAGCCCCTGAAATGGGGAATTGAACAATGGATGCTAGCTCCTGTTGCAATGATGTCTTTGGAAATCCCCTTGCAACGAGGTCTTTGTTCAAAAATGAGAATACCATCTAGGTATCTGTTGAGGGAGGGTCTGCACATTACCTCGGGCTCACGACAATTTCGGCGGGACAACACATGGGGGATCCACCCTGGGCGACGTCCGCAATCCCAGACAAGGTCCGTAGGCAACCCCAGACGAGGTCCAGGGTCCAACCCAAGACGAAATCTAGAGACCAATCTTAGATGAGGTCCAGGGCCCAATCCAAGACGAAGTCCGGAGGCCTACCTCAGACAAGGTCCATGGGCAACCCCGAATGTGGTGTGGAGTCCAACCCTGGATGAGGTCCGGGGGTCAACTCAAGAAGAACTCCAGAGGCCAACCTCAAATGAGGTCCACAGGCAAACCCAAATAAGGTCCGGAGTCCAACCCCGAACGAGGTCCAGGGGCCAATCTAAGATGAAGTTCAGAGGCCAACATTGGACAAGGTCTGCAAGCAACCCCAAACAAGGTCCACGAACCAACCCAAGACGAAGTCCGGAGGCCAACCTTGAATGAGGACTGCGGGAAACCCTAGATATGATACAGGGCAACCCATGATGAAGTCAGAAGGCAACACCATATGATGTTCGCGGGAAACCTCGGATGTGATACAAGGCAACCCATGATGAAGTTTGAAGGCAACACCATACGATGTCCGCGGGTAACCCCGGACTAGGTCTAGAATCTAACCCCAGACGTGGCCCAGGGGCCATCCCAACACAAAGTCTAGAGGCCAACCTAATTGGATGAGATCCATAGGCAACCCCAAACGATGTCCGCGAACAACCCCGAATAAGGTCTACAGTCCAACCCGGGACAATATCGTGGACAACCCTACAAGTGGTCTGGAGTCCAACACCGAGCAAGTTCCGGGGCCAACCCAAGACGAGGTCCTGAGGCCAACCTCGGATGACATTTGTAGGCAACCTAGGTGCAGTATGAAGTCCAACCCTAGACAAGATACACGGACAACCCAGATGAGGTCTGGAGTCCAACCTTGGAGGAGGTCCGCGAACAACATCGGATGAGGTCTAGAGTTCAACCCTGGACGAGGTCTATGAGCAACCCAAGAGGAAGTCTGGATGCCTATCCCAGAGCCCCTTGGATGCGGTGGGACCCGCTTGGTGTGAAGGACAAAAATACACATAGGAGTAAGCTAGGCCCTAAGGACAAACTTTTAACTTCACTCACCTCCTCCTCCCAATCTATAAATAGAGCCCCTTGTAAATAGAGGGAGGAGGCCATTTTAGTAATCCTAGTTACCCATATGCAATACACTTGTTCATTCGTGTATGATTTTCATTATGTCCACTTGCATCCTCAGTGGTCTTTGAATCCAACAAAGGGTGCATATAAATGCACTCTCCGATCTCTTGTTGACAGTAGTTGCCATCGTTCGTGGGTGCTCGGGCAAGAAGTTATGACGCTTAAGAGCCACTTCGCTTTGCTCCCTGGACCACTCCGAGTCCAACCTCCATTGCACCCCAGATCCCCTTCGGGGCCATCCTTACTTCACGTCGTGGACTCCCTCTGGGTCTGGCCTTGCTCCACTCCACAGACCCCCTCTGGGTCCAGACTACTTTGGCCCCCAGCCCCCAGACCCCCTTTGGGTCTAGCCTTCTTTGCCCCCAGACCCCTCCGAGTCCAAACCACTTCACACCATTGGACACCTTCTTGGTCCAGGCTACTCCACGCCCACAACCCCCTCTAGGTCCAGACTACTCTACTCCCCCATCCAGCCTTCATTTTTGGCTTACCATTGTTTCTGATTGGCCTTCACCTCTACATCTCGGTCTACCTTGGCTCTCAGTTGGCATCAACCCCTGGTCGGCCTCTCCCCTTTGAGGTTCCTTGCCTTGGTGACTCGGAACCCCTCTGGGTTAGTTGCCTTGGCGTCCCAGCCCCCCACCGAGGCTCCATACATTTGACAACCTAGACCCCCTTTGGGTCCCCGTGCCCTTATTTCCCTGGACCATCATGCGCATCTTGGACTACCTTGGCACCCTGAACCATTGAGCTCTGCTCTAAACTACCTTGTACCTTGGATTACTAAGCTCTGCCTCGACCGGACCATCGTGCACCTCCCAGACAGCTGAGCTCTACCCTAGACTGTCATGCGCCTTGGCTTCACACTAGTCCACCTCCACCGTGCACTGTACCACCCTTGTTCTCTCTAGGACCTCTCCGCGCATGCTCCCAATACCCCTTTTGGTGCATGACCGTGAATTGCCTCCCGGTGCCTTCGCCCCACGCCTTGTCTCTGTTTTGGATCACCATGCGTCGGACCACCCCTGCACTCTCTAGGATGCCTCTGCACATGCACTCCTAGACCACCTTTAGGCGCCTAACCCTAGACCGCTTTTATGTCCTCAGGTCTGGACCACCTCTAGAGTCCCCATGTTCAGAGTTCTGTCTGAATCGCCCGTGAAGTCCTCATATCTGGGCCGCCTCTGGAGTCCCCATGTTTAGAGTTCTCTCTGAACCGCCCGCGAAGTCCTCATATCTGGGCCACCTCTGGAGCCCTCACTCTAGATTTCCATCGAAGTCTTCTTGTCCAAACTACGCTCCTCTGTGCCCCCTAGACCCCCCCTGCACACTCATGCCCATGAGCCCCAACATGCTTTGATGGCTTGTCCTTGGCATGGTTTTGCTCAGCCTTGATGGCTTTGTTTCAGCCATCCTTCACTTCACCTTGATGGTGTCTCCTCGACTAGGGGCTCCCTAGCTCGATGGATCCACCTCAGTGAGCTCCAACATGCCTCGATGGCTTGGCCTGGTTTTGCTTGGCCTCGATGGCTTCACCTCAGTTGAGCTTCACTTTGTCTCAATGGCATTCAGCGAGCTCCAACATGCCTCGATGGCTTGGCGTGGTTTTGCTTGGCCTCGATGGCTTCACCTCAGTCGAGCTTCACTTTGTCTCAATGGCATTCAGCGAGCTCCAACATGCCTCGATGGCTTGGCGTGGTTTTGCTTGGCCTCGACGGCTTCACCTCAGTCGAGCTTCACTTTGTCTCAATGGTATCTCCTCTACTAGAGGCTCCTCCTAGCTTGACGGATTCACCTCGGTGAGCTCCAAAATGTCTTGATGTCTAGCCTCAGCATGGTTCTGCTCGTCCTCGACGGCTTCACCTTGGTCGAGCTTCACTTTGTCTAGATGGCATCTCCTTGACTATGGGCTCCCCTAGCTTAATGGATTCACCTCGGTGGGCTCTAACATGCCTCGATGGCTTAGCCTTGCCGTGCTTCTACTCGACCTCGATGGCTTTACCTCAGCCAAACTTTGCTTCACCTTATTGGTATCTCCTTGACTAAGGGCTCCCACTAGCTCGACAGATTCACCTCGGTGAGCTCCAACATACCTTAGTGGCCTGGTCTCGGCATGGTTCTATTCAGCCTCGACGGCATTGCCTCAGTTAACCTTCACTTCACCTTGCTGGAGTCTCCTCAACTAGGGGCTCCCCTAGCTCAATGGATTCATCTCAATGACCTCTAACACACTTTGATGGCTAGTCCATGATGTGGTTTTGCTTGGCCTCAATGGCTTCACCTGTGGCGAGCTTTGCTTCCTCTTGATAGTGTCTCCTCGACTAGGGGCTCTCTCTAGCTTGATGGATTCACCTCAATGAGCTCCAACATGCCTTGATGGCTTGGCCTCAACGTGGTTCCACTCGGCATCGATGTCTTTGCCTTGATGGTATCTGCTTGACTAGGGTCTCTACCTAGCTTGACAGATTCACCTTGGTGAACTCCAACATGCCTTCATGGCCTTGCAGCGGTGTGGTTCCACTCAGCCGAACTTCACTTCACTTCGATAGCTTTTCAACTAGGGACTCTTCCCACTTCGATGGATTCACCTTGGTAAGCTTCAACATGCTTTGATGGCCTAGGCTCGATGTGGTTCAGCTCAGCCTCAATGTCATTTGCCTCAGTTGCCTTGCACTCACCGTTCAGGGTTAGGTATTTGATAGCTCATCCCACTGGGATTGAGTCATCTAATGCTCACCTTCTGGGGTTGGGTTTTGGACAAGTCACCCTTCGTAGTCGAGTCACCTAACACTCACCCTCTGGGATCGGTTCTACGACAACTCGCCTTCCAGGGTCGAGTCACCTAGAACTCACCCTCAGGTGTCGAGTCACCTAGCACTTACCCTCAGGGGTCGAGTCTGTGATAACTCATCCTCTAGGGTCGAGTCGCCTAACACTCATTCTCTGTTGTTGGGTCTACGACAACTTGCCCCTCCAGGGTTGAGTAGCCTTACACCCACCCTCTAGGGTTGGGTTGATGACCACTCACCCTTCGAGTTCAAGTCTTCATCACCTTACACCCACCCTCTGGGATTGAGTCGATGACTGCTCACCATCCAAGGTCGAGTCTACTCTGCCTTACACCCACCCTCCTGGGTCGGTTCTTTGACAAGTGCTAACTTCTTTTTAGATGGGAGACATCAATGTTCTCACCTACCTCACTGACTAGCTACTCACAATCTTTGTCCCAAATTTTAGATGGTGAAGTTCTCACTTTCCCAACTGATTGGGTACTCACGAGCTTCATCCCGAGCACCAAGTTTTCTAATGGGAGATGGTGACATGCTCTCCTCCCTGATCGACTAGCCGCTTGCTGGCTTCATCCTGAGTGCCAAGTTTTTTCGATGGGAGGTGGTGATGTTCTCGCCTCACCAGCCGCTCACAAGCTTCATCTTGAGAGCCAATTTTTTTTTTCTGTTGAGAGATGGTGACATTCTTACATTCTGAATAGACTAGCCTCCTGTGAGGTTCGTCATGAATGCCAAGTTTTTCCAATGGAAAATGGCAACGTTCTCGCCTTCCTAACCGATTAGAGACTCACAAGCTTTGCCTCGAGTGCCAAGTTTTTTTGATGTGGGACAGGGTAGTAGAAAAACCCTAGTAAGAAGAAGTGGATGAGCTTCATTTCAACATTAGGCAAGCAACAATAGCACAAACGTAGTAAACAATACAAGTAGTTGTAGTCCCTTAGCACATTTGCCAAAGAAACACCAGATGCCTACTAGACAAAGCAAAGCCATCCCGACACTGTGCCATGTCGGTCAATGTCCAAGCCAACATCATTCCTTACGTAAAAATGAGTCCCAAGTACCAAGTTTCCCGATGGTGCCACACGCTGTCATCTGGGCTCGACTTCCATCACACACCACGATCATAGATCAGATTGACTAAACAGCCCCCATAGCTATTTGGGCTTGACCCGGTGGAATCCACCCGCTATGGTCTCAAGTGTCACCTCTGCTTCAACCGTGCCATGCATCAAGTGCGAGTTTGGGCTAGGGACGGTAGACCCAGTCATGATGTCATCACCTTCCCTATCCTCTTGGACACTGCCCCCCAGACTAGGCCCAAGCTGAGCTAAAGATAAGGTCTACATCACTCCCAAGAAAGGTGGTTCACTACACTCGTTGCCTTGGCCCTTTTGCCTCGATGGCTTCACCTCGACCGACTTCACCTCGATTATGTCTCCCTGGCCATGGGCTCTCTCTAGCTCTATGGATAACCAAGTAATAACAAATTATCCTCTTCTATCGAGGGCCACACCCTGGTTTTTTAGTACTCCTTGCTTCACGATCAATGCCTTGATGAGTCAATCATGCAAGCCGTGATGAATAAACTCCCTTGCATTTGGGTGCATATCTCCTCACCTCAAAGGCCAGCCCTCAATTAGTGAAGAACTCCTCATGAGACCATACCTAAGATGATCATGGACAACTGTTGGACCGAAATGGCGACAGAGGGGGGGTGAATGTTGACTTAAAAATAGTTCGAACACACAAGTACCTGCTTCAAAATACTCTTCTCCGATAGCTATGAAGCTATGAAGAAGGCATCAAGCGCTTACTGAAACCTCAACCAAACAGAGAGAACATAGGGACAAAAAGCAGTAGAAGGAAGCTGCAAGCACTCTGCTCAAAGGGGTAAACAAACGGCTGCCATCCCTCAGGGGCCGGTCAGACCGCCTCTGAGGCGCCGGTCAGACCGCCTACTAAGGGCCGGTCAGACCGCTCCCATGATCCCAGCAGCCCGAGAGCAGACTGAAAAACCTGAAACACGATCAATTTTTCAGATCTTCCAAAACCGAGGAATTTAGGGTTTTGCTCCCAAATTTTTTACTCCAGAGCAACACAGCAACAAACTAAATAGCAAGGGGACTCTAAGAAACAGAGAAATCAAACTCAAGAACAAGAATTTCAGATTATGACAAAAAATCTGAAATCTTGCAAGAACTGAGCCAAAAACCAAATTACTCCCCAACCTTTGATCATTTGTTCATGAACCTTTGAGGATAGCTACTCAATAGCCTCAGGACTTAAAGTGCCAGGTTTCACGCCATCTCATGGAGGGGATCACGATTCTCACCAAAACCCTAGAAAAGAAAAAGAAGAACAGAGAAACTGAAAGTGGAGAATCTTTGATTCATTCGATTTGCTCTCGGGAAAAATCGATCAAATGATCTTGAGGCATCATCCCAATACAGAGCAACCCATTTTGGGCCTTCCCAGCAAGAAACAACTCAAATCTCAAATAGCCAAGAAATCACCCAAAAAAAGAGAACGAAGAACCGACAGGAGTACGAGGGATAAACTTCAAAGATTTCATTCCCAATCAAACAAGGATTACATATGAGTCCCCATACGCATGGACATTGAAACAAGGGATGATTACATGAAGGATCAACTCTCCCTCTCCCTCTCCATCTCAAGAACTCACACACACTACATGCTTCTTGGGAGGAGACACACACAAGAGAGAAGCATCGAAGGAGACACAGCCAACAGACTGCACTGCCTCTCCCAACCACTAAAGCCTAAAGCAAAACAACCTCTCCAAAGGTTCTTTTGACTCAAGCAAACCCTAACTCTCTCCCAAAGCCATGTGAATACATGCAGCCACTCTCTCCTATTTATAGCCCTTGGCTAATGGGTCTCCAACCCGTTACACCCGCTAAATCCAACGGAATCCGCTCCCGCTTGTGCAGCCTCGCTAAATTACCAATTTGCCCCTCCTGCATCTTCTGGGAAGCTTCCGCGTCTCTTGTCGTCCAAGCCTCGCAACCACCTCGAGTCTCCGCCGTCTTCGACACATCCCGACCGTTCTGACCTCAGTGCCACCTGCGCCTAGTCCGGTCACCTCGTGTCTCGCCACGACTCCGCCTCGATGTCCTGCAGCCATCATAGACAAGAAACACATCACATAGTACCGCTCGACACATGAAAGCATAAATAGCATCAATGAATCATACTTACTCATAAAGGAGCCCAAACCTGTCGAATCAAAAAATAAGCATTCTAATTGCTTCGACCAAGTTTGACCATGTCCGACCGAAGCCGATTGTACCACGCAACGACATGGTCCGAACCACACAAACCAAACTCGACTTCTAAACTGATGTCAATTACGCATCACACACTCGGGGTCACCTCCACATGGTCCATCAACAACACCTCTAGGAGGCAGTTAATAGGCTCATCGATTCATGCCTCCTCGCCTCACAAGCCACTCATCAGTCCCTAGTACATCGCGCCCCAGCGCACTTCTAGTCATCATGTTAGTTTGCCTAGTTAGGGGTAACACTCCACAATAGCTTCACCTCTATATGATATGACTCAACATGTAGGGCATTCCCTCAACCAAACTCCGCTTGATCTATTGGCATCCCCTCAATTATGCATGCGTGCTAGACTGATTGCTTCACCTCAAAAAGTGCCAACATGTTTGCTAGTCATGGTGTGATCAGCCTCAAGGGCCATCCCTTGATGAAATGTAGCTTCGCATCGAGCACTCCTTACTTCATAGGTTGCACCTTTGTAAGCCAAGCATGTGGCACACCTCCAAGCTTCTAGCACCATGCCTCGAGAAGTTGAGCATGTTAGACTATATGGATGGTCGTGATTAAAGTGATGACGAATAATTAATATTTGGATTGCATTGAAATTTGTGTTTGTGAAAGTTTATTTTTGCTCCAAGTGGTAATGGACCAATCCGAGTGGTTTTGATTAGCTCTAAGTACTTTCGGATTAGTTCGAATAGCTTTGCTCAGTTAGGAGGTACTCAGTGGGCCGATTAGCCAGTTCATTCAGATACAAGTGGCATCGGACGGTTTTCAACTAACAGCGGTTGGTACTCAAAAGAGTATTATAGCAGACCACGACACTTCGATCACGTCCGGCTTCGACTACGACAGAACAACCACTAAAGGTAATCATAGCTACAATACTTATTCATGGTCATAACTACAGTAACTAGTCAGTACTCGGTACTCGTGTTGGGTTAGTGGTTAACTAGTCTGTGTATGATGGTCGGTGATTGGCGGTCAGTGCTATAGTACCAGGTAGGTACTCGATGATTGGTGAACAGTACTCGGAGGAACAGTTCTCATAGTCAGAAGGACTGGGTGCTCGGTGATCGATGAACAGTGTTCGGAGGAATGACACTAATAGTTAGAAGGACTCGGTACTCGGTTGCTATAGTGATCCTTCTTATGCCTGAGTGTTTGGAGCGGAGCGATGGTAATTTTCGAGTACTTGTTGAGGTAGCAGTCGTATTGTGTAATCTAAGGCTGATTTCTGGGTAGCGATGAGGTTTGTAATTGTGTATGACCTGATTGATGGCCGTGGATTGTTTGGCAGTCGTCTAAGTATGGACAAGGGTGTGCTTTGTATATGTGTGCTGATGACGGTCAAGTTGGGAAGAACTTGTACAAGAAAATATTGCTTTGGTCCTTGCATGTGTAGGTGAGTGTCGAGACGATCATGGTCAGTGAGGAGGAGGACTGGGACTAGGATGGAGAGATCTGAGATCCAGACGGTTGAGGATGTCATGCAAGATGGTCGGGCTAACGCTGGAGTACATGAAGATCAAAGGTGGTGATGTGTGGAGAAGCTACGGACAATGTAGTCCTAGAGGCTTCTACATGGAGGTTGATGATGCGAGATGGAGCTACGGGAGGTGTGCTCCTAAAGGCGTCATCACGTGATGAGATCGGAAATGTTATGGAAGGAGTCCGTAATGGGAAGGTTTAGAGATATGGTAAAACCCATGTTAGGAAGGGTTTCGGGTCCCTTGATTTGAAGTAGAGATGAGATTCTATGTTCATGTTTGAGTTGAACACAATTTAAGGCTCTAGCATATAAAAACAGAGGTAGGCTAAGAGTTTTAGCCATGGCTATGGGAAGAGGCTTTGTGTGCGAGAGTTTTTAGGGGTGTCGTGAGGGCGCTTGGTAGCCTCAAATATGATATAGAAATAATAGATCAGATCTATTCCATGGAAAGTTCATCAGCAGTGTGTTTTCTTGAGAATTGCTTTTTTGTGTTCTTGGTGGAGTGCTACGAGCATGGTGTTGTCTTCGGCTTGTGCTAAACATTCAACTGATGAAGCGTCCGACCAATCGAAACTTTTCAAGGGGAGTGAGATTTCGACTACGTGCAACAGCGATCATAGTGAGCAGTCAATTGAGCGGTTGAATAGCTTGCAGAAATTTAGATTGCTTTTTCTTCTAGTTTGAGTTTTTGGTTTTAGGTTTCAAAGAGCGGAGGCAATCATTCAGCCCCCTCTAATTGTGCCATACGATCCTACAAGTGGTATCAGAGCTAGGTTGCAATGGCATTAGATCGGGATCAAGTCTCTGGTAAACCACCATTTTTTGATGGAACAGATTATCTCTACTAGAAAACTCGCATGGAGGTCTTTCTACAAATGCAAGGCAATGCGATTTGGCCAATGGTTGAAAATTAGTATGAATTGCCTTCTATCGTTACCATTGAAAATATTGCTGATGTAAAGGCTAATGGTAAGGCTAGAAATAATTTATTGCAAGGTTTAAGTAGAAATGAGTTTGTCGGAATTTCTCATCTTAAATTTGCAAATAAAATTTGGTCTACTCAAGCCGACTGTCATGAAGGATCTAAATCTGTTGTGTGCAACAAAATCAATTTGAAAAGGAGTATTCTAAATTTGGGATGAAACCTGGATCAAACACCAACGAGTGGTCGAACAACCAGCATGATCGGATCCAGTCAACAACCAAAATGGTCAACATGGTCATAACCAACATGGTCGTAAGCCAATGTAATGGTTGAACAACCAACGTGGTCAGAACCAGACTGCAACCACAAGAATAACGTAGTCGTAACCTAAGAGGTCATAAACCAACAGGTGGTCGAACAACCGACATGGTCAAAAACATGTGAAGCAATTGAAAGACTGAATGTGATTGAAGATAGAGCGATACGATCTGAAACTCGACCATGGTTGAAACCAACATGATTGTAAAGGTGATTAAGACTTCAGATAGTAAACATCGTGACTGTTTTAGATCAGAATGAAAATTGAAGATCATGCAGTGACCGGAAGCTTGAACATGGTCGAAAAGCAAAGCGATGCGGTCTAAAACTTGACCATGGTCGAAATTAGATGTGGTCGTAATCGAAACAGAATAATAGAGACATAACAGAGCAGCGCACGATCGCAAGATCCAAACTCCACATAACTTTTGATAGAGTCATCATCTGGTCATGAGACTTTGTACACAATAAGGTTAAGGTCTCAAGAGGATGCTCTACTCTTTGATTGAAAACTTAGCAAGCAAATAGAGAGCTTTCTACGATTTCACCAAGAGTGCACAAAATCGAAGTCGAGAGGGAGAAAAGACAATCAGACCATGCTTGTGGGAATAGAATAGCCAAGGTGGTTTTGAGTATGACATCTACTTCTCGAGCTGTTGCCTAATGGTAGTGAAACAAATTGTGTTGCTATATCATTATGTTACTGCATGTTGCCATACTTTTAGTTCTTGTATATTCGATCTGCATCTATTCAAGCAATCAACACTTGCTCACTTACAAGAGGATTTGTAAGTGAGTTGATTGGCTGATTTGCATAATGCAAATATGCCTAGACTAGTTTTAACTTTCGAAAAGTACCTGTAAGCTGGTAATATATGTTATATATTCTAAAATCTTTTCTTCTATCAGGCGACAAGGATGAGTGTGAGAGCACCGACGACAAACTATAAAGAATGGAAATAGCAGTGATTATGGTCCACACTGCTGTTTGTTTGAAAATTTGCCATATCATGCACCTCTCCATCTGTTCCACCACAAGCAGTAAGTCGTTCTTCCCTTGGTTTATTGATGTCTATTTGTCAAAAAGAACAATGAATGACCAGACATGGTGATTTAGATTTTCCTGAAACTACTGCTGCCCAGTCGAAGAGACTTCGGAAGAGGGAATCTACGCTGCGATGCCTTTTCTGCTATTGGTTTCATTGACCGGTTCTTTGTTTGAGAAGTGGGCAGATAGTCCAAGAGGAGTAAATTCAAATTGAGTTGAAATATTTGTGATCGGCTTATAGTCTAACCGTGGTAACCGATAATTCCTATTTTCGGTGATTTTTGGCTGGTACTGTAAACCCTGATTTGATGTGCGGAGGATTGATGCATCATCTTTCTCTTTCCAATTAATCTTTTGGACTTCTAGGCACTAGTTTGTTTAATTTCTTGTATCAAGATGAAGACGTTAGACTTTGAGATGCACGTGTCTTACTACCGGCCACTACTTTGAGATGCATGTGTCTTACTACTGGCCACTTCCACACGCTGAGGGTCTCAAAAAATAGATCCACATGCTGAGGAACTTTCTCACTGGAAGAGAGAACTGCAATTCCTGAGGTTAGGAGCCATCTTGATTTGGTAGCCGCCTGATTGTCCAAAGGAATATCAATGGCAGAAATATTAGGATCCACTGTTGCAAGTGAGGCAGTAAACAAACTGTAGTTCCGAAATAGCAAAAGAGAGGATGAATAGTGTATTTAAATTTTTTTCCAAGTATTCATCTATCCTTCACTCCTATAGCTACTGTTGTGGTTACAGACCAAACAGAGAGAGAGGTATGGTAGTGGAGAGTTAGATGAACAATACTTAGGGTTTCCCCCATGGCCTGTATCGTATATAAATATCCACATGGGGAGTGTTTTTACAACCTTGCCCTTACACCTGAGTAACCCCTCAAGGGTGTTTATGTCATTACATATGTCCCGTATTGGGCTTTATAGCCTTCTAACAGGCCGGCTGGGCTTAGGTGGGGGCCACCCCTACAACAGGCAGTGGCGGACCCAGAATTTTACAAAAGGGTATGCCGTACCAAAATTTTCACATGCAATTCGGTAAAACCATTTGCGAATTCAGTAAATAATTGTAAAATTTGCACCGTAATTTGGTATACAGGCACTAAATAATATGATAAGTCTTAAATTCAAGGATTAAGTTGAAAATTTGCATAAATTACATAGAGGAACAAGGGGGCAATTTATTATTTGTTTTTAATGAAGATATTAACATGATCCGTTGGTCATAGATCGGACGGTCGAAAAGGCCGTGGTGCAGATACTGCTCTCCCACGTTCACCTTTCCTCACGCATCAAATCTCCGCAGTCCGCTCGATCTCTCCGTCCGTCCCTCCCATGGAGATGGGAACTCGCTGGCGATGGCGGAGGCGGTGGAGGAGTTGACGAGTCTGTACTGGGAGCTCCCGCGGCGGCCGAGCGCGGAGGAGGTGGAGGATGCGGCGGCTGCAGTGCTGGCCTCGGCGGAAACGGAGGATACCGCCTACCTCGGCGGGGCGGCGGCTGCAGTGCTGGCCTCGGCCGGAAGAGCTTCTGGACGTGCTACGGGAGGTGCGTCGCAACTCCGTGCCGACGATCCCATCGCTGCGGCGGCGGAAGGAGGCCGAGCTCGTGATGGAGTTGGAAGCGGTTCCAGGTGTTCGACGATTTGCTGGAGCGGGCGTTGCGGGTGCTGGTACCATGCTGTGAGGCTCCGACGACGGCGGGTGAAGCGATGATCCACGTACCGCCGGAGCTGCCGCCGTTGTCCGTGGCGGAGACCGTGAGATCGACGCTGCGCTGTGACACCGGCGGCCTCCACGACGAGATGGTCCTGTGCGAGATCCTTGTGCGCCTGCGGGCGCGGTCCCTCCACTGCTGCCGCGCCGTTTGCAGGTCGTGGCGCCGCCTCACCTCCGACCCGGCCTTCCTCCTCGCCCACCGCCGCCGCCAGCCCGCGCTCCCGCTCATCTATTTCTGCCACGGCAACGGCGACTGCATCGGCGCGATCGACCTCCAGGCCGCCCAGCTTCGCCCCGTCGTCCGGTACACCTGGCCCTTCGGCTACAACGTCAACGCCTCCTGCGACGGGCACGAACCGGCTGGGCCCCAGGGTATGCCGTGGCCCACCCGGCATACCCTGTGGGTCCGCCCCTAACAACAGGAACCTCTCATGGTGAAGGGCTTCACAGGCCGAAGCCATGTTGCCGAATCATTTGGCCCCTCCGTCCCTACGGCCTGTGAACTTCTGTGTTGTTTGATGGAGCGTTGTTGCCTGGCGTAGTCTCTACCCCGCAGCGAGGATATGGGGCCGGACCTGCTGTCGATGATGTTTTTGGCCTTGGACCTGTTTAGCCGTGGAGTCGAAGGTGCCGGTGGGGTCGAAGATGCCGGCGGAGTCGATTTCGAGGCAGAGACAGGCTCGTGCCGCGGACACCCCTGGGCGCGAGGTAGGCGAGGCTCCCTCGCGTAGCACCCGGAAGTTGAGTGTTGAGAGGGCGCTCCGCCCAGCCTGGCGTTGACATGGCCCGACAGCTTCTTGGTTCATCTTAATGACGGCGAGAATCGCGCCGACCCCTGAATTGTCAGGGGGTGGGTTGCTGCAGCCGTACGCACTGTCCCGATGGGGAGGTACACATGGCGGGACGCGGTTGGCGCATCGTGGGCTGCCAGTGGACGCACGACCGCGGTCGCGCACCACTTCCCAAGAATAGCGGGACACGTGGCGGGATGCCATTGGGGGGTCGTGCGCCGTTCGGCAGCCTGCCACTGCGTGCCCCCAGTTGTCAGCGGTTACGCTTTCCGATCGTGGGGAGCTGAACCACTGGGCTCCAGCCGGTTGCATTTCCGATCGTGGGGGAGGTGAAGGGGCTTTATAAGGTGTCACCACCGGCATGCTAACGCTTCCCTTGGCTGCCTGCTCGCTGTTGCTTTGCTTTCTTCTTCCTCGCTCTTTTGTACAATCCGCCCTAGCTCCTGCTTCTCCAGCTCGGGGGAGCATGGCTCACCGCGAAGACCCCGCTCGCCGGCTCAGTGGGAGCACCTCATCAAGCCAGTGCTGTTTGTCGCTACCACCGGCAGAATACACTTTGGTGCTTCGCGATCCGCCACAGGTCAACAAGCAGTGGGATGCCATGAAGAAGTCAAAAAGGCGCTCCTCCCGTGTGCTTGGGTGGAGTCGCGTTATGGAGGAGATGCTCCAGGCTCTTGTTCGAGAGAAGAAACTGGAGGAGCGTGCGGGGGCTTGCCTGCCCAGCCTCAACGAGACGGAGCCGCGCCCGGCGGAGACGGAGGTGATTGTCTTCGTTGCGTTTTTTGACGCTGGGCTCCGGATGCCTTCGACGCTCTTCGTCAGAGAGGTCCTACGGGCTTACCGGCTGGAGCTGGTGCAATTGACCCCAAATGTGATAGTTCGCCTGGCTGTTTACGCCTGGGCGGCACGGACAGAAGGTGTCCGTTCCAGCGCGAGCCTGTTCGCCATTCTGCACGATGTGCGCTACCAGCCGAAGAAGGTCGAGGGAGGGGCGCTATCAAACTTCGGCAGCATCAACTTCGTGTTGAGAACGCAGTGCGTCGGGCTCTTCCCCGCGTTGGCTACACGAGGGAAGTGGGAGTCCGGTTGGATGCGACAGTGGTTCTATTACCACGTGACGAACACGAGCGGTCTGCTATGTCGGGGACAGCCGATATCGTTCAATAGCTCGCCAGATGTGAAGCCGAAGAGTGACGACCAGCAAAAGGCACTGAGGCTTGCTGGTGTCGCCCTTCGGTTCAACATGCGTGACCTCGCTGAAGAGTTCACCATGTATGGGGTGGCTCCACTGTCCAGCCGGTGGAAGTACGAGTAACGGGGCCACACCTGGAAGGATGGCATCCATCCGACAGTATCTTCCCTTCATAGACCCTCCGTTCCTTGTAAGCCCTTCGGCCCTAGACTCCACGCCCACGCGTGCACGCGTGCGACCCTTGATGACTGACCCCCCAATTTTGTGTGCAGTGCCCCGGTTGGAGGATGCAGAGCGCGCGGTAGTTGTGCTCTTTGGGCCATACACGACCAAGGAGCACAAATTGCGCAAAGCTGCGACCGCCTCGGCAAAGCAGGGGCGGGTAAATCATGTATGTGAAGTCCTGGAGATTCCCGTGCCCCAACACGCCGTGCCGGTGGAGGTCCAGAGCCGCCGTCATGATGGTGACGGCAAAGTGGGTGCGCCGCCCTCTCAGCGCAGGGCCAGATCTGCGCCGTCGCCTCCAGCCCGTTGGCCGTATCCCCAGTCGATACCGCCAAGACGGAGGGTACGATCGGCGTTGGGTCCGAATACGCCGGTTCGGGGGGGCACATTGCTCATAGCGGGGAGGCCCTAGGCGGCGGTGGGGTGACGGGCCCCGATACCGATGCCCCCGAAGACGAGGTCTCGTCGCCTGCTGCGGCCACCGAGGACCTGCCACCCGCGCCGGTTATTGCGGCCACTGGGGCGGCTGGGGAAGCATCGCCCACATCCCCGAGAGCAAATCGCCCCCGGATACGGTCGCCTTCACCGTCGAGGGGTTGATTCAATGTGGAAGGTGCGGTCACCGGGGTCCTGGAGTTCGGTGGGGAAGCCATCGAGGTTGAGGAAGAAGTCGTCGCTCCCCGGACCGCCGGACCGACGAGGCCCCCATGCCCCAGATGGAGGTTGAGTGGACACCTCCCCATGCTTTGGTAGAGGGTGTCGAAGGTAGGCGTGATTCTTTTTCCTCCCGCGACTTCGCGAAGCTCTCTCTGATTTGCTCGCTCATTCCGTCGTCGACATCATGCGAGACCAGGTCTCCTGGACACGGTCAAGGATCGAGCAACAGAGGTGTCCGTGAAGTCCCCGGCCTTGTTACGCAAGAGGGCGCGGTGTGGGCGCCTGGTGCTGCCGAACCCACTAGCGCAGAGGGACCGTGGCCCGTCGTCTCCGATTTTATCCCTCGATCGGAGATGCTTCGCGTCCTTAACGAGGTCGCAGAGCGCGCTGGCGGTAGCCTGGATCGACAGGCGCTGTCGACGTGCGGGGGAGATCTTCTGGCTCTCACGCTGAGTGCCTCGGAGATAAGGGTAAGTGCCTATGTTTGCGGCCTGCACCGCTGTCAAGTACATAGTTAACACCTGCCGTTCCTTTTAGACTATTGCTCTCAGCCAAGCCCTGGAGGAGACTCGCACTCGCGAGCGGAGGGTGCTGGAGGGCCAGCTTCGTGCTGCCGACGAGGGTCACGCTATCAAGGATGAGCGTATTCGTGCGCTGGAGGCGAAAAGCATGAAGGCAATTTCCAATGCACAGATGGTTGTTGCAAATGCGGAGTTTGAAGTAGCGGCGGTGCAACGTGCCACGGAGGAGGCCCAACGCGCCGCGGCGGAGGAGCGTGTCGACTTGCTTCAGCAAATCTTCGCGCTGGAGGATGGGAAGGCCCAACTTGCCGCGTCCCTTGAGCAGAGGAACCGAACTTTGGGCGACGCATCGCTGTTGGCGTGGAGGGCGATGGAGTCTTTGGAACGGGCCCTCTAGGATCTTTGTGTTGACATGCTGGACGTTACGCACAGCCCCGCAGACCTGGCGCAGACGCTTGAGCGAATTGAAGAGGGCTCGAGCCTCGCCCTCCACGGTGCCAGAGCCTTCGGCGATCACTGCGGCTTCTCCAGCGCCTGTCTCGCCTTCGCCATGCTCCACACCCGGGGGTGTGGACATGTTGACGAGTTGGCGGACCCTCAGCTGGACCTGCCAGCCGAGGCCGGGGCAATGCCTAGTGTCGTTCGTGTCATTCAGCCCGCCCTCCAAAGTTTCTATAGCTGGATCTAGGGCTACATCGGGGAGGACGCGGCCAGGGTCGTGCTGCGGCGAACGCTGCATCGAGAGGGGAACTTCACCCAGTGGCTAGAGGAAGTAATGTGACGATGGCCTGATCTTCCGAGAGGTACTGATAAGTCGATTGTGGAGAACTCGATGTTGATGATCCAAAGGTTCCGAGCAAAACAGATCGAACCCCTCGCAATCACTGTACCACTGCTCCGTTGGTTATCAACCGTGCCGAACACGGTTGACCTCGCCAAGAAGGCTATCTCCTGCAAACGAATCGAGAACACAAGTAAGAGAGTTCAAGATGCAATCTGAAATTGTATTGTGGATAAAGATTAAGTTCACAAGTTGGGGTTCTTCAACCGAACATGCGGCGAAACTACTAAGCAGAATAATCTCTTAAGAAAAACCCAAGGAAAACTAAAGGGGTCCGACCTCTTTAAATAGGGGAAGCGAAAGCCACACTTATCTAATGACAAGGGATACGGTACTAATCATGGTTACTGTTCATGTGGCCATGGTACTGTTCATGTGAAAAGTACCGGCCCAAATAGCCTAAGTTATAAGGCCATCGGCCCACTTTGACTCGGATTGGAAAAGTGATATGTCTTCTTTCGTAGTTTATGATCTGCTCTGATAGATTTTGGAGGTGAGACCAGATCCATCTGAAAGTAGACTCCAAGAGCTCTCAAATGAGTACTCACGGGCCCCGAGAAGCCTTCTGGATCAAAAGTTATCGCCATTTTAAGTAGACGTTGTTACAAAGGCCGAATCTGAATCGAACTCGCGAACAGGACTTGGATTGCGCTTGACGGTTCCACTTCTACACTTGAGCTCGGATGGTCCTTCACCATGGTTCCTAAGGACAATTAAATCATCACAAGAATTAAGTAGTATGCCATTCTTTGAAACATTTGCATGCAAACTTAGGAACGTATTCACCTGATGCTCGAGTCATTGGTCCTTGTATCATAGTTTCAGTTTGTTGAGTTTGTTGTGGAGTTGGCACAATTGTATCTATGTAAAGGATGTCCTTATCATCCTCCCCTTCTTGAATTGGAGTCGTCCTCAACTCAAGCTCATCTTCTGCGCCCAAGCAAGGTCGCAAATCTACAATGTTAAAGGTGGGGCTAACCCCAAAATCTGCAGGCAATCTAACTTAATGCATTATCATTAATACGTTCAAGCACTCTAAAAGGACCATCTACACGAGGCATGAGTTTATACTTTCCCAATTCAAGAAATCATTCTTTACGCAAGTGTAACCACACAAGATCACCAGGTTCAAAAGTAATATGTTTGCATCCTTGACTTCCAGCAACTTTATATTTAGCATTCATAATCTCAATGTTCTCTTTAGTTGTCTCATGCATCTTACGTATCAAATCAGCACGTTGTTGCGCATCAAAATTTACCATCTCAGAAGTTGGAAGAGACAACAAGTCGATAGGTGCACGAGGTATGCAACCATAAACAATCTCAAAAGGGCATTTCTTTGTGGTAGAATGCAGCGAACGATTATAAGCAAATTCCACATGAGGCAAACATTCCTCCCACATTTTTAAGTTCTTTTTAAGCACAGCCCTAAGCATAGTAGATAATGTTCTATTGACTACCTCAGTTTGTCCATCGGTTTGGGGATGACAAGCAGTAGAATATAACAGCTTAGTTCCCAACTTACCCCACAAGGTTCTCCAAAAATGACTAAGAAATTTAGCATCACGATCTGAAACTATCATATTCGGAATACCATGCAAGCGAACAATTTCCTTAAAGAACAAATCAGCAACATTTGTAGCATCATCGCTTTTATGACATGGTATAAAATGAGCCATCTTAGAGAATCTATCCACGACAACAAAAATACTATCCCTCCCCTTCTTTGTTCTAGGAAGCCCTAAAACAAAGTCCATAGAAATATCTTCCCAAGGTATGCTTGGAACAGGAAGAGGCATGTATAAACCATGAGGGTTAAGTCGTGACTTAGCTTTTTGGCACGTGGTGCAGCGGGCAATGTAGCGTTCGACGTCACGCCTCATCTTTGGCCAATAAAAGTGGTGGGACAGAATGTCCTCGATCTTCTTCACACTGAAGTGACCCATCAATCCTCCTCCATGCGCCTCCTGTAACAACAAAAGGCGAACAGAACCAGCAGGAATGCATAGCTTGCTAGCACGGTATACGAACCCATCATGCACAACAAATTCATTCCAACCCTTTCCCTCTTGACAATTTAGCAACACATCTTTAAAATCAGCATCATGCACATATTGCTCCTTTATTGCCTCTAACCCAAAGATTTTGAAGTCAAGTTGTGAAAGCATGGTATATCTCCTAGACAATGCATTAGCTATCACATTATCTTTGCCCTTTTTATATTTAATGACATAGGGAAAAGATTCAATAAACTCAATCCACTTAGCATGTCTACGGTTCAGGTTGTTTTGACTTCGAATATGTTTCAAGGATTCATGATCAGAATGTATTACAAACTCTTTGGGCCATAAATAATGTTGCCATGTCTCCAAAGTTCGAACTAGAGCATATAATTCTTTATCATAGGTAGAATAGTTCAAACTAGGACCACTTAATTTTTCACTAAAGTAAGCAACAGGTTCTCCTTCTTGAATTAACACACCCCCAAGACCAATGCCACTAGCATCACATTCTAATTCAAAAGTCTTGCTGAAATCAGGAAGTTGAAGCAAAGGGGCGTGTGTTAACTTATCTTTGAGAGCATCGATAGTTTGTTGGTGTTTAGTGGCCCAAGTAAAAGGAACACCCTTCTTTGTAAGCTCATTCAGTGGTACAGCGAGGGTGCTAAAATCCCGAACAAAACGCCGGTAGAAACCAGCGAGGCTGAGAAAACTCTGGACTTGTGTGACCGTTTTAGGCGGCAGCCAACTGTGGATAGCGATGATCTTGGCTTGATCAACTTCAATGCCCTGTGGAGTAACAACATAGCCAAGAAAAGAGAATCGATCCGTGCAAAAGGTGCACTTCTCAAGGTTACAAAACAAACGTGCATCTTTCAAAGCATTAAAAACAGCACGTAAATGATCCAAATGTTCTTCATATGACTTGCTATAGATTAAAATATCATCAAAATAAACCACCACAAATTTCCCAATGAAAGCACGCAAAACTTCGTTCATCAAACGCATGAAAGTGCTAGGTGCATTAGTTAAACCAAAAGGCATCACTAACCACTCATATAGCCCGAACTTAGTTTTAAATGTCATTTTCCATTCATCTCCCAATTTCATTCTAATCTGGTGGTACCCACTACGCAAGTCTATCTTTGTGAAAATAATAGAACCACTCAACTCATCCAGCATGTCGTCTAACCTAGGAATAGGATGACGATACCGTATTGTGATATTATTAATGGCTCTACAATCAACACACATACGCCAACTACCATCTTTCTTAGGAACCAAAAGAACAGGCACAGCACAAGGACTAAGGCTTTCCCGTACGTACCCTCGGTCCAAAAGATCTTGGACTCGTCGCTGAATTTCCTTAGTCTCCTCCGGATTGGTCCTATACGCCGCACGGTTTGGCAAAGTCGCTCCTGGAATTCAATCAATTTGGTGTTCAATCCCTCTAATAGGCAGCAGCCCCGGGGGTATCTCAGCTAGAAACACATCCTTATATTCCTGCAAAAGGTTAGTAACAGCAGACGGCAAAGAGGTAGATACATCATCAAGTGAAAATAAAGCATCTTTGCATATCAAAGCATAGCATGTCATATCATCATGACAAATTTCAGCAAGATCATATTTCGTTGCAAGCATGACACAACCCTTTAATTTAATTCCCTCGGTCCTAGAACTAGGTGCCAACTTCTCTTTCTTAGGTGGGAAAACATTATTCACTACTTGCTGATTTTCAGATTCAGGTTCAAGTTCTTTCTTCATATTTTCAGCTAGCTCTTTATCACAATTAGCAATTTCAGTAGGTGTCAAAGGTAGCAAAGTTATTTTCTTTACTTTGTGCACAAGAGAGTACTTATTACTTCTACCATGATGAGCTGCATCGGTATCAAATTTCCATGGACGACCTAATAACAGTGAGCATGCTTGCATAGGTACTACGTCAAAATCAACAACATCATGATAGGAACCAATAGAAAAATGCACTCTCACAGATTGTGTTACCTTCACCTTACCATTGTTGTTGAACCATTGAATGTGGTATGGGTGAGGATGCGCACGTGTGGTCAAGCCAAGCTTCTTGACCAATCCCGAATCCACCAAGTTATTGCAGCTCCCGCCATCAATTATAACACGAACACGACAATCCTTGACGATGAGGAACATCTGAAACAAATTATGACGTTGTAGCTTCTCCTCTTGCTCTCTTTGAGTGCTCAGTACTCGCTGCACAATTATGGTTCTGTAATTCGCCGTAGCAGCGGCACCTAAACTCTCCTCACCATCACTGTCTATCTCATGATCATCACCATTGCCTGCAAGGTTAGCTACAAGAATATATTCATCCTCAACATCACTAGCACTTACATAACCACCATCTTCTGTCGCAATGTACGCCCGCTGACTTGGGCAATCTCTCATGACGTGGCCCATCCCTTTACAATGGTGGCACACAATGCCCATCGTACGGCCCGTGGAAGCAACCGATGAAGAGCTCTTTGCTGGTGCTTGCACACTTGCTCGTCTCGGATGCGTGTGATGGTGGCGGAGGTGCTGCTGAACGCGCCCTACTCACAGAGGGGGCAGCAGCTCGAAAAACAGGAGGTGGGACTGTCTTGGCTTGCCCAGGCGTCGATCTTGATGTAGACATACTTCCAAAGTTGCTCCTTGTCCTTTGTTGCCTACCCTGCAATTGTTTTTCCTGCCAAACAAGCAAGCTGGAACAATCTATTGATATCGTTATACTCTTTGTAATCAATTATGACCTGAATTTCATGCCTTAAACCCCCATAAAAATGAGCTGTCTTATCCTCCTCATCCTCTTCAATATTACAACGCAACATGCCTATTTGTAGTTCTTGATAATATTCCTCAACAGATCTATTACCTTGGTCTAAGCGCTGCAATTTCTTACGCATTTCACGTTTAAAAGTAGGAGGAATAAATCTAGCATGCATAGCTACCTTCAATCTATCCCATGTATCAGGTGTTAAACCAGAATTAACTACTTGAGTCCACCAAATGATAGCAAAATCTTTAAATTCACTAATGGCTTGTCTGACTCTATGCACTTCAGGAACTAGATGGGTATTAAATTTTTGTTCAACTGTCATCTCCCAATCTAGATAAGTTTCAGCATCATAAGTACCCACAAAAGATGGTATGGTAAATTTGACTTTAGCAAATGGGTCATCATTAGCATGAGCATTGTGGTGCTGAAAATTATCACCTCTCATACCGTGACAGTTCTTATGAGGGCGGTGTCGTGGGCGTGTATCTTGGGCAGCAAATGCAGCACCGGTGTCACGGTTTTGTCTCTCATTTTCATCTCCCTCCTTGCGATCTTGGGCCACATCATGATCATACTCGCGTCCATTGTTTGGTGGTCGATTCTCCATTCTTTCAAGGCATACAGTGAGTGCTACAATACTCTCGTTGATGGAACGCTGCAGTGTGTCCTTCATAGCTTGAAACTTCCTATCGATGTCCTCAGTAATGGTAGTGCGTTGTTCATCCAAGAGCATCATGAGCTCTCCCTTTAAAACACACTCTTGTGCATCAGACGGCTCACCTACCAAGGTTAGTAGAAAACAAAAGACAACACAAATGTATTATCCCTATCAACTACTAGGTGATGGAAAGTAGAATCACACACTCTCAAGCGTCTTACCACACTCTTACAAGTGTTCTTACCAATGCCGCAGGTGGTACAACCGGTGGCTGGTTCGTGACACCGTGTCGAGCGTGGGCACGATTGCAAGAGGGGACTTGTTTTGATCAGGAGTAGGTGGAGCTTGGAAGGCACAATATGGTAGCAAAAAAAATCAGTAATAATCAGTTCAGTAAATGCAAGCTGAAAGTTTGTTCAAAGGACTCGTGAAAAGTTGTTGTTCCAAGTCTAATCATAGCTAGCCAATCAAGCCCTATGCAAGGAAGTGTATGTACGCACACGCAACGAACAAAGTGACTTGATGTAAGCAAAGGAGAACCTCACAACAAGTACTAGGAGAGATGCTAGCCCACTACTCAAACTTCTTTCTAAGGGCACAAGATTATTCGCGCTATGCAGAACTCAAAACAACGACATTGGTAAAACGCGAACAACCCTCTAGATTGAGCAGATACAACAGCTAGTCTCAAACAATGAAAAGGCAAAGTTTCAAATGGCTTATATATACTCATTTGAAAGGTTTCAACGAGGTCTACAATTTTCTCAACTGAACGGAACCCAAATTCCGAAGGGAATATCGAATAAATCACCAAAAATCTGAAGACTTGCGACGTGATTTTGGAGCAAAAGATGGCCAATTTTGGGGGTCATGGAGGGTGACAGGCACTTTTCTGTTGGACTTTCAGATGCGTGTCATTGTTAGCTTTCCAACGAGTACAAGAACATCGCAAACGGACACCGTATGCAAAAGTTATGCCCGTTTTACTGAAGGTGTGTCAGAAACGGACTCGAATTCGTTTCGGCCTCAATTGAAACTGCTATAACTTTTGATCCCGTGGCCAAAATTGGTCAAATTATTTTCTGGAGGCTTTTAGATGCACTATTTTCACTATTTTTGTCAAAGGTTTGATGCACTTTCCAAATTTCGGCAAAGATGGACTCTTTCCTCTCTTTTTCTCTCTCTTTTCTTCCTCTTTTTTTCTCTGTTTTTTTAAACAACCGAAATCAACTCTCTCTCTCTCCTCTCTCTCTCTCTATTTCTGAGTCTGAAACCCTAATTTTTTTTGCACAAGGACGAGACAAGAGAGATGGCAAGGCAGGGATCGCGGAAAGGGTTGGCAGCGGATGGGGTGGCAGTGGATGGGAGGCCGCGGCAAGGACGGCGGCGTGGCAAGGAACAAGAACACACAACGACGACTCTGACTAAACTAACAATCAGCAACTTGAACACGATAATGTAATGAAAAATTCAACGAGCAATACTGAAAAGAAAAATTGCAATGGCGCAAGGGGTGTTGGGACAGTGGGAGAACACTACGAACAATTTTTTTGGCTAATTTTCTAGAGTTTTGGGATGATATGATGACCATAAACTTATCTAAAAGGGACGAATTACCTCACGGGCAACCGTTGCTCTGATACCACCTAATGTGATGATGGCCCGATCTTCCGAGAGGTACTAATAAGTCGATTATGGAGAACTCGACGTTGATGATCCAAAGGCTTCGACCAAAACAGATCGAACCTCTCGCAATCACTACACCACTGCTCCGTTGGTTATCAACTGTGCCGAACACGGTTGACCTCGCCAAGAAGGCTATCTCCTGCAAGCGAATCGAGAACACAAGCAAGAGAGTTCAAGATGCAATCTGAAATTGTATTGCAAATAAAGATTAAGTTCACAAGTTGGGGTTCCTCAACCAAACATGCGGCAAAACTGCTAAGCAGAATAATCTCTTAAGAAAAACTCATGGAAAACTAAAGTGGTGCGACCTCCTTAAATAGGGGAAGAGAAAGCCGCACTTATCTAATGACAAGGGATGCGGTACTAATCGTGGTTACTGTTCACACAGCCGTGGTACCGTTCACATGAATAGTACCGGCCCAAATAGCCTAAGTTACACGGCCCTCAGCCCACTTTGACTCGGACTGGAAAAGTGACATGTCTTCTTTTGCATTTTTTGATATGCTTGGATGAAGTTTGGAGGTGAGACTAGATCCATCTGAAAGTAGACTCCAAGAGCTTTCCAACGAGTACTCACGAGCCCCGAGAAGCCTTCTGGATCAAAAGTTATGGCCGTTTGAAGTAGACGCTGTTACAAAGGCCGAAACTGAATCGAACTCGCGAACAGGACTTGGATTGCGCTTGACGGTTCCACTTCTACACTTGAGCTCGCATGGTCCTTCACCATGGTTCCTAAGGACAATTAAATCATCACAAGAATTAAGTAGTATGCCATTCTTTGAAACATTTGTATGCAAACTTAGGAACGCATTCACCTGATGGTTAAGTTAACGTGCTCGCGCTCGAGTCATTGGTCCTTGTGTCATAGTTTCAGTTTGTTGAGTTTGTTGTGGAGTTGGCGCAGTTGTATCTATGGAAAGGATGTCCTCATCAGGAAGTTCCCTGGCGCGATGACGATGGCGTGGGCTCGGGGAAGTTCCCTGGTGCAACGACGATGGCGCGGACCCCCAGAAGTGATACCGGGGCCTGGTGTGTTGTGTTATGTACGCCTTGTGGTGCAGTTGTTGCCCTGTGGCCTCCTTTTTTGTATGAATGAAACTATTTTCCCAAGGTGCTTTGTCGTTGCGTGCCATTCCCGCTTTGGGCGGTTGTGTCATGTTGAGACTGGCCTTTTGTGCCCAACTGCGCTTCTGTTGACGGTCGTAGCATTTCGTGACCGAGGTAGACGCGCGAGCGCTCCGTCCCCTACCCTTCACAGCGATGGCGTGTAGTCGAAGTAGATGCGCGAGTGCTCCGTCCCATACCCTTCAAAGTGGTGGCAACGGAGCTGGCGCCTAGCCGAGGTAGATGCGCGAGCGCTTCGTCCCCTACCCTTCGAAGTGGTGGCAGCGGAGCTGGCGCCTAGTCGAGGTAGACGCGCGAGCGCTCCGTCCCCTACCCTTCGAAGTGGTGGCAGCGGAGCTGGCGCCTAGCCGAGGTGGACGCACGAGCGCTCCGTCCCCTACCCTTTGAAGTGGTGGCAGTGGAGCTGGCGCCTAGTCAAAGTAGACGCGCGAGCGCTCCGTCCCCTACCCTTCGAAGTGGTGGCAGCGGAGCTGGTGCCTAGTACCTCGACGGGAGTAGGGGCCACATCCCGTTGTATTTATACTTAGTGGAGTGCACTGGGACAACACCCGCGTTTTATTTATGCTCCGTAGAGTGTGTGGGAACATCAACCACGTCAGATTTATACTCCGAAGAGTACATATAAGGGCAACGCCCACACGTGCGCGGGGACATCCGTGTCTTGTTTATACTCAGTAGAGTGCGCAGGGACAACATCCGCATCTTATTTATACTTCGTAGAGTGCGCACAGAGGTATGCCTCGATGCTGCGTCTTATTTATACTTCGTAGAGTGCGCACGGAGGTATGCCTCGACGCTGCGTCTTATTTATACTCCGTAGAGTGCGCACGGAGGTATGCCTTGACATTGCGTCTTATTTATACTTCGTAGAATGCGCACAGAGGTATGCCTCGACGCTGCGTCTTATTTATACTCCGTAGAGTGCGCACGGAGGTATGCCTCGACGCTGCATCTTATTTGTACTCCGTAGAGTGCGCACGAAGGTATGCCTCGACGCTCCATCTTATTTATACTTCGTAGAGTGCGCACGGAGGTATGCCTTGACGCTGCGTCTTATTTATACTCCGTAAAGTGCGTGTGGAGGCGGACCTCGACACTACATCTTATTTATACTCCGTAGAGTGCGTGCGGAGGCAGACCTCGACACTACATCTTATTTATACTGCGCAGAGTGCGTGCGGAAGCGGACCCCGATGCTACATCTTATTAATACTCTGTAGAGTGCATGCGGAGGCGGACCTCGACACTACGTCTTATTTATACTCCGCAAAGTGCGTGTGGAGGCGGACCTCGATGCTACGTCTTATTTAAACTCCGTAGAGTGCGCACGGAGGTATGCCTCGACGCTGCGTCTTATTTATACTCCGTAGAGTGCGCACGGAGGCAGACATCAACGCTACGTCTTATTTATACTCCGTAGAGTGCGTGTGGAGGCGGACCTCGACGCTACGTCCTATTTATACTCCGTAAAGTGTGTGCAAAGGCGGACCTTGATGCTACGTCTTATTTATACTCAGCAGAGTGCGTGCGGAGGCGGACCTCGATGAAAGTTTGGCAGACAACGGCTTTATTAATCTCCCGTTTGTGCGGGCAAGCGTCTTACACTTGGCAAGGTGCCGAGGTCGCTACATGCTTTCCTTTGGTCCTAAACGTAGTACCGCCACAGCCTGTCTGTGTTCCATGTGTGGCGAAGCCTATGCCCTTCCAGCGTGGCGAGGCGATAGGCTCCCCGCTGTAGAGCTGCCGCGACGATGTACGGGCCTTCCCACTTGGACTCCAGCTTGCCGACCGTTTCCGCATGGGGAGCCATTTTAAGGACGAGGTCCCCAGGCTGGAATCCTCGCGCGTATATGGAGCGACCATGCGTGCGCACCATCTGCCTTGCGTACTTTGTGACGTGCTGGATTGCGTTTACTCGATCCCCATCGAGGAGGTCTAGGGACAATTGATGCTCTTCTTCCGGCGCCTGGACGAGGACCATTCTCGAGCCGGCCTTGATTTCCTATCGGGCCTCATCGCCGAAGAGGAGTTTGAACGACGTGAATCCTATCGGGCATGTCACCATTGTGCGGAGGGACCAGAGGACACTATGGAGATCAGCCGGCTACTTGCCCTTTGGCAGCCCGACAAGACGCTTCTTGACTCCGACAGAGATGGCGCCGTTTGCCCGCTCGACTGTTCCGCTAGACTGTGGGTGCCTGACCGAAGCGAATCAGAGCGTGATGCCCATGCTATCACAGAACTCCTTGAACGGGGCAGCATCGAACTGCAGGCCGTTGTCGACGGTGATCTCCCTGGGCACCCCGAAGCGGCATATGATGTTCTGCCAGAGAAAGCGCTGCATGGCCGTCGAGTTTACCTTGGCTAAAGCCACAGCCTCTGGCCACCTGGAGAAATATTCCAAGGTGACCACTACGAACCGCAGGTCTCCTGGGGCCTGAGGAAGCGGTCCCATGACATCGATGCCCCACCGTGCCAGCGGCCTTATTGCGGAATGGGATTGAGGCTCGTCGGGGGTCTACGAATGACCCGTCCCATCCATTGGCAGCCTTGACACCGGCGCACGAGGTCTTGGGCGTCGGCGACGGCGGTTGGCCAGTAGAACCCTTACCTGAATGCCTTGCCGACTAGCGACCCTAGCGCAAGGTGCGAGCCGCAGAGTCTCGCGTGAATTTTCGCGAGGAGGTGCTTTCCTTCTTCACGTGAGAGGCACCGCAGAAGCGGTGCGCTGACTCCTTTTTTGTAGAGTATTCCGTCGAGCACCTGGAAGGACCTGGCACGATGCTGCAGGTGCCAGAGCTCGACAGTGTCGTCCGGTTCCACGATAGGCTCCCACTAGTCACCCTACTGGGTAATCTGGTGGACGAGGGCTGTGTCGCAATTGTCCTGCGCGATGACTACCGCTGGTAAGACCTTGTAGAATGCCCCCTCAGGAGTTGGGAGCTGTTGGCTGGCGGCCTTTGCAAGAACGTTAGCTTGCTCGTTGTCCGCCCGAGGGATGGCCTTGACCGTGACGACCAAGAAGTGCCGCTCCTTTGCTCTTACGGCTGCCAGGTACTTGGCCAGCTCGGGGTCCTTGGCCTGGTATGACTTGTCCTCTTAGCCCGCCACCAGACGTGAGTCTGTGCGGACGAGAACTCGCAGCGCGTCGAGTGCCTTAAGCTTCACGAGGCCAAAGAGAAGCGCCTCATACTCGGCCGTGTTGTTGATAGCGGGAAATGCGAGACGCGCTGAGTACAACAGGTGGCGCCCTTCTGGTGTGGTAACCACTGCACCCACGCCTGCGCCGGCAATACCGTAGGCTCCGTCGGTGTTGAGCATCCATACCGGGTCCTTTGGCTACTGGGCAGGCTGAGCCAGCGGGGTCCATTCCGCGAGGAAGTCCGCGAGGACTTGGGACTTGATCGCTATTCGCGAGGCATACGTTAAGGAGAACGGGGCGAGCTCGGCTGCCCACTTGCCAATGCTCCCTGTGGACTCCTTATTGTGCAGCATCTCCTCCAGGGGGAACGAGGATGGCACCGTGATTGGATAGGCCAGGAAATAGTGTCGGAGCTTCCTCGAGGCCATGACCAGCGCGTTGGCGAGCTTCTCGAGCTTCGTATATCGCGTCTTGGCGCCCTGAAGGGCTTTGGATACGAAGTATACGGGGCGCTGGAGAGCACCTTCCTCAAGGACAAGGACGGCACTGACCGCTGTCGTCGAAGCGGCGAGGTAAAGCAGGCGGGGAGCCTCTGGTGTCGGAGCGACCAAAGTAGGGAGGCTTGCAAGGTGTCTCTTGAGGTCGTCAAAAGCCTTCGCACAATCGTCGTCCCAATGAAAACCGTCACAACCACGGAGGGTCTTGAAAAATGGCAGGCCCCGCTCCGCTGCCCTAGATAGGAAGTGGCTCAATGCAGCCATGTGGCCAGCAAGCCTCTGGACCTCCCGGGTCGTCTTAGGCGGCTCCATAGCGAGGATCGCTTCGACTTTGTCGGGATTCGCCTGGATGCCTCGTCCGGACACAAGGAAACCCAAGAGTTTGCCCGTTTGCACACCGGAGACACACTTGTCCGGGTTGAGCTTGATGCCTGCCTTCCTGAGGTTGTCAAAGGTTTCCTGGAGGTCCTTACCATGGGAGGCGAGCTGTCTGGTTTTGACAACTACGTCGTTGACGTAGGCCTCCATGTTTCTCCTGAGCTGAGCGGCCTGTGCTAGCGCGATAAGGCGGGTGAAGGTTGCTCCCGCATTCTTCAAACCAAAGGGCATCCTAACGAAGCAGTATGTCCCAATCGGCGTAATGAAGCTGGTCTTGTCCTCGTCGCCCTTGGCCATGTAAATCTGGTGGTAGCCGGAGTAGGCGTCCAAGAAGCTCATGAGCTCACACCCTGCGGTGGCATCGACCAGCTGATCTATGCGCGGCAGGGGGTAGTCATCCTTCGGGCATGCCTTATTGAGGGCAGTGAAGTCGATGCACATACGCCAGGCGCCGTTAGCCTTCTCTACCAACACCGGATTGGCAAGACAATCTGGATGTTGGACTTCGCGGATGACTCCGGCTTGGAGAAGCTTCGCCACCTCCAGCTTGGCCACTTGTTGCCGGTCCATGGACATACGTCGAAGCTTTTGCTTGATCGGCTTGGCATCAGGGCGGACCGCTAGGTTGTGTTCGATGAGCGTGCGGTCCACGCCCTTGATGTCCTCCGGCGACCACACGAAGACGTTTGCGTTGCTCCGAAGGACCTAGAGCATGTCTTGTTCCACCTCCGGAGGAAGGCCCTCACCGATGGACACGAACTGCCCTTCAGCTTGGAGGAGGACCCTCTTAATTCCGCCCTCTGGCCGAGGTTAGGCATCCACCCAGTAACGGACGGCGTGTCCGCCTTTAGCTTGTCGGTGAGAACGTGCACCTTTCGGTGCAGGCTCCTGGCGCCAGCTTCCACGCGTCGGGCGAGGTCTTGGTCACCGAAGATGGTGATGACACCCCGCAGGCCCAGGAGCTTCATACACAGGAAGCCGTGGTGCGACCGCTCTGAAGGAGTTGATGAGAGGGCGGCCCAGTATGGCGTTGTACTAGTGCGGGATGTCCACGGCGTCAAAGATGACATCCTCGCTTCAGACATTATCGCCCAGACAAAAGGAGACTCGGAGACATACCTGACCCAAGGCCTTCAGCGGCTGGCCCTCGAAACCTTGGAGCGGGGTCTCCGATGGTCCCAAACGCTCCCGAGGAATCCCCATGCAGTCGAGGGCCTCCGCAAACAGAATGTTCGTGGAGCTGCCCCTGTCGACGAGGATGCGCCTCACGTCACAGCCTGCAATGTCGGCCTGGATGACCAAGGGATCTTGGTGGGGGAACTCCACGCCCTGGGCGTCGGCTGGCGCGAAGGTAATGTTGTAGTGCGTCATTCCCGGAAGTATTCACGCCGAGGAGGTCCCCGACGAGGAGCCTCCGGAGATGACGCTAATAATGCGGTGATGGGCCCCCTCTGTGGCCGCAGCTCGCGGAGGGCTCCCCTGCGGCTGCTGCACGTGGGCCACGGCGGGGGGTGGCGCTTCCAAGGCTTGGGTTTCTGGCGGTTGCTTGGGGCAGCGCCATGACTGCGGTGCATGCCCGCGTGATGTGGTCACCATAGCCATGCACTTCGCACCACCTGCCATAGTCCAGGATTTCCTGCTCTACGCGCGGCCTCCTCTGCGTCCCCATCCTCGGCCTCCCTGGCCTCTCCCGCGCGAGGCGGGGGTAGGTTCCTAGGGGGCGTCCACTATGCCGAGGACATGGCGGGCCTTTTGGGACCTGCGCTGGTTGTGCCGGGGCTTGTGCCTACCACTCGATGAGTTCTCACGCACCCCGGCATCACCGTATTCAGGGGCGTCCCCCGCGGACTCTTGCTTGTGTTTTCCTTTCGGGGAGTCATTCCCCGTGCTTCCTTTTTGCGATAACCCCTCTGGCTGAATGGGATCGGAGTCATCGCCCTTGCGTCTTCGCGCATCCTCCTTCACTCGTGCATACTCTTCCATTTTGTCGAAGAGCTTCACAACTGTCTTGATTGGTTTGCGGGCGTTGTACTCGACCAGCGGCCCTGGGCGGAGGCCATGTACCGCTGCGTTCATGATGGTTGTTTCATTGACGTCTTTGACCTGGCGGCGGACCTTCGTGAAGCGCTTGAAGTATTCCCGGAGCTTCTCCAAGGGTTTCTTCTTGACCGCGAAGAGCTGATTCGCGTCGATGCACTGGACATAGTTCCCCTGGATGTTGTTGTAGAGTCAGTCGCGGATCTGCTCCCATGCGTAGATGGAGTTCGGCTCAATGGTGAAAAACCAAGAGAGCGCCACTCTCTGCAACGCGAGGGGGAGCCCCTTCGCCTTCGTGGTGTCATCTCCTTCGGCAACTTCGATGGCGGTCTCGTACACACGCACAAACTCCCAAGGGTCCATGTTGCCTTTGTACGGCTCGATGGTGCTGGGGAACTTGAAGTCCTCCAGCCATGCCGCCTGCTGCAAGCCTGCAGAGAGTGGGGACTCTGGGTCCACGCGTTGTAGTGGGGCGCGACTGGACGTAGGGGCGTCGCGGCTATCCGCCCGTTCTGGCATGGGCTCCGGCGCGACCACTGGCACGGTCTAGTGACTCCGTGCCTCTTGCATATCCTGCACGGCCCCGCGGAGATCAGCCAACTCCCACTGGAGCGTGCCGAGGGCCACCAGCAGGGCGTTTTCCACTGTAGGCATAGCTGGGGCAGTCGGCGACCTGGTCACACTGCCGTGACAGCGGCGACCATGGCCTGCACTCCTGGGTTGCCTGCTGCGCCGGTATGGTGGACTCTGGAGTCGAAGACGAGGCCCGCGTTGCCGTTGGAACCGCTCGCCGCTCCCGCACCAAGTGTAAGGGCGGCGGCCGTGCCAACGTGGGCACCGGCACTGTCGCCCCCAACTACCCGGATGGTGCTGCCGGCGTTGGCGTCGTACCCACGGTGGGATCACTCGTCATGCGCGGGGCGGTGTCAACCATCGCGGCCGCAGTGGCGGTGTCGACCGTCGTGGCAATGGTGGCGGGGTCGACCGTCGTGCCGTGAACGCTGATGTTCATGGCTGTCGCACCTGCGTCGCCGTCCACACTTGCGGCTACTGACGCCGAAGCCCTGGTGTTGACGCGAGACTCCGTCGCACCCGCCTTTTTCTTCCTTGCCGCCGACGATGAAGCTTTCTGTTGGATCGAAATCGGCAACAGAGGGAAGGTCAATGGTCCCCGCTTAAAAATTTGCCCCTCAAAAGTATTCCACTAAAACTTTCTCTTCAATAGCTATGAGAAGCTATGAAGTAGAAAGAAATGCTCTCTGGAAGAACAAGTAAACAAAATGCGAAACAAGCCTAGCAAGAAAAATAGGAAGCAAAAAATCTAAGGACCAACAACCAAAACTGACTTGGCGGTTAGACTCCTGTGATAGGGCGGTCGATCGCGGTACTGGCGGTCGACCGCGGATAAGGCCGTCGATCACGGTACAGAGCGGTCTCACCGCCCCTCGAGAACAATGCAGACGAAATTTCATCGAAAAACTCAAGAACCCAATTGAATAGAAATTTGACTAAAAACTTTGGTTCTTTTCAAGTCACCAGGTTAAGACTATAAACTAAATAGCATTAGGACCCGAGGGACCAAGGGACTTCATCACAAAACAAAGCAATTAGGGTTTTGCCTGAAATCTGAAAATGAAATGTGAGAGAGTGTAAATTTTCGGATTTCTCTCAAATCTCCCATTGTTTGCTTGTGAACATTGCATTTCACTTAGCAATGATTACAGGACCTGAAACCTCAAATCTCAAAATATCTTATGAAGGGAAACAGGAGATCCAAGGGTGCTCTAGCAACAAACCCTAGAAATGCCTAAATAGAGGAAATGGAGCAAAAAGGAATCTTTGATTTTTTCGAAGAGCTCTTGGGATTTTAACTGATCAATTGATCTTGAGACCTATTCCCATCAGAGAGCAATCCATTTTGCACCTTCTCAACAAAAATCAAACTCTAGAACTCAAGGGCTGAAAATCAACAAAGAGAGCAAAACAACGAATAGAAACTGAAATCCATCACAAGGAAAGCTTCATTACGAGGAATGATTACATAAGAGTTCTTACAACCTTCTCATCCTCAAGAAACCACACACAGGACTTCGCCATACATGATTGCAAGAAAAATCAAGGACTCAACATACGCATGGGAGACAGAAACACATGTTGCTACCTTCTCTCACGAAGGAGACATGAGCAACAACCAAAGCATCCTCTCCTGCTCTCCCCACCAACTAAAGCACAAAGCAAAAGACTCTAACCCTCTTTCTCAGGCCATGAAACCCTCTCACAAGCTTGAAGACTACATGCAGGAACCCTCCTCCTTTTATAGCCTCCCACTAATGGGTTTGATGTTTTCTTTACCCACTAAGCCTCCAACAACTCTTGTGCTTTACCCAATCCACTTCTATTAGTGCAGCTTTGTGTATTTACAAAAACACCCCTCCTACACCTTCCGGGAAGCTTCCTCATTCTTACCCTCCAAGCCTCGCAGCCACCTCGAGCCCTCACCGTCTTCGGCACACCTCGACCGCTTTGACCTCGGCACCGCCCGCGCCTAATCCGGTCATCCCGTGCCTCGCCACGACTCCACCTCGACGTCCTGCAGCCATCACAGACAAGAAACACATCACATAGCATCGCTCGACATATGTAATTATGATTAGCATCAGAAAATCATTCTTAAGCATGAAATTGCCCGAACGACCAATCGGGAAGTAGAATATGCCTCAAATCCATCTAACCAAACCCGACTGCGCAAAGTGCTGATGTGGCACAAACCACACAAACCAAACTCAATCTTTCCAAAATACTCGTCAATTACTCATCACAAGCATGTGGTGACGTCCACATGGTCTCTCAATCTCCCCCTTGATGAGTATATTGACAAACCCAGAAAAAGCGCAAAGTTGAGTTTGAAAATGAAAGAAAGTCAAGCATGGTCTAAAGAAAACAACGAAGCTCATGACCATGTCAACAAATGGAGCAACAACAGAAAGAACAAGTTTTCCTCAAAAGCTCCAAGTTGCCTTGAAAATGGCTTTTTCTCCGCTATTCTCCCCCTTTTGGCAATAAACACATCAAGGGTGTAAAAGAGAGAATAAGGCATGATGATGGATGAAATGGCTGAAGGTTGTTTATTTTAAGCAATTAGAGCCATGAAGATTATCCAAAATGACCATATGAGAATTACATCAAGCCATAACACATAAGTATGCTATCAAGATCATGACAAGACATGTATAGTCAACCAAATAAGTCATAATCTGAAAATTTGATGAATTTCTTAGTATGTCAAGTCAACCAAGATCATATTCTAGCTAAAGGTATCCAAAGATGATGCAGGCCATGTCAATAATCTAAGTGGAACCAAGAAGCTAGTATTGAGTCAATTTAGAGTGCTACAAGCTCAAGAGGGAGACATTTGTTCAAGTACTTGTAAGTTTTGTAATTTTAGCAAATTGAACACAATTAACATGTTTTTCTTTATAAATCTCATGATTGTTTCCAACCATATTTTTATTTAGTCATGTGCTAGATCTCAAGCCTTATGCGACCACTCCAAGCGAGAAGCTTAAGAAGATAGTCTTGGTCAACCAAAACTCCCCCTAAGTTCATGCCTAGTGCAATAGCAAGCAGCCTCATGAGAAAGAATTGGTGAGATCGGTTTTTTCGCACAAAAGAGATCTTTTTGCTTTCTTAAATGGGTGTACTAACTCATGCTTCATCAAGAAACTAGTATAGCTCAATCTAAAGCTCAACAAAGATTCAAGACTCAACTCAGCCTATTTGACATGGCATGAATCATAATAAGATAACTAAAGACAGACTAATCTCAAGAGCTAACATGTCATGATTTTAATTCATGTTGCGCATTTTTAATCAACCTATCATGGCAAAGACTTTTATACACATATAAAGTCATGATATATTTGGCAAATAAGCACATATCATGGCAAGATGTAATGCATTGAAAGCATGTCAGAAAGGATAATAATCAAGGCTCCATGTAGTTATATTACAAAGCAAAATGCAAGAATGCAAGAATATCCAACTCCCCCTCAACATATGATGTAATTTTTAGTTCTAGCTGAGTTATGACAAAATTAAGATCTAGAAACTCCCAAATGAACTCCCCCTGAACCAAAGCAATAAGACGAGAAGCTGGCAAGAAAATCAAAAAGGCAGTTCTTAAAGCATAGACAAAATATAGAGGATACTATGGCTCAGACTGACTCTCATCTATCCCATATGACTCTAAGACTATCAACTGATCATCTAACACACTAAGGAGCAAACACATACCTTGTCTACCCAAGGGTGGCCCAACCCTTGCTAGAACCTATAAGAAGTGAGTGAGCTCAACCTAGTGAGAAGAGAGACAACTAATAAACACCATCCTAGAATCACAAGATGAGAGGAAGAAGTCTAAACAACTAGACAAAAGAAACACTCTAATCTATGCTAGAAGGACTAACCCCAATGCACCCATATGCAATGCAACAGAAAGGAGTAAGAGCCTAATAAACATGATAAAGCATGAAGCACAAAACTTCCCCTCACAACAGTCCATAAGGACAAACCACCCCAAGTTCTCCCCGCAGAGCTAAAAACCTAGGGCTATCCAAAGGCTTGGTAAAGATATTAGCCAACTGGTGGTCACTCTCCACAAACTGGAGCACTATGTCACCCTTCTCCACATGGTCTCTAAGGAAGTGATATCGGATATCAATGTGCTTGGTCCGAGAATGCTGCACTGGGTTCTTAGCAATGTTAATCGCAGAAGTGTTATCACAAAAGAGTGGAACACTGTCGATAACTAACCCAAAGTCCCGCAGGGTCGAGACCATCCAAAGCACTCGCTGCAGAATCGGCGGCGACAGAACGCTCGACCTCGCGGTGGATCAGGTAACACCGCACTGCTTCCTCGAAGACCAGGAAACAAGAGAAGTGCCAATGAATTGGCAGGTGCCAGAAGTGCTCTTTCTATCTATCCTACAGCCAGCAAGGTCTGCGTCCGAGTAGGCTCTAAGGGAAAGACAGGATGAGGAAGAATACCAGATACCATAGTCTATGGTAGCTCGAAGGTACTGAAGGATGCGCTTCACCGCCTGGTAGTGAGATATGCGAGGAGAAGCCTGAAAATGAGCACATAGACACACAGCAAAGTGTATGTCCGGTCTCGAGGCAGTGAGGTACAAGAGGGAGCCAATCACGCTGCGATACTCCTTCTGATCAACTGGCTCGCCATCCTCATCTGGGTCAAGTGAAGCTGTGGATGCCATGGGGGTTGACACAGGCTTACCATCACTCATGTCAAAGCGCCTTAGGAGGTCACGAGTGTACTTGTCTTGATGCAAAAAGGTACCCTCCCGAGTCTGCTTGATCTGGAAGCCAAGGAAGAAGGTCAACTCACCCATCATGCTCATCTCAAACTCGGTGCTCATGACATCCGAGAACTGTGAAATGAGAGAATAGGAAGAGCTGCCAAAGATGATGTCATCCATATAAATTTGGACGAGCAGAAGGTCAGTGCCATGCCGGCGAATGAACAAGGTCTTATCCACCTTACCCATCTCAAAATCGTGTCTCAACAAAGAGGACTTAAGCCTCTCATACCAAGCTCTAGGGGCCTGCTTAAGTCCATACAAAGCTTTGGAAAGCTTGTAGACATGGTTTGGGTATTTGGGGTTCTCGAAACCTGGAGGCTATCTCACATAAACTTTTTCCTCAATAAAACCATTGAGAAAGGCACTCTTGACATCCATCTGGTAAAGATTGAAACCCTTAGAAGCTGCGAAAGCAAGCAGGATTCTAATGGCCTCAAGTCTAGCTACAGGGGCAAAAGTCTCCTCAAAATCTAGACCCTCAACCTGGGAGAAGCCCTGAGCTACCAGTCTAGCCTTGTTTCGAATGACTACCCCATCCTCACTTTGCTTGTTCTTGAACACCCACTTAGTCCCAATGACATTGTGACCTCGAGGGGGCTCAACAAGCGACCAGACCTTGTTTCTTTCGAAATTTTCCAACTCCTCATGCATGGCATTGACCCAAGACTCATTAGAGAGAGCATGACTAACATCTTTGGGCTCAAAGGTGGCAACAAAGGCATAATGGAGACAGAAATGTGACATGCCAGACTTTGAGCGAGTGACGCGCTCAAAGAGGTCTCCAATAATCTGCTCGGAAGGATGATCTTTTTGGATATGTCGGGGAGGTCCTGGATGAGATGAAGAAGTGGCCTCTACGTCATGAGCTGACGAGGTAGGAACAGAGCCACTAGCTCCAGAGGAAACAAAAGGCATGGGCTGATCACCTAGAGATGCAGTGGAAGAAGGCACCTCAAGGGGTGGATGAGGGACTGGATCGGGTAGACAACCCTCATCTCTATCCTCCTTATCATCCACAAAGATGGTCTCGGACTTCTCTAAAGAACCTGAGATATCGGGCCTAGTCCCCGGACTGGCCTCGTCGAAGGTCACCTCACAGGTTTCTACCAATTTACTAGACTCGCAGTTCCAGACCCTATATGCCCGCGAAGAAGTCGAGTAACCTAGAAAGATACCATCACAAGAGCGTGACTCTAACTTGTCTAGGTTCCCGGACTTCAGAATGAAACACTTGCAACCAAACACACACAAATGCGAGACACTGGGCTTTCGCCCGTATCTCAACTCATAGGAAGTGCGATGCAAGTGTGCCCGAAGATAAACTATGTGCGAAACATGGCACGCGGTAGTTATAGCCTCAGCCTAAAATTTCCTAGGTGTAGAATACTCATCGAGCATCGTCTTGGCCATCTCGACCAAGGTACGGTTCTTCCTCTCCACGACGCCATTCTGCAGAGCGACGTGCGGAGAAGAGAACTGGTGCTCTACACCTATCTCATCGTAAAACCTCTCAAAGTAGGAATTCTTGAATTCCGTGCCATTGTCAATGCGGATCGCTCGTAAGGCACCCGGGAGCTCAATAGAAAGCCTACTGAAAAGACCTTGAAAATGAGTAAACGTCTCTTCCTTCGAGGCTAAGAAAAACACCCAAGAATATCTCGAGAAGTCATCGACCATGACAAGGACATACCAATTCCCTCCTGCTGACTGCACTCGAGCTGGTCCAACCGTGTCCATATGGAGCAGCTGTGCTGGTGCATCGGTCATAGTCACTGTGACCAGAGGATGAGAAATGGCAACCATCTTGCCGTGCCAGCATGGAGCAGAAACCAGATCTTTGACCATCTTAAGTTTCGGCAAACCACTAATGAAATCATGGCCGCTAACTCGGGTCAAATGGTCAATCCAATATGACCAAGTCTCCTATTCCAGAAGGTAAGGTCTCAGGACTCGGAAGCAACTAAACACCGAAAAGGATTCACCACAAGACTCAGAAAAATCAGCACGAAAGATCCTCCCGTAACGAGAAATCCCGCAAACCAAACTACCCAAAGAATCAAGAATTTTGCAATTATTTTTCTTAAAGCTCACCTCAAAACCGTCATCGGTAAGCTGAGAAACAGAAAGCAAATTATATTGTAGCTTACTAACCAAGGCAACATCTTTTAAAATAAAAGACTCATTAACGCGTACTGTACCTTTGGCGATGACGCGCCTAGACGAAGCGTCTCCAAAGGTGATGGTCTCATCACCTGGAGCACGGGCTAGGGAAGAGAACCAACGAGAGTCTCCGGTCATGTGTCGAGAACACCCAGAGTCTACGAGCCAAACCTCTCCCTTCCCTACCCGGTAAACCTGAGTCTAACAGAGAGTAAAGACTCAGTACTGAGATAAATCAAGAGTGATTTTGGCACCCAATACTGAGTAACACGTCGAGCAGAAGAAGTAGTCAAACACGACTGACCTCTAACTACCCTACGCTCCCTGTCACTCAAAGAAGCAAAAGGTCTATGTGCGCACTGAAGGCATTCTTGAGTCCGATCGCACGGAGAGCGAGTCGAGCACCGCAACATCTCGATCATGCCGCGGGTAGCCATCTTGACAGAGGAAACGAGGTCTACCCTCAGAACGGCAGAAGTCATGATCAAAGGCATACCGAGGACGAAAATCAGTAAAATCAGAAAAGCCAAGTCCTCGATGCTGCCCAAACCCATCAACAGAAGCAATCCTAGACCTCGTGTTGGTCTTAGGTGCACTCAAGGTCTGGGGCTGACCCTGAATACGCCTAAGAGCTACAACACGGTCTTTCTGCACAATCTTGGCGTACCTGAAGCATCGCTCGATCAAGTGCCCATCCTTCTGACAGAAGGTGCAATGATACTTCACCTTCCGAGAGGTAGAAGTAGCATGATGAGGCTTCGCCTCCTGAGAGGCTGAAGCAACAGGTGAAATCACCTTGCTGTCAGAAATCCCTTGGACAAGGCCCGCTGACTTGAATTGAACTTTCTTAGTACTGGGCTCAATCTCGATCACACCTGCTGCTAAGGGTCTAAGAATAGCAGGTGGATGCTTCCTCATATCCTCATAAAAATCGTATCCTAGACCTTGATTAAATTTGCAAATCTTAGATTGGTCTAGAATAAGATTTAGCTTCTTCTTACCTCCTACAAATCTCTCGAGAGTGTTCATAAGATACTGACACTCCCGAAAGAGAGAGGTGCAAGAAGAGCAGGGGGAAGAAGAGACAGAAAAAGGTAAGGGAGTGGAAGGAGAACCAATAGCAAAAGAGCGAATGGCTTGTGCACGCACAACCGACTCAAAAGGGACAGTCCTACTGCTAGCCATTTGGTTCACGTCGCTAAGCGTCTCTACCTTACCCTTGGGCTTCTCCCCCACATCAGCACACACATTAGAAGCAACTGATGGTGGCTTCTCTAGAAGGTCCTTAGTTAGCTTCACACATTTTTCATCCAATGCAATCAGGTCAGATTTTAGTTTGTCACAATTTTTGCATGGTGAGCTAGCAAGGTCCTTAGAAG
The DNA here is from genome assembly GCA_036346575.1 of Dendrocalamus sinicus. Taxonomy (NCBI): domain Eukaryota; kingdom Viridiplantae; phylum Streptophyta; class Magnoliopsida; order Poales; family Poaceae; genus Dendrocalamus; species Dendrocalamus sinicus. Next base: position 19,646,002 of record CM070668.1, on the reverse strand, counting down.
CATATTGAGCAAATTTGTTGTTGTTATCAATCATCTCTTGAAACTGTTTGGAGACAGATTCAAGTTCAGCATTCAGTTTGGGACAATTCACACATGAAGCTATAGGCTCTAAGAGAAAAGCTTGTAATTCAGCAATTTTATGATCTGCCCTTTTTAAGTTCAATTTCAAGTTAGTGCATCTTTCACAAGACTCAGGCAGATTAAGGAGCATGGTATAGAGACCTCTAAAAGCATTGTCCTTATCCTCACATGAGGTGCAAGATGTAGTCTCAACAACAGGGGATGAAAGAGTAACTACCCTACTCATCTCTAGTTCAGCAAGTAGACTAACATTCTCCACGTTAATCATGTTTAGCTCAGAGGACACACTATCATGCAAGGTTCTTAGCTTCTCCATGTCACAAAGCAGAACAGTACATACATCACAATCGTCACAGGAGGGAGCAGATCTAAGTGAAGTAAGCTCCCGTGACAAGCTCTCTACTTCCTTCTCCAACTCGCTAACCCTAGCTCTAGATCTAGCATGGAATTTCCCTAGCTTAAGAAAAGCATCATTAAGCTGGTCGTAGGAAGGGTATACCTCATCGGAGTCAGAATAGAGCTCGCTGTCGCTGATCTCGCCCTAAGGGCCATGAAGCACATGCCGGAGAAGTCGTCGCCATCCTTGGGTTCTTGATCACCTGTCACGTCGTCGTCGCTCCATCCCTCCACCTCGCGAAGCTCGAGGTCGTCGAAGGCGGTGAGGACACGGTGGAAGAGATTCTTGGCTTTGCCAAGGTTGCGGAACTTTTTCTTGCCTTGAGCGTGAACTGGAGGCTTCTTGTTGCGGTTCTTGTCGATGTAATCGTTCTTGTTCACGCCGCCAAAGTCGCTCTTGCCCTTCTCCAGCTTGGGGCAATTTGCTCGAATGTGGTTGGGGCCACCACACTCGAAACAAATGATCGGGCCACTCCTCTTCTGATCTCTCACTCTCTTGTATGCGTGGGAAAATTTTCTGGCTAAGAGAGCGAGTTGGTTTTCTGAAAGCTGCTCTAGTTGATCATCGAAAATTTCACACAGAGCAGCAAGAGAAAATCCAGAAGAAAAGTCGGAAGATCCAGAAGCAGAGACGGGATCGGTGACTAAGGCCATCGACTGCGACTTCGACCTACGAGAGACTATGTCAATCTCATGAGTCTTGAGGCGTGAGTACAACGCGTCAAGAGTCAGGGTCGAGAGGTCGGTCGTGTCTTTAATCGTGGTCACCTTCATCTCCCAAACGCGCAAATCGAGAGAAGACAGCATCTGTCGAGCATTGTCCGAGTCGGGGTATGTGAGACCGACCGCCCGGAGGTTGCTCAGAATCTTGTGAAAATGCGCGAAGCACTCATCCAAGGACTCACCAGCGAGCATTTCAAACTTTTTGTAATCTCGCTTGAACTGGTCCTGTGAACCGTCTTAATCTGGGTGGTGCCCTCATGGTATGCATCGAGGGTCTCCCAGATGTCGAAGGCTGACGTCAGATTAGAGATGCGATCGAACTCACTTCTGCTCAGGCCTTCGATTATGATGTTCCTCGCCTTAGCATTCGCCTCAACATCAACCATGTTCCCGGCATTGATGTTCTCATCAGCAGGAACAGCAAACCGGACCTTGACCTTCCGCTAGATGGCGTAGCCCTGAGCCTAGATGTAGGTCTCCATCCGACTCTTCCAGAAGGGATAGTCGATATCATCGAAGATCGGGGGCTTGGTCGAGTACTTGTCTGTCGCCATGGCTCTAGAGACTGGTTAAGATCTATCGAGAAGAGCTAACCAGTTCTGATACCAATTATTGGATCGAAATCGGCAACAGAGGGGGGGGGTGAATGGTGTCCGCTTAAAAATTTGCCCCTCAAAAGTATTCCACTACAACTACAACTTCCTCTTCAATAGCTATGAGAAGCTATGAAGTAGAAAAAAATGCTATCTGGAAGAACAAGTAAACAAACATGCGAAACGAGCCTAACAAGAAAAATAGCAAGCAAAAAATCTAAGGACCAACAACCAAAACTGACTAGGCGGTCAAACTCCTGTGATAGGGCCGGTCAGACTGCTGGTACCAGGCCAGTCTGACCGCCGGTACATGGCCGGTCTGACCGCCCCTCGAGAACAGCAGGCTGAAATTTCAGTCTAAAAACCCGAAGAACCCAATTGAATAGAAATTTGACTAAAAACTTTGGTTCTTTTCAAGCCACCAGGTTAAGACTATAAACTAAATAGCATTAGGACCCGAGGGACCAAGGGACTTCATCACAAAACAAAGGAATTAGGGTTTTGCCTGAAATCTGAAAATGAAATGTGAGAGTCTAAATTTTCAGATTTCTCTCAAATCTCCCATTCTTTGCTTGTGAACTTTTGTATTTCACTTAGCAATGATTACAGGACCTGAAACCTCAAATCTCAAAATATCTTATGAAGGGAAATAGGAGATCCAAGGGTGGTCTGGCAACAAACCCTAGAAATGCCTAAACAGAGGAAATGGAGCAAAATGGAATCTTTGATGTTTTCGAAGAGCACTTGGGATTTTAACTGATCAATTGATCTTGAGACCTATTCCCATCAGAGAGCAATCCATTTTGCACCTTCTCAACAAAAATCAAACTCTAGAACTCAAGGGCTGAAAATCAACAAAGAGAGCAAAACAACGAATAGGAACTGAAATCCATCACAAGGAAAGCTTCATTACGAGGAATGATTACATAAGAGTTCTTACAACCTTTTCATCCTCAAGAAACAACACACAGGACTTCCCCATACATGATTGCAAGAAAAATCAAGGACTCAACACACGCATGGGAGACAGAAACACATGCTGCTGCCTTCTCTCACGAAGGAGACATGAGCAACAACCAAAGCATCCTCTCCTGCTCTCCCCACCAACTAAAGCACAAAGCAAAAGACTCTAACCCTCTTTCTCAGGCCATCAACCCCTCTCACAAGCTTGAAGACTACATGCAGGAACCCTCCCATTTTATAGCCTTCCACTAATGGGTTTGATGTTTTCTTTACCCACTAAGCCTCCAACAACGCTTGTGCTTTACCCAAATCCACTTCCTTTAGTGCAGCTTTGCGTATTTACCAAAACGCCCCTCCTGCACCTTCCGGGAAGCTTCCTCATTCCTTGCCCTCCAAGCCTCGCAGCCACCTCGAGCCCTCGCCGTCTTCGGCACACCTCGACCGTTTTGACCTCGGCACCGCCCGCGCCTAGTCCGGTCATCCCGTGCCTCGCCACAACTCCACCTCGACGTCCTGCAGCCATCACAGACAAGAAACACATCACATCGACTCAAGGGAGCGGGGACCCTTCCCCAACAGGCTGCATAACTGAAAACCAGAAACTGAGTGGCAACATGAAAGCCCTCTCGTTTTGGGCATGAAATAAATATGAAAAATATCCAAGAAATGTTTAAGTTGTACTTCTTAGTTCACCCTACCTATGCATATAAATTCAAGTTCAAGCTCAGTCTATGTTTAGAAAAAAGGTTACTACTCACAACAATTTCTACTTTTAGAAAAGATATTATTCACAACTTCTCTTTTTTTCCTTCTAACATATTTTGATTTTAATGTTGAAACATTAAAGGGCGCTACAACACTCAGCAGACCACGTCTACTATTTTTTAAAACAATTAAATTGGTTTAGAACTCAAACCAAGAGTATTTCTACATTTACATTCTGTACGTGGTTTCCACCCAGGAAAACATTCTCCGAAAAATATTTTCACCCCCCACCAATAAATCCGAATTTCGGAAAATTTCAAAGAAAATTCGTTCAAAATTTTTGATTTCAAATCTGAATTTTTGAGGAGAAATGAAAAAACAAAACAAAAATGGTGCTAGTTTTGAGATTTGAACTCACAACCTCATCTCACCCACCACAATCCCTCAGCACTAGACTAGTTAAAGTCTTTCTTTCCTAGTATTAGTTATAAATTCTATTCAAACTGAAATTTCAAACAAAAATACACCATTAGACCGATTTTCGAGCCCAGCCGAGAAAACTGAAATTCGGTCAAAGTTGTAATCCCTGGTTTCCACTAGAAATGCAGCTTTGTTCATATTTCACCCATTTCCACGAAGAGGCAGCATCAATCTTCTCACGGTCCTGTCCATATATCTATACATATTTTCCGTTTGAAGGAATAAAGGGGAAATGTCTGGAGTTTGTTGACTCTAAACAGGATTACAACCCCATTGCCTTTATCTACAATTCAAGAGAGAGAGACAGACAGAGACTCGGTCCTGTCCACATATCTATACTTCCGTGGTACAGAAGGCAGCTAATCCACTCCACAAGTCATGAGAGGAACACCCTACCACACCTTCCGCGCAATTTTCCTGAAGTCTCTACACCATAGATCAGGCAAACACTTGTTTTTTGTGAGGAAAAAAAAGCGTGGATCCACTTTGAGTGTTTAATGGCAGAAATAGTTGGCTCAGCAGTTGTCGGCGAGGCAGTGAGTAGATTATCATCTTTGGTATCATCGGACCGAAGCAACCGTGAAAGCGCCGAAATCAAAGCTGAGAGATTGCAGATGGCAGTGCTAAAGATCCACAGTGCTCTTGCCATCTCGGAACAATGGCATACCACCCACACCCCGTGGCAAAGGAAGGCGATGAGATCTTACATGCTCACAAAAGGCAAGCCTTGCAAAGCAGAGGTGGTAGCAGTAGTACAACAACTGCGACCTTTAAACAACGCATCATTCAAGCAACCAAACGGTTCATACCTTTCAGTTGCAAAGATGAAGACCTGATAGACACTACAGTGCAAAGATTCGAGAGGCTAGCAGATGGTACTGATAGCTTTATCAAGTTTGTTGAGTCTGGTGGTCATCCGCAGAAGTCCATGTTTTTGCCATCCCTCACTCCAGGATCATTGCTTGCTGGAAAATCGATGGAGTTCTCTCTACGAAGGGGAAACATAGATGCGCTTATTTTGATATGTCCCATTCTGAATCCTCAAGTTGACAATGGATTGGTGGCCTGTTTCATGCTCTCTTATGAAAATGATGTGATGTGGGAGAGAAACTTGAAGATGATCTTTTGGTTCCATCTCTCGGAAGCTACTGACATCTTGGGAACTGCCATGAGCTGCTTGGACCTCTTGCCTCCCCAATTCAGTGCTGCGTGTGCAACCATCAAGGGATTGGTTGCTCAAATGATAGAGCAAGGCACAGAGTATTCAAATCCATCGGTGATGTCGAGGTGGTGGTGTCACCGTTTGCAGAGTGGTCATTATGTTCCTTTTGAGCCATCTAAGTGGGATGGACATACAGATGTCGGATCGCTGTTGCCTGATTCTGTCATTCATTTTGGCGCCCATTGCTACGTTTCTCTGCTCATCGACAAATCCTCCTTGCCTACAAATGATGGTCGTCCTCTTGAGTTGGCATGCCATATATCTCGCCGCCTCGGGCCTGAGAAGCTTTGCAATCAATATGAGCAGGTTGAGTCACATGTAGTTGGGGAGGTTCTACCCAATGTTACAAATGGGTTCTACCACAACGGTAGACAAGCATTGCAGAACAGTACGCATCTGTGGTGCTCGCAAAATTCGACATTGTTGTCAGTCACTCCGGTGCTCTCGCAACCATTGACGTTGTCGAAAGAGTACCTAATGGAGAACTCTGGAACCTAATGGATTAACTCAAGAAGTAGCCAGCTGGAAAACATTGTCGGAACAAGTCAAGAGCACACAGTTTGAAATGAGTTCATGTTGAATTTTCTTCAGGGCTGAATAAAGACTTGCTAGCCAAGTATGCAGTAGCTAGTATAATGACAGTTGAATAATTATCGTACTCTGCTGTGCTTGCTTATAATACTGAAGATGTTCTTGTTATAACTATTTCACGTTTACTGCAATATAAGATATTCGTACAACTGGAAATTCTAGTTTTGTGTCCTTGCAAATTTGACATTTATGTTTCTACTGCGAAGTTGTTTGTTTTCAAATCATCGCCCTCGGGCCAAGCAAGGTGGGTGAAATGAAACCCCTGTGTTGCCGCACGAAATTGATCCGTACGTCAACAAGGTAATTGATGGAGAAACAAGAACTACTTTAATCTAAAGACTAAGAAAAACAAAGGTACGAAAATAATGTTGTATCGATTGTCTGATTTTTTTTTTCAAGTAAAATCGGCATCAAATAAAACAAATTAATCACATCCGCTAATGCCCGATTTCTTTCCTTGCTTCTCCGCTGCCGAATCCTCTGCAGATAACTTCCCATAACAATTCGGTATTCCCAAATTTTCCGACCGCTTCTCGTTATAACTGTCAGAGTTTCCAATTTGTGGTCGAACTCCTTGAGACCACCTTTAGTATGGTCGCAGCCTTCAATATAGTCGTAGGCTTCTTCGTGGTCATAGACCCCAACGTGATCGTAGCCTCCAACGTGGTCGCAGTCTTCAACATGATCGTAGACTCCACCATGGTCGTAGACTCCAACGTAGTCGTAGACCCCACCGTGGTCGTAGACTCAATCGTGGTCGTAAACCCCACCGTGGTCGTAGCCTCCAACGTGGTCGTAAACCCCACCGTAGTCGTAGCCTCCAACGTGGTCGTAGACTCCACCGTGGTCGTAGCGTCCAACGTGGTCGCAGACCCCGCCGTGGTCGTAGCCTCCAACGTGGTCGTAGACCCTACCATGGTCGTAGCCTCCAACGTGGTCGTAGCCTCCACCGTGGTCGTAGACGCCAACGTGGTTGTACATTCCACCGTGGTCGTAGACCCCAACGTGGTCGTACACCTCTCTGGAGACATTCGACCATGCCCAAAGTGGTCGTATACGCCATAACGTGGTCGTGGAGCTGTCTGGCGGCTGCCGACCACGACCAATGTGGTCGTAATAACTTTCGACCACGGCCAAAGTGGTCGTAATTCCTTCTGGTGTCCTTCGACTATGGTCAGAATAGTCGTAAACCTCTCAGGAGACATTCGACCATACCCAAAGTGGTCGCATTCGCCACAACGTGATCGTAGAGCTTATCCGACCACTCGCTTAACACTTCACCGGTTCGACCATGGGCGGTGTGGTCGTAAATGATTCGATGGGCGTGACCACGACCAAAGTGGTCGTAAATAGTTCAATGAGCAACCATATAGTCAACCGAATTAATAAAACAACAATTCGGCTTTTTTGATCATCTAATGCATAAATATGCTAGTGTCATTTTTCACTATCAACACATGCCCCCCTGTTTTTTTTAAGCTTGCTGAAAGAAAACACTTGCATAACGAAACCAGCTAGGGGCAATAACCTATTCACCTAAAACTGTCTTTGGACGATGGTCTTCAACACATCAGCCATAAATAATGCTTCTCAGGACGATGACTAGCAAACACCGGCCATACTTTCTCATGCATTTTGCCACACACTTGGATAGTACCTTTTTAAATATTTTCCATTAAGTGCTCTAGGCAATTTTTCTCCATGCAAATTTTGCACAAAATAACTATTTCCAGGAACAATTTCTATAACTTTATACGGACCATCCCAATTTGGAGACCACTTCCCAAACTTATTATCCTTTGATCCAATAGGTAAAATCGTTTTCCATACTAAATCTCCAATTTGAAACGATTTTTCCTTTACCTTCTTATTATAGGCCTTAGCTACTCTTAACTTGTCTTTCTCAATTTCTCTCAACGCTTTTATCCTCTCATCTGTAACTTCATCTATTCTATCCATCATTAAGTCATGATAATCTACGGCCGACAAATCATTTTGCCTGGCCAACCTAAAAGCGTCCAGATTCACCTCAACAGGTAAAACGGCCTCCTGCCCATATACTAACTCATATGGTGTCACTTTTGTAGCACCATGTTTAGATATACGATGAGCCCATAATGCCTCAGACAGAACCTCATGCCATCTCTTAGGATACTCCTCTATTTTCTTTTTGATAAGTTTAATTAAAATCTTATTACTAGACTCGGCTTGCCCATTAGCCTGAGCATAGTATGGTGAAGAATTAAGCAATTTAATTTTCAATGATTCGGCAAACTCACGTACTTGATGAGACACAAAAGACGACCCTTGATCAGTCGTTAAAGTCTGTGGTATGCCGAATCTATGAATAATATGCACCAAGATAAAATCAATTACTTCTTTATGTGTCATATTTTTAAGAGGAACAGCTTCAGTCCATTTTGTAAAATAATCTGTAGCTACTAAAACAAAACGATGACCTTTAGAAGATGCAGGCTGTATCTGGCCGATAAAATCTAAACCCCACCCACGAAACGGCCATGGTTTAATGATAGGATGCAACATGGCAGCAGGTGCTAATTGTATATCACCAAATTTTTGACAGGACTCACAACCTTTATAATATTTAAAACAATCTTCTAACATAGTCGGCCAATAAAAACCAGCTCGTCTCAATAACCATTTCATCTTATGGCCCGACTGGTGCGTGCCACAAATACCTTCATGTACCTCACCCATAGCAATTTTAGATTGGTCTGAACTTAAACACTTTAAAAGCAATCCTTCTACAGTTCGGCGATATAATTCTCCATCAAGCAATGTATACTTTAAAGCCTGTCGCCGAATTTTTCTATCTACAGATTTACTGGGATTTTCTAAATAACTAAGTAAAGGTTTTCTCCAGTCATTGAATTCAGCCATATTTGACGTTTCTAAAACATCCGAACTGATGCCTTGCTGTTCAGCCATATAAACAGGAACATTTTTGTGCATCGGTTTTTCTATCACAAATAGCTTGCCTCTACTAACATGATAACCAGATGCTTGTTGCGCAAGATCATTAGCTCTAAAATTATCTCCTCTAGATATATGACTGATAGTAAAATCATCTAGGTTTGATACGATCTCTAAACACTTTTCTAAATATCTATTCAATGAACCATCAAGGCACTGATAAACTCCAGAAACTTGCTGCACAACTAATAACGAGTCACCAAAAGCTTCTATATTTTTTACTTCCATGGATTCTAAAATTTGCAATCCTAACAAAAGTGCTTCATACTCGGCCTGATTATTAGTACGAAAATATTCCAAACGGACCGATGTTTCAAAAATAGCACCTCTAGGTGAAATTAAGACAATACCAACACCCTGTCCTTCTCTACAGGCCGAGCCATCAAAATATAGCTTCCATGGAGATACAGACAAATAACTAATCAGCTCCATACCATTATCAACTCTATGATCTACAATAAAATTTGCTACAATTTGGCCTTTCATGGATTTTAAAGATTCATAAGCCAAATCATATTCTACCAATGCATAAGCCCATTTTCCGATTCTACCACTTAAAATCTTTGTTGCAACATATACTTAATAACATCGGTCCGACAAGTTACCACATGCCTTAAACGGGTACAAGCATAATACAAGGATAAACACAATTTTTCAATAAATACATACCTTGTCTCTGCTCCCAGAAGACGCCGGCTCAAATAAGTGATAACAAATTCTTTGCCTTCTACCTCCTGCGTTAATACAGAACCAATAACACCATCTTCCGCAGCAATATATAGCCGAAACGGCGTCCCGGCTTTAGGCGCCCTCAAAACAGGAGGAGTAGACAAATACTTCTTAATTTCATCAAAGGCCCTCTGTTGTTCTGCCCCCCAAGTAAATTCGGTTTCCTTCTTTAACCGAAGTATGGGTGTAAATGCATCAATTTTCCCAGACAGGTTAGATATAAATCTTCTCAAATAGTTTATTTTTCCTAAGAATTTTTGCACATCTCTTTTACATTCTGGCGCCTTTATTCTTTGAATGGCCTCTAATCTAGCAGGATCTATCTCTATTCCCCTCTCATCTATGAGGAATCCTAGAAACTTTCCAGCCGACACGCCAAAAGCGCATTTGAGTGGATTCATTTTTAAACCATACCGACGCATCCTTTCAAATACTAATGTCAAATCGGCCAAATGATGATCCACGTTATCCGATTTAACTACTACATCATCAATATATATTTCTAGTATGATACCGAGTAAGTCATGAAAAATTAAATTCATAGCTCGCTGATACGTAGCGCCAGCATTTTTTAAACCAAATGTCATGACAACCCACTCAAATAAACCTACAAAACCAGGACACCTAAAGGCCGTTTTAGACATATCTTCTTCGGCCATAAAAATTTGGTTATAACCAGCATTGCCATCTAAAAAGCTAACAACTCTATGTCCCGAAGCATTATTAATCAACATGTCGGCTATAGGCATGGGATATTCATCTTTTGGAGTAGCTTTATTCAAATCTCTAAAATCAACACAAATGCGTAATTTGCCACTACTCTTCTTCTCAACTGGCACAATGTTGGATATCCATTCGGCATATCGACATGGCCTAATAAAACCAGCTCTCAATAACCGGTCTATTTCCTCTTTAATACGGTCATACATATTAGGATTAAACTTTCTAGGTGGCTGTTTATGAGGCCTAAAACCAGATTTAATGGGCAACTGATGTTCTACTAGCTCTCGGCTAAGGCCTGGCATTTCGTGGTACTCCCATGCAAAGCAATCAACATAATTTCTAAGCAACTCAATCATTTTGGCTTTGCAGTCACTCGCCATGTTTTTATTCACAAATGTCGGCCTAGGGATATTACCACTACCTATGTCCACTTCCTCTAATGAATCAGCCGACGTAAAACCATATCCTAATTTTTCTACTTCATCAAAATCATCAATAGCTTCACACATATCGTTCTTACTTGACCGATAGTGCTCTACTGCTCACAACCAATCCAAACTATGTTCCTTATCCATTTATAACATCATATTGCTAAGCCGGCTGCACAAGCCACTGTCATGCATGTGTACAAAACCATCCTTAGTAACACTAACATAGTCATAATCAGAAAGATCTATGCCTGTCAAACACTGAATATTACCATGCTGCCAATCAGCTGAAGCATCGGCCAAAGCAACATAAGCCGATGTGTCTGCTTGAATGACTTCTATATCATCATCTACCCACTGTACTAAAGTTTGATGCAAGGTGGAGGGAATGCAACGATTAGCATGAATCCAATCACGACCCAATAAAACACTATAACTACCTTGCACGTCGACGACCAAGAAAGCTGCAGGTAAAGTTTTGCTCCCAACAGTAAGTTCCATAGAGATGACGCCTTTGGCTTCAGTCGGCTCGCCGGTAAATCCATTAAGCGTCAAATTGGTCTTCATAAGCTCACTGTCCTCTTTACCTAATTTCTTAAAAACTGAATATGGCATTAAATTTACAGTAGCTCCACCATCTACAAGCATCCTAGAAATCGGCCTTCCGTTAATATGCCCTTTAACATATAACGGTTTCAAGTGTCGGCACGATTCATTGGGTTTTTCAAAGATAGCTTCTTTAGGGCCGAGACACAATTGTGCAATCTCCTCATCAATAGCTCGAAATTCAGAAGGTAATGTAAAAACCATATTAATATCCATACCTTCCGGAGGTGGAGAGCCATCTTTAACTAGTGGAGACCCCTCATAATCTAACAAATCATGCTCATCATCACTATTTGTCTGCACTAACTCTTCAATTTTCTTCGGCCTCCATTCTTTCTTAGTGGGTATCAAAGGCTTGATTTCATTGAATAAATCATCCCTCATCTTTTCAGCTTGAGCCTCTCTCAATTCTTCTCTACGGAGCCGCTGCAACCTCCTTTTTTGTGAATGCGAGAGCCCTGGTGGACACCATCTGGGCTGCCGTTCCGCACCTGCTAACAATGGAAGCTTCTCTCTATTTTCAGGAGCAACCACAATATTTTCGGCACTGTTCTCGGTACTGTTTATCGGTGCAGCATTGTTCACCTCTGAATTTTTACTCGTTTCACCTCCTTCTTTGATGCGGTAAACTCTTTTTGGAGATTTATCATCTCTCTGGTCACAAAACCGATTATTTTTATTAAATTGGTCACTTCTAGGCCATGACAACCTGTCAAATACCGGCCTTCTTGGCATTTCCCATCTTGGATGAAATGGCTCAAAAAACACCGGAGTCGGTGGCATCCATGGACCGCAAAAATCCCATGGCGGAAAAGGAGGAAAACCACCAAGATGAGGACCCCATGGCACAGGCAATAGCGGCCTAGGCATAGGATGCGGTGCGACTGCAGGAAAACTTTCCCGTCGATGATCCCAACCACCGAACTCTTGCCTTGGAGGGGATCTTGGTCGCTTCAAATTATAGGGCCGACTAAAACCGCTTTGGCCAGCCTTACCATCTTCATATTTGGTTAGAAGCTCTTTAAATGTGGGCTTCGGCTTCTCAACCCATTTGCTTGTCCTATTCTTTCCCTCATTAATTTTCCAACGACCTACTTCCGGGCTTTTTGGTTTTATCATCCTTGTCCTCCCATTCTCACGCACCCTAGGAATTGCAGAACCTACTGTAATTTTGATGGACTCATGGCCTTCAGGAGTATTTTCAATTTGGACTGTTCTAACCACACCTCCACTGTCTTCTGTAGGTTCATTACTATCCTTACCAATCACCACATTTTTCCCTACTGTTGATTCGGCCTGTGATGGCCGAACTAGCACCTTCTTATTTTTGAAATCAATCACATTAACTAGAAAAGGTTGAGTGTCTAACTGCATTTTTGAGCTCTCAGCAAACTTCAATCGTCCTTCATTTATGGCCGATTGAACCTGTCGACGAAAAATATTGCAATCGTTAGTAGCATGAGAATAAGAATTATGCCATTTACAATATGCACGTCTTTTTAATTCTTCAGGAGGTGGTATGACATGTCCAGTGGGCAATTTTATTTGTTTTTCTTGCAATAAATAATCAAAAATTTTATCACATTTAGCAGTATCAAAAGTATATTTTATTTCTTCATGCCGATTTTTACGTGGAACCGGCCTCAAAGCGAGCAAACGAATGGTTTAGATTTTGAATCCCATGCCCATTCGGCTACACACATATCCACACTCTCATCATCGATGACGTGGGGTCATGTTCTACTAAATTAACAGGATGGTTCGTTTTATGCTTTTCACTGGTCCTATGGAAATTTTTAGATTCTCTAGCCGGCTTTCTTGAGCGAGCCTTTGTAGCACTTGACTTACATCTAAGAAATCCTGCCCTTCTAATTTTTCCTTCAAATGTGAAAGCAACCTAAAAGGCTATCTCAGCAAGATCCTTATCGATATTACAGATTAAAGCATCGGTTTCTTGTATCTCTAAATCTCCGATATATTCAACAACGAGTTCATTGTATTTCTGCCTAACCGATGTCAAGTGTGATAATCTCAATTCAGTGTCTCCGTGTAAAAATATTCATGAAATTTTTGTTCTAACTCGAGCCATGAATGAATAGAATTAGGTGTAAGGGATGTGAACCACGTGAACGCAGCATCAGATAATGACAAAGGAAATAGTCTCAATTTTAAAGCATCGCTAGCATCGGCCTCACCGCATTGTGCAATGAATTGACTAACATGCTCTAAAGTGGTTACGCCATCATCCCTGTAAATTTAATAAAATCAGTACTCTGAATCCACGGGGATATGGAACCGTATCATAGAAATCAGGATACGGCTTTTGATAAGTACGCATTCTACACTTAGGCTCTACCCCAAACGTTTCTCTGAATATATTAGCTACTTGCTCTCGATATTTTCCTGCCTAACAAATGGCTCACCATAGGCGATTATTTGCCACATTAGTGGCTGTGGTCTAAAAGCATTAGGTTGTGGCATGTCACAAGTTTGGGGTGTGGATAGGAGTATTAAGCACGGAGGATTAAAATAAGCTTCGGTGTTGGCCCATATGGAATTCTGATCCTGTGGTGGTATTGGAGGTATCTTGTATGCTACGATTTGATATGGAGGTGCATGCATACCAGTTAAATTTTCAGCAACTCGGCCGTAATTCGGAGCCGAGACGAGCGCATTAGTTGTGACAAACGATGACGTAGCAATATTGGCCGAAGTAGGCATGTGGTTTCGGCCACCATGAGTGTCACTCAATAAACCGTGGTTTCGCGGTGCACTAAATTGTGTAGTAAATGCAGATGAACCATGTGGCAAAGTTTCTTGTTCTACAGAATGACGAAAATTTAAAGCACTAGCATCACTCGTCATAGGTTGTTTTTTATTGTGTTCATCCTGGATTTGCAACATCACGGCTCTGATACGACTAGTCAAAACATTATCCATAGCAACACCAACAGTTTGATTAATCATATGAGCAATATCTTCATGAGAAGGAGAGATTTTACTTACAGTGTTTTTTACCTCAGGGTTGATGGAGACAGATGGCAGTGCAATTTCTTTCATAATAACGCCTTGTCTTGTTTTCTGGAAACACGCCAACATCGTCTTCTCATACTCTAACTTGCGTCGCTCGATTTCCTGACGATGTTCTTCCGGCAGCTCGTCAAACATGGGCGTAATGACGTTGTTGGGATCTACCTCAGAACCGTTTGACACCATGGTCTGAAGTTCTGACTAGTTCCCTTGTAGATCGCGTGTGATATTGCACCTCTGCTGCTACGTTGCTGCCTTCCGTTGCTACGTGCGAAGCAGGCCGGTCGCCCGAGAAGGGTGCAATCGGCTTTTAGCCGATTAACAGATGGATTCGCCGACGAGATGAAGAAATCGGCCTTTCGGCTGAGTAGATTGATTTCGATGGAGAAGAAGAACCGATTAGAAATCGATTCCCCAGTGGAGTCGCCAATTTTGTTGCCGCACGAAATTGATCCGTACGTCAACAAGGTAATTGATGGAGAAACAAGAACTACTTTAATCTAAAGACTAAGAAAAACAAAGGTACGAAAATAATGTTGTATCGATTGTCTGATTTTTTTTTTCAAGTAAAATCGGCATCAAATAAAACAAATTAATCACATCCGCTAATGCCCGATTTCTTTCCTTGCTTCTCCGCTGCCGAATCCTCTGCAGATAACTTCCCATAACAATTCGGTATTCCCAAATTTTCCGACCGCTTCTCGTTATAACTGTCAGAGTTTCCAATTTGTGGTCGAACTCCTTGAGACCACCTTTAGTATGGTCGCAGCCTTCAATATAGTCGTAGGCTTCTTCGTGGTCATAGACCCCAACGTGATCGTAGCCTCCAACGTGGTCGCAGTCTTCAACATGATCGTAGACTCCACCATGGTGGTAGACTCCAACGTAGTCGTAGACCCCACCGTGGTCGTAGACTCAATCGTGGTCGTAAACCCCACCATGGTCGTAGCCTCCAACGTGGTCGTAAACCCCACCGTAGTCGTAGCCTCCAACGTGGTCGTAGACTCCACCGTGGTCGTAGCGTCCAACGTGGTCGCAGACCCCGCCGTGGTCGTAGCCTCCAACGTGGTCGTAGACCCTACCATGGTCGTAGCCTCCAACGTGGTCGTAGCCTCCACCGTGGTCGTAGACGCCAATGTGGTTGTACATTCCACCGTGGTCGTAGACCCCAACGTGGTCGTACACCTCTCTGGAGACATTCGACCATGCCCAAAGTGGTCGTATACGCCATAACGTGGTCGTGGAGCTGTCTGGCGGCTGCCGACCACGACCAATGTGGTCGTAATGACTTTCGACCACGGCCAAAGTGGTCGTAATTCCTTCTGGTGTCCTTCGACTATGGTCAGAATAGTCGTAAACCTCTCAGGAGACATTCGACCATACCCAAAGTGGTCGCATTCGCCACAACGTGATCGTAGAGCTTATCCGACCACTCGCTTAACACTTCACCCGGTTCCGACCATGGACAGTGTGGTCGTAAATGATTCGATGGGCAGCCGACCACGACCAAAGTGGTCGTAAATAGTTCAATGAGCAACCATATAGTCAACCGAATTAATAAAACAACAATTCGGCTTTTTTGATCATCTAATGCATAAATATGCTAGTGTCATTTTTCACTATCAACACCCTGAAGAGCAGCAACCGCGTAGGTGAGCTCAACTGGGACCCCTTCGTCCACAGCGAAGGGGAGAAGCAGGGCAGCAAAAGTACAAAAAGGTGAAAGGACTATAACAACCCTATAAGAGGTAGTGTAGTAATCTCCGGTCTCCCTACTTCTCTCAGGTAACAATACAAACATATCCTTCCAGTCATAGTGTAAGGAGGAGAAAATTTTCACACCATAATAC
Organism: Dendrocalamus sinicus; assembly: GCA_036346575.1. NCBI lineage: Eukaryota > Viridiplantae > Streptophyta > Magnoliopsida > Poales > Poaceae > Dendrocalamus > Dendrocalamus sinicus. The sequence goes on along the minus strand of CM070668.1, from coordinate 19,629,888 downwards.
ATATATTTTTCATTCTCCCAATCCCTATCCGAGGACATCGCCGTCTTCACCCCCTTCGCAGAGGGCTAGGGTTTGGATGCCTCCCTTTTTTTACTGTTTGGTTTCCTATCCACAACAATCGAGTCAAAGGAAATGCGTGATAGGTGAAATCTAATTGAGAGAGACAACGGCAACTAATCTACTCCACAATTATCATGAGAGGAGAAGCAGCTTCCGATCATCTTCCTAAGACATCTTTCGAAGTCTCTCGGCTCCTATTTTTTTCTTGTGCGTAGATCTGAGAGTATGATTTTTTTTCAAGTCGATAACTATATTAGGTATTCCTTGCGCTAATTCAAGTACGCCCGCATAATTTTTCGACTAACAAATGGTGACATGCGATTTCTACCAATAGAACTGGTGCCAACTTCATAAGTAAGATTAGGGACACCAACTTCGTATGGTAGATTGACTGATTAAGGGAACACCAACTTCGTATTTGTGGTGCTCGCAAAATTCAACATTGTTGTCAGTCACTCCGGTGCTCTCGCAACCATTGACGTTGTCGAAGGAGTACCTAATGGAGAACTCTGGAACCTTAGCTAACTCAAGCAGAAGTAGCCAGCAGGAAAACATTGTCGGAACAAGTCAAGAGCACACAGATTGAAATGAATTCATGTTGAATTTTCTGCAGGGCTGAATAAAGACTTGCTAGTCAAGTATGCAGTAGCTAGTATAATGACAGTTGAATAATTATCGTACTCTGCCGTGCTCGCTTATAATACCGAAGTTGTTCTTGTTATAACTATTTCACGTTCACTGCAATATAAGATATTCGTACAGCTGTAAATTCTAGTTTTCTGTCCTTGCAAATTTCCGATTTATGTTTCTACTGCTCAGTTTGTTTTGTTGTCAGTGCAAAGATCTTCTACTAGATTTTTGAATTAGAATTTCAAATCTCCAGAACACGATACCTAATTCTTTAATTTGAAATTTCTTATTCTCTGGAAGGGTTTCTAATTTAATTTTAATCACAGGTTTGCTCATGTTGGTCTGAAATGAATGCGATGTTCTTTTTGTATGCTTAAGGAATAGCGTTTTGAGAAATTCTTTTTGGAACTTACGCCGTTTCCCAACTAGCTCTTTCTTTTTTAACCAAAGGAAATATTAAATTGAACATGTCTAGTTGTCCCAAAACATGGCAGCTTATGCAGTACCTGCACAAGCAATAGTGAAGTTCCATTTCTCTAAAAATACAGTAATCTTCACTTCTGTCTAGTCAAAGGAAATACCTGTAATAGTTCTCTAGTCAGACCACACCCTGATCAATATGGCTTCAGCTTCTGGCTTCAGCTTATTTTTGCACTATTCATAAATTTCGTCTTTTTCTGAACTTTTGGCTTTTTTTTGAGTTTTTTTACCGGCTCTTTTTTTCCTCGTATTTGTTTACATTATACGTGATGGGCTAATATGTTTTTTCTATTTTTAAATTTTTTTAAAATTAATTATGGTAAATAAGCCTCTGTCAGCTACAGTGCTTTTTTCAGCCAGCTATAGTGTTTTCAGCCATAAGCCATGAGGCTTTCAGCCGAACCGATCACCACCATTATGTAGCACGAAGATGGCTAAAGCTCTCTAGCCTGTAAATACTGTTTATGTCGTAGGGGTGTCCTATGAAGTAATAGGAAGCTTACGATGTATGGCTTGTGCTCTTACTGGTAGCACGCCTTCTCAGGTTTATATACAATCAACGCTGATACCGATCCAAATAATTAGCGGATCGGTTTGCTTGTTACCAACTATACATGTATTCTATAATTAGCGCCGAAGCTCACCAGCGGCAAGACGACCCAATGTCCCCTCAAGATGCGCGAAGGGAGTCCTCTAGACCAGAGCCTTAGCACCGTGCAAGGGGGTCGGCCCAACCTGAATGCCGAACGAGCAACATGGTGAACTCGGTCTGCGAGGGTCCACCGTGAGCAAGGACAAAGTACGAAAGGGGAAAGGACTATAACGCCTCTATAAGGGGTAGAATAGTAATCTCCCTACCTCTTTCGTGTAACAATATAAATAGATCTCGATCACATTGTAAGGAGGGAAAAACTTTTTATGCCATAATACATATAATCATTCATTCTCTCAATCCCTGTCCGAGGACCTCACAGCATCTACCCCTTTCATAGAGGGCTAGGATTCGGATACGCCGCTATGGATCGTCTCCCCTCTCCCACACCAACTTGAATATGGTGAAAAAAACGTGGAAGTTTTCCAAATTTCTTTAAAAACTCACTGCATACAGTAGTGGGCAATTGGGCATTTCTATGTCACTACCAAATTTCAAGATAAATTTTAATCGTTTTTACAAGATATGAAAACCAATATTTATTGAAACGATTACATGGTTTCATCCTTGAGGTATGTTCCACTTCTAGTATCTTTAAAAAATATTCCGGTGATTTCTATGTTTGATTTTATGTAATTTTTATCGGATTCATGTTTTCACTTAACATGCCGCCTATACCAAGGAAAAATAGGCGAACACCTTTTTCTGCTATCCGTTGAGATTACAAATACGCGATATGTATTGATGCTCCAGGAAAATGGAAAATAATCAGACTGCTCTGCTTTTCTGCGGACGACATTTGCAAGGCAAAATGGGCTGCCCTGCTTTGGGCTTCGACGGTTAGATGCTAGTAAACACACCAGTTTGTCAAAATTTGTAATCTCAGGTAAAGCCAAAACAAAATAAACCCACCAGTTAGCTGCAAAGAATAAATTTTACTTGTAAAATCACTCCATTTTCCACTCCTTCAGTAATTCAGCTAACAATTTCTTGATTTACCACTATGTATGCCTTGGAGGACGTAACAGTTTGGTGCCAAACATCCACCTTTCTTCATTTCAGAAACCAATTCAAACTGTATGTTTATTTCTTTCCGGTAACTGGTTCAGAACCAATAGCAGGAGCTGATGCGGCTCGTCCCTATGATTGTTAACTAGGATAGCAATGCAGGTTTTGCATTGAATCATGCAGCGAGCCTTTGGTTGAATACAATAAACAATACACGATATTTCTTGTTCTCATAAAAAATACGATATTTCTTCAATAAGTTTATTCATTAATAGGGTGCTATATAGTACATTGTACTACTTCATCGAAATAGAAGAGGACTGCATGTATGGCATACATGGTAACATCGTAGATATTACAAATACATAGAACATGAGTAGAGTACAAGGAACAACCAAAAATACTGGGAACTAGACAATCATATCTAACGTGGTAGGCTAGCGGATGACAAGAACTCTTGCTCTAAGCTGTAGCATGCCTTTTGGCTGCGCTGAGATGCTCTATAGTTAGCTCTCCCATCCAAGTTGATTACAGATATGGGCTGATGAGTAGTTATAGCTCCTTGAGCCGGCAATGGTTGTATCTCTTGGTCAATGGCTGGATCAACTCGAGATGAATTCATCCTTTCTGTTCGCAAAAGCTGCAATGTTATCTCCACTTGCTTCATCGTAGGCCTTTCTTCACCTCTAAGCCTCAAGCATGTCTCAGCCAGAGAAACAACCTTACTAATCTCTTCCTCGGTTGCTTCCTCGAGAACTTGTGCAGCCACTATACCATTAATTGGTGTCCTCTTAATCTCCGAAAGGAAGTAGTTACACAAGTTTTGCTTCGTTCCAGACTCAGTTGTAAAAACATGTTGTTTTCTCATAAGAAGCTCTAGGAGTACCACACCAAAGCTGTAAACATCACTCTTCTCATTTAGCTGCCCAGTTTGGTAATATTCTGGATCTAAGTAACCAAATGTTCCTTGTACATTTGTAACAACATGTGTTTGATCAATGGGAACAGATCTCGAAGCACCAAAATCCGAAACTTTTGCAATGTAGTTTGCATCTAGGAGTATATTAGAGGACTTCACATCACGATGGAAGATTGATATTGATGCTGCAGAGTGGAGATAGTTTAGAGCTCCAGCAGTTTCTACAGCAATCCTTAGGAAATCACCCCATGACAAAGAGAATATACTGCTTGAATCAGGATGAAGAATTTCAAATAATGAACCGTTGGGAATAAAGTCATACACCAATAAGGGAACCTCAGTTTCAAGACAGCATCCAAAGAGTTTAACAATATTTCGATGATTTATTTGAGAAAGGATTGCAACCTCATTGATGAAATCATTGATCTCACCTTCCTTGATGACCTTCGACTTTTTTATAGCTACCACATGTTGGTTAGTTAAGATACCTTTGTACACTGTACCGTGCCCTCCATGGCCAAGGATACGTGTGGGATCGAAATTATTTGTTGCCCTTCTTAGCTCTTCTATGGAGAAAATCTTTGTCTTCTCATTTGCATTTTCGTCTGATGAAATCAATTGTTCCAAGAGAAGACCTTGATTCTTTCGAAAATACTTCCTCTGTAGTTTCTTTTGGACGTCTCTTTTCCATCTTCGAAAGAGAAAAAATCCACTTAAGCCGAGAAGTAGCGTGCCAAAGCCACTACTGAGCCCAATTATAATACCTACAATGATGAAAGCCCTCAAAACTTATATCTATTGAAAACCATTTTTCAGTGCAGAACTGACCATTATGGGACTCACCTAAGAAGAAAATTTTCTTTCTTGTTGAAGTGCACTGCATTTTTGTAATATCATACTCTGTGTGATTGTGTGATCAGGACACCTGGTGCAGCTGTAGTTTCCTATGGTATTATTGCAAATTCCTCTGCAAAGGCCTGGTGTCCGTTTGCACTCATCAATGTCTGCAACCACATCTCAGTTAGGTGATACATAATATTATACAATAAAAATATTGCATTGTCTAACAAATGGAAGTAGATACCTGAACTCGTTTGTAAATATTATTGTATAACAAAGATTGAGAAGAGATTAGACTTCAAGTCTGTTCGAGAGAGTTCTACGGTACATGGCAAAAATGCTCACTTGGTTTGCAAGCACATTTTTCTGTATTAGTAATAATATAAAAAGAGGGAGTTTTTCTTTGCTACATCCACCCTGTATTTGTATACACAAAACATTCTTAACCGCTTTCATCGTCTATATGGAATGGCTCATATCCATTTCATATCCTACCATCCATGTGTGATTTAAGCCATTGATCTTTGTAATCCAATGGTCCAGATTTGTTTCGTACCCTAATAACAATTATGACAGTAATTAAACATCTAATAACTCACTAATACCCAATGTCACTAATCCTGCCCCTAATTCTCCCCTTTCAATTCGTAGACGAATGCGGCCCTCACCGCAACGCCCAATCGCCCATCATGGTGCCAACTCGCGCAGCGCCATCGCGCCATCGTCGCTGGCATCATCCCCTGGTTCATCTCCGTGGCTTCCTACTCTGCCTACTGGACAATGGTGTTGGCAGCTTTGTCCAAAAGGTGAAATCATGTTCCGTTACCATTATTATTCTTTCTGGTGATTCTGGATTGTTGTTTCATTATTATTCTTTGTGCAGGGTTGGTATGAGAACACAACAGATATCTACGCCCTTATACTAGCGTCTGTCCATTCCCATACAAGATAGTCAGGTACCACATGGCGTTTAGCATTTTGCTAACTATGATCTGCTTTACTAGCGTCTGTCCATTCCCATACAAGATAGTCAGGTACCACATGGAGTTTAGCATTTTGCTAGCTACAACCTGCTTTTACGCTTAATGGTATGCCAATAATTCACTGGACTGTGTAAGTGCAACACTACTGAAATCTGGTATTGATATTCTGCAAAAATGCACTTTTCTACTTTTTACGCTGTAGTTTGGTTTTTCATTTACCAAACATGACTGTTTGGACAAGTCAGAATGGTATCTGGTACCTCCAGTCACTTGAACAATACATACACATATATGTTGAAGTCTTGAGGACAAATGACATAAGTATTTTTGAAGGACTATGCGAGAAGGTTCAGATTAATGTTGTCGTGAACCATTATCAATTTTGTAAAGTGGGTATTTAAATTTTACAAAATTTACATTTTGTCAGTTTTTTGTCAGACAATCTAGTATGACCGCTGGCTTAATGCCGGTCTGACCGTAGGCTTACTACTGGTCAGACCACCACTGTGGTGCCGGTTAGACCACTCCAGGCAGTATAACCGTGGCGGTCAGACCGTCAGCAGGTAGTACTGCACTTGTGACCGGTCTAACCGACCTCTGGTTGGTAGTCAGACCGGTCCCAAATATTTAATTTTGAATTTTGGGAATTTAGTCATGGGAAGGTTTGAATTGTGCTTGGTCAATGCATTAATGATGCATGATGCATGTTTTAGTTAACATGAGTAATGTTATGAGGAACTTGTATATAAAATATTTTTTTTTGTCTTTGGATATGCAGGAAGCTTCGGAGTCAACAATGGTCAATGGCAAGGATCGAGGATACACTCATGGAGGACCTAAGGCCCAAAATAATCAAAGATGTCGGTGAAATAGTTGAGCTCATGTATGGCACGTGAAAGATAGAAAATATTAAAGGGAAGGTTCGAGTAACAGATTACACTAAGTGGCTTAGTCGGTCCAAGTAAGGCGAGGTCCAGTGGAACCGGAATGGGAGAGACTTGCCAATGTGAGGCAAGCCATTGGTGCACCTATACATGACAAGCATGGTGATTGCTTGCAATAGAAGATTAAGACTAAGTCAAGACAAGAGTATGTTGGTAATTTACCAAATACCAAAAACCGCGTTGGATGAAAACTATGACACTTGAAAAAATGGTTTAGGTCAAGAAGATACTGAGAAGATCAAGTGGATCAAATGATGAAGGCTTAGCGGATTTGAGCGCATGTGTTTTGAAAAGCATGCATGAGTTAAAAGAGTGCGAGTAAAACCTGTGTTGTAATGCTAGTGAATAGTATATATTAGGGTTAGTTGTATAGTATCCATTAGGGTTAGATATAGACTGGTTACCTCATCTATTTAACAGATTAGGATGGTAACTTGCAAGTTAACTACCTAACCATCTCTTATTTCAACCTTGTGTTTTAGTGTTAGGGTTAGAATAATAAGTGTTGTGATGTGCTCTCTTATCCTACGGTGAAGTGGCTGTAAAATCTTCATCCTCAAGTAACAGTATATCAACCTTGTTTTTGTCTCTTATGGTGTTTCCTTAGTTTGGTTGCTTTGCTCTTGTTCTTATTGGTTTTGATCTCTTCTTTCACCTTCTCAACCTTGTTGTGTGCCAAGAATGTCTTAGTGATAAAAATGACTCATGGAGATCAAATCACATTCATCTAGGCTCCAAGTCTTCAAGGATTTCGAAGTTGTCCACTTTTGCATGATTTTGAACTCATCTTGAAGTTTCATAATCTCAAGGTTTTTGCTTCAAATCATGGGAGTTCTTAATTGCTGTGACAAATGAAAATATATTTAGAACCATCTTGCTCATCTTCTACCCACAAATAAATCATATTCTGAGTTCGATTTGGTGCAACTTTGCGTATTCTTGAGAAATGTTTTGAACTTTAACAAGAACTTAAGTGATCCTTAGATAGAATAGGTTTATAAGACCCTAATCAAGGTCTGTGCAAAGTTCAATCCTATTTGGCTATGGACTTTTGGAGTTGCTCCAAAAGTAATTGGATTCAAGTAGATATTCTATTCTGGTAATAGGGGAGCGTACAATCTACTTCTGGGCCCGATCAGACCGCTTGACTTTAGGCTTCCCCTCGTGCCTTTGATCGTCAACCATTGTGTCATATTTTTATGTATCTTAAGGGCACTCTTGACTTTGAACTATGATATTTTTCTAACTCTGTACTCTCTCTTCTAGCCTTTTCTGATGCTAATTTTGTAGGGTGTAGAATAGATGGAAAGAGTATATCAGCAGCTATCATTTCTTAGGCACATATTATCTTTTGGTCATCTAGGAAGCTGTGCTCTATTGCATAGTCCACTGTAGAAGCGGAGTTTGTAGCTGCTGCTAGTAGTTGGTCTCATGTTCTCTGGATCTTATCTATTCTAGTGACCATGGGTTAGCCTTAAGTAGTGTGTCACTCCTGTGTGATAATGCTAGTGTTATCAACATTGCCAAAAACCTAGAGCAACATTCTAGTACTAAGCACATGTTATTAGATACCATTTCCTTAAAGAACATGTAGAGAAGAGGGATATTGTTCTTCAGTTTGTAGAGTCTGAGCATTAGCTTACCGATATTTTCACTAAGGCTCACAATTCTTCTTGATTTGCTTCTTTGTGGAGGGGAATTTGGATGTCGCCTTGATTTGAGAGGGAGTTTGACCCTTTTTACATTTTTTGTATCATATTACATATTTAAATTTCAGCAACTTAAATTGTATAATTTTAATGGAGGTTTGACTATTATCCCCATACGATATGATATCTTGCTTTACATTTTGCCATATTTTGTGATAGTTTGCTAGATTACTCATGTCTTTCTATGTGTAGTCTAGCTTTGCTATATTAGTTTGCTTAAATGTGCAAAACTTAAACAAAACCTTGTCAATGTTGGATCTTATGACTAGTTTTGCTCTTATGATTTTCTTATGATTTATGCAATGTCAAATAGGCTAAATTGAGTCTAGAATCTAATTTGAGCTTTAGATTGAGCTATGCAAGTTCTTTGTTAAGCATGAAATCACTTCTCTTATGTTTCGCGGCTCTGGTCGAGTAAAGCTTACGAACTCAAGAGTAACTCATTGTGCTTGAACTAAGCAAACAAAATAAAAAATAGTCTCTTTTTATGCGAAAAAACTAATCTCACCAATTTTTTCTCATGAGATGACTCGCAATTGCACTAGACATGAATTCACTGGGTGTTTTTGATGACCATGATCATTCTCTTCAGCTCCTTCCTTGGGATGGTTAGAATAAGTCTTGAGATCTAGCATATGGCTCTATAAAAAAACTGAAAAATGTTTGAAGCTTAGAAGACAGTTATGGATGACGCATAGTCCAGGACTTATTTTACTAAGATAAGGCAAAAAATGTATTTCAGAAAGTGCCAATTGTCCTCAAACCTAAGTGTTTGAATAAAATGATTCAATATTAAACTTATACCGCTCTAAATTGACTCAATTTTAACATCTTAGTTCCATCTAGTTTATTGACATGGCTTGGCTCATTTTTGGATACTTTTAACTAAACAATGACTTTGAGCAACTAGACATGCTAAAAATCTATTTAATTTCATATTCTTACTCATTTGACTTAGCTTTGCTATATATATGGATTGCCATAAAAGAGATATCTTCTTCACATAATATAGCTTAGTGTAATACTTGTAGACTCATTTTGGATAACTTTCATGGCTCCTTATTAAATTTAAAATGAATAAAATTTAGCCACTTCATTTCATTTGTGCTCTATCTTCTTACAGGTATCTTGATGACTTTATTGTCAAAGAGGGAGAAAGATTGGTAAAAATACATATCTAGAGCATGATTTGAAACTTTTCTGTGAATTATTGCTAAGTTGGAGCTTTTGTACCTTGCTGTGATTCTCTTTATTTTTTGAGCTTTTCTCACCATGATCAAGGTTAATTGTTCAGTCATATGGACGTAGAGTAAGATTTCCATATTTGTTTGGTGGAGTTGAAACTTTTGTGGAAAGCTTGCTCTATTTAGTGGCTACACTCCATTTTTTGACTCACATAATCATTTTCAATCTTTGCAAACCTTTTTGTGACTATTTTGAGCTTCTTTTTGCTGGTTTTTGGTTAGACAATCTGGTATGACCACTGGCTCAATGCCGGTCTGATCATGGGCTTGCTGCCAGTCAGACAGCTGGCTGGTAGTACCGGAGATTAGTTGCCGGTTGCAATTTTTTAGAGTGGGTAGCAATTCTCATGGTGTTTCCTTATTTTGGTTGATTTGCTCTTGTTCTGTGCCACATATATCTTAGTGATGGAGATTAAATCACATCTTTATGCAAAAGGTTTTGGAGGGCTGTGAAATTATCCGATTTTGCATGATTTTGACCTCATCTTGAAGTTTCTTAATCTCAAGTTTGTTGCTTTGAATCTTTAGAAGCTCTTGATTTTTGTGACATTTGTAAATACATCTAGAGCCATCTGGGTCATTTTCTACCCACGAGCAAGTCATATTTTGAGTTTTGAATTTTTGCCTTGTTTTAGTGCAACTTTGTATGTTCTTGAGAAAAGTCTGAACTTTGACAAGGAGTTGAGTGATCCTTAGATGGAATAAGTTTCTAAGACCTTAATCAAGGTGTGTCAAAGTTTCATCCCATTTGGCTATGTATTTCTGGAGTTGCACCACAAGTAGTTTAAATTCGGACTAATTTTCTATTCTAAGAATAGGTGAGCGGTCATACCGCTTCTAGACCCAGTCAGACCACTTGCTTGTTGCCCTAGCTGAGGGAATAAACACACACGAATGGAGAACGAGTAAATATAGGAGAGAATTCTTTTGTGGCAACACATGCCTTTTCTTCTTTCTTTGCTATTCACTCATTTCTCAAATTGCTCAACATATTACATGGCTTAAATAGACACAACCGGGTCACACATGCAGACCACTCACCCACTATAGCCACACGACTCCCTGTGATATGGTTTTATCGGCCATGATCCCTACGACTCGTGCACACCGTGCGTTACCTGCAAGACTTTGCCAACTCATTCACTCAGCCATTACTCGGACGCCTAACCTCGACCACGGCTGCTCGACCATGACACTTCGACCATGGCTATCTGACCATGGCTTCTCGACCACGGCACTTGGACCATGGCTTCTTGACTACCTCGATGCAACTTCGGTCATACCACTCACACAGAGCCAATACTACTGGTCTTTGATCACGTAGGTCTTCGAGCACTAATTGAGTATTGTAGCTTACGACTACCGACTAGTTACTGTAGCTTATGGCTACTAACCAGTTATTGTAGCTCTACTATCGACTAGTTATTATAGCTCTGACTACCGACTAGTTACTGTAGCTTATGACTACCAAATGGTTCACCATAGCTTCTGACATCGGGGTCTCGACTTCTATAGTTCTTGGACACACTCAACACACAACTACACAGTACTCGAACACTGAGTACTCGAACACACGAGTACTCGACACACAACTACATAGTACTCAAACACATAAGTACTCGATGCCGACTACTATCAACAATAAGATTAGTTCCAACAATCAACCCCTTAATCTTGTTGTCATTATTTGTGAGTATCTCCTCACCGAACCTCAGAGCAGTGCCTTTTCTTCATACGCTACAGCAAGATGCGCCTCCTCCTTCCTCGGCTTGTGGCACTTACTAGCAAAATGCCTACGTATGCCACAGTTGTAGCACTTCACCTTCTTCTTGAAATTGCGTTCACTGGTGTCAGAGTCGCTGTTGTCCTCATCGTCATCATGGTTGTCTCTATGACCACCACCACCTTTGATGTGGCCATCGCCACAGTCATAGTTCTTCTTTGCGTTGCTGCCTATCCTATCTCTATTCTTCTTCCCCTTGTTGAAGGTCTCCCACTGCGTGCGCGTGAGCAACAAATGCTCACTCTCCTTTGCCTCACCACCAAAACTTATTCAGACATGCTCATCGTAGGCTTTGTACTGGCCAATGAGGTCTTCGATAGTGAGAGTCTTTAAGTCCACACACTGCTCGATGGAGTTGATGAGCTGTATGTAGCACGCCGAGGCAGCACGAAGAAACCTATGAACAATGGCAATTTCAGCCACCATGGTGTCACCCAACGCACGGATGTCGATGACAACAGATGTCACGAACCGGCAAAGTTTTCAGCCCCTTAAAGTCCCTCTTGAGGGTCTATAGCTTGGCTTCGCACACACACTCGTGCCCCATGTGTACCGTCTTCATTGCCTCCCATGACGACTTCATCGTGTCTTTCCCAACAAGGGAAGACATAACTTCCTCCGGCACGACTTGATAGATGGCGTACAATGCCATCCGATCCTTCTGGTATTCTGCGGCACTAGGCTCCACTGCTTCTCACATGTTCTGAGCCTAAAGAACAACCCGCATCTTCATTTCCCAAATCTTGTAGTTCGTGTGGGTGAGTTGCGGGTGTGACAACATCACTGTGCTCTCCCTCTTCACCACCTACGAGATAGAGGTGGACAGACCACCTTGCAGCAGAACTCGCACTGCTAATAGAGACACACTCCTTCCTTCCCTTGGCATCTTCTCTGACTAATAGAAATCAACAAGGCTTCTTCTCCGATGCACAGAAATCTTCCCTCAGCTTCCTCTCCAACACACGGAAAGCACCAAGGGTCTGATACCAATTGTTGGCCCAGCCGAGGGTAAAATGCACATGAGTGGAGAATGACTAAACATAGGAGTGACTTTTTTTGTGGCAACACACACCTTTTCTTCTTTCTTTGCTATTCACTCACTTGTCAAATTTCTCAACAGATTACATGGCTGAAATAGACACAATTGGGCCGCACATGCAGACCACTCACGAACTACAGCCACATGACTCCCTGTGATCCAGTTTTGCTGGCCACAATACCTACAACTTACGCACACCATGCACTACTCGCAAGACTCGGCCATTACTCAAATGCCCAGTCTCAACCACAGCTTCTCGACCATGGCATTTCGACCACGACTTCTTGACCATGGTACTTTGACCATGATTACTCAACCACGATACTTTGACCTTGGCTTCTTGAATACGACACTTTGACCACGGCTTCTTGGCCGCCTTGACACAACTCCGATCATACTGCTCACATAGAGTTGGTACAACTAGTCTTCGACCACACAGGTTTTCCGAGCACCGACTGGGTACTATAGCTTATGACTACCGACCAGGTACTGTAGCTCACGACTACCGACTAGATACTATAGCTCCATCTACTGACCAGTTACTGTAGCTTACGACTACCAACTAGATCACTATAGCTTATGACTCTGGGGCCTCCGACTGCTCTCCGACTCCGGGGTCTCGACTTCTACACATACTCAGACACATAAGTACTCGACACATGACTACACAGTACTCGAACACATGAGTACTCGACACACAACTACACAGTACTCGAACACATGAGTACTCGACACACAACTACACAGTACTCGAACACAAGAGTACTAAAAAAATGACTATGCAATACTCGAACACACATGTACTTGACACCGACCACTATCAACAACAAGATCTAGCACATGGCTCTATACAAAAATGTGAAAATGGTTCAAGCTTAGAAGGCATTTATGGATGGCTCATAGTCTAGGACTTATTTTACTAAGATACGACCAAAAATGTATTTCAGAAAGTGCCAATTGTACTAAATCCAAGTGTTTGAACAAAATGATTCAATATTGAACTTATAGCACTCTAAATTGACACAATATTAGCATCTTAGTTCCATTTAGTTTATTGACATGACTTGACATATTTTTGGATACCTTTAACTAAACTATGAATTTGAGCAACTAGACATGCTAAAAATCTATTTAATTTCATATTCTTACTCATTTGACTTAGCTTTGCTATATATATGGATTGCCATAAAAGAGATATCTTCTTCACATAATATAGCTTAGTGTAATACTTGTAAAGTCATTTTGGATAACTTTCATAGCTCCTTATTAAACTTATAATGAATAAAATGTAGCCACTTCATTTTATTTGTGTAGGATACAGTGACATGGCCGAAGATGTTGATGATCGTAAAGCACCACCAGTGTACTGTATATGTGTGGGAGCACCATTTAGCCACCTGCCTCGGTGACCGCCTACCCCGGACTATCCATGCCTTCCTCGGCCTCCTACGCCCATTTGCTGACAACTTTGACCGCCCGCCTAACATCCATATATCGTAAGAGGCAACGAGCTCAAATGTCTCCCAAGGAGGCCTAACTTTGCCCAGTGGTTCTCAAGAGTTTGGACTGATTATTGATAATATTAGGAAAACATACATAGGCCCTATTTGTTTTGGCCAGCTTATAAGCACTTAGCTTTTAAGTAAGTTAAGTATAGGTCCTGTTTGTTTAGGCATAGGCTTTCTGGCTTTTCCTTAGTCTTCAATCATGCATGAATACATAACAAATTCACAAATAATGCACGAACACACAATAATAGCGGCAGCGAGCGCGGGGAAGAAGGAGGCCGACGACGTCGGGCACGGGGAAAGGGAGGCCAGCGGCGTCGGGTCGCGGGGAAGAGGGAGGCCAGTGGAGGTGGGCGCGGAGACGAGGGAGGCCGGCGGTGTCGGGGCGTGGGGAAGAGGGAGGATGGCGGAGGTGGGGGCACGGGGACAAGGGAGGCCGGTGGAGGTGGGGGCGCTGGGACGAGGGAGGCCGGCAGAGGTGGGCATGGGGACGAGGGTGACCGGCAGCGTCAGGCGCGGGGAAGAGGGAGGCCGGCGGTGGTGAGCGCAGGAAAGAGGGAGGCTGGCGTTGAGCATCGTGGGGGGAGATGGTGAGGGAAAAGAAAACGGAGTGGGAAGGAGGAAAAAGGAGAAAAAAAAGGAAAGGATTTGGAGTTATATATGAATGGCATTTGGTGGGTAATTTTAGTGAACTCGAGTGGCAAAGGGATATTCCATTCCGTAAAAGCTAAAAAAAATACCTCTCCAATGGCTTTTGGCTTTTAGGCTTAAAATGACTTAAGTTTTTTATAAGCTGGATGAAAAGGCCACCTCTTTGTTTAGACTTTGATTTTTTGCCTATAAACCAGATAAAAAGCCAAAACAAAAAGGGCCATAGTACGTACACATTTACCAGTAAAACCAAGAGTAAGAAAACATAACTATTTGTAGTCAACTTCCAATATTAAAAGTAAGAAAAACTCATGGTGGATTATATTTGCCAAATTAATGATGTCTATCAATACAGAAGTAATTTTACACGGGAAATATAAATACATCTTAAAATACATGTGTCCATAATAATACAGAGATATTCCTCTTCACCAGTTATGTTCTGCCTAGAAATTCTTTAGAATTGTATTTATAATTATAAGTTATCCAAAAAGCGTGTTTCATTAAGGAAGGTAGAAAATAAAGTTCTTATTGTACAAGGCTTTAGGACGACAAAATGCAACGGTCACGCCCAGATCACACCAGGGGGTACCAGCAAACAACTACCGGCCTTCCAAAAAATTGTAGGTGAACTGGCGACTCAAATTCACATATGAAAAACACATACTACGATTGGAAAGCGAGGCAGCGAGCCTTCTGTTTATGTGTGTCATATGATTTCTATAATGCCTTGTATCATAAAAAATAACAAAACAGTTACTCTATATAGTATTTTGGACAATAGTAACTGTTATATATCCACCTTCCTTTAGGACGGTCCCATCGCAATTTATACTACATTTATAAGCATGATATTTTTGTTTAATTAATGTTTTCACAATACCATTTTTTTCGTTTGTGTTAGTGTGCGTGTGAGAGAGAGATTACCATGACAAATCAGCCATTTTTGTTTCATTTGGAGTACGGAATTTTCATTATTCGTAATAGTAACCATTTTCTTTTGTTTGCGTGTATGAAAGAGAGATTACCTTGACAACCATCTGGGATGTATGGATTTCCTTCAAAACCGGGCAAGCATGCGCATCTGTAGCCAACATAGCCTTCCGTGGAGCTAGTGACACTCACGCAGGAGCTATTGATACTTACACATGCATATCCAGAGCGGTTCTGTTGCGCCTGTTGGCATGTTAGATTGGCAACAGCCCATCGGATAGAGGTTGATTCCAAATAATCGACGTACAGGTCAGGTTCTTTAGAAGCTCTGTTGATCTGTCCCAGGTACATACTGACTTCCATTTCTTCCGTAGACGGGTTGTATTTGATGCCTACCAGCCCCTCGCTCACATTTATATACGTTACTTCAAGCTTGTTATTGTACTGGAGGACGGACCTCCAGTACAGTGACAAGCTTTTGTCTGAGCAGTTGAGCTGAAAAAGTTCTCTCGCAGAGCAACCTTCTTCTAGACCAAAAGGAAACGGGACAGTAATATTCCCACAGCTTCGGGAACAATTCACCTTTTGTGGTATTGGATTATATCCTATTTAGAATGAAAAATCAATGAGATTAGCTGAACTAAAACAAGGCCACTTTATTCAATGATGACAAATAATTTGATCCAGTGTTTTCTTGCCACTTCCCCTCCTCTTCGGGAAAGGGTGGCAGCGAATTGAAGGCCCAAGTGCCCAACTACAGTGGCTCTACGTAAGGTTAGTCCAACCCTATGCCACCACCTATGGAGGGCTCCTTGGCGATAAGGCTCTATTGCTGCTCCACCTATGGAGGCTCAAATTCTTTTCTTGCAATTTTTCATGGTGATTTAGTGCTCAAACTGAAAAATTTTCGAGTCTTGATAAACATGATGGTTTTCACTGGATATTCTCCCATTATACAAACTCATAAAAAGATGTATGAACTAATGAAATTAAGAAATCTAATAGAAGTTACGATAGAGGAAATTACCATAGTCAGGCGAGCAGCCATTGGAAATGTAGGGATTGCCTCCATAGCCTCTATCGCACTGGCAGACATACCCAATGTCACTAAACAGGGACGTCGTATACAGCGGCTGTGGTTGCTGACACAGGCATAGTGCCTCCTATCTTCCATGTTGCTGGGACATCTTGTTTTGTCCACGATACTCCACACGAGCATGGTCCGAGTAGTTATATTGATTCTATCCCACAAGATGCTAAGATTAGAGTGTGTTTCAGTCTTACCCCTTTTATGGCGAACAAATTGTAATTGAAGGGCACGAACAGGTCTTTCAGAAGACATGGAGCAGTGTCCAGGGCCATCGGGATCCTGCCTATACACCATCTCTGCAATCTCTTTGTTGGGGCAGTTCACCTTGCAGACCAACTTAGCATTACCTGTGTCTTGATCTACCAAGTACATATCCAAGTTGCAACTGACGATATAAAACCTCAGGATCTCCACAATGGAAAAAGAATTCCCAGGAGCCTTCCATAACATGTTGTAGATATCAACACCAGATTTCATGGGGATTATATGGGAAAAGGAGACCCAAAACTGGTTCACGTGGAAGTATCCGGTCATCTCAGCACCGACGACATCAATATTTGTAATAACCTCAGTGGTGCCATCGTGTAAGAGTAGTCCAGGGGCTGATCAGTGCTGTTGTTGCAAGTGAGACTAAAGTCGGGGTGTAGGAAGCAGCCGGCTCCTACGCCAAATGGATAGTCGAAGCTCAACTCACCGCATGTCTTTGGACAACCAGTGGGTGTGGTTGCAGATGGAATGGTCCCAATAGAACTTGTATGGGGACTATGGGGCCGGGCAGTAGTCCTCTCCATACTTCTCACAACTGCAGATGCTCGTGCTTCCGCCATCCATATTAATGGAAGTATGAGCACAGCAAACCTGGTGTTAAAGTGATCCATCTCCACTCGCGCTCAGCTACTGAGACTTTCGAGAATTTGAAGTTTAGACTTGTGTAAGTATTTGGGTAACAGTATAACACAGGACATGTGTAGCTATGGCTTTGGCCATAGGCGGTCCTCTATATATAAACGGACATAAAAGACATGCCATGATTGTCAATATCGAGGAAGTTTTCTACTCAGATAAACTAGTCATCGTAAACGCAAAATTCACATTAAATTTTTTTGCAAAATTGTAAACAATTATCTTCAAGTATGACTCACTTCACATGGTCACTATAAACAATTATCTTAATAATTACAGGATGAAGAAGATCATGTATAATATATTTGTAGAAAATTGATGAGACTAAAGGCACCTCCTTTGCTTTGAAGGCTAGAAATTCTGACATAAATCTTAAATCATAAAAATCAGTGAAAAATCCATAAATTATCTCGCTAATTGAGAGAAAAAGGATATCTTAAATGGCGACATATAATGATAATTGTAAGGATATTTCTCTATACAAAATTGTATTGATCACCGAATATGTGTGATCAAACAAGCCCATATGGAACAACTACAACCAGGGACACAAATCTCGGTAAAAATAATCTTGCTCAAATCCTTCATAAATCCTTTGTTACTCTTAATTTTTCTGTAAATGATTTCGTTTTAATATAGGGCACACAATGAATGCAAATGCATAATAAATCCGATATGCTGACCATGCAGTCAGGCGATATTTCAGCTAGTTCTGAAGACATGAAAGTCTTGACAAAACGTTTTCTGATAGCATCCCGTTGGAAAAGACGCAAATGCGCAACATCATTGTAGACGCAAATGCGCAACATCATTGTAAGTGCGAATTCAGTAACTACTAACGCACTCACCAGATTAGTCTAGCCCCTGAAATGGGGAATTGAACAATGGATGCTAGCTCCCGTTGCAATGATGTCTTTGGAAATCCCCTTGCAATGAGGTCTTTGTTGAAAAACGAGAATACCATCTAGGTGTCTGTTGAGAGAGGGTCCGCACACTACCTCGGGCTCACGACAACTTCGGCACGACGACACATGGGGGATCCACCCTGGGTGAGGTCCGCAACCCCAGACAAGGTCCGCAGGCAACCCCGACGAGGTCCAAGGTCCAACCCAAGACGAAATCTAGATGCCAACCTTAGACGAGGTCCGGGGCCCAATCCAAGACGAAGTCCGGAGGCCTACCTCAGACAAAGTGCATGGGCAACCCCGATTGTGGTGTGTAGTCCAACCCTGAATGAGGTCCGGGGGTCAACTCAAGACGAACTCTAGAGGCCAACCTCAAATGAGGTCCACATGCAAACCCAAATGAGGCCCGGAGTCCAATCCCGAACGAGGTCCTAGGGCCAATCTAAGATGAAGTTCAGAGGCCAACATTGGACAAGGCCTGCAAGCAACCCCAAACATGGTCCACGGATCAACCCAAGACGAAGTCCGGAGGCCAACCTTGAATAAGGACTACGGGAAACCCTAGATGTGATACAGGGCAACCCATGATGAAGTCCGAAGGCTACACCATATGATGTCCGCGGGAAACCTTGAATGTGCTACAGGGCAACACCATACGATGTCCGCAGGTAACCTCGTACTAGGTCTAGAGTCTAACCCCAGATGTGGCCCAGGGGCCATCCCAAGACAAAGTCTAGAGGCCAACCTAATTGGACGAGATCCATAGGCAACCCTAGACAATGTCCGTGAACAACCCCGAATGAGGTCTAGGGTCCAACCCGGGACAATATCGTGGACAACCCTAGAAGTTGTCCGGAGTCCAACCCCGAGCAAGTTTTGGGGCCAACCCAAGACGAGGTCCTGAGGCCAACCTCGGATGACGTTCGTAGGCAACCCAGGTGCAGTATGAAGTCCAACCCTAGACAAGATACACGGACAACCCCAAATGAGGTCTGGAGTCCAACCTTGGAGGAGGTCCACGAACAACGTCGGATGAGGTCGAGAGTTCAACCCTGGACGAGGTCTATGAGCAACCCAAGTGGAAGTCTGGATGCCTACCCCAGAGCCCCTTGGATGCGGCGGGACCCGCTTGGTTTGAAGGACAAAAATACACATAGGAGTAATCTAGGCCCTAAGGACAAACTTTTAACTTCAGTCACCTCCTCCTCCCAATCTATAAATAGGACCCATGTAAATAGAGGGAGGAGGCCATTTTGGTAATCCTAGTTACCCATATGCAATACACTTGTTCATTCATCTGTGATTTTCATTATGTCCACTCGCATCCTCAGTGATCTTTGAATCCAACCAGGGGTGCATATAAATGCACTCTTCGATCTCGTGTTTACAGTAGTTGCCATCGTCCATGGGTGCTCGGGCAAGAAGTTATGCCGCTTAAGAGCCACATCGCTTTGCTCCCTGGACCACTCCGAGTCCAGCCACTGTTGCCCCCGGACCCCCCTTTGGGGCCATCCATGCTTCACGTCGTGGACACCCTCTGGGTCTGGCCTTGCTCCACTCCACAGACCCCCTCTGGGTCCAGACTACTTTGGCCCCACAGACCCCCTTTGGGTCTAGCCTTCTTTGCCCCAGCCCCCTCCATGTTCAAACCACTTCACACCATTGGACCCCCTCTTGGTCCAACCTACTCCATGCCCCCAACCCCTCTAGGTCCAGATTAACTCTACTCCCCCAGCCAGCCTTCGCTTTTGGCTTACCATTGTTTCTGATTGGCCTTCACCTCTGCATCTCAGTCTACCTCGGCTCTCGGTTGGCATCAACCCCTGGTCGGCCTCTCCCCTTCGAGGTTCCTTGCCTTGGTGACCCGGAACCACTGTAGGTTGGTTGGCTTGGCGTCCCAGACCCCCACCGGGGCTCCATACATTTGACATCCTAGACCCCCTTAGGGTCCCCATGCCCTCATCTCCCTGGACCATTGTGCGCATCTTGGACTACCTTGGCACCCTGAACCATTGAGCTCCACCCCGAGCTACCTTGTACATTGGATTACTAAGCTCTACCTCGACCGGACCGTCGTGCACCTCCCAGACAGTTGAGCTCTGCCCCGGACTATCATGCGCCTTGGCTTTGCACTAGTCCACCTCCACCGTGCACTGGACCACCCTCGTTCTCTCTAGGACCTCTCCGCGCATGCTCCCAATACCCCTTCTGGTGCACGACCGCGAATTGCCTCCGGGTGCCTTCGCCCCATGCCTTGGCTCTGTTTTGGATCACCGTGCGTCGGACCACCCCTGCACTCTCCAGGATGCCTCTGCACATGCACTCCTAGACCCCCTTTGGGCACCTGACCCTAGACCGCTTTGAGGTCCTCGGGTCTGGATCACCTCTAGAGTCCCCATGTTCAGAGTTCTCTCTGAACCGCCCATGAAGTCCTCATATCTGGGCTGCCTCTGGAGTCCCCATGTTCAGAGTCCTCGAGTTCGGAGAGCCTCTGAAGTCCCCATGTTTAGAGTTCTCTCTGAACCGCCTGCGAAGTCCTCATATCTGGGCCGCCTCTGGAGTCCTCAGTCTAGATTTCCATCGAAGTCTTCTTGTCCAAACTATGCTCCTCTGTGCCCTCTAGACCCCCTGCTCACTTCACGCCCATGAGCCCCAATATACTTTGATGGCTTGTCCTTGGCATGGTTTTGCTCAGCCTCGATGGCTTTGCCTCAGCCAAGCTTCACTTCACCTTGATGATGTCTCCTCGACTAGGGGCTCCCTAGCTCGATGGATCCACCTCATCGAGCTCCAACATGCCTCGATGGCTTGGTGTGGTTTCGCTTGGCCTCGACGGCTTCACCTCAGTCGAGCTTCACTTTGTCTCAACGGCATCTCCTCCACTAGGGGCTCCTCCTAGCTTGACGGATTCACCTCGATGAGCTCCAAAATGTCTCGATGGTCTAGCCTCAATACGGTTCTGCTCATCCTCGATGGCTTCACCTCGACCGAGCTTCACTTTGTTTAGATAGCATCTCCTTGACTACGGGCTCCCCTAGCTTAATGGATTCACCTCGGTGGGATCTAACATGCCTCGATGGCTTGGCCTTGCCGTGGTTCTGCTCGACTTCAATGGCTTTACCTCGGCCAAACTTTGCTTCACCTTGTTGGTATCTCCTTGACTAAGGGCTCCCACTAGCTCGACAGATTCACCTCAGTGAGCTCCAACATACCTTAGTGGCATGGTCTCGGCATGGTTCTATTCAGCCTCGACGGTATTGTCTCAGCTAACCTTCACTTCACCTTGCTGGAGTCTCCTTGACTAGGGGCTCCCCTAGCTCAATGGATTCATCTCAGTGACCTCTAACACACTTTGATGGCTAGTCTATGCTGTGGTTTTGTTTGGCCTCAATGGCTTCACCTTGGGCGAGCTTCGCTTCCTCTCGATAGTGTCTCCTCGACTAGGGGCTCTCTCTAGCTTGATGGATTCACCTCGATGAGCTCCAACATGCCTTGATGGCTTGGCCTCAACGTGGTTCCACCCGGCGTCGATGTCTTTGCCTTGATGGTATCTGCTTGACTAGGGTCTCTACCTAGCTTGACATATTCACCTTGGTGAACTCCAACAAGCCTTGATGGCCTTGCAGCGGTGTGGTTCCACTCGGCCAAACTTCACTTCACCTCGATAGCTTCTCGACTAGGGACTCTGCCCAGTTTGATGGATTCACCTCGGTGAGCTCCACCATGCTTTGATAACTAGGCCACATTATGGTTCCACTCAGCCTTAACAGCTTTACCTCCACCAAGTTTTTCTTTGTCTTGAAGGGATCTCCTCGACTAGGGGCTTCCACTAGCATGATGGATTCACCTCGGTGAGCACCAACATGCCTTTATGCTGGGCCTCGACATGGTTCTGCTCGGCCTCGATGGCTTCACCTCGTCCAAACTTCCCTTTGTCTCAATGGTGTCTCCCCGACTAGGGGCTCCCCCTAGTTCAATAGATTCACCTTGTTGAGCTCCAACATGCCTTGATGGCCTAGCCTTGGTGTGGTTCAGCTCAGCCTCAATGTCATTTGCCTCAGTTGCCTTGCACTCACCGTCCAGGGTTAGGTATTTGATAGCTCATCCCACTAGGATTGAGTCATCTAATGCTCACCTTTTAGGGTTGGGTTTTGGACAACTCACCCTTCATAGTCAAGTCGCCTAACACTCACCCTCTGGGAACGGTTCTACGACAACTCGCCCTCCAGGGTCGAGTCACCTAGAACTCACCCTCAGGTGTTGAGTCACCTAGCACTCACCCTCGGGGGTTGAGTCTGTGATAACTCATCCTCTAGGGTCGAGTCACCTAACATTCATTCTCTGGTGTTGGGTCTACGACAACTTGCCCCTCCAGGGTTGAGTCACCTTACACCCACCCTCTAGGGTTGGGTTGATGACCTCTCACCCTTTGAGTTCAAGTCTTCATCACCTTACACCCACCCTCTGGGATTGAGTCGATGACCGCTCACCATCCTAGGTCGAGTCTACTCTGCCTTACACCCACCCTCCTGGGTCGATTCTCTGGCAAGTGCTAACTTCTTCCTTTTAGATGGGAGACATCGTGTTCTCACCTACCTCACTGACTAGCTGCTCACAATCTTTGTCCTGAGTGCCAAGTTTTTTCCAATGGGATGCAATGACATTCTTGTCTCCCTGACAGACCAGTCACTTGTGAGCTTTGTCCCAAGCACCAAGTTTTTTCTGATGGGAGACAGCGATGTTCTCGCCTCCCTGATCGACTAGCCACTCACGAGCTTTGTTCTGAGTGTCATCTTTTTTCTGATGGGAGATGGTGATGTTCTCACTTTCCCAACCGATTAGGTACTCACGAGCTTCATCCCGAACACCAAGTTTTTCTAATGGGAGATGGTGACATTCTCGCCTCCCTGATCGACTAGCCACTTGCTGGCTTCATCCTAAGTGCTAAGTTTTTCCGATGGGAGATGGTGATGTTCTCGCCTCCCCAACGGACCAGCCGCACACAAGCTTCATCTCGAGAGCCAATTTTTTTTTTCTGTTGAGAGACTGTGACATTCTTACATTCCGAATAGACTAGCCTCCTGTGAGGTTCCTCCTGAATGCCTAATTTTCCAATGGGAGATGGCAACGTTCTCGCCTTCCTAACTGATTAGAGGCTCACAAGCTTTGCCTCGAGTGCCAAGTTTTTTTGATGTAGGGCAGTGTAGTAGAAAACCCCTAGTAAGAAGAAGTGGATGAGCTTCATTTCAACATTAGGCAAGCAACAACAGCACAAGCATAGTAAACAATACAAGTAGTTGTAGCCCCTTAGCACCTTTGCCAAAGAAACACCAGATGCCTACTAGACAAAGCAAAGCCATCCCGACACTGTGCCATGTCGGTCGATGTCCAAGCCAGCATCATGCCTTACGTAAAAATGAGTCCCAAGTCCCAAGTTTCCCAATGGTGCCACACGCTGTCGTCTGGGCTCGATTTCCATCACACACCACTATCATATATCAGATTGACTCTACAGCCCCCACTGCTATTTGGGCTTGACCTGGTGGAATCCACCCACTATGGTGTGTCACCTCTACTTCAACCATGCCATGCATCAGGTGCAAGTTTGGGCTAGGGACGGTAGACCCAATCATGATGTCATCACCTTCCCTGTTGATGTGACCACGCCACAAACACATACGACAATAGCGCCCAATATCAAGATTGAACTAAAGGTGAATTCGTTTCTTCAGCCTTCGTATGTTAGTAAGAATAGACCGCTACCTAATGCAAGTGATTTAATTGTGCTTAGGAACTTGGGAAAGGATGAAGGAAAGGGACGTGGAGTCCTGGACATGCATGGAAGGAATAATGGAGGTCACCACGTCACTTTGGGACCAAGTCAAGCACGAATTCGAGTTGGACACGTTTTGGAATCAGACTCGGACTGCTGTGATGGTACCAAGTTCAAACGTGGATAACTTCCTCATACGGACTCCGTTTGAGACGTTCTTGTACTTCATGGAAAGCTTATGAAGTCTACTTTCCAACGGATGCAACCTCATCTTCAAATTATATCCGAGCAGGCCGCAATCGTCAAAAGAGTCCACGTTGGTCACGTACTGGAATCGGATTCGGACTGCTGCAATGGTGCAAGTTTAAACGGACATAACTTCCTCATACGGACTCCGTTTGGGACGTTCTTGTACTTCATGGAAAGCTTATCAAGTCTACTTTCCAATGGATCCAACCTCATCTTCAAATTCCATCCGAGCCGGCCGTAATCATCAAAATAATTCACGTAGGTTTCTGAGTCCGAGTCAAAAGGGTGCTGCGCCACCTCCACTTGGGCCCATGGGCCTTGTAACCCTAGGGTATACCCTTTGGGACGCCTCCTGGTTGTTTTCACTATATAGAGTCGCGCCTCCGTTTCTAGGACTTAGGTTTTGTTTAGATCAGTTTAGCCCCTTGTGCAAACTCCACGTTCTCTTGTGTCGGCTAGACCAACAGATTCGTGTTACAGAACCTCAACTATCCTTGTGCGACTTTTATATCTAGCAAGTTTCAGGTTGCTCACTATCCTTGTTCTTGCGTGTTCTTCGGTTGCATGCAGGAATAGACCTTCGTGGTCAGGTCAACCGTGTTCTTGGCACGGTTGATAACATCTTGGGGTTGGTTCAGCGATTGCTAAGGCGCACGTGACGTCTCGTACGGTTGTAGTCGGATCGCAAGAGTCATCTCCACCGAAATCGATAGTTATCAGTCCTATCGGAAGATCGGGACCCCATCGCCTCATTAGTTGGTATCAGAGCTTCAGTTGACCGGTAGGAATTCTTTGTATCCCTAGTTAGTAGATTGATTTTTATTTCCCATAGTCCAGAAAAATTGCCCCACAAAAAGAGTTAATTTCCGCTGTCCAAACCCCGTTGTGCCTTTCAATCTGTTAGTTTTGGTTTGCTAAATTGAATTTGTGTCCGTTTTAGCTTTGTCTAGTTGCTGGTCATATCCTTGATTCCATAAAAAATCCAAACAAAAAAAAATTCCCCTATCACAAACCCTAAATTCCTATTTCGGCTGTTTTTTCCTTTCTCTGCAGCCGCCACCAAAAACGTCATAACTTTTGATTCCGAGATTATTTTTGAGTGAGACCACCACCATTAGATTCAAAACTTCATTGTCCATCTATCTGTAAAATTTCACGTCATTCCAGCAAGGCAGTTAAGAGATATCTGCGGTGCACGTTCACCTAAAAATCCAGATTGAATCTGCAACAGCCGGCACTTGTGAATTTTGTGCGAATTTTTCTGTCGGTTTCCAGAACATGGCCCCAAAACAAAAGTTGTAGAAAAAGCCGTCAGGAAACGGAGAAAAAAAGAATAATTGAAAAAAAGGCAACTGAAAAAAAGTTACGGCCGAAATACCGACTTGTTGTCCAGTGGACAGAAATCTTCAGTTTCCAAGTTTTGGGTCAATCCTTGTGCCCTTCAATTCCAGATTGCATTCAATTGAATTATCTTGTATTTACCACTCCCATACATTGCCATACACTTATTTTAGCCTTCTTCCATCTTTGGTTGATCAGCAACATAGGCTAAGTGCTAGATACGAACTATAATTCAATTCTGTGCAATTTCTGAAATTAATTGATTGCTTTCCTTTGCTACAAAATACATAGCCTATCCAAGCTCCACTTTTCTACTAACCGAACAGGTCTCGCTGTACCTTGCAATCGCTTTACTCATCACTTGAGTCAGATTTATCACGAACCAGCCACCGATTGCACCACCTGTTTGTTTTGGTAAGAACTTGTAAGAATTTGGTAAGAGCTTGAGAGATGCGTGACTTGATTTGAGCCTCCATATCCTAGTAGTTGATAGGAACATTTTACTTGTGATTTGTTTCCTTGTTTTCTACTAACAATGACAGGCTTGAGAAAATTGGTAGATTATGATGTCATCGCGGGCAGATTTGAACTTGAAGGGAAACAATTACCGGTATATATCTTGCCACTCACCGCTGAGAGTACGTCGTCGGACTACTTCTTGTGGGTTACTATGATGGATAGCTACTTTGAAAGACAAGATCTTGATCCTTATGAGAAGATGAGCATGGCAAGGACGGCGCTGATTGGTGATGTTCAACATTGGTGGTCGAATCTCGAGTTCCACTATATATACACATGGGAGGAGATGAAAAAGAAATTGCGACATCGTTTTGTACCTCCAGCACTCACGGTCACAAGCGAGGTGGAATCTGAGGTAATTGAAAATGTTGATATTGTTTTGGTTTCTACTCCATCTACAGATACCACCGAGATACTTGAAGAGGTGAAGGATGATGTGGTGCATCTTATGCCATTAGAGGAGAAGTTTGAGGTAAATACAGTATCTAATGAGGACGATAATGACAAAGGTACTGATTTGGTGCTACAACAAGACATAGATCAACCTTGTGAGTATATACCTGCTGTAGTGCAATCTTTTGATATTCCTTGTGTTGACTTGAACGAACCATGTGCTGATCTAAATGCTCATAATTTTGCACATGTCGAATTAATTACACATAAGGAAGTATTTGATAGAATATCTCCTGCTGATGCATTGTGCTATATCATGCTTAATGAGTCCGTTAGTTTGGATTGTGCTATGGAGAAAGTTTCTGAACTTGCATGTTCGAAATTCTTGTTTAGCGCCTACACCCCTGGGTATAAGTTTAATTTGATTGGAGATTATGGTGTAGACAATCAATTTTTTGTATATCGAATATGCATAACTTGTGATCACATGGATGAATTGAAGCTTGCTGTTTTAGACAACAATTCTTGTGTGTTGAATCTTGTTCAATATGAGAGGGAAGTAAAATTTAGTATGCATCCAATGCCTATGTGTTCATCGCTTTTTGCATCATCTAGTATGGACAATCTGAATAAAGATGATGAATTATGGAAGAACACACAAATCTCTTCACCCTTGCTGGATAAATTTGCTATTGCTCCATTGGGATATGATTATATGGATGAACTATGCTTAATTCCAAAAGTTGTAGCTTTGCCCATATGTGCCACCACTTCAAGTTTACAACTTCAGATATTTCAATTGCATAAATGCTTCACTTACATTTGCAAATCTAGTTGCAATAATTGCTGTGTGAGAAATTTTAATTTGGTCATTGACATATATGATTACTTTTGGGTTAATAATACAATGAGCTTTTATGATTCCTGCTGTGTTATAGCATTAATTGTGCAACAACGAAGAACCGTTAAAACGGATGACATATACATATACCATGCATACACCTTGGCTTCTTTGTTACCATACTTTCAGTTTATCAAAAGCCGAGGACGGCTTTGTTTTCAAGAAGGGAGGATGATGAGGACATGACCCTATGGATACAACCATATTTGCTATGCTTGTTGTCCTAATTACAAGAGTTCCTACGCATCGCTTAAATTATAAGGTGAGCTCGTTTCAAAGAGGTTTCACTTTGTTTGACAAAGAACTTATGATATTGCATAATGAGACTTTGTTGCGTTTGTTATTATGTACCGACATTTATGATGAAGATCATGCAATACGTGAGGCTACACATATGCTAAAACCGAGGACGGTTTTCTATCAAGAAGGGGAGGATGATGTGACCACGCCACAAACACATACGACAATAGCGCCCAATATCAAGATTGAACTAAAGGTGAATTCGTTTCTTCAGCCTTCGTATGTTAGTAAGAATAGACCGCTACCTAATGCAAGTGATTTAATTGTGCTTAGTAACTTGGGAAAGGATGAAGGAAAGGGACGTGGAGTCCTGGACATGCATGGAAGGAATAATGGAGGTCACCACGTCACTTTGGGACCAAGTCAAGCACGAATTCGAGTTGGACACGTTTTGGAATCAGACTCGGACTGCTGTGATGGTACCAAGTTCAAACGTGGATAACTTCCTCATACGGACTCCGTTTGAGACGTTCTTGTACTTCATGGAAAGCTTATGAAGTCTACTTTCCAACGGATGCAACCTCATCTTCAAATTATATCCTAGCAGGCCGCAATCGTCAAAAGAGTCCACGTTGGTCACGTACTGGAATCGGATTCGGACTGCTGCAATGGTGCAAGTTTAAACGGACATAACTTCCTCATACGGACTCCGTTTGGGACGTTCTTGTACTTCATGGAAAGATTATCAAGTCTACTTTCCAATGGATCCAACCTCATCTTCAAATTCCATCCGAGCCGGCCGTAATTATCAAAATAATTCACATAGGTTTCTGAGTCCGAGTCAAAAGGGTGCTGCGCCACCTCCACTTGGGCCCATGGGCCTTGTAACCCTAGGGTATACCCTTTGGGACGCCTCCCCTGGTTGTTTTCACTATATAGGAGCCGCCGCCTCCATTTCTAGGACTTAGGTTTTGTTTAGATCAGTTTAGCCCCTTGTGCAAACTCCACGTTCTCTTGTGTCGGCTAGACCAACAGATTCGTGTTACAGAACCTCAACTATCCTTGTGCGACTTTTATATCTAGCAAGTTTCAGGTTGCTCACTATCCTTGTTCTTGCGTGTTCTTCGGTTGCATGCAGGAATAGACCTTCGTGGTCAGGTCAACCGTGTTCTTGGCACGGTTGATAACATCTTGGGGTTGGTTCAGCGATTGCTAAGGCGCACGTGACGTCTCGTACGGTTGTAGTCGGATCGCAAGAGTCATCTCCACCGAAATCGATAGTTATCAGTCCTATCGGAAGATCGGGACCCCATCGCCTCATCACCTGTCCTCTTGGACACTGCCCCCCAGACTAGGCCCATGTTGCGCTAAAGATAAGGTCTGCATCACTCTCAAGAAAGGTGGTTCACTACACTCGCTGCCTTGGCCTTTTGCCTCGATGGCTTCACCTCGGCCGGACTTCGCCTCGATTATGTCTCCCTGACCATGAGCTCTCTCTAGCTCTACGGATAACCAAGTAATAACAAATTATCCGCTTCTATCGAGCGCCACACCCTGGTTTTTCAGTACTCCTTGCCTCACGATCAATGTCTCGATGAGTCAACCATGCAAGCCTTGATGAATCAACCCCCTTGTATTTGGGTGCATATCTCCTCACCTCAAAGGCCAGCTCTCAATTAGTCAAGAACTCCTCATGAGACCATACCTAAGATGATCATGGGCAACACCTCTGGGAGGTAGTTAATAGGTGCATTGATTCACGCCTCCTCGCCTCAGAAGCGACTCATCAGTCCCTAGTACTTCACGCCCCAGCGTACTCCTAGTCATTATGTATATTATGAATCAACATACAGGGCATTCCCTCAACCAAACTCCGCTTGATCTATTGGCATCCCCTTAATTATGCATGCGTGTTAGATTGATTGCTTCACCTCAAAAAGTGCTAACATGTTACCTGGTCATAGTGTGATCAGCCTCAAGGGCCATCCCTTGATAAAATGTAGCTTTGCATCGAGCACTCCTTACTTCATAGGCTGCACCTTTACAAGCCAAGCAAGTGGCACACCTCCAAGCTTCTAGCACCATGCCTCGACAAGTTGAGCATGTTAGACTATATGGATGGTCGTTATTAAAGTGATGATGAATAATTAATATTTGGATTGCATTAAAATTTGTGTTTATGAAAGTTTATTTTTGCTCCAAGTGGTAACGGACCAATCCGAGTGGTTATGATTAGCTCCAAGTACTTTTAGATTATTTCGAATAGCTTTGCTCAGTTAGGAGGTACTCGGTGGGCCGATCAGTCAGTCCATTCAGATACAACTGGCATCGGACGGTTTTCAAGTAACACCTGTTGGTACTCGAAAGAGTACTGTAGCAGACCACGACACTTCGATCACGTCCGGCTTCGACTACGACAGAACAACTCACTGAAGGTAATCATAGCTACGATACTTATTCATGGTCATAACTACAGTAACTAGTCAGTACTTGGTACTCGTAGACTTCATGGTTGGTAGAAGTATTTCAATTATTATGATTTTCGAGTACATCGAGTACTCGTGTTGGGCCAGTGGTTAGCTAGTCTGTGTATGATGGTCGGTGATTGGTGGTCAGTGCTACAGTACTACCTAGGTACTCGATGATTGGTGAACAATATTCGGAGGAACGGTTCTCATAGTCAGAAGGACTAGGTGCTCGGTGATCGATGAACAATGTTCGGAGGAATGGTACTAATAGTTAGAAGGACTCGGTACTCGGTTGCTATAGTGATGCTTGTTATGCCTGAGTGTTTGCAGTGGAGCGATGGTAATTTTCTAAGTACTTGGTGTTTTCGAGCACTTGTTGAGGTAGCAGTCGTATTGTGTAATCTAAGGCTGATTTCTGGGTAGCAATGAGGTTTGTAATCGTGTATGTCCTGATTGATGGTCGTGGATTGTTTGGTAATCGTCTAAGTATGGACAAGGGTGTGCTTTGTATATGTGTGCTGATGACGGTCAAGTTAGGAATAACTTGTACGAGAAAACGTTGCTTTGGTCTTTGCATGTGTAGGTGAGTGTCGAGACGATCATGGTCGATGACGAGGAGGACCGGGATTAGGATGGGGAGATTTGAGGTCTAGACGGATAAGGATGTCATGCAAGATGATCGGGCTAACGCTGGAGTACATGAAGATCAAAGGTGGTGATGTGTGGAGAAACTACGGGCAATGCAGTCCTAGAGGCTTCTACATGGAAGTTGATGATGCGAGATGGAGCTACGGGAGGTATGCTTCTAGAGGCTTCATCACGTGATGAGATTGGAAACATTATGGAAGGAGTCCATAATGGGAAGGTTTAGAGATATGGTAAAACCCATGTTAGGAAGGTTTTGGGTCCCTTGATTTGAAGTAGAGATAAGATTCTGTGTTCATGTTTGAGTTGAACACAATTTAGGGCTCTAGCATATAAAATCAGAGGTAGGCTAAGAGTTTTAGCCATGGCTATGGGAAGAGGCTTTGTGTGCGAGAGTTTTTAGGGGTGTCGTGAGGGCGCTTTGTTCCCTCAAATATGATACAGAAATAAGAGATCAGATCTATTCCATGGAAAGTTCATCAGCGATGTGTTTTCTTGAGCATTGCTTTTTTATATTCTCAGTGGAGTGCTACAAGCATGGTGTTGCCTTCGGCTTGTGCTAAACATTCGAGTGATGAAGCGTCTGACCAGTCGAAGCTTTTCAAGGGAGGGAGATTTCGACTACGTGCAATAGCGATCATAGTGAGCAGTCAATTGAGCGGTTGAATAGCTTGCGGAAATTTAGATTGCTTTTCTTCTAGTTTGAGTTTTGGTTTTCGGTTTCAAAGAGCGGAGGCAATCATTCAGCTCCCTCTGATTGCGCCATACGATTCTACAAGTGGTATCAGAGCTAGGTTGCAATGGCATTAGATCGGGATCGAGTCTCTGGTAAATCACCATTTTTTGATGAAACGGATTATCTCTACTTGAAAACTCACATGGAGGTCTTTCTACAAGTGCAAGGTAGTGCGATTTGGCAAAAAGTTGAAAATTTGTATGAATTGCCTTCTATCATATGAAACAAGTTTGTCAGAATTTCTCATCTTAAATTTGCAAATAAAATTTGGTCTACTCTAGCCGACTGTCATGAAGGATCTAAATCTGTTAAGTGTGTGCAACAAAACAATTTTGAAAAGGAGTATTGTAAATTTGGGATGAAACCTGGATCAAACACCAATGAGTGGTCAAACAGCCAGCATGATCGGAACCAGTCAGCAACCAAAATGGTCAATGTGGTCATAACCAACATGGTCGTAAGCCAATAGAATGGTCGAACAACCAACGTGGTCAGAACCAGACTGCAACCAAAAGAATAACGTAGTCGTAACCTACAAGGTCGTAAAACAGCAGGTGGTCGAACAACCAACGTAGTCAAAAACATGTGAAGCAATTGAAAGACTGAATGTGATCGAAGATAGAGTGATACGATCTGAAACTCGACCGTGGTTGAAACCAATGTGATTACAAAGGCGATTGAAACTTCAGACAGTAAACATCATGGTTGTTTTAGATCAGAATGAAAACCGAAGATCATGCAGTGACCGGAGCTTGAACGTGGTCGAAAATCAAAGCGATGCGGTCGGAAACTTGACCATGGTCGAAACTAGATGTGGTCGTAATCGAAACAAAATAACAGAGATAGAACAGAGCAGCGCACAATCGCAAGATCCAAACTCCACGTAACTTTCGATAGAGTCATCATCTAGTCATGAGACTTTGTACAGAACAAGGTTAAGGTCTCAATTGGATGCTCTACTCTTTGATTGGAAACTTAGCAAGCAAATAGAGAGCTTTCTACGATTTTACCAAGAGCGCACAAAATCGAAACCGAGAGGGACAAAAGACAATCAGACCATACTTGTGGGAATAGAATAGCCAAGATGGCTTTGAGTATGACATCTACTTCTCGAGCTGTTGCCTAATGGTAGTGAAACAAATTGTGTTGCTATATCATTATGTTACTGCATGTTGCCATACTTTTAGTTCTTGTATATTCGATCTGCTTCTATTCAAGCAATCAACACTTGCTCACTTACAAGAGGATTTGTAAGTGAGTTGATTGGCTGATTTGCATAATGCAAATATGCCTAGACTAGTTTTAACTTTCGAAAAGTACCTGTAAGCTGGTAATATATGTTATATATTCTAAAATCTTTTCTTCTATCAGGCGACAAGGATGAGTATGAGAGCACCGACGACAAACTATAAAGAATGGAAATTGCAGTGATTATGCTCCACACTGCTGTTTGTTTGAAAAATTGCCACATCATGCACCTCTCCATCTGTTCCACCACAAGCAATAAATCCTTCTTCCCTTGGTTTATTGATGTCTATTTGTCAAACAGAACAATGAAAGACTGGACATGGTGATTTAGATTTTGCTGAAACTACTGCTGCCCACTCGAAGAGACGTGTATTAGCTGCGTCCTTCGGAACAGGGAATCTACGCTGCGATGCCTTTTCTGCTACTGGTTTCATTGACCGGTTCTTTGTTTGAGAAGTGGGCAGATAGTCCAAGAGGAGTAAATTCAAATTGAGCTGAAATATTTGTGATCGGCTTATACTCTAACCGTGGTAACCGATAATTCCTATTTTCGGTGATTTTTGGCCGGTACTGTAAACCCTGATTTGATGTGCGGAGGATTGACGCATCATCTTTCTCTTTCCAATTAATCTTTTGGACTTCTAGGCACTACTTTGTTTAATTTCTTGTATCAAGATGAAGACGTTAGACTTTGAGATGCACGTGTCTTACTACCGGCCACTACTTTGATATGCATGTTTCTTACTACTGGCCACCTCCACACGCTGAGGGTCTCAAAGAATAGATCCACATGCTGAGGAACTTCCTCACTGGAAGAGAGAACTGCATGATTCCTGAGATTATGAGCCATCTTCATATGGAAGACTGGTTAACCAAAGGAATATCAATGCCATAAATATTAGTGTTGTGGCTACAGGCCAAACAGTAAAGAAGGGGACTAGCAGAGGAAGAAGAGGGCCAACATAGAGATTGTATACATTCATTCCTCTATACTATTAGGCCTATTATATGTTGGGGCCAGTTCCAAGGCCCAGTCATGGGAGGTTGGGCCACCCCTACAACAGTACTCCCTCGACAGCAAGCGCAGAGCCCCCAATGGGCGAGCTGACATGATCAACTATCCCAGCCCCCCGTTTCCCGACAGCAAGCGCGAAGGTGCCGACTGGTGAGCCGATGCAACTAGTAGCTTGCAGTTTGCAGCCCCCAGAGGCAACGCCTACGAAGAGATCAGCGAAATCCTATGCTGAAGCCCAAGCTGTCCTGCCGAGGCGATGCCTATGAGGCGGACGATGAAGTCAAATGCCGACGACGGGCCGTCCCGCCGAGGCGATACCAACGAGGCGGACGGGCCAGTCTTGCGCCGGGGCCGGGCTGTCCCGCCGAGGCGATACCTACGAGGCAGACGACGAAGTCCTACGCTGAAGCCGGGCCGTCCCGTCGAGGCGATGCCTACGAGGCAGACGGGGAAGTCCTACGCCGGAGCTGGGCCGTCCCACAAAGGCGATGCCTACGAGGCGGACGGCGAAGTCCTGAGCTGGAGCCGGGCCGTCCCGCCGTGAGCCGGGCCATCGCGCCGAGGCGATGCCTATGAGGTAGACGGCAAAGTCCTGCTCCAGAGCCAGGCCATCGCGCCGAGGTGATGCCTACGAGGCGAACGGCGAAGTCCTGTGCCGGAGCCGGGCCGTCCCGCCGAGGCGATGCCTACGAGGCGAACGGCGAAGTCCTGCGCCGGAGCCAAGTCGCCCGGCTGAGGCAAGAGGCAGGGAACTAAAGCCGCTATTCCCCTACCTTCAAAAACGGTGCCCGCGGAGAGTGGGCGCGAGAGGCATAGGCCGAGGGCGCTACGCACTTAGAGGCAGGGAGGCGAAACTGCCTTTCCCCTACCTTCAAAAATAGTGCCCACGGAGAGTGGGTGCGAGCGGCTTAGGTCGAGGCGCTACGTACACAGAGGTAGGGAGGCGAAACTGCCATTCCCCTACCTTCAAAAATGGTGCCCGCGGAGAGCGGGCACGAGCGGTGTA
This sequence comes from Dendrocalamus sinicus, assembly GCA_036346575.1. Taxonomy (NCBI): domain Eukaryota; kingdom Viridiplantae; phylum Streptophyta; class Magnoliopsida; order Poales; family Poaceae; genus Dendrocalamus; species Dendrocalamus sinicus. The sequence continues at coordinate 19,595,073 of CM070668.1, read as the reverse complement.
GACTGAGGGCGCTACGCACACAGAGGCAGGGAGGCGAAGTGGCTGTTCCCCTACCTTCAAAAACGGTGCCCGTGGAGAGTGGGCGTGAGCGGCCTAGGCCGAGGTCTCTATGCACGCAGAGGCAGGGAGGCAAAACTGCCGTTCCCCTAACTTCAAAAATAATGCCCGTGGAGGGCGGGAGCTTGCAGCGTAGGCCGAGGGTGCTACGCACGCGGAGGAAGGGAAGCGAAGCCGCCGTTCCCCTACCTTCAAAAACAGTGCCAGCGGAGAGCGGGCGTGAGAGGCGTAGGCCGAAGGCGCTATGCACGCAGAGGCAAGGAGGCAAAACTGCCGTTCCCCTACCTTCAGAAAACCGCGCTCGCGGATGGCGAGCGCGAGCAGCGTAGGCCGGGGGCGCTACGCACGCAGAGGCAAGGAGGCGAAGGCACCGTTCCCCTACCTTCAAAAAACCGCGCCCGCGGATGGCGGGCGAGAGCGACGTAGGCCGAAGGCGCTACGCACATAGAGGCAGGGAGGCGAAGCCGCCGTTCCCCTACCTTCAAAAAACCACACCCACGGATGGCAGGCGCGAGCAACGTAGACCGGAGGTGCTACGCACGCAGAGGCAGGGAGGCGAACGCGCCGTTGCCCTACCTTCAAAAAACAGTGCTCATGGATTATGGGCGCGAGCGGCGTAGGCCGGAGGTGCTACGCACGCGGAGGTAGGGAGGCGAAGGTGCCATTCCCCTACCTTCAAAAAACTGCAACCGTGGATTATGGGCGCGAGCGACGTAGGCCGGGGGTGCTACGCACTCAGAGGCAGGGAGGCAAAGGCGCCGTTCCCCTACCTTCAAAAAACCGCGCCCGCGGATGGCGGGCGCGAGCAGTGTAGGCTGGACGCACAACGCACACAAAGGCAGGGAGGCGAAGGCACCGTTCCCCTGCCTTCAAAAAACTGTGCCCGCGGGTGGCGGGCGCGAGCGGCGTAGGCCGGGGGCGCTACGCACGCGGTGGTAGGTAGTCGAAGGCGTCGTTCCCCTTCCTGCAAAAAATCGTGCCCACAGATGGCGGGCGCGAGCAGCGTAGGCCGGAGGCGCTACGCACGCAGAGGCTGGGAGGCGAAGGCACCGTTTCCCTAACTTCAAAAAACTACGCCCGCAGATTACGGGTGCGAGTGGTGTAGGCCGGAGGCGCTACGCACGCAGAGGTAGGGAGGCGAAGGCGTCGTTCCCCTACCATCAAAAAACCACGCCCGCGGATTACTGGCACGAGCGACGTAAGCCGGGGGCGCTACGCACGCAGAGGCAAGGAGGCAAAGGCGCTATTCCCCTACCTTCAAATAACCGCGCCCGGGATGGCGGGTGCGAGCAGCGTAGGCCGAAGGCACTACGCACACAAAGGCAGGGAGGCGAAGGCGCCGTTCCCCTACGTTCAAAAAACTGCGCCCGTGGATGGCGGGCGCGAGCGGCGTAGGCCGGGGGCGCTACGCATGCGGAGGTAGGTAGTCGAAGGCGTCGTTCCCCTTCCTGCAAAAAACCGTGCCCACAGATGGCGGGCGCGAGTGGCGTAGGCCGGAGGCGTACGCACGCAGAGGCAGGGAGGCGAAGGCACCGTTTCCCTAACTTCAAAAAACCACGCCCGCGGATTACGGGCGCGAGCGGTGTAGTACTTGTCCGTCGCCATGGCTCTAGAGACCGGTTAAGATCTATTGAAAATAGCTAACCTGCTCTGATACCAATTGTTGGACCAAAATGGCGACAGAGGGGGGTGAATGGCGCTCTCAAAAATTAAGTTCGCCCCTCAAGAATCCACACTTATGCTTCTTCTCCAATAGCTATGGAAGCTATGAAGAAAGAAGATAGACACTACTGGAAGTCACAGCAACAAGGATAAGAAGACCCAGAAAGAAACAGTCAAGAAAAATAATTTCATAGCAAGTCTGACTACAAGCGGTAGTACCGCTGAGACGAGCGGTAGTACCGCTGGGCGGTAGTACCGCTGAGCCGAGCGGTAGTACCTCTCGAGGAGCGGTAGTACCGCACGAAGAAATTAGCAAGCAGGAAACTGAAACCTGAAAAACTGAACTTCGGGGAGGACTGCAGCTCTTCGAAAATCAAGGCAAATGGTGGTTTTCTTTCATTATTTTTGGCCCAAAGCATTACTACAACATATCAAATAGTAAGGGGGCTTTGGGAAACAAAGAAACCACACCAAGAAACAAGAATTCCAGATTTGTGTAAAAATCTAAAATCTTGCAAGAACCAAGCCAAAAAATAAATTACTCCTCAACCTTTGATCCTTTGGCCATGAGACTTTGAGGATAGCTAATTAATAGCCATAAGTCTCTGCATGCCAACTTTCACCTGTTCTCATGAAGGGAAACACGAAAATCATCAAAACCCTAAAGGAGGAGGAGTCTCAAACATGAAATCTGGAATCAAACTCGGTTTGCTCTTGGGATTAAATAGCCAAATGACTTTTGAGCATCCCCCATGTCATAGCAACCCATTTTGGCACTCCCCAATAACAAACAACAAGAAATCACGAAACTCAAAATCAAGCCAAAAAGGAGAATGAAGGAAGAACAGAGAGCACGGGAGAAAACTTCAGATTTCCATTCATTGAAGCAAAAGGATTACAGAGGAGTCTCGATACGCATGGACATTAGAACAAGAGGAATGATTACAAGACTCTCAATCCATCTCCTCACTCTCCCTCTCCATCCTCAAGATCACCAAGAGCTTCACATATATCTTGGGAGGAACACACTGAGAAGCTACGAAGGGGACAAGCTCTCAACAGAACCCTGCCTCTTCTACCAACTAAAACCCAAAGCAAAACTACCTCCTAAAGACTCTTTTGACCAAAGCAAACCCTAACTCTCTCCCAAAGCCATAAGGAGGCATGCAGCCCCTCAAACCTATTTATAGCCCTTGGCTAACGGGTCTCCAACCCGTTACGCCGGCTAAACCGAACGGAACCGTCTCCCGCTTGTGCAGCCTCGCGAAATTACCCTTTCGCCCCTCCTGCACCTTCCGGGAAGCTTCCGCGTTCCTTATCGTCCACGACTCGCAGCCACATCGAATCTTCGCCGTCTTCGACACATCCGACTGTTCTGACCTCAACGCCACCTGCGCCTAGTCCGATCACCCCGTGTCTCTCCACGACTCCGCTTCGACATCCTGCAGTCATCACAAACAAGAAACACATCAAATAGCACCGCTCGATACATTAAAGCATTAATGAACCATATTAAGCATGAAATAGCCCAAACCTGTCAAATCAACATAATCTGCACTCTAACCATTTTGACCAAGTTTGACCAAGTCCGACCGAGCCCATTACACCACGCAACGACATGGTCAGACCACACAAACCAAACTCGACTTTCCTAAACCGAAGTCAATTACTCATCACACACGTGGGGTCACCTCCACATGGTCCATCAATCTCCCCCTTGATGAGTATATTGACAAACCCAGAAAAAGCGTAAAGTTGAGTTTGAGTTTGAAGAGTCCAACATGGTCCAAAGAAGGATAATGAAGCTAATGACCATGTCGACAGAAGGAACACTAGAGCACCAAAGAAAGAGCAAATTGATATCCAATGCTCTAGAAAGATCCCAAATGACTTTTTCTCCAATATTCTCCCCCTTTTGGCAATAAACACATCAAGGGAGCAAAAGAGAGAATATGACATGGCAATGGATGGAATGACTGAAGTTGATTTATTTTAAGCATTTAGAGCCATGAGAATTATCCATAATGACCATAAAGAATTACACCAAGCCATAGCTCAATAAAAGGCTATCTAGATCATGATAAGATATGTATAAGCCAGCTAGAACATATAGATGACAATCTGAAATGAAGTGCATTTTCTGAACATGTCAAGTCATCAATAAGCAAAGTCTAGCTAGAGATATCCAAGGATGATGCAGGCCATATCAATAAGCTAAGCGGAACCACGCAGCTAGTATTGAGCCTAATTAGAGTGCTACAAGCTCAAGAGTGAAACATTTGTTTAAGTACTTGGTTTTTTTTGTAGATTAAGCAAATGAAGCACAAGTGACATATTTTCTTTTGAAACTTATGGTCGTTTCCAACCAATACTTTTATCATGTGCTAGATCTCAAGCCTTATGCGACTACTCCAAGCAAGAAGCTTAAGAAGATAGTCTAGGTCATCCAAAACTCCCCCTGAGTTCATGCCTAGTGCAATGGCAAGCCATCTCATGAGAAAGAATTGGTGAAATCAGTTTTTTTGCATAAAAGAGATCTTTTTGCTTTTTAAACAAGTTGTACTAACTTATGCATCATCAAGAACTAACATAGCTCAAACTAAGGCTCAATAGAGATTCAATGCTCAACTCAGCCTATTTGACATGTCATGAATAATAAAAGGATAACTCAAGAAAGACTAGACTCGAGTGCTAACATGACAAGTTATAGTTCAATTTGAGCAAGTTTAATTAACTTATCATGGCAAAAGCTAGTATACACATATGAAGTCATGATAAATCAAGCAAATAAGAACAAGTCATGGCAAAGTGTAAAGCATCGTAAACATGTCATAACAGGATAATAATCAAGGCTCAATGTAGTTATATTACAATGCGAAATGCTGAAATGCAAGAAAATCTAGCTCCCCCTCAACATGTGATGCAACTTTTAGTTCAAGTTGAGATATGTCAAAATTAAGCTCCAGAAGCTCCCAAATGAACTCCCCCTGAACCAAAGTAGTAAATCGAGAAGCTGGGAAAGAAAATCAGAACGAGCAGTCCTTAAAGCATAGACAAGATATAGAGGATGCTATGGCTCAGACTGACTCTCATCTACCCCATATGACTTGAGGACTATCAGCTGGTCTGCTAACAACCTAGGGAGCAAACATGTACCCTGTCTACCCGAGGGTGGCCCAACCCTCACTAGAACCCACAAGAAGTGAGTAAGATCAACCTAGAGAGAGGAGAAACAGCTAACAAGCAGCATCCTAGAGTCACAAGATAAGAGCAAGAAGTCTAAACACTAGACAAGAAGACCACTCTAACCTATGCTAGAAGGACTATCCCGAATGCACCCAAAATGCAATGCAACAGAAAGGAGCAAGAGCATAATTAATATAATAAAGCAGTAAAACACAAAGCTCCCCCTCACAACAGTCCATAAGGACAAACCACCCCAAGCTCTCCCCGTAGAGCTGAAAACCTAGAGCTATCCAATGGCTTGGTAAAGATATCAGCCAACTGGTGGTCACTCTCCACAAACTGGAGCACGATGTCACCCTTCTCTGCATGGTCTCTAAGGAAGTGATAGCGAATATCAATGTGCTTGGTCCGAGAGTGCTGCACTGGGTTCTTAGCAATGTTAATCGTAGAAGTGTTATCACAAAAGAGTGGAACACTGTCAATAACTAACCCAAAGTCCCGCAGGGTCGAGACCATCCAAAGCACCTGGCTACAGCAACTGGCTGCAGCAATGTACTCGGCCTATACGGTGGACTGTGCAACACCGGACTGCTTCCTCGAAGACCAAGAAACGAGAGAAGTGCCAATGAACTGGCAGGTACCCGAAGTGCTCTTTCTATCTATCCTACAGCCGGCAAAGTCTGCATCCGAGTAGGCTCTCAAGGAAAGACAGGAGGAGGAAGAGTACCAGATACCATAGTCAATGGTAGCTCGAAGGTATCGAAGAATGCGCTTCACCGCTTGACGATGAGATACGTGAGGAGATGCCTGAAACCGAGCACAAAGACACACGGAGAAGTGTATGTCCGGTCTCGAGGCAGTGGGTACAAGAGGGAGCCAATCATGCTGCGATACTCCTTCTGATCAACTGGCTCGCCATCCTCATCTGGGTCGAGTGAAGCTGATGTAGCCATAGGAGTGGACACCGGCTTACCATCACTCATATCGAAGCGCTTCAGGAGGTCTCGAGTGTACTTGCCCTGATGCAAGAAGGTACCCTCCCGAGTCTGCTTGATTTGGAAGCCAAGGAAGAAGCTCAACTCGCCCATCATGCTCATCTCAAACTCCGAGCTCATGACATCGGAAAACTGGGAAACGAGAGCATGTGAAGAGCCGCCAAAGATGATGTCATCCACATAGATCTAGACGAGTAGAAAATCAGTGCCATGCCGGCGGATGAACAAGGTCTTGTCTACTTTACCCATCTCAAAATCATGACTCAACATATAGGACTTAAGCCTCTCATACCAAGCTCTAGGGGCCTGCTTAAGTCCATACAAAGCTTTGGAAATCTTGAAGACATGGTTTGGGTATTTGGGATTCTCGAAACCTGGAGGCTGTCTAACATAGACTTCTTCCTCAATGAACCCATTAAGGAAGGCACTCTTGACATCCATCTGGTAAAACTTGAAACCCTTAGAAGCTGCAAAGGCAAGCAAAGTTCTAATGGCTTCAAGTCTAGTTACAGGGGCAAAAGTCTCCTCATAATCTAGACCCTCAACCTGGGAGAAGCCCTGAGCTACCAGTCTAGCCTTGTTTCGAACAACCACCCCATCCTCACTCTGCTTGTTCTTGAACACCCACTTAGTCCCAATGATATTGTGACCTCGAGGGGGCTCAACAAGCGACCAGACCTTGTTTCTTTCGAAATTTTCAAGCTCCTCATGCATGGCATTGACCCAAGACTCGTCAGATAGAGCATGACAAACGTCTTTGGGCTCAAATGAGGCAATAAAGGCAGAATGGAGACAGAAAAGTGACGTGGCAGACTTTGAGCGTGTGACACGCTCAAAGAGGTCTCCAATAATCTGCTCGGAAGGATGAGCTTTCTGGATATGTCGAGGAGGTCCAGGATGAGATGAAGACGTGGCCTCTACCTCATGAGCTGACGAGGTAGGAACAGAGCCACTAGCTCCAGAAGAAGCAGAAGGCATGGGCTGATCGCCTCGAGGTGCGGTGGAAGAAGACAACTTGAGGGGTGGCTGAGGAACTGGATCGGGTAGACAACCCTCATCTCCATCATCCTCATCATCCACAAAGATGGGTTCGGACTGCTCTAAAGAACCTGAGATATCGGGCCTAGTCCCCAGACTGGCCTCGTCGAAGGTCACCTCACAGGTCTCTACCATTTTGCTAGACTCGCAGTTCCAAACCCGATAAGCCCGCGAAGAACTCGAGTGGCCTAGAAAGATCCCATCACAAGAACGTGACTCAAACTTGTCTAGGTTCCCGGACTTCAGAATAAAGCACTTGCAACCAAACACACGAAAATGAGATACATTGGGCTTTCGCCCATATCTCAACTCATAAGAAGTGCGGTGCAAGTGTGCCCGAAGAAAAACTCGATTAGAAACATGGCACGCGGTGGCTATAGCCTCAGCCCAAAACTTCCGCGGTGTAGAGTACTCATCGAGCATCGTCCTGGCCATCTCGACCAAGGTACGGTTCTTCCTCTCCACGACGCCATTTTGCTGTGGGACGTGCGGAGAAGAGAACTGGTGCTCTACACCTGTCTCATCGCAGAACCTCTCAAAGTAAGAATTCTTGAACTCCGTGCCATTGTCACTGCGGATCGCTCGTAAGGCACCCGGGAGCTCAACAGAAAGCTTACTGAAAAGACCTCAAAAATGTGTAAACATCTCATCCTTCGAGGCTAAGAAAAACACCCAAGAGTACCTCGAGAAGTCATCGACCACGATAAGAACATACCACTTCCCTCCTGCTGACTGCACTCGAGCTGGTCCAACTGTATCCATATGGAGCAGCTGTCCTGGTGCATCGGTCATAGTTACTGTGACCGAAGGATGAGAAGTGGCAACCATCTTGCCGTGCCGGCAAGGAGCACAAACTAGATCTTTGACCATCTTGAGTTTCGGCAAACCAAGAATGAGATCGTGGCAGCTAACTCGGGTCAAATGGTCAAATCCAATATGACCAAATCTCCTATGCCAGAAAGAAAGGTCGCGGGACTCAGAAGCAACAAAACACTTGAGAGGATCACCAGAAGACTCAGAAAAATCAGCACGAAAGATCCTCCCAAAACGAGAAATCCCGCAAAACAGACTACCCGAAGAATCAAGAATTTTGCAAGCGTTTTTCTTAAAGCTCACCTCGAAACCGTCATCGGTAAGCTGAGAAACAGAAAGCAAATTATACTGCAGCTTACTAACTAAGGCAACATCTTTCAAAATGAAAGAATCATTAACGCGCACTGTACCTTTGGCGATGACGCGCCCAGAAGAAGCATCTCCGAAGGTGATCGTCTCATCACCTGGAGCACGGGCAAGGAAAGAAAACCAACGGGAGTCTCCGTTCATGTGTCGTGAACACCCGGAGTCTACGAGCCAAATCTTTCCCTTCCCTGCCCGGCGAACCTGAGTCAAACAGAGAGTAAAGTCTCAGTACTGGGGTAAATCAAGAGTGATTTTGGCACCCAATACTGAGTAACACGCCGAGCAGATGAAGTAGTCAAGCACGACTGACCTTTATCTACCCTACGCTCTCTGTCACTCAAAACAGCAGAAGGTCTGTGAGCAGACCTGAAGCTGTTGTTGGGCTTGACTGCTACGAAGGAGCGAGTCAAGTCACCAGCAACATGCTGAAGACGCCGCGGGTAGCTATCTCGACGGGGGAAACGAGATCTGCCCTCAGGACGGCGGAAGTCACGACCAAGAGTAGCATGAGGACGAAAACCAGAAGACTCAGAAAAACCAAGTCCTCGATGCTGCCCAAATCCATCACTAGAAGTAACCCTAGACCTCGTATTGGTCTTAGGTGCACTCAAGGTCTGGGGCTGACACTGAATGCGCTTAAGAGACTCAACACAGTCTCTACGCGCGATCTTGGCGCGCCTGAAGCATCGATCGACTGAGTGTCCATCCTTCTGACAGAAGGTGCAGTGATACTTCACCTTCTGAGAGGTAGAAGTAGCACGGGGGGCTTTGCCTTCTGAGAGGCCGAAGCAGCAGTTGAGATCACTTTACTGTCAGAAATCCCCTGGACAAAGCCTGCTGACTTAAATTGGACTTTCTCGGTCCTAGGCTCAGTCTCGATCATACCTGGTGCTATGGGTCTGAGCACGGCAGGTGGATGCTTCCCCATGTCCTAATAAATATTGTATCCTAGACCTTGATTAAATCTGCAGATTTTGGATTGGTCTAGAATAAGATTGAGCTTCTTCTTGCCGCCTACAAATCTCTCGAGAGTGTTCATAAGGTACTGACACTCCCGAAAGAGAGAGGTGCAAGAAGAGCAGGGGGAAGAAGAGACACCAGAAGGTAAGGGAGCAGAAGAAGAACCAACAGTAGAGGAAAGAATGGCTTGTGCACGCACAGTTGACTCTGAAGGGACAGACCTACTACTAGCCAGTTTGTTCACGTCGCTAAGCGTCTCCCCCTTACCCTTGGGCTCCTTCCCCACCTCAGCAGTCACATCACAATGAGTTGATGGCTTCTTTAGTAAATCCTTAGTTAGTGTCACACATTGTTCATTCAAAGCAACGAGTTCAAGTTTTAGTTTATCACAACTAATGCATGGTGAGCGAACAGGATCCTTAGTCGCAAACTGAGCCATTTTCTTGTTATTGTCAATCATTTCTTGAAACTGCTTTGAGACAGATTCAGGTTCAGCAGTTAATTTAGGACAGTTCATACATGAAGCAATCGGCTCAAGTAAAGAAGCATGCAACTCATCAATTTTATGATTTGCCCGTTTTAGGTTCATCTTTAGTTTATTGCAATTTTCACAAGACTCGGGCAGATCTAGGAGCATGGTAGAAAGACCTCTAAAAGCGTTGTCCTTATCCTCACATGAGGTGCAAGCAATAGTCTCAACAGAAGTAGATGAAACAGGAACTACCCTACTCATCTCAAGCTCAGCCAAGAGACTAATATTCTCCACCTTAACAAGATCAAGTTCAGAGGACAGACTATCATGCGAGGTCCTTAGTTTCTCCATGTCACCCAACAGAGCACAACATGTATCACAATCATCACTAGAGGGAGCAGATGTAAGACCAATAATCTCTAGTGACAATCTATCTACTTCCTTCTCTAACTCAGTACACCTAGCCCTAGCTCTAGTATGAAATCCACCTAGCTTAAGAAAAGCATGATTGAGCAGGTCGTAGGTGGGGCATACCTCGTCCGAGTTGGAGTTCAGCTCGCTGTCGCTCAGTTCGCCCTCAAGGGCCATGAAGCACATGCCGGAGAAGTCATCGCCGCCCTTGGGGTCTTGGTCACCCGTCCCGTCGTCATCGCTCCATCTCTCCACCTCGCTGAGGTCGAGGTCGTCGAAGGCGGTGAGGACGCAATGGAACAGCTTCTTGGCTTTGCCAAGGTTGCGGAACTTCTTTTTGCCTTGTGTAGGAGCTGGAGGCTTCTTGTTGCAGTTCTTGTCGGTGTAGTCGATCTTGCCAGAACCGCCGTAGTCGTTCTTGCCCTTCTCCGGCTTGGGGCGGTTGCCGAATGTGGTTGGGGCCACCACACTCGAAGCAAATGACGGGTCCTCCTCTCTTCTGTCCCTCCTCCCTTGTAAGCATGGGAGAATCTTCGAGCAAGGAGGGCCGGTGCTCATCCGCAAGCTGCTCTAACTGATCATTAGTTATGTCACAGAGAGCAGCAAGGGAGAATCCGCAAGAGGACTCGGAAGAAGAAAGACCGAAGCCAACGTGGGATCGGTGACTAACGCCATCGATCGTGACTTCGACTTGCGAGACAATGTCAATCTCGTGAGTCTTGAGGCGCGAGTACAGCGCATCAAGAGTCAAAGTCGAGAGGTCCGTAGTGTCCTTGATGGTAGTCACCTTCATCTCCCAAACACGAAGATCGAGTGCAGCGAGCATCTGTCGAGCATTATCCGAGTCGGGGTATGTGAGACCGACCGCTCGGAGGTTGCTCAGAATCTTGTGAAAATGCGCAAAACACTCATCAAGGGACTCGCCAGCGAGCATTTCAAACTTGTTGTAATCTCGCTTGAACTGGTCCTGTCGCACCGTCTTTATTTGGGTGGTGCCCTCATGGTAAGCATCGAGGCTCTCCCAAATGTATAAGGCGGACGAAAGATGAGATATGCGGTCAAACTCGCTACGACTCAGGCCCTGGATTATGATGTTCCTTGCCTTAGCGTTTGCCTCAACATCATGCATATTTCCAGCATTGATGTTCTCATCGGCAGGAACAACAAACCGGACCTTGACCTTGCGCCAGATGGCGTACCCTTGAGCCTGGATGTATGTCTCCATTTGGCTCTTCCAAAAGGGGTAATCGATGCCATCGAAAACGGGCGGCTTGGTGGAGTACTTGTCTGTCGCCATGGCTCTAGAGATCGGTTAAGATCTATTGAAAAGAGCTAACCTACTCTGATACCAATTGTTGGACCGAAATGGCGACAGAGGGGGGGGGGTGAATAGCGCTCTCAAAAATTAAGTTCGCCCCTCAAGAATCCACACTTATGCTTCTTCTCCAATAGCTATGGAAGCTATGAAGAAAGAAGATAGACACTACTGGAAGTCACAGCAACAAGGATAAGAAGATCCAGAAAGAAACAGTCAAGAAAAATAATTTCATAGCAAGTCTGACTGCAAGCGGTAGTACCGCTGAGACGAGCGGTAGTACCGCTGGGCTGTAGTACCGCTGAGCCGAGCGGTAGTACCGCTGAGCAGTAGTACCTCTCAAGGAGTGGTAGTACCGCACGAAGAAATCAGCAAGCAGGAAACTGAAACCTGAAAAACTGAACTTCGGGGAGGACTGCAGCTCTTCAAAAATCAAGGCAAATGGTGGTTTTCTTTCATTCTTTTTGGCCAAAAGCATTACTACAACATATCAAATAGTAAGGGGCTTTGGGAAACAAAGAAACCACACCAAGAAACAAGAATTCCAGATTTGGGTAAAAATCTAAAATCTTGCAAGAATCAAGCCAAAAAACAAATTACTCCTCAACCATTGATCCGTTGGCCATGAGACTTTGAGGATAGCTAATTAATAGCCATAAGTCTCTGCATGCCAAGTTTCACCTTTTCTCATGAAGGGAAGCACGAAAATCATCAAAACCCTAAAGGAGGAGGAGTCTCAAACATGAAATCTGGAATCAAACTTGGTTTGCTCTTGGGATTAAACAACCAAATGACTTTTGAGCATCCCCCATGTCATAGCAACCCATTTTGACACTCCCCAACAATAAACAACAAGAAATCACGAAACTCAATATCAAGCCAAAAAGGAGAACGAAGGAAGAACAGAGAGCACGTGAGAAAACTTCAGATTTCCATTCATTGAAGCAAAAGGATTACAGAGGAGTCTCGATACGCATGGACATTAGAATAAGAGGAATGATTACAAGACTCTCAATCCATCTCCTCACTCTCCCTCTCCATTCTCAAGATCACCAAGAGCTTCACATACTTCTTGGGAGGAACACACAGAGAAGCTACGAAGGGGACAAGCTCTCAACAGAACCCTACCTGTTCTACCAACTAAAGCCCAAAGCAAAACTACCTCCTAAAGACTCTTTTGACCAAAGTAAACCCTAACTCTCTCCCAAAGCCTTGAGGAGGCATGCAGCCCCTCAAACCTATTTATAGCCCTTGGCTAACGGGTCTCCAACCCGTTACACCGGCTAAACCGAACGGAACCGTCTCCCGCTTGTGCAGCCTCGCGAAATTACCCTTTCGCCCCTCCTGCACCTTCTGGGAAGCTTCTGCGTTCCTTGTCGTCCACGACTCGCAACCACATCGAATCTCCGACGTCTTCGACACATCCGACTGTTCTGACCTCAACGCCACCTGCGCCTAGTCCAGTCACCCCGTGTCTCACCACGACTCCGCTTTGACATCCTGCAGTCATCACATAAAAGAAACACATCAAATAGCACCGCTCGATACATTAAAGCATTAATGAACCATATTAAGCATGAAATAGGCCAATTCTGTCAAATCAACATAATCTGCACTCTAACCATTTTGGCCAAGTTTGACCAAGTCCGACCGAGCCCGTTACACCACGCAACGACATGGTCCGACCACACAAACCAAACTCGACTTTCCTAAACCGAAGTCAATTACTCATCGCACACGTGGGGTCACCTCCACATGGTCCATCATATTTATACTCCGTAGAGTACGCGCGTAGGCCGCGCGTCTTATTTATACTCCGTAGAGTGAGCGCGGAGGCGTCCCTCCACGTGTCTTATTTATACTCTGTAGAGTGTGTACGGAGGCCGCGCGTCTTATTTATACTCTATAGAGTGTGCGCAGAGGCCACACATCTTATTTATACTCCGTAGAGTTGCTCGGGACGAAAAGTTCCTGACGCTTTATACTCCGTAGAGTACGCGGAGGCTCGAAGCCGTCACGTGATTTTTTATACTCTGTAGAGTTGCTCGGGACGACAAGTTCCAGACGCTTTATACTCCGTATAGTATGCGGAGGCTTGAAGCCGTCACACGATTTTTTATACTCCGTAGAGTTGCTCGGGACGACAAGTTCCCGACGCTTTATACTCCGCAGAGTACGCGGAGGCTCAAAGCCATCACGTAATTTTTTTATACTCTGTAGAGTTGCCTAGGACGACTAAGGTCCCGGTGCTCTATACTCAGTAGAGTACGCCGAGGCGCGAGGCTATCGTGCAATTTTTTTATACTCCATAGAAGATGTCGATGCGGAGTCGAATGTCGACGTCGTGGAGTCCGGGGCGAAGTCCTGTGTTGCGGAGTCCTTCATGAGGTGAAGGTCGACGTCGCGGAGGTAACCGTCATCACGAGGTGTGGAAGCCACGTGAGGTCCACGATGCGCGAAGTGTTCCATGCGAGTGAAGTAGCCTCTAATGTTGAGGACACACCCTGCACATGCATGAGCCGTGTATGCCATGCATGCAATGTAGCATGAGCATATGCATGTGATGAGCATACGCATGCTATGTGTACATGCGCGTAGTGTCTTTTCATGCGAGGCTCCCGAGACACAGGCGAAGACTCTAAAGTGCTCGGCGGAGACTCCAAAGACGCTGGCGAAGACTCCGAGACTCCAAAGACGCTGGCGAAGACTCCGAGGAGCTCGGCGGAGACTCCAGAGACATTAACGAAGACTTTGAAGAGCTCGGTGAAGACCCCGGAGACACTAGCAGAGACTTCAAAGAGCTCGACGGAGATTTCGAAGATATCGGCGAAGATTCCAAAGAGCTCGGCGGAGACTCTAAAGACGCTGGCGAAGACTCTGAGGAGCTCGGCGGAGACTCCGGAGACACTAGCGGAGACTTTGAAGAGCTTGGTGAAGACCCCGGAGACATTGGTGGAGACTTCGAAGAGCTCGGCGAAGACTCCGAAGATATCGGCAAAGACTTTAAAGAGCTTGGCGAAGACTTCGGAGACATCGGCGAAGACTCTGAACAGCTCGGCGGAGACTCCGGAGAGCTTAGGAAAGACACTCTGACCACGACGAAGATCGTGGACACCGCGGCGGAGACCTCTCTGACCTCGGCGTAGACCACGGACACCGTAGCGGAGACCTCCCTGACCTCGGCGCTAGCCGTGGACACCTCAGCGAAGACCACTTTGACCGCGCCAAAGACACCAAAGGCGTGGTCCTACATGGAGCCGGGCACGCGGAGGCGAGGTCCGGCGTGCATGCACGGAGGCTGGAGGCGAGTCCGACACGCTGGCATAGTCATCGCGGAGGCCAGCGTGGACGAGTGTAGAGGCTTCCCAAAGCTGAGACCTACATGAGGGCTGGGTACGCGGAGGCGGGGGTCCTGAGGCGCGGAGGCCGAGTGGAGTACCGGGTTGTGCACGTGAAGGCCAAGGCCAAAGGCCTTGTCACAGAGGCATGGCCCTGGTGAGGTACGAGGTGGAGACATGGGCAGAAGCCGTTGTGAAGACGAGTAGTGGAGGTCGACGCCATTCTAAGCTAGTGACGCCCGAGTTCTCATCTTGGTTTGTCGATACGCGCAGCCTCATGCCAACTTGAAGCACCCCCAGGATGGATATCCCGCACTGAGATGGATGTCGTCGGACACAGCCCACTCCATCAGAGGCGAGCGGAATGACCACGTCGGAGGCAAACACATGTGGTGCAAAACCCAGAGACATCGAGGCAGAGGCCGAGATGGACGAGCGAAGCCGACTCCGTTAGGGGCGGACATGTGGAGCAAAAGCCCGAAGAAATTTTTGCGAGAAGTGCAATCATGTCGGTCTGCGTCAGCCCATTGTTAAAGAAGGCGGGTGCAGACGAGGCAGAGCCCTGGCGTGGACGCTGTATGGGCCCAGATATTACCATCCAGCATCCCCTATGATTCCACCGCACTATTCCCTGGATCAGTAGATAGTGCTCACATATTACAGTTCTGAATATCAAAGTACATATCATGCGGAAATGTAAATTTAATAGTAGACTTACACATGGGCCGATTAGGCCAAAATCCTTAAAATGCAGCAGCGGAAACGAAGCACGCAGGTAGGACCTTGAAGACATGCCCACAGGCAGCCAACTGGAGGTTCGCGACCTAGCTCTTGACATCTTCATCCTCTTCGCCATCATGACCCAAAACTATTGTTGAAGCGTAGTGATCTGATTCCTGATTCTGAATTTGTGGTGAAAGCGAGTGTGAGCACAAACCACCGTGCTCCGCGAGCCAATACACAGGATGCAAATAAATAGTATGCATGGCTTATCAAAGGAGAGGCTCGGGTTATTTTATTTGCCAAAAATCGCTTTTAGTAGCATTATTATTATTTAATCATAGTGTCATTGTTGCTGCCTAAACTCCACCTAGTGATTACCATAATTGACATAATCCACCAAAATACACTTTCTTTATTGATCGTCGTCTAAGACTCCAAACAGCGAGCGACATTATTTATTTAATCCATCGAGCACATACTTTCTAAATCGATTGCTGTCTAAAACTCCAAACAGCGAATATCATCAATTATGCAATCCATCGATCAATTGTTACCTCAATCTCCAATAGTGAGTATCATAATTTATATAATCCACCGATCAAGTGCTGTCTAAAACTCCGAACAGCTAGCGACATCATTTATCTAATCCACCAATATCTTTTGTGTTATTAATTCCTAATAATCCAATCTTGTAATAACTATTCATCAACTCTTCACTTCTGAATTTTATTGATCCTCTAACGTAATTACTTTTAAATCCACCGACATCATTTGTATACGGACTTTCTAATAATTCAATCCTTTTTGTTATTGATCCAAAACCATAATTTGATCTTCCAATAATCCGTCTTATTTAACTCTAACTAGTTCACTAGTATACCTCCACCAGGATATCAGCGATCAAATCTACGATTCCTTAGTATACATCCACCAAGATTATCATTGATCAAGATTATACTCCAATAATTATTGTCATTCCTCCAAATTTCGAAAGATTCAATTGAACCACCCAGTAATCGATCAGATTCTATTAATCCCATTATCACCACCATCTCCCAAGAATTTATATTAGTTATCAGTGTTGTAATCCAGCAATTACCTTTGTACCTCCTAATTCTCCAAAAATCATTCAATTTGTCTATCTAGCCTGTATACTTATTTAGGCTCCACAATTTATTTCTCTAGAATCCACACTATTGTATCCTTTTTATGATCGACGTGAATCCACCAACATCTTTATATGTTAACCTCAACAACCATCTTCTTTTCTTACAACTCTATTTACTCTTCCTAACATTTTACTTTGTGGGAAGTATTATCATTATTTTAAAATATAATACATAAAAATTTCCTGAGACCTAGCAGTTTTGAACAAAAACGTAATGTGTAAGAGAATGCAGTAATAATATCGATCCAGATTCCATCCACCATTACATGGTCTCCGCACCATATTCTAGACCTTCAGCGTTATAGCCGCTTACACTATCACTGGGACGACACCCAGTGCAACACAAACCCGGGCTTTCCACTGCCCTCCACTTTTCCATTCCCACCCACAGTTTTTGAAATAGAACTATATCTAGTTAAGTTCCTATGTCCGCCCTTGACCGTGGGCATGACTATTCGAATAGTTTTGACTCTACAGAGTTTGCACACTTTACCCACAAGAGACGGTTTACTCGTTGCCCCACACGATTCCTTAGTCGTGCGGTTGAGCGAACCATCACAGTAACCGTTCAAAGTACCTCGCCTCGTCCATCATTTCACCCTATGGGCCGCTCCCACTTGCGGTGGGTCCCATACGTTGTGCGGGATGTTCCCCTCCTATGCGCCTAGCAGCTGACTCCCCTTACTGCTAGCACGCCCAGAAGAACTTCACTCACAAAGAGTGTCCCATTCAAGCCATCACCCAGAATCGCTACTTGCACCACCACTTCTCCTCCACCGATGATGATGACTTTCAGGGTCCGATACATTTACTAGGCCAAGTTGTACTTTACAGACTTGTGGTTGCACTTGTTTTACACAGGAGTGTCGGGACCCCGGATTTCCAAACCCGGACCCTCTGTGTATTACTGCACTAGTCCCAGATCAAAGCTAGTGCACACAGTTAAACAGAAATAAGTACATCACCAGCATCGTATTAATACAATAATTGAGAGTACTGACCGAAAGGTCTCATTATTACAACCGAGGTTTTAAGACCTCACACACTCACAAAACACAACAGGAAGAGAAATAAATCCGCGAAGACCCATCAATACGCCACGGGCAATTGGTGGGAAGCGCGACCTAGAACTCCGGGAAGCCTTTATCGAATCCACACGCGAAGTAGTCGTAGTCTCCCTCTTGAGCTTCATATTCCTCTGAGAATTATTTTTGAGTGCAACGCGTGAGTACATAAAGTACTCCGCAAGTCTTGGGAAAAATGCAATAGATGCAAGGCTTGACAAAGGAAGGCTATATGGTTCTTTTGCACAAAGCAATATTTGAAATCTCAATTACTACTAATTATTTTCGAAGGCATCCATTTAATAAAGTAAATGTTTTAAAGAAACTATCAATAATTCTATAGTGAAGGTTCCATCTACCAACACTAGCTTAAACAACTTGAACAAGTTTAATATTGCGGGTTACATCCACCCTCTTTGGCTCCAACTGCCAGGATTCCCTTCCGAGAGTTCCCTCCACTCTCGGAATACAAAAACTTTGATTTTAAAACCAAAACCAGAAATCTACCATGTGAATGCATTCCTTGCCCGCCCTTGACCGTGGGCACGGCTATTCGAATAGTTTACACTCTGCAGAGGTTGTACAACTTTACCCACAAGAGATAAATTATCCTAAAAGTCAACACGCTTCCTTTGGCATGAGACCCAGATAAAATATCACAAAGCCTTTACCTTACTCTAATCTAGCTAGATACCATCCGCTGAGGTTTCACCATGGTAGGCTAACTGCCCAACCAAGCCCCTCTTGCGCCATATGAGTACAGTAAATCCTGTCCCTCACTGTGAATAACCAGTCCATCCCTGGCACCCACTTTCCACTGGTGGCACCTAAACTAGACTATCATAAGTTAGTCAGCTAGGTCGTACCCATATAGACTTGTGGTTGTACGGTTAATGCTCAGTCTGGACAAACACAAGCGTCAGTCCTTAATTGACTAGGGTGGAACATACACTTAACAAGATCTCGTGCGAACTGCACCAAGCCAAACCAACCATCCACCTAATCTAAACCAACTTTCACATTTTATTTTATTTTAAAAGATCAGTGGCAACTCAATTACCACTACATTTATAAACACAAAGGTTTCATAAACCATAATTTCCCATTTTCAAGAATTTCCAATGTATTAGATAGCATGACTAAGCATTATACTACCAGACTACTATTCACAAGTGGTTATAATAATCTCATTAATGAGACAAAGGAAACTTCTAGGGTTACAATGGTACATGGCATTCAATCTCGAAGGAGGGTATAACAAAGTTGGATTAGCTAACACCTTAAGATTTGAACTAAGGTTTAATGTAAATAGCAATGCACATAATTTAAATTATTTAAAAACATTTCAAAATCATGGGTTCAAGATGATCAAAGGAGACTTGCCTTCTTGTGCGCTATTTGGTCCTTCTTGCGGCTCGACAAACTCTTGGCGACGTTGGGTTCTCTACGAAACGACAAAACAAACAAAACAAATTCGAATAAAATTCAAATGAACTCCAAAAACTGAAAAACCAGAGCCAAAAGATAGAGCTCAATTTTAGATGAATTTAGGAAGAAGAATCGGGTCGATCGGAGTTCGGACGAAGGAGAACGAGCGATCTAAAGTTTGCCGGGGCGAGAAAATGCTGGAAATTCACAGATGCTACTGTTCATCCGAGAACAGTACTTTTGGCGAGAAGGCTAGCGCTGGCGAGAGGAGACATAGGAGATGAATCTAACTAGGAAAATGGGTTGCTAGGGACCCAAGGCACCCATAGGAATTGACGGCACGTCAAACGGAGACCGTTGACAGCACGGGCGGCTACAACGACATGGGTAGGAGAGAGGAATAAAATTCGGGCATGGAACATGGAGAAGTAGGGTGAGCACGGGCTAGAACGTGGCTTGGCGAAGCTAGGAAAATTGTTGGCTCGGCCAAAGACCCACGGAGATGTCGCAAACGGCGTTTGAGCGGCGTCGGGAAGGAAAAAGGAAAAACTTAATATCTTAATACTCGGTGAACGAAATCTAAAACTATTTGGAGGGTAGCTACCTGGGATGGTTTGGCACAAAGTGACGCGAACGGATTGGTGAAAACATCACCGGGTAGATGGGGGACACGAGATGCCATTGGCGGCCATGGCGAGGTTCGGAGGTGAAAATTTGTGGAGGCTTTTCGGGGAAACGGAGGTGAGCACGGCGTAGAACGCGGTGAGGCAAGTTTAAGAAAAATTACGACAAGGGCAAAAGCTTACCGGAGATGACGAATCGGCGTCGGGAAGCGCTCTTGACCTAGATTGGGGAAAACTCGATTCCGGGAGATTGGCTGCACCAAAACCAAATTAACTTGGGAAGAAGGTAGATGGCACATGATGGCACAATGTGACGCGAAAGGATCACGGAAAAACTCACCGAATAGCTCGAGACGCGACGAGCAAATTCGAGACCGAAGGGCCTCGATGCCGACGGCGTCCTGACCTTTAATGGGACTTGCCACGGCAGGATGGGTTTAGGGAGCCAAGGGTCCTATTTATAGGCTTGGAAGAGGTAGAAACCGACCGCAATTCGTGGATTTCGGTTTTGAGTCCGTTTCAGAAAATTGGAGATAAAAGGCAAACGGATGAACGAAACGGAAAGAGGCCGGTTGGGATGGATTCCTTGCGTGATTTGGCACAACTTTCCTTTTGGGAAGACATTGAGATAAGGTCCGGATTGAAAGTTATGAAGAGAGAAAAACGGAAAGAAACCTGTACACAGCGAACAGATCGATCGGGCTCTGCGGGCGCGCGGGAAGACAGTGAACAGTACCCGCGGGTACTGTTCATTCTCTCTCTCTCTCTTTTTTGAAAATTTCAAATTGAGCTCAAACAAACTCCGAAAAATCCAAGAAAATACAGAAAAATTCCTTGTGACACAAGGAACCCAAATAAAATATTTTTAACAAATATTAATATTTAATTTAATCATATTAAATCTTTTAATTAATAAAAATTCGAGTTAAACTTTAATTAATTCGGAAAAATACACAGAAGTTTCTGGGGACATTTTGGACTTAATAAAAATATTTCCAACTACTGTTGGTATTTAATTTTCATACTTGAAATACTTTTTAATTTCAAACATACTTTTTTTGTACTCGGAAAATTGAGAAAATCGAATAAAAGCCAAATAAACTTCAAATAATTATTTTGAACTAGGATTTTCATATAAAACCAAAATATCTTTTTATTTAATAATAATTTTAGGTTTTACTTAAAATACTTTTCAAATCTAGTTTTTTTCAAAACCAAAAATTGAGGCAAATCTAAATAAAACTCAAATACTTTAAAATAATTAATTTGAAATTATATTTTCCAGAAAGCAAATTTTTGGGATGTGACAAATCTACCCCCTTAGAAAGAATCTCGTCCCGAGATTCGGACGAACTAGGAAAGCGATAGGAGAGGAAAACGCAGATCTTGGTTCCTTCTTTGTGTTCTCAAGTCGCTTCTTGCTTTGAACCAAATTGAAACTTACCAAGCAGGATTGCTGCCCCAGGGCACCTTTTGTGGTGATGTTGTTAACTTGTCCTCTTCCTTGTGATTGCGGAGTTTTGGAGCTTTTCTGCGATTGGAGATACTCCCGTCCTTGTCCTACAACCGGAGTTCGCGGTGTATTTCCCAAGTTGAAAGGAATTGGAGTGGTGACACGAGGCTTCGTGGGCAATTGCTCGCATAATGCCCCATCTCGTGACATCGAAAACATTGCACTCCTGCGGTGAGGTGTTGCTTTCGAGAGTCGGACTCGGTGAAGATGCGGGGTTCTTGCATCTCGAGCAGCGCAGATCACGGAGTTCTGGTGCATCTGTTCTCTGCTGGAGCTTTGTTGAGCTAGGGTGGATTTACTCGAGGCTTTCAGCGCTTGCATTACTCGTGTGCGAAAAGCCATCTTTCTCTTACGAGAGTCCTGCAATTGATATTGAGCATCTTCTGGACAAGGGCCTTATTTATCATGTCTTTGAAATGTCGGAAAATCTTTGGACATCAATTGCACCTTGAGGTTGGGATCAAGTCCTGCATGAACCGCCAAATCTTTGTTGCCTCGATGTGATCTCTTGGATACATACAGAGTGCGATCGGGTGAACTTGTTGGTATTGAAACGCGAGGTTTCCTTTGCTGCGATTGGTAGAATTCTCTTTTCTTCATGTCCATTATTCCGTAGGAATATGCGCGATCGGAATGCCTCCACAAATTCATCCCATGTGATAGCTTGTGCATTTTGATGAGCGGCGTGGTAATTTTCCCACCGATTAGCGATCCCTTTGAGTTGGTGAGCCGCATACAACACCTTTTCATTGTCATTGCCTGGGCTAGGACCAACTTCCTCTCCACATCCTTAATCCAATCATCGCCTCCATGGGATCTACGGATCCAGCAAAGGTAGGAGGTCTTGTCCTCATAAATTCTCCCATCTTAGACCGAGGTGCTTGGTTGGGTGCTGCGGAGCTTGCTGCACTGGTTTTGAGCTAGGGCTGGAGAAGCTGCAGTTGCATGGCCATCATTTGCTCCAAGTGGGGGCTTGAGGAGGGTGGCGGAATGTTGTTCTCTGGTGAGGTTGGCATCACGGTGTTGTCGGGGTTGCTCCTTGTGTTCACCATCTGAGCGGTTTAGGTTAGCATAAGGTAAGAGGAATTAGCAAAGGTAAGAGATTGAGGGAGACTAAGTCACATCCCAAGCCAACACACAAGGAAGAAGCAAGCAAATTAACTTTTAGCAAAAGAACTTTTATTGAAATCAACCTAGTTTTAATAATGGCTGTACCACAGTGCACTTAGGCTTAGTACAGTCCATCTAGCACACAAATAAGTAATATATAAGCGTTCTAAAATCGTAAGACTTTACTTGGGTACTACAACTAAAGAACTAGTCCTCGCTTCTTCATGATTCTATCTTGTTCTTTGGTACTCTGAAACCTTCCTTTAACTGAGAAATACGGAAGACAATAAACAAATCGGAGGGTACATCTTTAGTCGCCTGCAAGCTTTGGATTAACTTCATTTGCCCTCATCATAACAATTAATTCAGAATTCCACCAAATAGGGCTTAACTTCCGCAAGTGTTCATCCGAGAAAGACATAATTATTTCAACTCTTCAAAAATTCTTGATTCCAAAATCATATACCACAAATGCACCTTATTGATTTCAGCAAATAATCTCTTAAACTTTTATTCTCTGCTCTAATTTGGATCGACGACCAACCATAGAAATTTTTCTAACAAGAATCCAATAATCCAATAACATTGTAATTCATGATTTCCACCAATTGTTTTATGATCATGATCTAATCCAACAGATCCATAACTCTGATCAAATAATATTAATTCAAACTTCAATAAGTTTTAAGATCATCTAAGCAATAATTTAATATCCATTAGTCCACCAAAACCAATCTCTTGATAATCATCATTTTGGTTCCACCAAATTTGAATGAGTTCAAATACCATAATTAATTCTTATCGGACAATCTCTCAACTAATTCTTATTGAACAATCTATCTCCCACAATTAATTTAAATCCTCGGGTTGAACATCCTTAAATGACCTAGTTAATCCCATTAGTTAAAATCCAATTATCTAACATTGATCTATTAAATCCACCAATTCAAATGGATATATCAAAGTCCGCTTGCAATGATAAAATTAATCCACCAAGATATCCAAGTGTATTATCTTATAGAATTCCACTAGTATCCACTTATCATCAATAGGTCCACCAAACTCTGATAATCAATTAACTCCACGAAATTCATCTACTCTTCATGATTCAACCAAATCGTCCAAAATTGATATCATGAATTGTTTATGACAATTCAACTTCTTAATCTTTTAATCCCTCTCTTTACTGGATCAATCTCTTAATACTAATTCTCTAATAATCACAAATAATTCGTTCAACAAAATCTTGTTTTACATCCAACCACTCCTTTCAATCCTAGATAATAAATCCAAGGCAAAGTTTAGACTCTTCCCATGATCTAATTAGGTCCACCAAGTTCAACTTTGTATATTCTCTAGTCAATCCACAAAGATGATACTTTTAGATTTATTTATAATCAATTGATATCCACAAGTATACCTTTTATCTCAATCCTCTCGAATATTATTCAATCTTGTCAATTATAAATCCAAAATATACCACTCTAGCAACAATTCTCCAAATTACCTAACTTGACATGCACTAATTATGACAGCTTCCCAACAAGAATACTTTCCAATAATTTGTTGTCTTTCGTATACTCTAGGTCTCCAAGGATTCTCCAAGTGCTTTTTAGACGTAACCTCATCGATCCATCTATAGAAATTACAGAGGGAAGGGGATACAATTACCATTCCAAAAAGGAAATAAGCAGATAGATAAGGGAGAATGCCATGACGAAGGTAAGGATAGAAAGACAAGAAAAGATAAGGATAGCACATTATTAACTTTTTATTTTAAAAAATAAATTTTGAAGTTCTTCTTTTAACGACCATTCTAACTAGGTCACGTCCTCTGATCAAATTGGCTCGATACCATCTCTGCCGGGACCCAGTTTCCAAACCGGACCCTCGTGTATTATTGCACTAGTCCCGGATCAAAGCTAGTGCACATTAAGCTAAATGAAATAAGTACATCACCGACATCGTATTAATACAATAATTGAGAGTACTGACCGAAAGGTCTCATTATTACAACTGAGGTTTTAAGACCTCACACACTCACAAAAACACAACGGAAGCAGAAATAAATCCGGCGAAGACCCATCAATACGCCACAGGCAATTGACTGGGGAAGCGCGACCTAGAACTCCGGGAAGCCTTTATCGAATCCACACGCGAAGTAGTCGTAGTCTCCCTCTTGAGCTTCATATTCCTCTGAGAATTATTTTTGAGTGCAACGCGTGAGTACATAAAGTACTCCGCAAGTCTTGGGAAAAATGCAATAGATGCAAGGCTTGACAAAGGAAGGCTATATGGTTCTTTTGCACAAAGCAATATTTGAAATCTCAATTACTACTAATTATTTTCGAAGGCATCCATTTAATAAAGTAAATGTTTTAATGAAACTATCAATAATTCTATAGTGAAGGTTCCATCTACCAACACTAGCTTAAACAACTTGAACAAGTTTAATATTGCGGGTTACATCCACCCTCTTTGGCTCCAAGCGCCAGATTCCCTTCCGAGAGTTCCTCCACTCTCGGAATACAAAACTTTGATTTTAAAACCAAAACCAGAAATCTACCATGTGAATGCATTCCTTGCCCGCCCTTGACCGTGGGCACGGCTATTCGAATAGTTTACACTCTGCAGAGGTTGTACAACTTTACCCACAAGAGATAAATTATCCTAAAAGTCAACACGCTTCCTTTGGCATGAGACCCGGATAAAATATCACAAAGCCTTTACCTTACTCTAATCTAGCTAGATACCACCGCGAGGTTTCACCGCAGTAGGCTAACTGCCCGAACAGAAGCCCCTCTTGCGCCATATGAGTCTGATGAAATCCTGTCCCTCACTTGTGAATAACGGTCCATCCACGGCACCCACTTTCCACTGGTGGCACCTAAACTAGACTATCATAAGTTAGTCACTAGGTCGTACCCATATAGACTTGTGGTTATGCGGTTAATGCTCGATCTGGACAAACACAAGCGTCGATCCTTAATTGACTAGGGTGGAACATACACTTAACAAGATCTCGTGCGAACGCACCAAGCCAAACCAACCATCCACCTAATCTAAACCAACTTTCACATTTTATTTTATTTTAAAAGATCAGTGGCAACTCAATTACCACTACATTTATAAACACAAAGGTTTCATAAACCATAATTTCCCATTTTCAAGAATTTCCAATGTATTAGATAGCATGACTAAGCATTATACTACCAGACTACTATTCACAAGTGGTTATAATAATCTCATTAATGAGACAAAGGAAACTTCTAGGGTTACAATGGTACATGGCATTCAATCTCGAAGGAGGGTATAACAAAGTTGGATTAGCTAACACCTTAAGATTTGAACTAAGGTTTAATGTAAATAGCAATGCACATAATTTAAATTATTTAAAAACATTTCAAAATCATGGGTTCAAGATGATCAAAGGAGACTTGCCTTCTTGTGCGCTATTTGGTCCTTCTTGCGGCGGCTCGACAAACTCTTCGGCGACGTTGGGTTCTACGCGCGAAACGACAAAACAAACAAAACAAATTCGAATAAAATTCAAATGAACTCCAAAAACTGAAAAACCAGAGCCAAAAGATAGAGCTCAATTTTAGATGAATTTAGGAAGAAGAATCGGGTCGATCGGAGTTCGGACGAAGGAGAACGAGCGATCTAAAGTTTGCCGGGGCAAGAAAATGCTGGAAATTCACAGATGCTACTGTTCATCCGAGAACAGTACTTTTGGCGAGAAGGCTAGCGCTGGCGAGAGGAGACATAGGAGATGAATCTAACTAGGAAAATGGGTTGCTAGGGACCCAAGGCACCCATAGGAATTGACGGCACGTCAAGCGGAGACCGTTGACGGACGGGCGGCTACAGCGACATGGGTAGAGAGAGGAATAAAATTCGGGCATGGAACATGGAGAAGTAGGGTGAGCACGGGCTAGAACGTGGCTTGGCGAAGCTAGGAAAATTGTTGGCTCGGCCAAAGACCCACGGAGATGTCGCAAGCGGCGTTTGAGCGGCGTCGGGAAGGAAAAAGGAAAAACTTAATATCTTAATTCTCGGTGAACGAAATCTAAAACTATTTGGAGGGTAGCTACCTGGGATGGTTTGGCACAAAGTGGCGCGAACGGATTGGTGAAAACATCACCGGGTAGATGGGGACACGAGATGCCATTGGCGGCCATGGCGAGGTTCGGATGTGAAAATTTGTGGAGGCTTTTCGGGAAGCGGAGGTGAGCACGGCGTAGAACGCGGTGAGGCAAGTTTAAGAAAAATTACGACAAGGGCAAAAGCTTACGGAGATGACGAATCGGCGTCGGAAGCGCTCTTGACCTAGATTGGGAAAACTTCGATTCCGGAGATTGGCTGCACCAAAACCAAATTAACTTGGGAAGAAGGTAGATGGCACATGATGGCACAATGTGACGCGAAAGGATCACGGAAAAACTCACCGAATAGCTCGAGACGCGGCGAGCAAATTCGAGACCGAAGGGCCTCGATGCGGCGGCGTCCTGACCTTTAATGGGACTTGCCACGGCTTGGGATGGGTTTAGGGAGCCAAGGGGTCCTATTTATAGGCTTGGAAGAGGTAGAAACCGACCGCAATTCGTGGATTTCGGTTTTGAGTCCGTTTCAGAAAATTGGAGATAAAAGGCAAGCGGATGAGCGAAGCGGAAAGAGGCCGGTTGGGATGGATTTCTTGCGTGATTTGGCACAACTTTCCTTTTGGGAAGACATTGAGATAAGGTCGGATTAAAAGTTATGAAGAGAGAAAAACGGAAAGAAACCTGTACACAGCGAACAGATCGATCGGGCTCTGCGGGCGCGGGGAAGACAGTGAACAGTACCCGCGGGTACTGTTCATTCTCTCTCCTCTCTCTTTTTTTTTGAAAATTTCAAATTGAGCTCAAACAAACTCCGAAAAATCCAAGAAAATACAGAAAAATTCCTTGTGACACAAGGAACCCAAATAAAATATTTTTAACAAATATTAATATTTAATTTAATCATATTAAATCTTTTTAATTAATAAAAATTCGAGTTAAACTTTAATTAATTCCGGAAAAATACACAGAAGTTTCTGGGGACATTTTGGACTTAATAAAAATATTTCCAACTACTGTTGGTATTTAATTTTCATACTTGAAATACTTTTTTTTAATTTCAAACATACTTTTTTTTTGTACTCCAGAAAATTCAGAAAATCGAATAAAAGCCAAATAAACTTCAAATAATTATTTTGAACTAGGATTTTCATATAAAACCAAAATATCTTTTTATTTAATAATAATTTTAGGTTTTACTTAAAATACTTTTCAAATCTAGTTTTTTTTTCAAAAACCAAAAATTCAGGGCAAATCTAAATAAACCTCAAATACTTTAAAATAATTAATTTGAAATTATATTTTTCCAGAAAGCAAATTTTTGGGATGTGACAAGGAGGTCATGACAATATTCAGTCCATAGGGTTATCTAGGCGGTTCTACCACAAACCATACTCTCGTGCACCCTTGCACCATACCCCCGAACCATTCGCCCAGATAATTAAGCAATTTGAGGTTTTTGGGAATATAAAATAACCATATCCAACATACACCAGTCATTACCACCATTACCGCCCAACCAATTTTCCTCAGGATTAAAAGTGATGCTTGAGAGTTCTTGCGCCCATGAGTATCTAAGCAACACTAAGCATGGCATATAATTACGGACTTATTTTCAAAATGTTTACTATTATAATTTTTGCTAGGGCGACAAGGTTCACATATTCAAATATTCCAAATGAGGTGCAGTATTAATCAAGTTAAATAACGGGCATATAACTAGAATCTTGAATTAAACATGTATTTGCATATAAAATTAACGGCATGCAATTTGATAATTTAAACAGAACTAATTTGCAGAAAATGTAGGTTCAACATGATCACAGTATTGACTCGCCTGACGCGGTTTACTCCGGACTTGAGTTCACATGATGCTTTCTTTTGAGCTTCTATTCTTCTTCTTCACTTCGAGCTTGATCTCGCTTGATCCACTGAATCTTCACGACTCCCAATTTCTAATTACGCGACAAACGACTGAATCCAAATAAAAGCAAATAACTCAAAAGATTCAAATAAATCTGAATGTTGTGGCTACAGACCAAACAGAGAGAGAGATGGTAGTGGAGAGTGATGAAGATGAATGTAATGGCCTGGGTCCTCCCCATGGCTTGTACTCATATATATACACACATGAGTAGTGCTTTTACAGTTATACCCTTACATTTGGTTATTCCCTCTAGGGGCAGTTATGTCATTACACATGGCCTATTCTGGGCCTTATAATCTCCTACCAGGCCTGCTGGGTTTAGGTGGGGGCCATCCCTACAACAGGAGCCTCTCATGGTAAAGGGCTTCACAAGGCCGAAGCCATGTTGCCGAGTCCTTTGGCCCCCTCCGTCCCCGCGGCCTGTTAACTTTTCCAAACTTCCGGCGTGGCAGAGCCGGCGACGCGGCGACTGCGGCGCTCGGACTTCCGGCCGTCCACGTGGTGCAGCGTGCTTGGCGCGATGCGGGCGTTGGCGTCGTGACCATTAATATGGCGCGGACTTCCGGCGGTTGGACTTCGCCGATTGGCCTTCCGCCGGTTGGCTCCCCTGCTGATTGGGGTATATATGGCGCTGGTGCGGCGTTGCTCCTGTGTATATTGTGATAGAAGCTGTTCCCCTGCCGTGCATCAACATTCCTGGGTGACGCTGAGCGGCTTGGGGAATGTTGATGCACAGAAGGAGGTCCATTTTTCCTGGGAGCTTGATCGGCGCCGATTATCGGCGACCGGCCGTGCTTCCGCCCCGCACCGCGCTCCGAGGCGGCGGCGAGTGCGCCTTGTTTTTCTTAACAGGCCTACCTATAGTCCGTGTTCCTGATGGAGCCCGCCGGCATTACCTTGTATGTTGATGCACTGTAGGTGGCCTGTTAAGGAAAACGAGGTAGATTTTGCAGGACAAGACCCCCGCCTTTGCTGCGCCCCGCCGATGTGGACGCGCGCGCTCCGTCCCCCACCCTTCGAACGGGTGGCGGCGGTGGCGCCTGGTCGGTAGAGCGCGCGCTCCGTCCCCTACCCTCGAGCGGGTGGCGCGGCCGGCGCCTGGTCGGCGTGAGACGCGCGCGCTCCATCCCCCACCCCTCGAACGGGTGGCAGCGAAGCTGGCGCCTAGTCGAGGTAGACGCGCGCGCTCCGTCCCCTACACATCGAATGGGTGGCGGCGGTGGCGCCTGGTCAATGAGACGCCGCGCTCCATTCCCTACCCATCGAATGGGTGGGCGGGTGGCGCCTGGTCAGTAATAGCAGCGCGCTCCGTTCCCTACCCCTCGAGCGGGTGGCGCGGCGGCGCCTAGTCGAAATGAGCGCGCGCTCCATCCCCTACCCCTCGAGCGGGTGGCGTGGCTGGCGCCTGGTTGAAGTAGACGCGCGCTCCGCCCCTACCCATCGAGCGGGTGGCGCGGGCGGCGCCTGGTCGAGTAGACGGCGCGCTCCGCCCCTACCCCGAGCGGGCGGCGGCGGCCGCGCGCTGGTCGGGTAGACGCGCGCTCCGCCCCTACCCATCGAGCGGGTGGCGGCGGCGGCGCCTGGTCGAGTAGGCGGCACGCTCGTCCCCTACCCCTCGAGCGGGTGGCGGCGGCGGCGCCTGGTCGAGGTAGACGCGCGCTCCGTCCCCAACCCCTCGAGCGGGTGGCGTGGTGGCGCCTGGTCGAGGTAGCAGCGCGCTCCGCCCCTACCCCTCGAGCGGGTGGCGCGGGCGGCACGGTCGGCGTGAGCGCGCTCCCGCCCCTACCCATCAAGCGGGTGGCGTGGAAGGGCGCCTGGTCGGGCGAGGCGCGCGCTCGTCCCGACCCCTCGAGCGGGTGGCGTGGCGGCGCCTCGTCGGGTGAGACGCGCGCTCCATCCCCTACCCCTCGACGGGTGGCGCGGCTGGCGCCTGGTCGGCGTGACGCAGCGCGCCGTCCCCCCCCTCGAGCGGGTGGCGCGGTGGCGCCTAGTCAAAGTGAGACGCGCGCTCCGTCCCTACCCCTCGAGCGGTGGCGGCGGCCGCACCTGGTCGGCGAGACGCGCGCGCTCCGCCCCTACCCATCGAATGGGTGGCGCGGTGGCGCCTAGTCAGCAGACGCGCGCACTCCGTCCCTACCCTCGAAGGGTGGCGTGGTGGCGCCTAGTTGAAGTAGATGCGCGTGCTCCCTTCCCTACCCATCGAATGGGTGGCAGCGAAGCTGGCGCCTAGTCGAGGTAGACGCGCGCGCTCCGTCCCCTACCCCTCGAACGGGTGGCAGCGAAGCTGGCGCCTAGTCGAAGTAGACGCGCGCGCTCCGTCCCCTACCCATCGAACGGGTGGCAGCGAAGCTGGCGCCTTCGCCCCGCGAACACCGCCGCGTGGGCGGTGACTTGGGGTCTTGTGATGCGGTCTTGCGTTGTAAAGGTTCCTGGAATCACGCCAGCCCCTGGTCTGCCAGGGTTAGGTTGCCGCACCGTGCGACCCGACGCGCCCGGGGCACGCGGCGGCTTATGACTGGTGGGCGGCGGGATGTGGACGGTTGCATGTTTGCAGCCGCTCGCCTCTTCCCTAGGCAAGGGGACACGGGGCGGGCAGTGAATGGCGCGGCGCCGGAGCTGTTGTGATCCCCTGGCCCACTGGTGCGTCTATAGCAGCGGCTAGGTAACGCCGTGTTGTGACGATCCTTGGCGCCTGTGGTCGTGACCTTCCAGCGTTGGGTGGGGGACGTTGCACTGGATGGGCGCTTGTACGACTGCGGCCGCGCCTCATACACGGACCTTCGTGACCCTTCGCTTTCAATTACGGGGAATCGTGCGGGGCGGGCCTTCACACCGCTGCAGTTGCATCCGGCACACGGATCGTTGCGACGCTTCGGTAGCAGCGGTATGGGCGAGGTGGCTTGATATAGCCCCCCCGTAACAGCGTCCCCGCACCTTTACGCCCTCTTTCCTGTCTGCTCCGCCTTCTACACCTTCGCGCTATCTTCACCGCTTCAGTCTCTTCGTGGGAAGCGATGGCCTCCAGTAGCGAGCGCGGCCAGGCGGTTGGTGGCCCTGACATTCGCCGGCGGTCCTCGCCGTTGAAATACGCGCTCCAAGAGCGCGACCCGGCGGCGGCGGACCAGGAGCGGCTGGTGGCGGAGTAGGAAGGCACGTTCTCCGGTGAGGTAGGCCCCTCGCTCGTGACCGAGAAGATGATCCAAGGGCTCTTGCGCGCGGGGAAGTTGCCTTTTTCGACGCGGGCTCGGATCCAGGCGGGCGTGGTGGGCGATGTTTGCGGACCCGGCCGAGGTGGCGCAGCCCGACTCAACGCCGCCGTGGCCCGGCTCGCGGTGTACAGCTGGGCCATGCGCTCGGGGGCATGTTGGCCCAGCGCGTCGCTGTTCGCCTATCTCCATGAGGCACGATGCCAGCCCAAAGGCCGGAGGGACGGGACGCTGTCGAGCTTCGGTAGCGTCACTTTTATTCTTCGCCCGTCGTGCAAGAAGCTCTTCCCTGTGAACTCAACTCGCGGGAAGTGGGAGTCTTACTGGATGAAGCGGTGGTTCTACCACCGTGTGGAGAGCGGGAGCGGCCTTGAGTGCACAGGCCGACCAATCGCGTTCAAGCCCTCGCCCGGCCGAACGCTCGATGATGAGGACAAGCGGAGGGTCAAGCGGCTCGTAGGCGTGGCCGCCCGCCTCAACATGCGCGACCTCGCCGAGGAGTACGTGATGTACGGCGTGGCACCGCTTGCCTACGACTGGCGTCTTGCCACCGAGAGGCGTCGAGACGACAATGTTTCGCCATGGGTGCGCCATTGCCGCGCCGCCGGTCTTCGTAAGCCTTGATCGCGTCCCTCCTTTGTTCACGTGAAATGCGTTATATGCTGATGCTATTCTCCTTTGCTTCAGGGATTTCCTTGGAGGAGGCAGAGCAAGCTGCGTGCGTATTCCTGGGGCCGTACACCGCCAGGGAACACGAGCAGCGCGCGTCTGCTATCGCCAAGGCAGGCTGGGGCGAATAAACCGCGTGTGCGAGTCACGGCCTTGCTGCGTGCGGACCGTGCGCCCAAGCGATGGCGCGGCGAAGAAGAAGAAGAAGGAGGCCCCGTCTCGGAAGAGGGGCCGCAGCGGGGCGCCTGCCGCTCCTGGTGCTAGTGTTTCCGAGGGCGCGGTGGACGCAGAGTCAGACTCGGCGAGGTATGCCGAGTCGGGCTTGGGTGGCGCAGCGGCGCGGCGAGGTGTTCGGCGAGCGCGTCGGACGGCGAGTGCGCGCGGCGGCCGGCGGGGAAGTCTCACCGCCCGCCGAAGTCACCGAGGCGGGCCCCGTGCGGACCGGCGATGCCGAGGTGGAGCCTTCGACCGCGCCGTGGTGGTGCGAGGCGCCCTCGCGGGCGACGAGGCCGTCTTGTCTTTACCCAGCAGCAGTAAACCGAGGTGCCCTCGTGACAAGCGCCATCGCGGAACCTTCGCCGGCGCGGCGCCACGGGTCTTCCCAACCCCGTGCGAGGCGGTGTCGCTCTTGGCTGTCGGCTAAGCGGCGTGCGTGCGGCCGGAGCTCCACCGGACACCGCGGGGATTCGTCGTGGCCACGGGCATCAGGAGCTTGTGGACTCCAGCGCCAGCGCCGGAGATTCTGCGGTATACGCGCCTGCTGCCCCGCTGGCCACGCCGCCCGCCGCTCAGGGACATCCGTCGCCCTCCCCGAACGCGGAGGCTTCTGCCCGCGGTGGGGCCCTTCCTTCTGCTACCGAAGGTAAGGTGGCTTAGCTTACTCTGGTGTATGCTTTTATGCCTTGGGGTGCTCACCGTATCCTCGTTCTGAGCGTTGCTCATTCGGAGGGGAGCACTCGGCGGGAACACGGGCCTCCGAGCACGTGAGCCCGCGGACTTCGCGCGCCTCCCGAGACGCCGAGGGCATGGCGCGGGATTGTGAATGACGCGCCACGAGCGCCGACCGCAAGTGCTGCAGGCCTACGGTGCGGCGCCCGAGGACGCCGAGGTGTCCGGGTGAGGTAAGTACTCATGCGACCACGCTGAGCTTAGCTGAGTTTGCTAAGTCTTTTCCTTCTCTGAGACACTTGTCTTTGGGCAGGCCACGCAAGCGACCTATGCTCGTAGCCAAAGGCGCTCGAGGATAGGCTGCGGCCGCCGAGGAGGCTGCTTGAAAGCCTCTGGCGCCCGCCTGATCGCCAGACGCCCGCATCCGCCAGCTGGAAGCGGAATGCGCCGAAGCGAGGGCGCACGCCGAGGGACTTGTTGCGTCGGCGCAGGAGTCGGCTGCGGGAGGTGGTGAACAGAGGTTTGCGGCGGAGCGGGACGGGCTCCTGGAGCAGGTCGCCACGCTAGAGAAGGAAAAAGGCGAGCTTGCCTTGACTCTAGCAAAGAGTAACCAGACGCTGGGCGACGCCTCGGTGGTTGCGTGGGACGCCATGCAAGCGCTGGAGTGCTATCTTCAAGGGCTGGTAACTAAGGTGCCGGACCGCGCCTTTGGCCCGGAGGAGTTGTCTCGGACCCTCCGCTGGGTCGGGGATGCCGCCAACGTCGCGCGCGGCGCCACGACGTCCTTTGGCACCCATTGCGCGTACACCTCGGCCTGCTTGGTGTGCGCGCTCCTCCAAAGACCGCGGCTATGCGACGCGTGGCGGGTGGATGACCCACCGAGATACCGCGGGTGGGGTAATGTCCGGCGCCGTCCGCTCCGCTCGCCGTGCCCTCGGGCCCTTCTTCGACCGGATCTGCGATTACGTCGGGCCGGATGCTGCACGGATCGAGCTCCAGAAGTCGCTCTACGGGACGGGGAGCCTCGGCCAATTTCTGGACGGGGTCCCTCGACGCGACGATGGCGGCGCTGGGCCCTCCGAAGGCGCCGGGAACCCGCAGGTCTGACGCCGTGGTGCCTAAGTGTAGGCGTGCGTTGTACTGTTCCTTGTCTTTGCGAATAAATTACGCACTTGCTGCATGCATTCTGACTTTCGCATATATCCCGGGCAGCTTCCTCGCTGGGGCCGGCTTCTTGCGGCCGACCTTTCAACCCGGCGACGCCTTCGACGCTGGCGAAGGGCCGAAGAGTCGCTGGACTTTTGGGCAAGCCGGCCGTCTTCGAGCGAGGCCCCCGCTTTAGCGCGTGTTAAGGATGAACCCGCGGGATAGCGGCTTAGAGCGGCAGGGATGTTGTCGGACCTTTGTACTTGTGATTTTTTCGGTATGCAGACTTCCTGGTATTTAGGATATGCGCTGTGTGTTGATGCCACCGTTGGTGAAGTAGCTGCGCTGGGGTTCCTTAGACCGGACAGCCCGTAGACTGGCGTGTGCGGAGGCGGACCTCCGCACTTTGCCTTGTTATAGTCCGTAGACTGGCGTATGTGGAGGCGGACCTCGGCACTTCGCCTTTCTTTATAGTCCGGAGACTTGCGCGTGCGGAGGCAGACCTCGACGCTACGTCTTGTTTAGAGTCCGTGGACTAGTGCGTGCAGAGGCAGACCTCGACGATACGCCTTGCTTTATAGTCCGGAGACTCGCGCGTGCGGAGGCAGACCTCGACGCTACGTCTTACTTTATAGTCCGGAGACTCACGCGTGCGGAGGCAGACCTCGACGCTACGTCTTATTTAGAGTCCGTGGACTAGTGCGTGCGGAGGCGGACCTCGACGCTATGTCTAACTTTATAGTCCGGAGACTCGCGCGTGCGGAGGCGGACCTCGACGCTACGTCCTACTTTATAGTCCGGGGACTCGCTACGTCTTATTTAAAGTCCGTAGACTGGTGCGTGCGGAGGCGGACCTCGACGCTACATCTTATTTAAAGTCCGTAGACTGGTGCGTGCGGAGGCGGACCTCGACGCTACGTCTTATTTAAAGTCCGTAGATGGTGCGCGCGAGGGTGTCAGCCCGGTGCGTCTTTTGTTTATACTCAGGCCCGTCAACTTTGGCTACGGCGAGTGCACACGCGAACATGCGACTTGATGATACTCATCCCCCACAGCTACGGAGTCCACACGCGAACGCGCGTCTTTGTTTATACTCGGGCCCATCACCTTTTGGCTACGGCGAGTGCACACGCGAACGCGCGACTTCGTTTATACTCACCCCGCACTCAGCACGGCGAGTGCACACGCGAACGCAGCGTCTTTGTTTATACTCGCCCGTCACCTTTTGGCTACGGCGAGTGCACACGCGAACGCGCGACTTCGTTTATACTCGATCCCGCACAGCCACGGCGAGTGCACACGCGAACGCGCGTCTTTGTTTATACTCGGGCCCGCCACCTTTGGCTACCGCGAGTGCACACGCGAACGCGCGCGACCGGTTTATACTCGTGCCCGTCACCTTTTGGCTACGGCGAGTGCACACGCGAACGCGCGACTTCGTTTATACTCACCCGCACAGCCACGGCGAGTGCACACGCGAACGCAGCGTCTTTGTTTATACTCGCCCGTCACCTTTTGGCTACTGGCGAGTGCACACGCGAACGCGCGACCGGTTTATACTCGATCCCCGCACAGCTACGGCGAGTGCACACGCGAACGCGTCGTCTTTGTTTATACTCAGGCCCGCCACCTTTTGGCTACGGCGAGTGCACACGCGAACGCGCGACGGTTTATACTCAGCCCGTCACCTTTTGGCTACGGCGAGTGCAAACGCGAACGCGTCGTCTTCGGTTTATACTCGACCCCGCACTCGCTACGCGAGTGCACACGCGAACGCGTGCGTCTTTGTTTATACTCAGCCCGTCACCTTTTGGCTACGGCGAGTGCACACGCGAACGCGCGACCGGTTTATACTCGCCCCGCACTCAGCCACGGCGAGTGCACACCGAACGCGCGTCTTTGTTTATACTCGGGCCCGCCACCTTTTGGCTACGGCGAGTGCACACGTGAACGCGCGACCGGTTTATACTCATCCGTACACTCGGCTATGGCGTGTGCACACGCGAACGCGTGCGTCTTTGTTTATACCGTGCCCGCCACCTTTGGCTACGGCGAGTGCACACGCGAACGTGCGTCTTTGTTTGTACTCAGGCCCGTCACCTTTTGGCTGCGGCGAGTGCACACACGAACGTGCGACTTCAGTTTATACTGCGGGAACGCGCGCATTGGCTAAGCCTGCGCGCGCCTTCACCACGTACGTGCGCGTGATAAAGAAAGATTAGCGACAAACGGTGATCTTCATTACATCCCCGTTTGCGCGGGTGAGCAGCTACAAAGGATGGATATACTAAACGTTTGCCCTTGGTGCGGCCGAAGCCTCTAGTCGCTAGACATCTGCAGGGCCCGCCAAGGCGCCTGTGAATGGCCCCGCGGACCTCCGCGCTATGACGCCAGCTCTAGGAGCGCCGTTGGGCTTCGCAACGCGGGCACCTGGTACCTGGCTCGATGCGCCGGGCCATATCCTGGTCGCCTCGGACGGTGATAATGGTCCGGGGACCCGGGATCTTCATGCATAGATAGCCGTGATGTGGTACCGCGCCAAAGGAGTTGAGGATTGGGCGCCCTAATATGGCATTGCAGGGGTATGGAAGGTCGACCACGTCGAAGGTGGCATCTTCGGCCCGCACATTGTCATCTCGGCCGAAGGAGACTTGAAGACCTATTTGGCCCAGCGCCTGCAGGGGCTGTCCCCTGAAGCCCTGCAGTGGGATTCCCGAGGTCCCTAGGCGGCTTCGAGGGATCCCCATCTGGTCGAAGGCCGCCGCAAACAATACGTTCGCGGAGCTACCGCCGTCCACCAAGGCGCGCCCCACGTCGCATCCCGCGATAGTGACCCGTATGACCAGGGGGTCCTGATGAGGGAAGTCCACACCGGGCGTCGTCGGTGTGAATGTAACCGTGCTGCGCCCAATCCGTGGTGCTTGCGCTGGTATGCCGCCACGTGGTGTAGTCTTCGCGCATAGGCCTTCTCGCTGCGCGCCGAGGCGAATTCCAGCGCAGAGCCTCCGGATATGACGCATGACCCGCGGTGGGTTGCGCCCGGGCTCGCAGCGACGGAGGCCCTCCCGAGGCCGCCAGACGTGAGCTTGATCCGTAAGGCGCCTTCACGGGTTGCATCCTTGCGCTGCACCGCACGGGGCCTCGTATGGGAATGGGACGGGCCACCGCAGCGGGCGCGCCTCCGGTTCTGTCCCTAGCGACGCTGCCGCGAGCGCCGCGATGGAGGTGCAGCGCGGGTATCATGATTGCCGCGATCGTGGACTACGCACTACGTCCCCGATGCTGGTCGTCGAATTTCCACGACCCTTATCGCCGCGCCCTCGCCACGGTCGCGCCCGCCACGGCGCCCCGACCTCCTCGGCCCGCTGGAGCACCTCGTCGGACCGCTTCAATGTCGAGGACGCACTCGGTTTCGCCGACCTCTGCTGGCGCGCTGGGCTGATCGGACGACTCCTTATGCGAGGCGCCCTGCGGTCGGCGCGCCCTAGACGACTCGCCACGCCCTTCAAGAACCGCCTTGGCGGATCTTCGCTTTGCCGAGGCTTCGCTGGTTGGTGTCTGAGTCGCCACCTTGCCTTCGCCGCGTCTTCCTCCGCCCTGGCATATTCTTCCATCTTGTCGAAGAGCTTCGCCACCGTCTTGATTGGCTTTCGCGCATTGTACTCGGCCATCGGGCCCGGACGAAGGCCCTGTATGGCTGCATTAACGATGGTGGTTTCGTTGATGTCTTTCACTTGGCATCGAATCTTGGCGAAGCGTTTGAAGTAGTCCCGGAGCTTCTCCAAGGGTTTTTGCTTCACGGCAAAGAGTTATCGCGTCGACTCGGCCGACGTAGTTTCCTGGAAGTTGTTGTGAAGGCGACGCCGGCTGCTCCCACGCGTAGATGGAGCCCGGCTCTATGGTAAAGAACCAAGAGAGCGCCACTCCTTGCAGCGCGAGGGGGAGTCCCTTCGCCTTCGTGGTGTCGTCTCCGCCCGTGGCTTCGATCGCGGTTTTGTATACGCGCACGAACTCACGGGGGTCCGTGTTGCCTTTGTATGAGTCGATGGCGCTAGGAAACTTGAAGTCTTCGGGCCATGCCGCCTGCTGCAGCCCCGCTGAAAGCGGGGACTCCGGATCCACGCGCCGCAGCGGCACGCGGCTAGATGTGGGGGCTTCGCGACTGTCCGCCCTCTCGGCGTGGGCTCGACGCAGTATCGGCGCGCGCCTGCGACTCGAGCCTCTTGCATATCTCGATGGCTCCGCCGGGTCCCCTAGCTCCCGCCGAACGCGCTGAGAGCCGCCGCCAGGCACTTTCCATCGCCGGTGCAGGCGGGGTCGCCGGTACTCCCGACGGGCGGATCGACGCGGGACGACCGCGTCGCGAGGTCCCGAGCTGCCGGTCGCTCCGTCGTGGCTACCTCGAACCGCCGGTCCGCGCCGCCGGCGAGGGTTGCGATGGGGCGGCGAGGTCGGCCGTCGTTGCGTCGGCGGGTCGGTTGTCGCCACACCCGCCGACGTCTTCGACCGCATGGGTCCGCCCCGCAACGCCGGTGGCGGGCGGGTCGCCGCGTGCCGGTGACGGGTTGGTCGCCGCGTGCCGGTGACGGGTTGGTCGTCGCCGCGAACGCCGACGTCTTCGCCACCGCGCTGCGCCGCCACCCGCGCCCGCCGCTGCCGATGCCGAAGCCCTGGTACTCATACGACGCTCTGGCCTGGCCGCCTTCTTTCCCTTCGCCGCCGCTGAAGAAGCTTTTTTCGATGCCATCCTTCTTCTTTGGTCTTCAGGCTTGTCCTTGTCCTCCCCACGGTCGGTGCCAACTATTGTGGCTACAGACCAAACAGAGAGAGAGATGGTAGTGGAGAGTGATGAAGATGAATGTAATGGCCTGGGTCCTCCCCATGGCTTGTACTCATATATATATATACACATGAGGAGTGCTTTTACAGTTATACCCTTACATCTGGTTATCCCCTCTGGGGGCAGTTATGCCATTACACATGGCCTATTCTGGGCCTTATAATCTCCTACCAGGCCTGCTGGGTTTAGGTGGCGGCCATCCCTACAACACCGAATAAACTCAATTTAGTTTTATTCTGAGTTATTGGGTGATTCAGGGGATTTGAGGCAAGGTGGGTGGTAGAATACGATTACCTGATCCTTTTTATTTATAATCTCTTTTATTATTTTTGTATTTATCAAGGAAGTTCCATAAGTCAGGTTAGACCTATGTGCTGACATATAATATTAGCCTTTTATCCTATGGATGGCATGGGCTTGTACATCGTAAGAGCATTAACCCTGACCTAGGGGTTCATGTATTGTCTTTGGTATAACTTGTATTCAGGGCTAATGGTTAGTCGATATGTTGACAGCGGCGCGGTTCGGAGCAGTGGCGAGGTGGGCCGGCGGCGGTGCGGGGCGGCGGCGTGGGCGAGTCGCTGTGGAGGGAAAGGCTCGGGCGACGAGGAGCTCCGCTGGCGGTTTGAGGGGGTTCGGGGCGCCACGATGCTGCTCACTGCGAACGGAATCGGGGAGGAGTCGCTCGAGGAGGTGGTGGCGCGGGTGGAAGCGGCGACGGCCGAATTTTGGGGAAATGGCCATCCCGGCGGGCTGGAGGCCCCAGGGGCCGATTCCCCGTGGTGGGAAGAAGAAGGGAATGAGGCGAGGTGGACGGGAGCTCCGGATGGGGTCTTTATAGGCGATAGAACCGGCTGCAACATGCGGGGTTGGACGGCAGGGCGTGGGCGCGGGATGGTCCTCGGGCGTGCGCAACGTGGGGCAGGTAAGGGTGCGATGAGAGGCGCAGGGCATGGGTGCGGTGCGGGGCATGATGCGCGTGAGGGGACGGGAGAGGAGGGAGCCCGGGTGTGACGCGCTCATAGGAGCTGCCGACTGGGAGTGAGCTTAGCCGGGAGAAGAAAGGAGGAAAGGAAAAATAAAGAAGGAAGCATGGGGGAAGAAGGCCGGGGCCTAGCGGCAGAGAGGAGAACCGGGGGGGGAAGAAAGAGAAAAGGAGAGAGGGGAGATGGGGTGGGGGCCGGGCCCACATGTAATAGGCAAGGTAGAGAAGGTGGAAAAATATAATGAGGAAAGGACTAAGCGCAATTTCAGAATTTGGATTTTAGTTTAAATTTCTATTTCATGCTTAAGATTATTGATTTAAAATTTTGAAATGTTAATTCAAATCTTGGTTCACATATCTCAATACAAAATCTAATATTTCTCTATTTTTCACTTTATTTAATTTTTTGCCCTTGGATTTTGGTTTAATTATTTAGGGGTATATTTTAGTATATTTTTTAATTCATTTAACTAACCTGAATTTGAAGTCAAGATGTTGGTATTTTGAATTCATGGCCTGTAATGACATTCTCCATTTTTATAATTTACAGGGTTATTATTTGCATTTGGGAGTATTTTATTTTTATTATTAATTTGTATGCCACAAAACTCAAAAAGATTTCAAATAAGAATTCAGAAGAAATTTGAGTGCTAGCAAGATGCAAGAAAAATTTTAAAACTCCACATTTTTGAATACTTGAAATTTTAGGATGTTACAGACGCCGAGTGAGGCCCCCGGAGGCAAGGTCCTGTGCAGAGCCGGGCACACGGAGGTGACGCGAAGCCCGAAGAAGTCCTTGCCGAGACGCTCCCGCTGTGTGCCGTACCCAAGCTTCCACTTCTCCTCGTACGTGAAGAAGGCGAGGTCTACTTCGAGTGCATGCATGGATGGATAGACGATAGTGGAGTTCGTGCATGCCTGGATGGAAACTTTAAGCGCATGCATGGATGGATACATGGATGGATATTTTGGGTACATGCATGGATGGATACACGGATGGATATTTTGAGCGCATGCATACATGGAGTTTGTGCATGCATCGGCGTCCCTTGCATCGACGCGGAGGGCTCGTTGATGCGTGACATTGCTCGGTGCGGAGACGGGCCGGTGCGTCACGAAGGCGTGCTTGGCAAGGTGTACCCCATGCGGAGTCCGGCGTGGACAAGCCTAAGACGCGCAAACTGACCACGCGGAGGCCGAAGGCTGGTAGCGGCATGCGTGCAGGCCGGTGTCATGGCGAAGTGCAGTGGAACTGAGCTTGACGGCTGTAACATCCCATTTTCAAGCCTTGAAGCTTATGTAAAATTCAAACCTTTTGTTAGTGAAATTAAAAGCATTTACTCTCAGTTGCTTATTCCTTTTTGGTTTTCAAAAGAAATTTCAAGTTGTCCGTAAATAATTTAAATTGAAAACCTTGTTTTACCTCCAAGGAAGTAATTTGAATTAATCCTTTAAATCAAGATTTTGAAATATACCTCAAGGATTAGAGGATTCAGGAGTCTAAAATCTGTGAAGAAAATATATATATATATATATATATATATATATATATATATATATATATATATATATATATATATATATATATATATATAAATGTATATATGTATATATACATACATATAAACATATATATACATATGTGTATAGGCTAAATTGGAGGAAAGTTTTCCCCAGCCAATCCTGGCCATCCAACCCCTTTCTCATTTCATCAGAGCCGCCCCTCTCATTCTTCTCCTTGGCCGCCGCACCTCCTCCTTCTGGCCGCAGTACGCCGCCCCTCTCCCTCGGTCTGCCGCAGCTCATCGCCACCCTTCCCTCACCCACCGACACCAGGAAATGAATGCGGAGGAGACAGCTTCGTTGTCAGCACCAAAGTGGCCTTGCCTTCAGCGCCTGGCAGTGGCCGGCCTCGGGTTCGTCGTCCTCACCACATGTAGATGCCCAGACGCAAAGCCGACGCTGCCGCGCCGTCGCATCCATGGTCAACTTCCGCACGTCTCCCGCACGCTCCGACTAGCCCTGCCGTGCACGTCGCTCGTTGTCTCCCCTTTGTGCTGCGCCGCCGTAGTCCTCCCGGGTCACACCCGTCCACTCGACGTCGCTCAGGCGCCATGCCCCCTCGCGACCACCGGGCAAAGCGGAGCCCCACCTTCACTCACGCCATGCCACCTTGCTCCCCGCCGTACCCGTCCCTGGCCTCTATAAAGAGCGCTGGAGCCTCGCC
This sequence comes from Dendrocalamus sinicus, assembly GCA_036346575.1. Classification (NCBI taxonomy): domain Eukaryota; kingdom Viridiplantae; phylum Streptophyta; class Magnoliopsida; order Poales; family Poaceae; genus Dendrocalamus; species Dendrocalamus sinicus. Next base: position 19,552,843 of record CM070668.1, on the reverse strand, counting down.
GCACCCCCCACCGAAGCGCGCTCGAGAACGCCCAGCTCGTCGCCTCCTCTGCTGTAAGCGCGCCATCGGCAAACCCCGTCGCCGAGCGCCACCGGTCAACGCCAGAAACTTTTGAGCCTTCCCCCATGTTCGCCACTACCCTCTCTCCCACTTCCCCGGTCTAATCGACTTCTCTTCCCCTGCAGACCGCCGGCGACATCCCTCTTCATCACCTCCGGCGCCGAGTCTTCCCAGGGAACGGTAGCGCCCCGGGTCGATTCCCCGCACGTGGAGCGTGCTCGGACCCCGGGAACCCGCCCTTCACTTCACCGGACCCTGCCGCCCACTCCAGCGAGCCGCCGCCATCCTCCTCCTTCCCGCCGAGCACGCCTCCGCCGCCAGCCCTTTCCGCTCCACCCCGGCCAAGGCTAACGCCTCAGGTAAGCTCCATGACGCCCAAGGATGCTCCCGTGTCAAGGAATTTCTCCGCAATAGCCCAAGCGGCCGGCGCCCTTTTCCCCTGCTCCGGCCACCGCTTTAACCGCTGCTGGCCGCCGCCCGGACGAGGACCAGTCGATTCCGCCCTCCTCGAGGTGCACGCTGGGTCAGGCGACTCATTTTTGCCAGTGCTGCCGCCCCTCCGTGCCCCCACCGCTGCTGGCCGGCTCCGCCCCCTTGCGGTCGTGAGGATCCAGAGTAGAGAAGCCCAGCGCCCTTATTCACTAACTAGCATTTGTCTTAATCGAACCATTAAGATGTCCTAAGCCAGCAATTAAATAAAGCATTAAAACCCTGCTAATTAAGGCCCACCTGTCCGCAATGCATTTTTTGTGGATTTTCCTGAATTTGAAACTTTAAAATGCTATAACTTTCTAACCCTAACTCCGAATTTGACAAAACCAACTTCTAAATTTTTCTAAAATCAAGACCTACCTAATGGTTCTAGTTTGGTTAAATTTTGAGTTCATTTGAGTTGTTTTACTTTATTTGGTTCTTACTCGGCTCTCGTTTTCTCGTGTTGCTTTTTTCCGGTTTCGTCGTCCGTATAGAGTTCGAAGGCGCGAGTGAGCCCCAGTTCAAAGCAGCACAAGACCCTCAAGCTCTCCAACCAGGCGAGTCAATACTTTGATCATTTTGCGCCTACATTTTATGTGAAACTATGTTCGTTTAAATTATGAAAATTGCATGCATTATTTTATGTGCTAAAAATATGAAAGTCTTAAGGTAGTTAACAACCTTATGTCCACCTAATAATATAATACACCACCAGTAACATTTGAACTCCCATGATCATTTGTCGCCCTAGATATAAACACTAGTTATGGTAGTTATATGACTTAACATTGCCATGATAAATTTGTCAAACCCAGGGTTCTAGTAACCCTGATAATCATTCTTAATCATGGACACTAAATTTGAACTAGTCATGGGATGTACATGAACGGACAACTATGTTGATTTATGTTATGCTTCTCAAAACCCTAAAAATCTGCTAAACCTGTTTGGACGGATGGTAAGAGTGGCGGGTGTGGATGTAACACAAGGAATGTGGAATGGACCGTCCAAACGACCTAAGGACTTAATCCTGTGTGGACCCTCCGTGTATAACAGTACAACCACAAGCTGGCATATTGTAGGCTGGGCTAAATAATTTACTGAACCCTCTAGTCATTTCACGGAGAACGTGTGTAGGTGGGTAATGAATGCCCCACTTGGAATGGGACACCGGATGTAGGTGACGTTGCCTAGGATAGCGTATGTGGAGAATGGAGTCCGACTGCGCTAACCTATGGTGGACATCCCGCACAACCTATGGACGTAACCCCATAGGAGTGATATGCTAGAGTGTGAAGTATTGTAAAGGCCTCGTGATATTCCCTCGATCTGCATGTCAAAGGAATTATGTAGAACTATCGGGACGATTATCTCTTATGGGTAAAGATGTACAGTCTCTGTAGAGTACATACACAAACTATTCGAATAGCCGTGCCCACGGTCAAGGGCAGACATGGAAATCTTCCTCGAGTAAGGTGGATGTAGCCTAAACTTTGGTATTTTGTCCTGGAGGGATGTACTCCAGCGTTGGTATTAAGGTGGAAGTAACCTGCTATTCAAAAAGCCTTGGTGGATATAACCATAAAATTGGTAAATGGAACTTACCCCGTTATAAAATTATTGCACACTTTCAGTATTTAAATCATGAGTTCTTGAAAAATGCTAGGTCATAGAAAATTTAAATTATGGTAACTCCAAATGTCGCTTTATGCTAATAAAAGAACCCGAGCCACCCTTGAATAGCCTTGCATCTATAATTATATGCATCCTGTGTGTTGGCTCGCGGAGCACAGTTGTTTGTGCTCACCTCGCTCTTAATCCCCCATTCAGAAACTGAGAATCAAGAGCACTACGCTTATCATGAGGATCAAGATGCCGAAGGAAATGAAGATGTTGGTTATTAGAATAGGCCTCGGTAGTCTTGCCTCTCGCCTTAGTCGAGTTGACCAGGCTAGTTTTGGCGGGTGCCTTCGTTATTAGCCAGGTCCCTGGTTAATAGCGTTGGTACTCGGGTTATCCCAGTCGCTTGCCTGTGGTGAGTTGTGCCCCTACGCTATGTACACTTCCGCTTTCGCACTTTATGTATTGAAAGACATTTGGCCTGACGGCCCTATTGTAACCCTGGCCCGACGTGGTCTATTTGAACTCTGGTATTGTAATATATGGCATGTCGTGTATGAAATGATGCAGCGTTGTATCTGTGAGCATTATCTACTGATCCAGGGAATAATGCAGTGTTATCACAGAGGATTCCAGGTTAGTAAACTTGGGGTCCGACAACGGCGTACCACCCTAGCCAGAAGGATCATGCTACCAAGTCATCCAAGACATCACTTCTCTGCTTGAACACCCCCAGCAGAGCAGAGATAATAGCAATATAGGAATGGGCGATTCGACTAGATCTATTCAATACACCATGTACAGAACATGGCAAAGTATACAGGCAAAGCCCATACACCTCTATAGTTAGGATGGTTAAATTTTTAGCGAGCAAACTACTTATCTATCGCTGATGACTCGCAAGATAGTACACATGCCACGAATGAAGCAGTATGCTCCCAAGAACAGAAAAGATCCACATAACAGCCGCTGGGTTGTAGAGTCCCTCTCAAGTTGGCGGTTTTAAGAAGAAACAGAGCAGGAGATGGGCAAACGATGGGATAAAGCAAGATAATGCTTTGAGCAAATCGACAAAAATGATCCAAATCTTTAGCAGTCTGTTCCCTTTTCTTACCTTTTGTTGAATGCTGGAGAAATCTCTTCCATACATAACTTCTTGTCGTCCCCACGAACGGCGCCATCTGTTGTGGCTATAGGCCAAACAGTAAAGAAGGGGACTAGCAGAGGAAGAAGAGGGCCAACATAGAGATTGTATACCAAAATTGATTGGGTGAGAATGAGTGCATGCCTCCTCCTGCTCCCCCTTAGGGGTTTATATACATGAGTAGGGTAGGATGGGAAATTCCCATCCTACCCCTTAGTACTTACAAAGGATGAGGGTACAGTGGTACATTTATTCGTCTATACTATTGGACCTGTTACATGTTGGGGCCAGTTGCAAGGCCCAGTCACGGGGGGTTGGGCCACCCCCACAACAATTAGCATCCACTGTTGCAAGGAAGGTAGTAAACAAACCGTAGTACCGAAATGGCAAAAGAGAGGATGAATAGTGCATTTAAATTTTCTTTCAAGTATTTATCTATCCTTCACTCCTATAGCACCAGAGCTATAATGATTTAGGATGGATATCCAACATAAAAACTAACAAAAACAGGAAACCAAAAACCCGAGAAATTCCAATCCCACCGGTTAGACCTCTCCTTAATTCTAGCCAGACCAATGAACAATATCTGTTAGACAAGTGAGCACTAACAGTCAGACTGATGAACAGTAAAATCAACGTGATTTCAATACTAAGAACCCATGTAACTTTTGATCCATAGATCCAATGACTTCAAATTTGGCATGCACTTTCTGTAGGATATGATAAACATATTTCAATCAAAGATCGAGAAAATCGTTGTCAAAGTTAGGAAGGATGCACTAAAACTATGGTTTTGATCCAAGGTAATTTTTGGCATTTTGAACAACTTACCAAAATACTCTTTCTTTACCCGTTTTTCATCTTTCCTTGCAAGAAATCACCATGCATGCCACGTGTAGATGTATCACAAGCTTGCCACATGTTGGTAAGTCTCTCTCATTCTGGCTCCACCGAACCGCGCCTCACTTGGACCGACCAAGCCACTTGGTGCAATCCGTTGCTCGAATTTCCCCTCAATAATTTTCACTTTCCTTGTGCCATGCTTGAGCTCCGCCATTTCATCTGGCATCCTTGATCATTGTAGATCTCGGCTCCTCCATGAGCATAACTCTGGTCCTCATCATTGCCTATGGTTGACTCCAAGCGTTCCTGCACATCTAAGACCAAAAAATCGTTTCCAGACACAAGTTCTTCACAACTTGACTCATATTAGCTAAACACATGCATCATGTAATACATATGCACTGACCTAGGTCAAACGAAAGCATCCCATGACTTAATCTCCTAAAAACTACAATTCAGCCGAAATGAAAATGCATCTGCTAGTCAGACCGCTAGCCCTGGCCGGTCTAACCACTGGTGGCGACAAGTCTAACTGCCAGGGTTGGCTGATCTGACCGCAAGAACTGCAGCAAAATGGGAAACTGATTTTTTTGGTAAAATTCAAATCCCAAAACCTTCAATATGGCAATAGTTCATAACAACAAAAACTTAGATCTTCTCACATGGTGCGTTACAAACTGTCCTCTATCCTATCTAATAACCCAAGAGATCACGAGGGCAACGAGGACAAAGATGAGAGATTGGAGATGGCAGTCCTCAAGATCCGAAGTGTTGTTGCCGTGTCTGAAGATTGGCAGATAGTCCATCAGCCATTGCTCAACTGGAAAGCGAAATTGAAGCGTATTGGGAAGGAAGGTGGTGACGTCTTGCATGCTTACAAAAGGAGAGTCGCAGAATGCAAATGGAATGAAGAAACTGCAATGCAAGATTCCATTCCTAAACGCATCACTCGAGCGGCCAAACGCTTCATGCCTTTTGGCTGCAGAGAGGACAATCTCAGTGATGCAATGTTGCGAAGGTTCGAGAGGTATGCGGATGGTGCCGACAAGTTCTTCAGGTATGTCCAGTTTGGAGGACGTCCAAAGAGTTTGATGTTCTTGAAAATTCCTATGAAATCATTACTTGCTGGCAGGACACTGAAGTTTCCCTCGGGAAGGGCAGCCAGGATGCCCTCCTCTTGCTTCAGCCATGTGATAGCAAAGCTGGAAGCCAGGAGGGGATCATTTTCTTTTTCTCCTATGATGACACTATGATGTGGGAGAAACATGTTAAGTTGTGTGTGATATTCCATCTGTTAGAGCATATCGATATCATGGGCATCGTGATGACTTGTTGGATGTAACCATTAAAGAATTTGTCAGGGAAATGCTACTGCAAGAAACATGCCATTTGAATCCAACAGTGGAGTCAGTGTGGTGCGGTGCCACAGCATGGAAGTGTCACCATTCTACTATTGAGCCTTGTACTGACAAAGGATGCTCTAACGGCAAGCTGCAACTGCCAATGCCAATCATTTGGATCCATGCTGTATGCTTCACCTTGCCAGTGAACTATTCACCCACACCTGCAAATAACAGTCTGCCTCTCGAATTGACATGTCATATCGCTCCCCACCTAGTTCCCAAGAAGTACCCGGACCACTACAAGCAGATTGAGCCACAGAAACATACGTTATGCGGATACTTTCTAAAATTTGTTAGACCATATAGATGATCGTGAGTTCAGTGGTGATGAATAATTGACATTTGGATTGCTTTGGAATTTCTGCTTATGAAAGTTTCGATCGGGTTCAATCTACTTCAAGTGGTTTTGCTTGGCTTCGAATGGTTTTACTCTACTCCAAGTGGTTTCAATCAGCTTCGAGTGGTTTTGGCTGCTCCAAGTGATTTCAGATAGGTCCAAGAAGGCCAAGCAGTTAAATGACATCAGACAGCTATCGAGTAGCGATGGAGATCGGATGACGCTCCGCTTCAAGGATGTACGGACCAGTCCGATCGACTAAGTAACATCGGACGACTTTCGAGTAACATCAAAGCATCGGATAGCTTTTGAGTGGGATCGGAGAATCCCACGACTTCTACCATGCACGACTTTGATCACGTTCGACTTCAACCACATTGACTTTGACCACATCAGACCTCGACCACGACCAGCTTCGACCATGTTGATTTCGACCTTGTCAGACTTCGACCACAACCAGGTTCAACCACGTTGACTTCGACCATGACTAGCTTCGACCATGTCTTGCTTCGACCATGGTAGGTAATCATAGATTTCAACCTTGAACAAATAACCGGTCGTAAGAAAAATTTAACTAGTCATAAGTGACAGTGAACCGGTCTTAGCTACAGTGAACCAGTCAAAGGTTGTAAGGCCTGTGCTATAGTAAATGGTCGATGGTCATAGCTACGGTGCTTTCATCAATGGTCGTAGACTTTGCTGGTCGATACTCGTTACTCATAGATTTTACTGGTTGGTACTTGATAGTCGAAGGTTTCCCTGGTTGATAGTTGAAGGCTTTGCGGTCGATGGTCGTAGACTTCGTGGACTATTGTTATAGTTAGTCTTTGCAGTCTTGTTGTCATAGTCATAGACTCTACTGATTGGTGGTAGAAGACTTTGTGATCAGTAGTCGAAGGCTTTTGCGATTGGTTATCATAGGCTTCACGGTTTATACTCGTGACTTCATGGTTGGTACGAGTGCTTTAACTTTTGCTATCTTCGAGTACTTGTGTTAGGCCACTAGCAGGGCTGGCTGGCGTCGATTGGTGAATAGTGTTCGGAGGAATGGTATTCGTAGTTGAAAAGACTTGGTACTCAATGGTTCTGTGCTCGGTAGCGATGCTGTTATTGTTGAGTGTTTTGAGTGGAGCGATGGTATTTTCCCAAGTACTTGTGGTTTTCGAGTACTTGTTGAAGTAGTGGTCGTGTTGTGTGGTCTAAGGCTAAGTTTTTTTATAGTGATAGAAATGGTGGTCGTAATGAGTTGTCTGAAGTGGATTTCTAGATAGCGATGGAATGTGTGGTCGTGAATGATCTGTGTGTTTGTAGATAATGGTCAAGTTGTGAAGAACTTATGCCGAAAAATGTTTCTTTGGTTTTTTATGTGTAGGTGAGCGTGGAGACGATTATGGTCGGTGACGAGAAGGACTAGGACTAGGATGGTGAGATCTAAGGTCTAGAAGATTGAGGAGGTCACACGAGATGGTCAGGCTAATGCTAGAGCACGTGGAGATCAAAGGTGGTGGTGCGTGGAGAAGCTACAGGCGGTGCGGTCCTAGAGGCTTTGACACAGAAGCTGATAAGGCATGAAGAACATACAGGAGGTGTGATCCTAAGGCTTCGTCACGTATTGTGTTAGGAGCTGTGGATAGAGTCCATAACCAAAAAGGTTGAGAGTTTTAATAAAACCCGTGTTTTGGAAAGTGTTTCGGGTCCCTTGATTTGAGGAAGAGATAGGATTTCGTGTTCATATTTGAGTCAATCACAGTTTAGATCTATAGCATATAAAAGTAGGTAGAGGTTAAGGGTTTTGGCCGTGTTTTTGTAGATGATTTTTCTGCTAGGGTTTTAGGGATGATTGTGCGGGCACTTTGTAAATCCATGAAAATCTTGCAATAAAAACATCATGAATTAATCTAGTTCGTGATGTGTTAAAGATTTTTGGTGATTGCTTTCAGGGCTGAAGATTTCGACTACGTGCAGAGAAGTCAAGCAAGTAGTCCAACAAGTAGTTGAAATCAACATCGCATAATTTTAGATTATTTTCTTCTAGATTGAGATTTGTTTCCAGGTGTCGAAAAGCATAGACAATCATTCACCCCCTCTGATTGTGCTATACCATCCTACAAGTAGTGTTAGAGCCAAATTGCAATGGCGTCAGATCAAGATCGGTTCTCTGGTAAGCCACCATTTTTTGATGGAATAGATTATCTTTGTCACACATGCAGGTCTTTCTACAAGTACAAGGTAATGCTATTTGGCAAAAAGTACCTTCTATCGTTACCATTGAGAATACTACTGATGTAGAAGCGAATGCTAAGGCTAAAAATATTTTATTACAATGTTTGATTAGAAACGAGTTTGTAAGAATTGCTGATCTTAAATCTGCAAATAAAATTTGGACAACTTTAGCTGATTATCATGAGGGATCTAAGTCTGTTAAAGGTGTGCGTTAGAATCAATTCAAAAAGGAGTATTCTAAATTTGAGATGAAATTTGGAGAATCAGTAGATGCTCTTTTTGATCACTTTAATAAAATAATTAGTAATTTACAATCCATTGGTGTCACATATATTGATTTTGACAATGCTCGACAAATTTTGAATTCCTAGATATGTCAGTTTGGAATGTTTTAGTCACTACCATCAATCATTCTATTAGCATGGAAACACTTATCTTGAATGATCTTTATTCCAAGATAAAAAACATATGAGATTGATGTTTTGGCCAGAATAAATAAGACTAATTCTTTGGGCTTAGTACTAACTAAGCTGATAGTTCGTCTAGTTCTTCTAGAAACTCTTTGTCTGCTTTGTGCATGATTTCACATGAACAGTTAGAGAAGATACCAAAAGAGCAACTTGTACTTCTCTCCAACAAGGTAACAAAGGCAATCAATAACGTCAGAATGAGGCGGAGAGGAGGTCCTGTCAAATATTATGTATGTGTTGAGCTTAATCACATTATGTTTAACTACGCCAAGCTAAAGAGCAAAGAGGTCGATGACAACAAGGCACCAACTCATCAATTTCGATTTAGGATTGCCTCAAGCAAGAAGCAAAACTATCGCAAGGTGGACAACAAGGTACTTTTGGCACTTGAGGAGATTGATTTAAGCGATGTTGAATCTGCAACTGATGAGGAGGACAATGAAAAGAAGCAAAGGAGGCAAACTTCACAGGAATGTGTTTTATGGCAAGCAGTGAGGAATTCGATAATGATGATCTCTACAGCAATCCTGATGAGGTAAAATCTTTGTATACTGATTTGTCTCGTGCTGTGCTTAGATTAACAGAAGAGCTCAAAAAATATATAAAAAAAATTAAAAATCATGATTCAATAGTTGAGAGCTTGAATCCTAAAATCAATAGACCAAGAGCTTCTATTCCTAATGATGATTCTTGCAAGTCTTGTTAAGTCTTACATTCTTAGTTGGAGTCTGCTACAAAAATTAATGCTACAAACTTGGTTAAATTTGATCATATGACTGTTAGACTTGATGAATTAAAACTGGCACACAATCCTTGTGATGAAAAGTTAAAACTTGCATATGATGAAGTTGAAAAGCTCAAGTCTAGTTTTTCTACTCAATCTAAAGCTTACTCTAAATGTGATTTGCTTCAAGCTAGGCTAAATTCATCTCAGGAGTCAATTCAACAAATGCTTTATCATGAGACTATTTCTTGCTCTAATTGCCATAAGCTTAACATTAAAATACAAGCGTTGAGTAGACAACTTAATGATTTTACTAAAAAGGAGAAATTGGTTCAGTCTAGTGCTTCCAAGGAGATTGTTAAGTGCACACACTTTAGAGAGGTTTTGGTTCAGTCTAGTGCTTCCAAGGAGATTCTTAAGTGCACACACTTTAGAGGGGTTTTCTTTTGGAATGAAGAATTTGAATATGATCCTAGACAAGTCAAAACCTAGTATGAAAAATCGTGGTCTAGGATTTTATTTTATTGAGCATGCTAATAATAACTATAACATCCTAAAAATTTGAGTCCTGAAAATGTGTAACTTTTGAAATATTTTGAAATGCGTCTTCTTGACATTTGAATTTTTAATGGATTTTGGTTGAGATTCCAACAATTAAGAAAATCATGAAAATAGAACTCCGAAAGAAAGGTGAAATTAATAGGAAGTAAACCTAAAAGCAAATACGAATATGAAAAGATGATCCAAACATTAGGGTAGGAGGATTCACTTGGATTCAGTTAGCGAAAACTCGGAAAGGTGGAAATATGCAAGTATGGAAAATTAGTTAAATAAAGATGTTTAAAGGGGATTAATAAAAATCTGGAAATGTGCATTGGGCCTAACTCAAAAAAAGAGAGAAAAGAACAAAAAAAGAAAAAGAAAAAAAGAAAGGAAAAAGCCTTTTTCGGCCCGATGTGTGCCAGCCACCGGGCCGGCTCTTGTTCCTCCCCCTCACCAGCATTCTGCTGCAGCAGGAACTTCCTGCGGCCTCCCCACTGTGCCCCCTTGTGACCGCCAGTCGATAGCGTGCCTCTGCGCCCGTACCACTGCAGCCAGCCACAGCTCTGCCCTAGCATCACCACAGGCGCGGCATCACCTCCGGCCACTTCTTTTGACCATCGCCTGGCCGAAGGACAATGCGGTGTCGCTCCGACCACTGTGCCACACCGCTGGAGTCAACCATAGTGCACACCCACACCACAGTGACCCGACGCCGCAGACGCTCCCGTCAGCCACAGCCCACCTGGCCACCCTATCGCATCACCGTTTCTCTCCGAGCGTGCTGCCTTCGTCAGCCACAGCGTGCGTGCGCTTGCTCCCGTCGTGTCCTCGCCTCAACTCATGCGCTCGTGACCTCTCTTCTAGCATCAGCACACATCCGCACCCACGCCCTGCGTTGGACATCCCATCGCCCATACCTTGCCATCACCCATGTTGCACCCCCTCCCCCTACGTCGCCAGCCCCTTCCACTGCCTATAAAACCCGGCTCACCCCCCAGGTAGCACCGCCATTCTCCACTCATCCTCCCACCCCAAGAAATTGAACCCCCCTGGTGCCCCTAGCTCGTCGGCTACTTTGTCTTCTCCAACATCGACCGAAAAGGGAAATGGTCGATTGGAGCTACGTCAAGCCAATTCCGCCCTACCGTAGCTTCTTTGGAGCACCACGATACCATCCACGCCATCGGCTAGACCTCTCACCGCCTGTACCTTGCCAGCACCATGTGCCTCCTCTGTTCGTTGCCGCCTCACGCCGTCGGACCACCACCGCCATTCCCAAGCCATGCCACCCCTGAGGTAGCCTCCTGCCACGCCTAGATGCTCCCTTAGCACCCAATTTGAGCTCTAATGCCGTATATAGCCATGTCCACCCCTCCCCTATTCCATCGCCGCCTATGGTCGCCACCGACCACCACCACCACCAAAATGGTCAGCGGGACCGAGCCTGAATGTGCACGCAGGTAGGAGCATCTCATTTTTGAAATGCTCATGGCCGGCCATCGTTCCCTCCGCCGGCGGCGAGCTCGCCGTTCTTTGGCAGGTGGAAGAAGGACCAAGATAAATTAATGGTTAAGTCATGCAATTAAGGCTAGTGATGATTAGTTAATCCTAAAACGCTCACTGACATGTGGGCCATACCTTTAATCCAAAACAGTAACTGGTCCCACATATCAGTCTGAAAAGAAAAGGTAAAAGAAAAATTAAAATTGCTGAGGGCCCCACCTGTCAATCTCTCTCTCTCTTTATTTTTTCGAATTAATTTAAACTGAGAACTTTAAATGGGCATAACTTCTTCGTCTTAGCACCAAATTAAGTGAAACAAATTTCTAAATTCATCTAAATTCCATATCTGTCCAATGGAACCAAAACCATAAATTTTGAAGCTCGTTTGAATTTTTGTGAGAATTTATTTGGTTTACTAATTTTTTATTCAAATTTCCGTGCAACGTAAAATAGCGTACGAGGCACTAGAGGAAAGGTAGAAGCTGAAGTGAGTCTTGACAACCAAGACCAAACCAATTGTGACCAAGGCGAGTCAACACTTTGATGATGTTGAGCCTACATTTTCTGCAAATTTTTCCATTTTAAATTGTCAAATTGCATATTGTTATTTCATGTGCAAATATATGTTTGTTTTAAGATTTTAGTTATATGCCCATTATTTCACTTGTTAGTATTACACTCTTTTCGAACATTTAAGTATTTGAGACTTGTCGCCCTAGCAAAATTATAATGCTAAAACTTTCAAAACTAAGTCTATAATTATACACCAAGCTTAGTACTGCTTAGATACTCGGGGGCACCATGCCCCAAGCATCACTTTTAATTATGAGAAACTGATTTGGGAAGTAATGGGTGGAAATGACTGGTATATTTTTTCATGATTATTTTATTCTCCCAAAAACCCCCAACTTGCTTAATATCTGGGCGGATGGTATGGAAAGGCTGGTGCAGCGGTGCATGAGAGTGTGGTTAGTGTTAGAGCTACCAAGATAACTCTAAGGACTGAATTTTGTCATGACCTCCTATGTACGACAGTACGGCCACAAGTCTGTAAAGTACAACTTGGCTTAGTAGATTTACTAGACCTTGAAAGTCATCTCATCGGTGGGGGAGAGGGGTAGTGAAAGTGATTGTCTGTGTGACGGCTTGAATGGGACACTCATTAAGGGTGAAGTTTGCCGCGGTGAGCTAGTCAGTGTGGGTAGTCTAGCTGTGGTAGTCGTTGGGGGTAGAACATCCCGCACAACTTATGGAACTGCCGCAATTGGGAGAAGCCCATACAGGTGAGATGATGGAAGGCGTAAGGTATTTTGAAAAGTTACTGTGATGGTCTACTCAACCGCACCTACCGCTACGCTTACGACAATGCACCTACAATGGATGGGGAGCTGACGAAGGGAATTAGAATGACTTTCGTGAGTTTGGGTCCTAGACAAGGAGACTTGGTGGAGATTGTGTGCACATATATTGTCTAGACATAGATAATACCTATTGCACACATTTACCCCTTAGTCGCTTGCCTGTGGATGTTGGTCTTACTTTTGTTTATGCTTTCCTCTACTATCTTTTATATTGTTGGTGTTTGGCCTAATTAGCCCTTTTGTAAACTGTCACTTGACATGGTGTATTTCAACTTTGATATGTAATATTATGGTATATTTCATGCGATGTATGAATTGATACAGCAATGTACCTGTGAGAACTATCTGCTGATCCAGGAAATAGTGCAGTATATTACAGAGGATTCTAGGTTGAAAATTTTGGGTCCAACAATAACCCTCCTAAAGTGGTCATGGTACTTGAACCAAGCATATTTGAAGTAGAATCGGAACCAAAACAAGTCATTTTTAGATCTACTGGTTTTGCAAAAGATTATCCTACCAAACTGAGCGATGTTAAGTCGGCTGATATGACCACTCATCAAGTCAAGTATTAATGCACTCATTGTGGTAAAACCAGTCACTTGGTTCAATTCTATTTTAGAAAAGCAAAGAAATTGAAGAAAGATAGGGTAAGGAAGCATGCTCGACCAGGTTCCTCTTGTGGTCAAATCAGTGCGACTAGACTAGGCGCCTGACTAGTGGGTTCTCATGGTCAAACCACATTGGTCAAATAATATTTTTGACTTGTTGTTTCTCACTGTTAGACAAGCACCTCAAGAGACTTTCGACCAGGTTTTTCTACCCGTTCAGACAAGTTGAAGGCCAGACCAGTTTCATATAGTCAGTCAGATCGCACTCGACTTGCATCGTTCATGCGACCTGACCGATCAGTGGTTAGATCAGCCCTTCCAAGGAGGTCAGACCGCCAAGTGGTCAAACCAGCTATTCATCGACTGTCTGGTTGAAACATGACAAGTTCTAATGCTTCACTTAAATCTTTATCAGTGTGTGCTTTTGCTCTTGTTCATCAAGTATTTCATTACTGGATACCTAAATCACTATTGTCTAACCCCAGTACTAAGATACCAACAACTATTTGTGCTCTGTAGGCCCATCGCAAGAGGAAGGAAAACATATGGCGCATTGATTCTAGGTGCTCTCACCATATGACTAGAGATTCACGATGGTTCTCCTCCCTCACTCATGCCTCTGGTGATGAGATGATCACTTTTGGGGTCAACTCTCAAGGATGAATTCTGGCTAAAGGAATTGTACGCATCAATGACAAGTTCATCTTAAAAAAGATGTCGCTTTTGTCAGTAAGTTGAGCTACAACCTTCTTTTGGTTTCAGAATTGGTAGACGATAATCTTGAGGTGAGCTTTAAAAGGTGTTCATGTTGTATATTGGATCCATCTGGTGATCTTGTTTGTAAAATAAGTCAAGTTGGTCGCTTGTTTAAGGGTGATTTTTCATATTCAGCATCTTCTGATCTTAGATGTCTTATTTCTTCAGACACTAAGGATTTGTTCTTTTAGTACAATAGATTAGGTCACATTGGCTTTGATCATCTAGCTCGGCTCAATAATATGAATCTGGTTAGAGGTATTCTTAGTCTTAAGATTAAAAAGTCAATGGATCTAGTCTATTCACCTTGTCGACATGGTAAGATGGTCGCATCATCTCATTCTCCACTCTCACTTGTGATGACTAATGCTCCAGGACAATTATTGCACATGGACACTATAGGTCCTTCTAGAGTTTAGTCTGTTGAAGGTAAATGGTATGTTCTTGTCATTGTTGATGATTACTCTAGATACTCTTGGGTGCATTTTATGGCTTCTAAGGATGAAGCTTTCAGTTATTTTCGAGAGCTAGCTCATAGACATGCCAGTGAGCTTACAGGAGCACTTAGAGCAATTACAAATGATAATAGAACTAAATTCAAAAATGCGTCATTTGCTTCCTTTTATGCTGACAAGGGTTTAGATCATCAATTTGTGTCAGCTCGAGTGCCGCAACAGAACAGTGTGGCCATATGTAAGAATAGAACCGTGGTTGAGATGGCTAGAACAACGCTAAATGAACATGCTGCTCCTAGGAAGTGTACTGCTGTAGCATTGTGATCTGACTCCTGATTCTAGATTAATTGTGAGACCGAGGGTGAGCACAAACCACCGTACTCCGCAAGCCAATACACAAATCAAGGGAAAGCTCGGGCTATTTTATTTGCCATAAATTGCATTTAAAATAAGATACATAGAAATTTCCTGAGACCTAGCAGTTTGAACTAAATCATAATGTGTGGAAGAATGCAATAGTTATAGCGATCCAGATTCCATCCGCCGTTACATGGCCTCTGCACCATATGCTAACCTTTCAGCGTTATAACCGCTTACATTATCACTGGGGCGACACCCAGGGCAACACAAATCAGGGCTTTCCACTGCCCTCCACTTTTCCAATCCCACCCACAAAGTTTTTGAAATAGAACTATATCTAGTTAAGTTCCCATGTCCGCCTGTGATCGTGGGCACGGCTATTCGAATAGTTTTGACTCTGCAAAGTTTGTACACATTCACCACAAGAGACAATCTACTCGTTGTTCCACATGATTCCTTAGTCATGTGGTTGGGTAGACCATCACAATAACCTTTCAAAATATCTAGCCCCTTTTGTCATCTCACCCTATGGGCCGCTCCCACTTGCGGTGGGTCCCATACGTTGCACGGGATGTAACCATGTCTACTAGCGCATTTGGGCTCCACTCCCCACAATGCTAGCACGGCTGGAAACTTCACCCTCCTCTCATTGTCCCTTTAGGCCTCCCCTTGCCCTTGCATATCCACTCCTATCCACTACCGGTGAGATGAGTCCAGGGGTTTTGATAGATTTACTTAGCCAAGTTGCAATTTGCAGACTTGTGGTTGTACTGTTGCACACAGGAGGTCATGACAAAATTCAGTCCTTAGTGGTATCTGGGCGGTTCTACCACAATCCACACACCGTGCTTCCACTGCACCACATACCTGCCCCCATACCATCCGCCCAGATATTTAAGCAAGTTGGGGTTTTTTGGAGCATAAAATAATCATGTCAAAATACACCAGTCATTTCCACCATAACTTCCCAAATCAGTTTCTCATAATTGAAAGTGATGCTTGGGCATTTTTGTGCCCTGGTTATCTAAGCAGTGCTAAGCAAGGCATATAATTATGGACGTATTTTCGAAAGGTTACCATTATAATTTTGCTAGGGTGAAAAGGCTCAGATATTCAAATGTTCCAAAGGAGGTGTAATACTAACATGTCAAATAATGGGCATATAACTAGAATCTTAAACAAACTTATATTTGCATATGAAATAGCAGCATGCAACTTGATAATTTAAACGAAAGTAAATTTGCAGAAAATGTAGATTCAACATGATCAAAGTATTGACTCGCCTTGGTCATAGTGAACTTGGTCTTGATTATCTAGAGCCATTTCAGCTTCAGGTTCCTCCTCTTGAGCCTCGTATGCTATTTTTACGTGCGCGAAAATTTAGATAAAAATCAGCAAACCAAATAAATCCTCACTAGAAAATTCAAATGAACTCCAAACTCGAAATTTGTTTCCCTCAATATGGAGTTAGACTGAATTAGTTATGATTATTCGAAGTTTAAACATAAGTCAATTATATGCAATATTGCCTCTAATTTAATTTCAATTATATGCAATATAGCCTCAAATTTAATTTGAGTATTATAGTCTAAATGTTGGTGGCTTAATACTCAAGTCATTTAATAGTCGAAAAAGGATTCTTATAATTGCTAGGACATAAAGTTAATGGTTATGGGTTAAACCATGCAATCGTTAATTCTATAACCGTTACTGATATGCAAGGACTTATGATTTATTCTTTAGACAACCTTTATTTGCTAAGTCATCATTCCATGAGAGCACAAACCTAAAAAATATTCTTACTCAATTTCTCACTATCCCTTTAACTAATAATTAAGCTTTAAATTAAATATTCAAGGCACATTAGTTACTAACATATGATGATTAATCCATGATTAAATATTTAATAAGCTCATTTATATCCTAATCAATTTTAGTATCTTTTAAGGATTAATTTCAAATTTTTCCTTGATTTTTCTTAATTGAAATAGTCTAGCAACAAAACTCAAAACATAAATGTCCTAAATGCTGCAAGAGGGGGAATCGAACCCGGTTCGGTGCACTGAGCGCTTGCCCGGTTAACCAGCTGAGCGTGCAATGCTTACTGACTTACCAGAGGGAAAGAAACATAAGAGCAGAGGATCAGACGCCTGGAACAGAGGAAACTCGGGGCGACGTACGGATGGCTGCGTTGCCGGCGAGGGGCGGCCAGGGAGGTGGTGGCGGTGGCCAAAATGGAATGCTAGCACTGAGTAGAAGCTGAGGGGAGCAATGGCGTGAGCCGAGGAACTCCGAGGCGGGCCGGCGACAAGTGGCGACGGCAGGCTGGGAAGGAGCTTAGTGCTGGTGGAGTACAACAAGCAGGAGCCCGGCTGAGGACATGAACAACTTCGCCTTGCTCCAAGGAAGCTTCGGGGGAAAGGAATTGGACCGGCATGGCTTCAATCGGTGGTGCGCTCGTTGGCCGGCTTTGGAGAAGAAGGGGCACCGGCGAGCAGGGAGGGCACGGGAGGCCAATTGCTCGCAAAGGGAGGGAGAGTGGAGTGTGGGGGATAATGGCGGCTGCGGTAGCCTTTATAGGCGACGGGGGTGTGCTGGTGTCGAGAGGCGTCTGCGGCGGCTGTGCGAGCGTCGTGGCACAGGGGCGGTAGGACGTCCGGCAGTGAGGTGCTGTAGGAGTCGTGACGAGACTGAGCTGTGCATGGGTGCGAACGTGCGCGAGCGGCCCGTAGTCCTGGCAGCATGGCGGACCACTGTGGGTGACTCAGTGCCGTGCCTTCGTCCTTCGGTAGGGGCGACGTGCGCGGGCGGGATGGCTGGACGTGATGGCGGCCAGGTAGTGACGAGAGAGCAGGGCTTCGACGGGACTTCGTGGGCGCCGGCGACGTGCGTGGAGAAGCACCGGTGACCAGCAGTCTGAAGGAGGTGCGGGCGCGGGGCCAGCTGTGGCGGCGGGTGAGCTACAGTGACGAGGCAGGGGCGGCTTCGGCCTTGGCTAAAACAAGCAAGGAAGGAGACGAAGGAGGTGGGCCGATACGGCCTGGCCGAAAGGCCCCTTCTTCTTTTTTTAATTTACTTACATACATTTATATCTATTCCTATGTATATATATAGGTATGTTTTTATTAGTTTATTTCTTTACATCTATTTCTTCATTAGTATTATTATGGTATTTTTATTTTTATGTATATTTTATTTATTTATTATTATGGTGTATGGATATACATACTCTTTTTTATATCTATTTATTTATTACTATTCTTAAGCTCCAAGTGATTATTTAAATTTTTATTCAAATTATACCCTTCCCCGTTTTTTGGATGGATCATCTTTTCAGATTCGATTTTTAAAATAAAACTTTCTATTATTTTCACATTTCCTTCTTGGCTTTCCATTAGTCTTTTACTTTTCATAATTTCTTCAATTATTGGAATCCTCAACCAAAATTCAAAGAAACACCATTAAAATCCAAATATCAAGAAAATATTTTTCAACATAATACAAGGGTTACATATTTCCAAATTCAAAATTTTCGGGATGTTACACGGAAGAAGGACAATCACTAGTGGATTGAGGAGTTAAGGCTTAATTTGTGGAGCTAGTCAAGTTGCTTGGGCTTTCCTCAACGTGAATTAGGGAAAATTGGCAAGTTTTCGAACACCACGATAAAACATCGTGTGTCAAATTGATTATTTCTTAACCATTTCTTTACACACTTGTATTTCTACTATATATTGTGAGCATTGTGATTGTCTTATTTATTTGTACTAGACATATATTTGTTTAGATTGTTACTTGTGGTGCCTTAGACTTACTAGAATTGTGTAGGTTCACTTCACTTTGAAATATTGCCAAGATAATTTGTGGTAATTCCTTGTAGAAGGCAAGAAATTTTAAAACCTCCTATTCACCCCCCCCCTCTATGTTGGATCGAAATTGGCGACAGAGGGGGGGTGATTGTCGACTCTTTAAAACAACCCCTCAAAAGTTCAAAAGGATATTTTCCTCTCCAATAGCTTTGAGGAGATATGAAGTAGGTGAAATATACTTTCTGGAGCCTTAGAGAAGACAATCTATAAGAGGGACAAATCAACGGAGAAGAACCCAAACCAAAGAGAGAAAACACTGCTCCTCCATAGCCTAGCCGGTCAGACCGCCCAAGCCAGGCCGGTCAGACCGCTCAGCACAGGTCGGTCTGACCGCCATTGACCATCCGGTCAGACCGCCATTGAGTGGCTGATCAGACGGTCCCCGCCAGCAAAGATCCCGACGGTGATCAAATTGGACAATCTTCACAAAACCTCACAGCAGGTAAAATAACATCTTCCCTTTGGTTTTCTCGGCCCAGAAAGGTAAGACAATAACCTAAATAGCCAAAGGAGACCAGAAAACGAAAAGAGACCAACTCAAACATAGGATATCTAGGATTTGGCAAAAGACTGAAAATACAGAGCTGAGAGGAGAAAAGATCAAATTACTCAACAATCACACAAGCTCTGATCCTGAGTTTTTGCAGCTAGATTAGCAATGGTCACAGGACTCTCCAAACCAAATCTCAGGGCATCTCATGAAGGGAATCGAAAAACACACCAAACCCTAGAAATATGAACAGAGGAAAATAAGAACGCAGAGAGTTACCCCAAATTTCAAATTCCCAACTAACCGTTGATCCTTTGGCCATGAAACTTTGGGAATAGCTAATTAATAGCCTCTGGACTTTAGACCCCAAGTTTCATGCCATCTCAAGAAGGGAAACACGAATTGCACCAAAACCCTAGAAAAGCAAGGATGAACAGAGGAGTCCAAAAGCCAAAATCTAGAATCAAGAATGGGCTCTTGGGATTTTAACTGATCAAATGATCTTGAGGCATCATCCCAACATAGAGCAACCCATTTTGGGCCTCCTCCACAAGAAACAAGCCAAAACACAAAAACTCAAAAATCAAGCATTGAGAGCATCGAAGGCAAAAACCAACAGAGAGACTGGAGCTCGATCAAACTAAAATGAAATCATCTCAGATTGATATTGAGGAAAGGAGATACATGATTACATAGGAGAATCTACTCACATCCTCTCTACTTCCCCATACATGCTTGAATGATCAAGAACGCATCTCACTGTCTCTCAAGAACACACACAGAGAAAGACATCGAAGGAGACACACTCTGCTGCCCTCAACTGCTCACCAACCACTAAAGCCTAAAGAGGGGACACAAAGCAAAAGCTCTAACCACGCATTCAAACCCTAGAATCCATGCAGCCACAAGGAGGCACCTCCTCCTTATATAGCCTTTGGCTAACGGGTCTCCAACCCGTTACGCACGCTAAAACCCGAACGGAACTGCCTCCACCTGTGTAGCTTTGCGTTTTTACCGAAACGCCCCTCCTGCACCTTCCGGAAAGCTTCCGCGTTCCTTGTCGTCCAAGCCTCGCAACCACCTCGAGTCTCCGCCGTCTTCGACACATCCCGACCGTTCTGACCTCGACACCGCCCGTGTCTAGTCCGGTCACCCCGTGTCTCGCCACGACTCCGCCTCGACGTCCTGCAGCCATCAAAGACAAGAAACATATTACATAGCACCGCTCGATACATGAAAGCATAAATAGCATCAATAAAGCATGAAATTGCCCAAACGACCAATCGGGAAGACAAATATGCAATAAGACCGTCCAACCATAGCCGACTGCGCAAAATGCCTACCTGACACAAATCACTCAAACCAAACTGAATCTTTGCAACATACTTGTCAATTACTCATTATACACATGTGGTCACCTCCACATGGTCTCTCACTCTATTCGGTTATCCTTGATCCTACAAGTGGTATCAAAACTTGGTCTCTATTTTATTAGACTTAACCGTCTAGAGAGAAAAAGATGGCTAGTGAGGGGATTGCTATAGGAAAGACACCTCTTTTCGATGGCTCAAATTATTCATATTGAAAAATTAGAATATCTATTTATCTTAAGGCCATGAGTCTGAACATATTAAAAATTGTAAATAAGGGTTACATTATGCCTCCTGATCCACTACATCCCACAGAACAAGATAGACGTAATGCTCATTTAGATGCTCAAGCTATGAATACTTTATTTGGAGCTTTGAACGCGGATGAGTTCAATAGAGTGAGTAATTTCAAAACCGCTCATGCTGTTTGGACTACCCTCTCGGAAATCCATGAGAGAACATCCACGGTCAAAAAGGCCAAATTGCATAGGCTTTGAATCAAATATGAGACATTTGCAATGTTGCCTCATAAGGATATTAATGAAATGTATTCTCACCTCAACAACATTGTAAATAAACTCAAAGGCCTAGGTACTACACTAGTCGATGTTGATATTGTGAGAAAGATGCTTAGAGCCTTGTTGGAGAAGTATAAGATATTGGTGACACTCTTTCTCAACTCACCCGAGTTGACAAGGATGACGCCAACACAACTCTTGGGCAACCTCATAACAAATGAGTTGTACAAGGACAATGAGAAGCTCTTGGAGCAATCCTCCTTCAAGGGCAAGAAGATCACCGTTTTTAAAGCTAAAGCGGTGTCAAGTGAGGAGTCTAAAGATGACGAGGAGGACTCAAGAAGGAATTGACTCTTCTTGTGAGGAGAATGAACAAGTTCATGAATAGGCGCTCATACCGAAGCACTAGTCATGAAAAAGATAAGAAGGGGTGCTCCTACCATGACAACAAGCGCTATAGCAACATCCGTTGCTATAAGTGTGATGAGAAGGGGCACATTGCCTCTTAATGCCCCACAAAGAAACATGACAAGGGCAAGTTATCCAAGAAGAAGGACAGCAAAAGCAGAGAAGGTAAAATCCTTTGATGATGATGAACCTTCATATGATGAGCTTATGGATATGTTGGAAGAATTGAATGAATATATTAGAAAACAGAAGTCAAAATTCAAGGTCTTAAAGAGAGAGCATCTGAGAGACCATGTGGAGGTATCCCCATGTTTGTGATGAGTAATTGACAGTTGGTTTAGAGAGTCTGAGTTTGTTTTGGGTATTCTAGGGTTGAGTACCTTTTACATATGCTATTGTTGATATGTTGTTTCGTGCGGTGCTATGTGACGGTTTGCTTGTCTGTGTGACTGCAGGACTTCGGAGCTAGGTCATGGTGAAGCGAGGAGGACCGGGACTAAGCATAGGAGGTGTTGAGGTCCAGACGGTCGAGGATACCGAAGATGATCGAGGCTGCCGAGGTGGTTGCGAGTCGGGAGATGAGGAACCGGAGCTGGAGCTACCGGTGATGGACACGACGGGCAATGACGAGCGAACCGGGACTAGGCACAGGGAGGAGTCGGAGGTCCAGACGGTTGGGTGTCGGTTGCGATCGTGTGCGACGGAACAGACTAGGACTAGAATCAGGTGGAGTCGAAGGTCTCGGTCGGAGTCGGGTGGACATGACGGGCAATGCCGAGGTGGACCGGGACTAGACTCAGGTGGAGTTGGAGGTCCAGACGATCAGGATGCTGGGTGCGGTTGTGTGCAGCGGAGCGGACCGGGACTAGACTTAGGGAGGAGTCGAGGTCCAGACAGTCAAGGTACCGGACGCGGGAAGCTTTTGGGAAGGCGCTTGAGGTGCAAATTAGAGATTTGACTCAAGCAATGAGAGGAGGGGCTGGTTTTCCCTCCAAATCCTGGTCATGTTGACTTTGACCTTTGCCTCATATGGTATGTGAGGTGGAGGAGTGGATGTTGTATGACATTTCTTGTATTGCTTCTTTGGGGTGAGCTCTTGCCTTCAAAATGTGGAGAGGGAGGCAGCAGTTTGTACTCATGTGTGGAAGCACGAAAGGGAGTGTGATGTTGAGTGAGTTTTGGAGAGAGTTCTCAAGTGTACACTGCGTGAGTTCTTGAGTATGTGAGCTTTGGAGAGCATCATGTAGTGTGTTTCCCATTTGAACTGCGTATGGGGACTCCTATTGATAGGAACCTCCTTGGGATGGCCCGATCTTCACGACAGTAGGTCGAAGAACCGAGGATAACTTGCTGTGAACAGCGGGGTAACTAGCTTTATACCTGCCAAGGTTGGATGCGACCAAACGACGGGGAGAGAGACACCGAAACCTTGTGGACTTCGACTCGATCTCCGAACGACCGCAGAACCACAATCCGGGACTAACCCACACAAAAGGCCCGAAAGCCTAGAGCACGAATTAGGGAATCCCAAAGGGATCTCTTCACGAGTCCAAGAAGAACAAGGAAGAACAATGGTGTGAGTAAGACACTTAGCAGCTCGGCTGCAAAACTATGATTTATCAAATGATTCAAAAGCTCCAATTGTTTAGATACAAGGGGTATTTTGTAACATCCCAAAAATCCACTTCCTGAAAAATTTAATTTTGAATTATATATTTTAAAGTATTTGAATTTTATTTGGATTTTCTGTGAGTTTCTGAGTTTTATTTGGAGTTATCTAAATTTTATTTCAAAATCTAAATCAAATTTAATCCTCAACCTCTCTACTCGCCATCACATGTCGCCCTCGATTTAATCCATCCTCGCCTGGTTTAATCTTAGCCACCGCCTTCACTTACCCTTTGATTTAACTGATGGCCCCGATTTCTCTTTCGCCTCGTGGCATTTGTCCGACCGCCCACTTCTTCCTCTCTCTTCCTCTCGCCGACACCCAACCTCGTCAATCACCTTCTTCTTTCGTCTTGCCTTCTTCAACCTTTCACTGCCACCATTAATGCCCCGCCCGAGCTCTTGAATGTGGCTGTTTTTTCTCGTTAGCGAGCATTTGCTACAAAGTGAAAGCCTAATCACTCCCGCATTCAACCTCCACCATTTCCCACTTTAAACCCCGCTTATCTCCTCTTTATTCGTCTTTGCGCTGCCCTTAACTTTGGTGTAACCGATAACCGCTCGTCGCCTCCACCTTCGCACACCGCGCGCGCATCCCCGCCTCCACCGAGTGAATCCACCGCCAAGAGCACCGCCGCCAACGCCTCACTCGCCACCTCGCATCCTCGTCGCTGGCTACCATCGAGAATTTTCGAGTGTCGTGCCAAGGTGCACTTAACTCCCGTGTCTTCCTCCTCTCGCACTCGCCGACCCAAAGAAATGCCGCCATCCGCCGATGCCTCGGCCCCGTGGCGCCACCTCAGCAGCTGTGAGCTACGCAAGCGCTACGGCCAACTGCGTGCCACCTCAGCCTTCTCCCCGATTTATGGACCTAGTCCACAAAAGCCGGTCCCACCTATTAGTGAATAAAACCCTTTTTTCGTTGAAAAATAATTCGGCCAGAAAATCAAAATCCTTGCTGACATCACCTTGACATATAAATCCCTTTTCCCATAGGAAAATAATTCCTCTCAAAATCATTTCCTTGATGACATCATAATCTGATTTTTCAATTCAAAAATAATTCCAGAAAATCAGTTTATTCTTTTTCTCTCCTCTCAAACTTCCAAATGCTTGTATTTCTTCATTTTAACTTCGAATTAGCCCATTCAAATTTCTAAATTCATCAAAAATTCCAATCTATCTATTTCTATCCTCTTTTCAAATTTTTGGAGTTTTTGAATTTATTTGGATTAAATTAAAGCTTAAAAGTAAAAATATTTTTAATGGTTAAAATATACTTAAAATAAATCTAAAATTATTTTATTTGATATTTTCGGGTTCTAAGGATTTTGGTGAAATTTTTCTGAATTTATCGAATTTATTTTATTTTTTTCTTAAAAAAAATTATTTTTTATTAATATTTTCTCTCTCCTCACTATGCATCTTCCAGTGGCCGTTTCGTTCTCCAGACGCGAGCGCGCAGCGCCATGAGCGGGATTTTGAAGCTTCAAGAGCTTTTGATTTTCTCAACCATTTCTTGCGCAACAAGATGCATTTGAATTCTCTTATCAAGAGCTTTCCATTCCCGGCCTTGGCCTCCAATTTCATGCACCAATTTCGCGGGAATATGCCATGGCACCAAAAGACATTCCCTCACGGATCTCCCCATCCGGTCCACCTCCGCGCCTATAAAAGGGAGCACCGGGTGCCTCTCCTCATCCTCACTAAGCCTCTGAAATCTCAAGGCCTATCTCCCTTCCTCCTCACCGCAATCGGCATTTTTCTCTCGCCAACAAAACGGCGTTCTTCGGCCATTTGCGCCACCTACAGTGGAGTCCGGCCACATTTGGCCACACCATTGGCTTCGCTTTGCGCTGCTCACGTGGTGCTCCTCGCCGCCGGAGCTTCACGAGCACCGGCCAAATTGCGCAGCCGCTTTCTCTCGCCGCGAGCCGACTGCATGTTCCGTCATAACCGAGGTGAGCATTGTGTTCCCTACATTCTCCTCTTCATTTCGCCGCAAACCTCACCCGCTAACTCCTCTCCGCTTGCCCGAACACCGATGTCAACCCGATGGTCACCAAAAGTCTTCTTCGCCGTGTTTCGCCACCATCCGATGTCCTTGGCCGAGCCGCTTGCACCGTTGAGTTTGCCTCGACGCGTTCTACATCGTGCTTCCATCGCCATCACCAAGATCCCCGAGTCCTCGTCGACCTTGTCAGGCTCAGGCACTAAAACTGTACCTTAGCGCGTACACCCCTTTTTGGTAAGCGCTTCGATTTTTGTTCGCGTCATATTGTGTCCTAGCCTCTAAGAAATTTTTCTACCATTTTGTTTAATTTTTCGTGGAGCCAATTGTCAGGAATTGAGCTTTCCGCGAAAATGGCCGTTTGTGACTCCCGACGTCGATTCGTCGCGTCCGGTAAGCCTTAGCCCATGTCGTAATTTTTCTTAGACTTGCCTCACTGCGTTCTATGCCGTGCTTCCTTTCTTTTCCCCAAAAAGCCTCCACAAAATTTCGCCTCCGACACCTCGCCATGGCCGCCAATGGCATCTCGTGTCCCCATCTATCCATTGGTGTTTTCCCCAATCCGTTCGCGTCATATCGTGCCAAACCATCCCAGGTAGCTACCTTTCAAATGGTTTTGGATTCGCTCCACCGAGCACTAAGATATCAAGTTTTTCCTGTTTCTCCACTGTCGGCATTCAAACGTCGATTGTATCGTCCACGATTAATTTTCAGCTTAGCCAATAATTTTCCTAACTTCACCATGCCATGTACTACCCCATGCTCATCTTACATCTCGCGCTCCATACCCGGTACTATCTCTCTCCAACTCTCTTTGTTGTCGCCACTGCATCGGTGCCGTTTTTACTCATCGCCGGTGATTGCCGCGCCTCGCCGCCATACCCATGTCACCACCTTCGCCTCATTGTCAGCATTCCATTTTGCCCATTCGCCACCACCTTGTAGCCAATCGACACCGTACTATTCAAAAAGTAATCCTCGATGTTGTTATCATTTCATGTGATGTCCAAAACTTCTAGATATTCGATCTCCTCATACGAACTCCGAATCCGTTGATTCTTTCTCCTAAATTCATCTAAAATCATAATCTATCGGTCATTATATATTTTATAATTTTTGGATTTTAATTGGGTTTTATTTGAATTTATTTTGCTTGGTTCTTCGCGTGTAGACTACGACTAATCCGAGAGTTCGATTTTGACGATTCGCAACATCAAGTCTCCGAGCAAGGCAAGTCTCCTTTGATCATCTTGAACCTATGATTTCAAATGTTTTACTTATTTTAAATTATGTGCATTGCTATTTACATAAAGCATTAGTTCAATCATTAAGGTATTAGTTACCCCAATTTTGTTATGCCCTTAGTTGAAATTGAATGCCATGTACCCTTGTCTCCTAGGATTTCCTTTGGCTCTTTAGTGAGAGTATTATAATCAATTGTTGGTATTAGAATGGTAGAACAATGCTTAACCACGCTATTGAATACCTCATAAATCTTGAAAATGGGAAATTATGAATTATTGTAATACCCTTGTGTTTACAAATTTAGTGGTAATTGGAGTTACCACTGTTCTTTTAAAATAAACTAAAATGTGAAAGTTGGTTTAGATTAGGGTGGATGGTTGGTTTGGATTGGTGCAGGAAGCACGAGATCTTGTAAAGTGTATGTTCCACCCTAGTCAATTAAGGACCGACGCTTGTGTTTGTCCAGACTGAGCATTAACCGTACAACCACAAGTCTATATGGGTACGACCTAGCTGACTAACTTATGATAGTCTAGTTTAGGTGCCACCAGTGGAAAGTGGGTGCCAGGGATGGACTGGTTATTCACAGTGAGGGACAGGGATTTACTGTACTCATATGGCGCAAGAGGGGGCTTCGGTTCGGGCAGTTAGCCTACCTGCGGTGAAACCTCAGCGGGTGGTATCTAGCTAGATTAGAGTAAGGTAAATGCTTTGTGATATTTTATCTGGGTCTCATGCCAAAGGAAGCGTGTTGACTTTTAGGATAATTTATCTCTTGTGGGTAAAGTTGTACAACCTCTGCAGAGTGTAAAACTATTCGAATAGCCGTGCCCACGGTCAAGGGCGGGCAAGGAATGCATTCACATGGTAGATTTCTGGTTTTGGTTTTAAAATCAAAGTTTTGTATTCGAGAGTGGAGGGAACTCTCGGAAGGGTATCCTGGCGGTTGGAGCCAGAGAGGGTGGATGGAACCCGCAGTCTAAAACTTGACCAATTGTAATTGGTTGGCTAGTGTTGGTAGATGGAACCTTCACTAGAAAGTTAATGATAGTTTCTGCTAAAAAATTACTTTATTAAATTGATGCCTTTGAAAATAATTAGAAGTAATTGAATGAAAATGTTGCTTTGTGCAAAAGAACCATATAGCCTTCCTTTGTCAAGCCTTGCATCTATTGCATTTTTCCCAAGACTTATGAGTACTTTATGTACTCACATGCTACACTCAAAAATAATAACCAGAGGAGTACAAGAAGGCGACTACGACTTCTTCGGGTGGATTCGACGAAGGATTCCAGAGTTCTAGGTCGCACTTCCTACCAATTGCCCGTGGCGTATTGATGGGTCTTCACCGAAGTTTATCTTTTGCTTCCACAGAGTTTCGTGTGTGCGAGGTCTTGAAACCTCAATTGTAATAATGAGACCTTTCGGTCTGTACTCTTTAATATTGTAATAAAGCGTTGCTGGTTATGTATTCATTTCTGCTTAACGTGTGCACTAGCTTTGATCCGGGACTAGTGCAGAATACACGAGGGTCCGGTTCGAAATCCGGGTCCCGGCAGAGATGGTATCGAGCCAATTTGACTGTAGGACGTGACCTAGTTAGAATGGTTGTTAAAAGAAGAGCTTCAAAATTTATTTTATAAAATAAAATTTTAATAATGTGCTATCCTTGTCTTATCTTGTCTTTCTTTCCTTGCCTTCGTCACGGCATTCTCTCTTACCTATCTGCTTATTTCCTTTTTGGAATGGTAATTGTACCCCCTTTCCTTTGTAATTTCTATAGACGGCTCAGTGAGGTTGCGTATGAGCAGCACCTGGAGAAGCGCGTCATCATGAAGGAGCGAGGACTAGTTCTTTAGTTGTAGTACCCAAGTAAAGTCCTACGATTTTAGAACGCTTATATATTACTTGCTTGTGTGTTAGGTGGACTGTACCAAGTCTTTGTATAATTGTAGTACAGTTATCCCTAAAAACTATTTTGATTTCAAGCTACGTTTCTTCTAAGTCGTTGTTTGCTTCTCTTTTGTGTGTTTGTTCGGGATGTTGTTTAGTTGTTCCCCTGATCTCTTATCGGTGCTACTTCCCTCTTATCTTTTGCTAATCCCAGTTTCCGCAATAGTGCAAGCTCCAATTCTTTCACCGCAGTCCAAGTTTGCAGAATCCTTGGAGACCTAGAGTATATGGAAGACAACAAATATATGGAAAGTACTCTTGTCGAGAAAGCCGTCATAATTAGTGCATGTCAAGTTAGGTAATTTGGAGAATTATTGCTAGAGTGATATATTTTGGATTTATAATTGACAAGATTGAATAATATTCGAGAGGATTGAGATAAAAGGTATACTTGTGGATACCAATTGATTATAAATAAATCTAAAAAGTGTCATCTTTGTGGGTTGAGTAGAGAATAAATACAAAGTTGAACTTGGGGGAGCTAATTAGATCATGAGAAGAGTCTAAACTTTGCTCTGGATTTATTATTTAGGATTGAAAGGAGCAATTGGATGTAAAACAAGATTTTGTTAAGGGGATTATTTGTGATCGTTGGAGAATTAGTATTAAGAGATTGATCCAGTAAAGGGAGCTTAAAACATTAACAAGTTGAATTATCATAAACAGTTCATGGTATCAATTTTGGTGATTTGGTTGAATCATGAAGAGCGGATGAATTTTGTGGAGTGAATTGATTATTAGAGTTTGGTGGACCTATTGATGATGAGTGGATACTAGTGGAATTCCAGAAGATAATACCCTTAGATATCTTGGTGGATTAATTTTATCATTGCAAAGTGGACTTTGATATGGCAATTTGAATTTTGTGGATTTAATAGATCATTGCTAGATAATTGGATTTTAACTAATGGGATTAACTAGATCATTTAAGGATGTTCAAATGGATAACCTGGAGGATTTAAATTAATTATGGGAGATAGATGGTCCAATGAGAATTTTGAGAGATTGTCCGATAAGAATTAATTGAGTTCATTCAAATTGGTGGAACCAAAATGATGATTATGAAGAGAATGATGTTGGTGGATTAATGAATATTAAATTATGGCTTAGATGATCTTAAAATTGATTGATGATTACTAAAAGGTTGGATTAATTTTATATTATTTGATCAAAGTTATGGATCCGTTTGATTAGATAATGATCATAAAACAATTGGTGGAAATCACAAACTACAATGTTATTGGATTCTTGTTAGAAAAATTCTATGGTTTGACGTCGATTCAAATTAGAGCGGAGAGAGTAAAAGTTAATGAGATTACTTGTCGAAATCAATAAGGTGCATTTGTGGTATATGATTTTGGAATCAAGAATTTTTGAAGAGTTGAAATAATTATGTCCTTCTCGGATGAACACTTGTGGAAGTTAAGCCCTTTTGGTGGAATACTGAATTAATCGATATGATAAGGGCAATTGAAGTTAACCCAAAGGTTGCAGGCGACTAAAGATGTACCAATCCGATTTGTTGTTGTCTTCCATATTTCTCAGTTAAAGGAATACTTCAGAGCATTGAACAACAAGATAGAATCATGAAGGAAGCTTAGCGCCACGCAAGAAGCATGACCATAAAGTTCCACAAAGTGCAGTAGAGCAACCATTCGAAGTCAAGCAAGTCAAGCAACTTGGGAGCGTGAAGAGGACCTAAGAGCTGAGTTTCCCTCTCCTTTCTTTTCCTAGATCGTCCGAATCTCGGGGACGAGATTCTTTCTAAGGGGGGTAGGTTTGTAACATCCCAAAAATCCACTTCCTGAAAAATTTAATTTTGAATTATATATTTTAAAGTATTTGAATTTTATTTGGATTTTCTGTGAGTTTCTGAGTTTTATTTGGAGTTATCTAAATTTTATTTCAAAATCTAAATCAAATTTAATCCTCAACCTCTCTACTCGGCCATCACATGTCGCTCCCTGATTTAATCCATCCTCGCCCGGTTTAATCTTAGCCACCTGCCTTCACTTACCCCTTTGATTTAATCTGATGGCCCTGATTTCTCTTTCGCCTCGTGGCATTTGTCCGACCGTCCACTTCTTCCTCTCTCTTCCCTCTCGCCGACAGCCCAACCTCGTCAGTCAGCTTCTTCTTTCGTCTTGCCTTCTTCAACCTTTCACTGCCACCATTAATGCCCCGCCTGAGCTCTTGAATGTGGCTGTTTCTTCTCGTTAGCCAGAGCATTTGCTACAGTGAAAGCCTAATCACTCCCGCATTCAACCTCCACCATTTCCCCACTTTAAACCCCGCTTATCTCCCTCTTTATTCGTCTTTGCGTCGTCCTTAACTTTGGTGTAACCGATAACCGTTCGTCGCCTCCACCTTCGCCAGACCCGTGCGCGCATCCCCGCCCCTCCACCGAGTGAATCCACCGCCGAAGAGCACTGCCGCCAACGCCCTCACTCGCCACCCCTGCATCCTCGTCGCTGGCTACCATCGAGAATTTTCGAGTGTCGTGCCAAGGTGCACTTAACTCCCCGTGTCTTCCTCCCTCTCGCGTACCCCTCGCCGACCCCAGCAGCGTCGTCATCCGCTGATGCCCTCAGTCCCCGTGCGCCACCTCAGCAGCCGTGAGCTACGCAAGCGCTACGGCCAACTGCGTGCCACCTCAGCCTTCTCCCCGATTTATGGACCTAGTCCACAAAAGCCGGTCCCACCTGTTAGTGAATAAAACCCTTTTTCTGTTGAAAAATAATTCGGCCAGAAAATCAAAATCCTTGCTGACATCACCTTGACATATAAATCCCTTTTCCCATAGGAAAATAATTCCTCTCAAAATCATTTCCCTTGATGACATCATAATCTGATTTTTCAATTCAAAAATAATTCCAGAAAATCAGTTTATTCTTTTTCTCTCCTCTCAAACTTCCAAATGCTTGTATTTCTTCATTTTAACTTCGAATTAGCCCATTCAAATTTCTAAATTCATCAAAAATTCCAATCTATCTATTTCTATCCTCTTTTCAAATTTTTGGAGTTTTTGAATTTATTTGGATTAAATTAAAGCTTAAAAGTAAAAATATTTTTAATGGTTAAAATATACTTAAAATAAATCTAAAATTATTTTATTTGATATTTTCGGGTTCTAAGGATTTTGGTGAAATTTTTCTGAATTTATCGAATTTATTTTATTTTTTTCTTAAAAAAAACTATTTTTTATTAATATTTTCTCTCTCCTCACTATGCATCTTCCTGTGGCCGTTTCGTTCTCCAGACGCGAGCGCGCAGCGCCATGAGCGGGATTTTGAAGCTTCAAGAGCTTTTGATTTTCTCAACCATTTCTTGCGCAACAAGATGCATTTGAATTCTCTTATCAAGAGCTTTCCATTCCCGGCCTTGGCCTCCAATTTCATGCACCAATTTCGCGGGAATATGCCATGGCACCAAAAGACATTCCCTCACGGATCTCCCCATCCGGTCCACCTCCGCGCCTATAAAAGGGAGCACCGGGTGCCTCTCCTCATCCTCACCAAGCCTCTGAAATCTCAAGGCCTATCTCCCTTCCTCCTCACCGCAATCGGCATTTTTCTCTCGCCAACAAAACGGCGTTCTTCGGCCATTTGCGCCACCTACAGTGGAGTCCGGCCACATTTGGCCACACCATTGGCTTCGCCTTTGCGCGTTCACGTGGTGCTCCCCTCGCCTTCGCCGGAGCTTCGCCGGAGCACCGTGGCCAAATTGCGCAGTCGCTTCTCTCCTCGCTGCGAGCCGACCGTGCATGTTCCGTCATAACCGAGGTGAGCATTGTGTTCCCTACATTCTCCTCTTCATTTCGCCGCAAACCTCACCCGCTAACTCCTCTCCGTTTGCCCGGAACACCGATGTCAACCCGATGGTCACCAAAAGTCTTCTTCGCCGTGTTTCGCCACCATCTGATGTCCTTTGGCCGAGCTGCTTGCACCGTTGAGTTTGCCTCGACGCGTTCTACATCGTGCTTCCATCGCCATCACCTGAAGATCCCCCGAGTCCTCGTCGACCTTGTCAGGCTCAGGCACTAAAACTGTACCTGAAGATCCCCCGAGTCCTCGTCGACCTTGTCAGGCTCAGGCGAAATTTTCGTGGAGCCAATTGTCAGGAATTGAGCTTTCCGCGAAAATGGCCGTTTGTGACTCTCGACGTCGATTCGTCGCGTCCGGTAAGCCTTAGCCCATGTCGTAATTTTTCTTAGACTTGCCTCACTGCGTTCTATGCCGTGCTTCCTTTCTTTTCCCCAAAAAGCCTCCACAAAATTTCGCCTCCGACACCTCGCCATGGCCGCCAATGGCATCTCGTGTCCCCATCTATCCATTGGTGTTTTCCCCAATCCGTTCGCGTCATATCGTGCCAAACCATCCCAGGTAGCTACCTTTCAAATGGTTTTGGATTCGCTCCACCGAGCACTAAGATATCAAGTTTTTCCTGTTTCTCCACTGTCGGCATTCAAACGTCGATTGTATCGTCCACGATTAATTTTCAGCTTAGCCAATAATTTTCCTAACTTCACCATGCCATGTACTACCCCATGCTCATCTTACATCTCCGCGTTCCATACCCGGTACTATCTCTCTCCAACCTGCTGTTGTCGCTACCGTGCAGTCGGTGCCGTTTTTTTTTACTCACTGCCGGTGATTGCCGCCGCTCCTCGTCGCCATACCCATGTCACCACCTTCGCCTCATTGTCAGCATTCCATTTTGCCCATTCGCCAGCCACCTTGTAGCCAATCGACACCGTACTATTCAAAAAGTAATCCTCGTATGTTGTTATCATTTCATGTGATGTCCAAAACTTCTAGATATTCGATCTCCCTCATACGAACTCCGAATCCGTTGATTCTTTCTCCTAAATTCATCTAAAATCATAATCTATCGGTCATTATATATTTTATAATTTTTGGATTTTAATTGGGTTTTATTTGAATTTATTTTGCTTGGTTCTTCGCGTGTAGACTACGACTAATCCGGAGAGTTCGATTTTGACGATTCGCAACATCAAGTCTCCGAGCAAGGCAAGTCTCCTTTGATCATCTTGAACCTATGATTTCGAAATGTTTTACTTATTTTAAATTATGTGCATTGCTATTTACATAAAGCATTAGTTCAATCATTAAGGTATTAGTTACCCCAATTTTGTTATGCCCTTAGTTGAAATTGAATGCCATGTACCCTTGTCTCCCTAGGATTTCCTTTGGCTCTTTAGTGAGAGTATTATAATCAATTGTTGGTATTAGAATGGTAGAACAATGCTTAACCACGCTATTGAATACCTCATAAATCTTGAAAATGGGAAATTATGAATTATTGTAATACCCTTGTGTTTACAAATTTAGTGGTAATTGGAGTTACCACTGTTCTTTTAAAATAAACTAAAATGTGAAAGTTGGTTTAGATTAGGGTGGATGGTTGGTTTGGATTGGTGCAGGAAGCACGAGATCTTGTAAAGTGTATGTTCCACCCTAGTCAATTAAGGACCGACGCTTGTGTTTGTCCAGACTGAGCATTAACCGTACAACCACAAGTCTATATGGGTACGACCTAGCTGACTAACTTATGATAGTCTAGTTTAGGTGCCACCAGTGGAAAGTGGGTGCCAGGGATGGACTGGTTATTCACAGTGAGGGAGTGGATTTCATCTGTACTCATATGGCGCAAGAGGGGCTTCGGTTGGGCAGTTAGCCTACTGCGGTGAAACCTCGCGGGTGGTATCTAGCTAGATTAGAGTAAGGTAAAGGCTTTGTGATATTTTATCTGGGTCTCATGCCAAAGGAAGCGTGTTGACTTTTAGGATAATTTATCTCTTGTGGGTAAAGTTGTACAACCTCTGCAGAGTGTAAAACTATTCGAATAGCCGTGCCCACGGTCAAGGGCGGGCAAGGAATGCATTCACATGGTAGATTTCTGGTTTTTGGTTTTAAAAATCAAAGTTTTGTATTCCGAGAGTGGAGGGAACTCTCGGAAGGGTATCCTGGCGGTTGGAGCCAGAGAGGGTGGATGGAACCCGCAGTCTAAAACTTGACCAATTGTAATTGGTTGGCTAGTGTTGGTAGATGGAACCTTCACTAGAAAGTTAATGATAGTTTCTGCTAAAAAATTACTTTATTAAATTGATGCCTTTGAAAATAATTAGAAGTAATTGAATGAAAATGTTGCTTTGTGCAAAAGAACCATATAGCCTTCCTTTGTCAAGCCTTGCATCTATTGCATTTTTCCCAAGACTTGCGGAGTACTTTATGTACTCACATGCTACACTCAAAAATAATAACCAGAGGAGTACAAGAAGGCGACTACGACTTCTTCGCGGGTGGATTCGACGAAGGATTCCAGGAGTTCTAGGTCGCGCTTCCCCAGTCAATTGCCTGTGGCGTATTGATGGGTCTTCACCGAGTTTATCTTTTGCTTCCGCTGTGTTTCGTGTGTGCGAGGTCTTGAAACCTCAATTGTAATAATGAGACCTTTCGGTCTGTACTCTTTAATATTGTAATAAAGCGTTGCTGGTTATGTATTCATTTCTGTTTAACTGTGTGCACTAGCTTTGATCTGGGACTAGTGCAGTAATACACAGAGGGTCCGGGTTCGGAAATCCGGGGTCCCGACATATTTATACTAGGAACAACCCTCCTAGTTGAGTGTGAAAAGGATTTGGAATTTCTGAAGGTAGGCTAGGTGAAAGGTCTCCACGAGATGAATTCCCGAGGAGGTCTCGTGTGACTGTTAGCCTTCTGAGCAGTCTCCACTAATTCGATCATAACTTCTTATTGGAAAGTCCAAATGACGTGGGGTTTGTTGCATTGGAAACTAGACTTGATAAGCTTTCCATCAAGTACTCATAGACCCCCAGAGCCTGCGGAAATCAAAAGTTATGGTTGCTTCTTTGTGGCTGTAGGTGCGGTCAGCCAGGTGGTCTGATCGTAGCATTGTATTTATTCCTCATGCCAAGTAGCTTCCTCCGCTTCATGTGTAAACCTAAGTAACATCAATGTAGAACATTTAGGTAGTATAACATCCTGAGATATGTTGAAATCAAAATCAGCTAGGAATGAATTCACCTGTTCTTGTATTTTCTTGGCACGACTTCGTGTAAGTGGACCTTGATTTGTATCCTTTATGCTTGATGGTGAATGGTTGATATGTGATGGAACATGCTGAGCTGGGATGTCCTCATCATCCTCCCCCTCTTGAAAAGGAGTCGTCCTCGACTCTTCTGGTCCAAAGAATGGAGACAGATCGGAGACATTGAAGGTTGAGCTTACACCATACGTACTTGGAAGTTCAATTTTGTATGCATTGTCATTGATCTTGCGGAGCACTTTGAAGGGACCATCGGCACGTGGCTGCAGCTTGCACTTGCGTTGTTCAGGGAAACGGTCCTTGCGCAAATGCACCCAAACTAAGTCTCCTGGTTCAAATAACATCTTCTTACGCCCCTTGTTGGCACGTTTCATGTACATCTTGGTCATCTTTTCTATGTTTTCTTTTGCTCGATCATGAAGCTTCTTGACAAATTCTGCACGTTTGCTTGCATCAAAATTTACGCGTTCCTGCATAGGCAAAGGCAAAAGATCAATAGGAGCAGTAGGTTTGAAACCATATACAATCTCAAATGGACAAAACTTAGTGGTCGAGTGTACTGCCCTGTTGTATGCAAACTCCACGTGAGGCAAGCTTTCCTCCCATAATTTCAAATTTTTCTTGAGAACAGCTCGCAGCAGTGTCGACAATGTTCGGTTCACAACTTCAGTTTGACCATCAGTTTGTGGATGGCATCTCGTAGAGAACAGCAATTTTGTCCCAAGTTTTCCCCATAAGGTCTTCCAAAAGTAGCTCAAAAACTTGGTGTCACGATCTGAAACAATGGTCCGCGGCACGCCATGAAGTCTTACAATTTCCCTGAAAAATAATTCAGCAATATATGAAGCATCATCGCTCTTATGGCATGGAATAAAATGAGCCATCTTGCTAAACCTATCAACAACAACAAAGATGGAATCCCTCCCCCTCTTGGTTCGAGGTAAACCAAGAACAAAGTCCATGGAAATGTCTTCCCATGGCACACTAGGGATAGGTAAAGGAGTATATAATCCATGAGGGTTCAAGCGTGACTTAGCTTTGTGGCATGTTACGCAGCGAAGAACATGTCGCTCAACATCTCTTCTCATCTTAGGCCAAAAGAAGTGATCAGCTAGGACTTGCTCCGTTTTCTTGGCACCAAAGTGTCCCATAAGTCCACCAGCATGAGCTTCTTGCACAAGCATGAGACGAACAGAACAATTTGGAATGCAGAGTTTATTAGTCCGAAACAAAAACCCATCATGCAAATGGAATTTTTCCCAGCCCTTGCCAACACAACACTTGGAAAATGGTTCAGCAAAATATGAATCAGTAGCATACAAAGCTTTGATACTTTCCAAACCAAGAATTTTAGCATCAAGTTGATAAAGCAAAGCATGGCGTCTAGATAAAGCATCAGCTACAACATTATCCTTCCCTTTCGTGTACTTAACAATGTAAGGAAAAGACTCAATGAATTCACTCCACTTAGCATGTCTTCGGTTTAGTTTTAGTTGGCCCTTAAGATGTTTCAAGGATTCATGGTCTGAGTGTATCACAAATTCTTTGGGCAAGAGATAATGTTGCCAAGTTTCCAAACTTCTTACAAGAGCATATAATTCTTTATCATAAATGGAGTAATTTAGAATTGGACCACTTAGCTTTTCACTGAAATATGCAATAGGCCTACCTTCTTGCATGAGCACGCCACCAATCCCCACACCACTTGCGTCACATTCAATTTCAAAGGTCTTACCAAAGTCAGGAAGTGCAAGGAGTGGTGCGGTTGTCAACTTCATTTTCAGATCCTCAAATGCCTTCTCTTGTGCCTCACCCCAATGGAATAGCACATCTTTCTTTGTTAATTCATTGATGGGTGCAGCAATGGTACTGAAGTCTTTCACAAACCGACGATAGAAACCTGCAAGTCCAAGGAAACTGCGCACTTGGCTCACATTCTGTGGAGGCAACCATTCACGAATAGCGTTTATCTTTTCTTCATCAACTTCGACACCTTGACCTGAAACAACAAAGCCAAGAAAGACTACCTTGTCGGTGCAAAAGGTGCACTTGGCATGGTTAGCATACAAGCATTCCTTTCTCAAGACACATAGCACACTTTCTAGATGTTCAATATGTTCTTCAAGAGACTTGCTGTAAATTAAGATATCATCGAAGTAAACAACAACAAATTTGCCAATAAAAGCTCTAAGCACATGATTCATCAATCTCATGAAAGTACTTGGTGCATTTGTCAATCCAAACGGCATGACCAACCATTCATACAACCCAAATTTTGTTTTGAATGCAGTTTTCCACTCATCACCCTCTCTCATTCGAATTTGGTGGTAGCCGCTTCGCAAATCAATCTTAGAAAAGATAGTTGAACCACTAAGTTCATCAAGCATGTCATCAAGTCTAGGTATTGGATGCCTGTACCTTACTGTTATGTTATTAATGGCTCGGCAATCTACACACATTCTCCATGATCCATCTTTCTTTGGAACTAAAAGAACAGGGACAGCACATGGTGAAAGACTTTCTTTTACATACCCTTTCTCGATCAACTCTTGAACTTGGCGCTGAATTTCCTTTGTTTCCTCTGGGTTGGTGCGATACGGGGCTCGGTTTGGAAGTGGGGCACCAGGGACAAGGTCGATTTGATGCTCAATGCCCCTCTTTGGTGGTAGCCCTGGTGGGACTTCATCGGGAAACACATCCTTAAACTCCTGCAACACATCAAAAATAGCACTTGGCAAAGTGGAGGATAAGTCGTTAGTCGAAAAAAGTTATCCTTGTACAAGAGTACAAAGAACATGGCATCGGGTTCACTCAATTGTTTTAAATCTCCCTTCCTAGCCAGCATTACTAATCCCTCTTTTCCCTGTGGTTTGGTTTTTTGTGGCTGTGTAGTTATATTTGGCTTTGGAATCTCTTTCTCACTATGTTTGTGGGTCTCACTCAAGTGTTTCTCGCTCTCTCGCTGTTTTCTTTTCAGATCATCCTTCAAAATTTCC
Organism: Dendrocalamus sinicus; assembly: GCA_036346575.1. NCBI lineage: Eukaryota > Viridiplantae > Streptophyta > Magnoliopsida > Poales > Poaceae > Dendrocalamus > Dendrocalamus sinicus. The sequence continues at coordinate 19,514,339 of CM070668.1, read as the reverse complement.
TCCGGTGTTAAAGGAAGCAAAGTGATTTTCTCTCCTTTGTACATGAGATTAAGCTTGTTGGCTCGACCGCAAATCTGAACGTCACGGTCATATAGCCATGGTCTTCCCAGCAGCAACTGACATGCTTGCATTGGCACCACATCACACTCCACCTGATCATGGTACCTACCAATAGAAAATGGTACGGTCACGATGGTGTTTACTCGCAGCGTACCACACTCATTAAGCCATTGCATTTTGTATGGATCAGGATGGCGCCGCTGTTTGAACCCCATTTTCTTAACCAATTCAAAACTTGCAATGTTATTGCAGCTGCCATTATCAACAATAATCCTACATAGCTTGTCTTTGATCATGCCTCGGGTGTGAAAAAGATTGTGCCGCTGTCCATTTTCCTCCTTCGCAGCATTCACACTAAGCACTCGACGAGAGATAAAGCAATTGTAGTCATCCTCATCAGGTTTAATCTCGTTCTCCTCATTCATTATTGTGTCCTCATGTGGAGCATCCTCTTCCAGATCACTCCCAGATTCCCACTCGCCTAGTTCATTCACATACATGGTCCTTCTGGTAGGACATTCAGCAGCGACATGTCCTCGGCCCTTGCATTTGTGACATACAATCTCTCGGCTATGTGAAGATGATGCTGCAGCCGAAGCAACAGAGGGTGCTGCTGTACGGGCAGCAGGGTGTTGATTTTTTTGTTGCGCTACAGGTGAAGAGGCCGAAGAGAGTGTAGGTTTTGCAGCAGCAGTAGATGGTGAAGACCTGGCAGCAGTGCCTTGAGATCGGTCACCAACAATAGAAGCACTGGGCTGCTGCCGACGCCATGGAGTTGAAGTGAAACGGCTCCCATAAGAACGTCTAGGTCCTTCTCGTTGAATCTTCTTCTCCGTACGCATTGCTTGATCCACAAGATCTTGCAGATTATGATATGGAAACATCTCAACAAAACCTGAAATTTCTTCATTGAGACCACGTAAAAATCTTGCCATTTTTGATTCACCATCTTCTCTAATCCCAGCACGAACCATGAGTAGTTCCATCTCCTTATAATATTCATCAACTGACTTAGAACCTTGTCTCAATGTTTGCAACCTATTGTGAAGGTCACGATTATAGCTCGAAGGAACAAAGCGCCTTCTCATGGCACACTTCATTTCAGCCCATGTATCAATATGTTCACGTCCCAACACAAACTGATTCTCTTGTATTTGATTCCACCAAGTGAGAGCATAACCAGAAAACTCAACCGAAGCAAGGTCTACACACCTCTGGTCGGACAGATTATGCACTCTGAAAATCTGATCACATTGCTCCTCCCACTCAAGATATGCATCAGGTTCTTCTTTTCCCGTAAACTTAGGGACACTCAGCTTGATCCGAGCAATGTTATCCGGGTCATCCCTAGCACAGCGACCATGGGGCTGTCTTCTATCTCTATGGACAGCACCTCGACGATGAGCTCGATGCCCATATCGCCCACCATCAGCAAATAGATTCTCATTATCATCAAATTCCTCATCATGGTCATCATCATTATGGTCTTCTTCATCATCAAAGCGCACACAGCGGCCAAAAGCCCGACCGTGAGCACCTCCCCCGTGCTGCAGAATATGTGCAGCTGCGCCTCGGCCACGATGAGCACCGCCTCCTCGTCCATCACCTCGACCAAGATCTTGCTGGCCGTGGAAGTCGTCATTAGCAGCAGCCCCCACTGAGTTCTCATCAGCGGCTTCTCCATGATCAGCAGCAGGGTTAGGTTGATGTAGACCCCCACCACCAGCGACGGGAAGGCGTTCATTGAGCATCTGTCCCATGGCCTGAACCAGTTCACGTAATTGTTGCATCTCGGCTCGTGTGACTGGTTGTTCATCTCCTTCATGATTTTCCCCATGTACACTTGAGTTGGAACCTACCATGTTAGCAAAGAGAGTGGAATAGATAATATTTGTGGAATCACACAACCTCACCTCTTACTTACCAAAGCTCTTGCTCGTTCTCAAGGACTGTGAGTGCGCAAAAAGTGATAGTAACCCAGCTGTGGTTAAGCGGTTGAAAGGTTTACGAGTCGAGAGGTCCGGTTTTCAGATTTTTGTGGAGCTATAGGTGGCTATTCAAGGAAGGCTGCGGTACTGTAACCAAGTGGCGTAAACCGTTCAAAAGATATGTAAACGTTGCTGTTAAGAACACCACAAACTTGAGTATGTAGAACTGAAATTTTCAGTTTTGTAATCCGCAACACAGCCCCTACTTTTCACTTCTTTTCTCTTCTCTTTTTTTTTTGACTCTTTCTTTCTTCTCTTTTTTTTTGTTTTTTTTTGACACTAACAGGGGTGCGGATAACAAATAAACAAAACACTATATAAGTAAAGATGGTGACTAGCAACTTGATGAACACAACAACACAAAGGTAACAGTACCATGAAAAGGCTATGGGATTTTTTTGTGGCTTTTTCAGTGGACTCTAGGAGATGAACAAAACAATAACATATGATGGTAAGACCTACCGTGACAACCTAGCTCTGATACCACATGATAGGAACCTCCTTGGGATGGCCCGATCTTCACGACAGTAGGTCGAAGAACCGAGGATAACTTGCTGTGAACAGCGGGGTAACTAGCTTTATACCTGCCAAGGTTGGATGCGACCAAACGACGGGGAGAGAGACACCGAAACCTTGTGGACTTCGACTCGATCTCCGAACGACCGTAGAACCACAATCCGGGACTAACCCACACAAAAGGCCCGAAATCCTAGAGCACGAATTAGGGAATCCCAAAGGGATCTCTTCACGAGTCCAAGAAGAACAAGGAAGAACAATGGTGTGAGTAAGACACTTAGCAGCTCGGCTGCAAAACTATGGTTTATCAAATGATTCAAAAGCTCCAATTGTTTAGATACAAGGGGTATTTATACTAGGAACAACCCTTCTAGTTGAGTGTGAAAAGGATTTGGAATTTCTGAAGGTAGGCTAGGTGAAAGGTCTCCACGAGATGAATTCCCGAGGAGGTCTCGTGTGACTGTTAGCCTTCTGAGCAGTCTCCACTAATTCGATCATAACTTCTTATTGGAAAGTCCAAATGACGTGGGGTTTGTTGCATTGGAAACTAGACTTGATAAGCTTTCCATAAAGTACTCATAGACCCCCAGAGCCTGCGGAAATCAAAAGTTATGGTTTCTTCTTTGTGGCTGTAGGTGCGGTCAGCCAGGTGGTCTGATCGTAGCATTGTATTTGTTCCTCATGCCAAGTAGCTTCCTCCGCTTCATGTGTAAACCTAAGTAACATCAATGTAGAACATTTAGGTAGTATAACATCCTGAGATATGTTGAAATCAAAATCAGCTAGGAATGAATTCACCTGTTCTTGTATTTTCTTGGCACGACTTCGTGTAAGTGGACCTTGATTTGTATCCTTTATGCTTGATGGTGAATGGTTGATATGTGATGGAACATGCTGAGCTGGGATGTCCTCATCACCTATGTAATCATTCCTTTTGTAATCATTCATGGGATGGTATCAATGAGAAGGAGAGTGGTTGAATTGCATTTATTTCTTGTCATCTGTGTTTCCCCTGTTTGCAGTAGTCTAGGGTTTGAAGTGAGGAGACACTTGTTCTTTTGATTTTCTTGATGGAATCTTGTTGTGAAGAGTGGTTCTTTCTTCGAGATGGTCTCCCTGCTAGTTACAAAGATTTATGAGCAAAAGATGCAAGAATGAAGAGTAATTTGAAAATCAGTCTCAACTTCTGTTGAAATGTCAGATTTCAGCTCAAATATTTGATTCTGGCTCTTGTGATGAGTTTTCTTCTTTTCTAGAGTCTCCTTGCTGTTTGGAATGAGTTCTTGCTCTTCTGGCTTGAGGATAACAGAGGAAAATCACAAATTTCATTGATTTGAGCAAGTCTCTGTATTTTCAGAGTTTCAATCTGCTCTGTCCTCAGGAGACCGGTCAGACCGCTAACCCTTGCGGTCAGACCGCTCCGACCATGGCGGTCTGACCGGGCCCTAGTTGGCGGTTTGACCGGAGGCAACAGGGCGGTTCGACCAGCCCCTAGTAGGCGGTCTGACCAACCATATAGAGGTGGTCTAACCGGCCCCTATATGGCGGTCTGACCGGCCTGCTGCCTTCTGTCCATTGTGGTTGCTGCTGTTATTCGTTGTTTTTATGCTGAGCTCTCTGCTTCTTCTTTGTTGGCTTTTGTATTATTTCCTCTTCTGTGTGTCTGAGGTGATGGTGAGCATATGATTTGTTCTTCATAGCTTCTATAGGTATCGGAGATTTTTAGTGGATACTTGGGGGCATTTTTAAAGAGGCACCATTCACCCCCCTGTTGCCATATCCGATCCTACAATTGGTATCAGAGCCAGTTAGCTCTTCTTGATAGATCTTTAACCAGTCTGTGAGCCATGGCAACGGACAAGTATTCCACCAAGCCCCCGATCTTCATGGGATCGACTATCCCTTTTGGAAGAGTCGGATGGAGACCTACATTCAGGCTCAGGGCTATGAGATCTGGCGCAAGGTTAAAACGCGCTTCGTTGTTCCTGCCATTGAGAACATCAATGTGGCGAACATGCCCGATGTTGAGGCAAATGCTAAGGCTAGGAACATCATCATCCAAGGTTTGAGCCGAAATGAGTTTGAACGCATTTCTTATTTTACGTCGGCCTTCGATATTTGGGTGACCCTCGATGCTTACCATGAGGGCACCACCCAAATAAAGATGGTACGACAGGACCAGTTCAAGCGAGATTACAACAAGTTTGAAATGCTCGCTAGCGAGTCCCTTGATGAGTGCTTTGCGGGGTTCCACAAGATTTTGAGCAACCTCCAAGCGGTCGGTCTCACATACCCCGACTCGGACAATGCTCGTCAAATGCTTTCGGCTTTGGATTTGCGTGTTTGGGAGATGAAAGTTACCACCATCAAGGACACGACAGACCTTTCGACTTTGACTCTTGATGCGTTGTATTCACGCCTCAAGACTCACGAGATTGACATTGTCTCTCACAAGTCGAAGTCACAGTCGATGGCTTTGGTCACCGATCCCAGTCTGACCTCTGGTTCTTCTACTGACACTCTTTCGGGATTTTCTCTAGCTGCTTTGTGTGAAATTGATTATGACCATCTAAAGCAGCTTCCGGAAAACCAACTAGCCCTCTTAGCCAGAAAGTTTTCTCATGCATACAAGAGGGTTAGGGAGAGAAAGAGAGAAGGAGGATGTGTGATTTGCTTTGAGTGTGGTGGCCCCAACCACATTCGAGCAAACTACCCCAAGCTAGAGGGCAAGAACGACTACGGCGGTTCGAGCAAGAACATCTACACCGACAAGAACCGCAACAAGAAGCCTCCAAGCAAAGAGAGGAAGTTCCGCAACCTTGGCAAAGCCAAGAAGCTCTTCCATCGCGTCCTCACCGCCTTCGACGACCTCGACCTCAGCGAGGTGGAGGGGTGGAGTGACGGCGATGGGAAGGACGATCAAGTTCCCAAGGATGGCGAGGACTTCAACGGCATGTGCTTCATGGCCCTTAAGGGCGAGCGAGCTCTACTTTGACTCCGACGAGGTATACCCCTCCTATGACCAGCTTAATGATGCTTTTCTTAAGCTAGATAGATTTCATGCTAGATCTAGAGCTAGGTGTAGTGAGTTGGAGAAGGAAGTAGATAGATTGTCACGGGAGCTTACTTCATGTCACATCCCAAAAATTTGGCTTTTTGAAAAATTTAAATTCAAATAAATTATTTTAAGTTAATTGCATTTTACTTGGCTTTTATTTGCCTTTCTGCATTTTCTGGAATTTAAAAACTATTTTTAGAGCTTAAAAAGTAATTCAAAATATGAAAATTAAATATCAACAGTAGTTGGAAATAATTTTATTTAGTCCAAAATATGTCCAGGAGCTTCTGTGAATTTTTCTGGAATTTTTGGAGGTATTTTCATATTTTTCTGAGGCCTAAATAATTTTCTAGCCTTTTCTGAAATTAGAAATCAAATTCTGAAAAAATAAAAATCTCCCCTCTCCCTCCAGCCGACGCGTGGACGGCCCAGGACCGCCCACGTCGCCGCTCGGCCTAATCCAGGCCGCACCTCCCTCTCCCTCGCTGCCAGCGGGCCCGGCCCAGCCAGCCCCGCCTTCCCCTCCTCCGCGCCCGACGCGTGGACGGCTCGGATGAGCCGAGTCCCCGTGCTGGCCATCCAGCCGCCCGCTCCCACCTTTCTCTCGCCTCGCTGACCCGCGGACCCGCTTCGTCGATCGCGCGTCCGCTCGTTGCCACCCGGCCCGCTTTGTCGGATCCGTCTCCCCCGCGGAATCGCCCCCTTCCTTTCTCTTCCCCCCTCTTTCCTTTTTCGCCGGCCGACCGAGACCGCGCCGGATCCGCCTTGCCTTCCCCGCCTCTCCCGGTTTGGAATCCACGTGCCGGCGGAAGCAAATCCCCAACGCCGCGCCTCCCTTCCTTCCGCCTCCTCTTTCCTTTCCTCGCCTCCCCTTCCTTTTTCCGGCCGACCACCCCGGCGAGCAATTGCCTCGCCCCTGCTCCCCCTCAGCCCCTATAAATGCCCCCATCGGCTTCGCCTTCTCCCGCACCGCATCCCAGCGCACTCCACCGCAGCTCCCGAGCCCTCTAGAGCCCGATCACCGTGCCACTCCTCCTCGAGCTCCGCCCAACTCGCGAGCTTTCCTCGCCGCCTCGGTCATCCCGGAGCCCGTCGTCGCCTCCCGAGCTTCCTCACGCCCGGACGGTCCTCCCGACCCTCGGCGCCTCCCGTCACCGGGCGCGTCGCGACGGAGCTCCCGAGCCGTCGCCGCTGCCACCTCGTCGCCGGCCGTCTCGTTCGTCCCCAAGCCGCCGACCCTTCCAATCGAACCCCTCCGCGCCAGATTACATTCTACGCGTCACCCGCACCTCCTCCCCTCGCCGCCGGCGCCGCCGCCTCCGATCATCTGCCGGACGCCGAAGGTACCCTCAAGAGGGTTACCTACCCTTATTGGGTAGGCAACGCCTCCCGCTCCTCGCTAGCGCGCCACTCGTAACTCCTCGGCGCGTTCGAGCCTCCGGTTCGCGCGCGAGGTTGAGTTTTCGTTTAATTTCCGGCCGACAAGTGGGTCCCACCCGCCGCGGCGCCGCCTGCGCTGCCATCGCGCGCTGGGTCCCACCCTCTCGTCTTGCCGACTCGGCAAGTGGGCCGAAGACCGATGGGTCCCACGTGTCGAGGTTGACTCATGGGGCTCATCGTCCGATGGGTCCCACATGTCGCTGACCGCCGATGGTTACTGTTCAGTGGGCCCCACTGCCGTCTCTCGAATTAAAATAAAAGATTAAAATTTAATTCTCTAGTGGGTCCCACTGTCAGAAATTTCTGAATTTCTCGATTTATTCAAATCTGAGATTTTCAAATGAGCATAACTTTCTCATTTTAACTCCAATTCCAGCCATTCAAATTTCTAAATTCATCTAAAATCATAATCTATTCAATTATGGCCTCTGTTGAATTTTTGGATTTTATTTGAATTTTCTTTTGTATTTATTTGTTTTGTTGCTTCGTCTTTCCTCGCGTAGATTCCAACGTTGTCGACGATCCCTCTTCACAGCAGCAAGAAGACCCAGAAACCCTGCAAGAAGGCAAGTCTCCTTTGATCATCTTGAACCTATGCTTTCGAAATGTTTTTAAAGTATTTTAAATGTTATGCATTGCTATTTACATAAAATGATAATTCAAATCTTAAGGTAGTAGTTAATCCAACCTTGTTATGCCCTCCATTGGAATTGATTGTCATGTACCCTTGTCACCATAGAATTTCCTTTGTCTCCTTAATGAGAATATTATAATTACTTGTTGATGTAGTATGGTAGGATAATGCTTAGTCATGCTATCTAATAACCTTGGAAAATCTTGAAAATGGGAAATTATGATTTATTATTAAATCCTTGTGTTTGAAAGTGAAGTGGCAATTGGAGTTGTCACTGTGATTTTAAAATAAAATAAAAATGTGAAAGTTGGTTTAGATTAGGGTGGATGGCTGTTTGGGTTGGTGCAGTAAGCACGAGAACTTGATAAGTGTATGTTCCACCCTAGTCAATTAAGGACCGACGCTTGTGTTTGTCCAAACTGAGCATTAACCGTACAACCACAAGTCTATATGGGTACGACCTAGCTAACTAACCTATAAAGGTGTAGTTTAGATATCACCAGTGGTGTATTGAGTGCCAGGGCGTACTGGTTACTCATAGTGAGGAACAGGGTTACTGTACTCATATGGCGCAAGAGGGGGCTTCAGATTGGGCGGATTTAACCCTTCTGCGGTGAAACCTCAGCGGGTGGTCTCTAGCTATACTGGAGTAGGTGAAAGGCTTTGGGATATTTTATCTGGGTCTCATGCCAAAGGAAGCATGTTGACTATTAAGATAATTTATCTCTTGTGGGTAAAGTTGTACAACCTCTGCAGAGTGTAAAACTATTCGAATAGCCGTGCCCACGGTCAAGGGCGGGCAAGGAATGCATTCACATGGTAGATTTCTGGTTTTGTTTTAAAATCAAAAGTTTTGTATTCCGAGGGTGGAGGGAACTCTCGGAAGGGAATCCTGGCGGATGGAGCCAGAGAGGGTGGATGGAACCCGCAGTTTAAAACTTGACCAATGGTAATTGGTTAGCTAGTGTTGGTAGTTGGAACCTTCACTAGAAAGTTAATTCTGTTAAAACATTTACTTCATTAAAGTGATGCCTTCGAAAATAATTAGTAGTAATGGAGATTTTAAATATTGCTTTGTGCAAAAGAACCATATGGCCTTCCTTTGTTAAGCCTTGCATCTATGCATTTTCCCAAGACTTGCGGAGTACTTTATGTACTCACATGCTACATTTAAAAATAAAATCTCAGAGGAAGTTGAAGCTCAAGAAGGTGACTACGACTACTGCTTCGCTTGTGGCGGTGATGGATTCTTCCCGGAGGACTAGGTCGCGCTTCCCCAGTCAATTGCCTGTGGCGAATTGATGGGTCGTCCTCGAGTTTTAATTGCTTCCGCTGTGTTTGATTGTGCGAGGTCTTAAACCTCCCTTGTAATAATGAGACCCGGTGGTCAGTACTCTTATTTATTGTAATAAATCGTTGATGGTGATGTTTTCCATTCTGTTTGATTGTGTGCACTAGCTTTGATGCGGGACTAGTCTTTGTAATACACAGAGGGTCCGGGTTCGGAAATCCGGGGTCCCGACAGAGATGGTATCAGAGCCAATTTGACTGTAGGACGTGACCTAGATTAGGAATGGCAAACCATAAGGACTTATATTTATAAAAAGAGTATATTAAAAATGTGTAAGCTTCTTTGCTTCTACTCTCTTCCTACTTAGAATCTCGTTCTTGTCTCCAACTCCATTTGTTAAAACTTTTACTAATCTTTTCTTTCACTCAACTTTGTAGATGGCTGGTTCATCCTCCGCTGCCCGTGGGACTACTACTCACATGGAGAGGATCTTTGGAGCATTCGCTAGCCTTCTCCGGCGGTGATGCGATGTCCGAGTACCGTCACCGCCCATCTTCGGGTCGGAAGACGCGGATCCTGGATCGAGACTCTTGGACGATGGAGGTATTCCTGTATGCACGGGAAGAGGAATTCAAGTCCCACACCTACCCCATCAAGCACCCTCGGTCCCGCTGTTTCGATGCTGTCCAGGACGCAGCACGCCTCGCCATTGACGAGTTGTGCCACCTGCACAAAGATGCTGTACATCAGTCCCCTTTTGCTTCTTCATCAACCCTCGCCCAGGACAGAGGTATCCAGATCCCTTTGATATTCCAGCTGACGATCCTCGACTGTCACATCAGGTGCAGCTCACCCAGGCGATGGCAGTCACTTATGCTAGAGCTCAGGAGGAGATTGGACAACTTCGGATGCTTCTCACCTCCAGCTACCAGCATTCGGACACACTTCGCGCACAGCTTCTCGAGCGAGCGGTGAGTTTGAGCTGGGACGTCTCAGGGCCGCAGCTAACTACACGCCGTCTTCACCCGTAGTTGACTACACGCCATCTTCTCCAGTACCAGCCGTCATCCCCAACAACCCGGCACCAGCTCGACTCTCGGGACTCCGCATCAGGATGACAGCACGCAAGAAGGTGCGACGCCCCAGTCCGCCACCTGTCATTACTCTCAAGAAGCGCAAGCCTTCTCCTTCCGTTCTCGGCCGATCGCCTCGATCGAATCGTGCCTCGGCCGAGTGTGACTGTTCACGTCATCACGTGAGAGAGCGCCAGGAAGACCCGGAGGAGGATCCAGAAGAGGACCCGGAAGAAGACCCTGAGGAGCGCATCTTTGGAGAGGATTAGTAGTCTTTTGAGTCCGTAGTACCCAAATAAAATGTCCGCGTCCTTAGAACGCTTATTGTTATGTTTTGGTGTGCTAGATGGACTGTACCAGGCCTATGTGCACTTGTGGTACAGCCATCCTTGGAGTTATCTTGATTTTAATAAAAGTTTTTCCCTAAGTGGTTGCTAGTTCTTTCTTGTGTGTTGGCTTGGGATGTGGTTTAGTTCCCCTAATCTCTTACCTTTGCTATTTCCCTCTTACCTTCTGCTAACCTAAACCGCTTCAGATGGTGAACACGAGGAGCAACCCTGGCAGCAGCCGTGACGCCAACAACCAGCCGGAGGACAACATTCCACCACCTCCCGCTCAGGCCCCCAACTTGGAGCAAATGATGGCTATGCAGCTGCAGTTACTTCAAGCTCTCGCCCAGAACCAAGTGCGGCCGGCCCACAGCACCCAACCAGTGCCCCGGTCTAGATTGGGGAATTCATGAGACAAGGCCTCCCACTTTTGCTGGATCAGTGGATCCCTTGGAGGCAGATGATTGGATCAAGGATGTGGAAAGAAAATTGGTCCTAGCTCAGTGCAACGATAATGAAAAGGTGTTGTACGCTGCTCATCAGCTCAAGGGAATGGCTGCCAACTGGTGGGAAAACTACCGCGCCGCCCATCAAAATGCACAAGCCATCACTTGGGAGGAGTTTGTCGAAGCTTTCCGCACTGCCCATATCCCTACTGGGATAATGGAAATGAAGAAGAGAGAATTCAACCAACTGCAGCAGGAAACCTCAAGTGTTTCGAGTACTGAACAAGTTCACCCAACCGTCGGTATGCATCTCAAGAGGTCACCTCGAGGCGACCAAGATTTGGAGGTTCACGCAGGACTTGACCCCAACCTCAAGGTGCAGCTGGTGTCCAATGACTTCCCAACCTTCCAGCACCTAGTGAACAAGGCTTTTGTCCAAGAAGATGCTCGCGCCACTGCATTTAAAATCGGAAGAGGAAGTTTCAAGCCCAAAGCAAGGAGCAAGCAGCTCGATTCCGCCCCAACGCGCCTCACTTTCACAAGCTCTCGAGTCAAGCGTGCCGAGGACTCCCTTTCAGGACCCGCCCAAATCCACAAACTCCCGGGCAAACAATGGTGGCCAACCCCGCAGAACAAGACTTCAGCAGCAGGAGTGCGGTGCTTTGCTTGCAAGAACATGGGGCACTATGCCAAGAATCGCCCCGTAAACGCCTAGCAATGACTCATTCGTTTCAACTGGGACTACACCAGCAAGAGCTCCGAACGCAGGTCAAGGCCGTGGGGCACCACAAACCCCAAGGACTCCACAAGTGGTGAGCAGAGGGCATCTCAACCATGTGACCGCGGAAGCAGCCCAGGATGCACCCGACGTAGTTCTAGGTAAGTTTCTTGTCAACTCGATGAATTGAATCAGCATTATTTGATTCTCGAGCTTCGCATTCTTTTGTGTCAAAAGATGTGGTTGAAAGGTATAATTGGGATGTGAGTAAACTACAGAACCCCATGCTAGTCCAGTCCCCTGGAAAGGAAATGAGGACTAACACAGTTTGCCTTGACGCAACTGTGAATATAAATGGAGTTAAGTTCTTAGCAAATCTTATTATAATAGACTCCAAGGGTTTAGATGTAATACTTGGAATGGATTGGTTAACCAAGTATAAAGGCGATAGATTGTGCTTGATCGAGTTGTTACAATCACTAACTCTGATGGGATTCAAGTAAGGTATAAGTCCAACTCCCCTACCCAGAGCAGGTGTAGTTTGAACAGTGTAAAGGGAGTGACTCTGGAAAAAGTACCTATAGTGAGTGAGTACCCAGATGTATTCCCTGAAGATTTGCCCGGAATGCCGCCAGACAGGGAAGTAGAGTTTGTCATCAACCTAGTACCTGGAACAGCTCCAATTTCAAGAGACCTTATCGGATGTCCGCAAATGATTTGGCGGAAGTTAAGAAACAAATTGAAGAGCTGCAGGATAAAGGATTTGTAAGGCCAAGCTCGTCACCTTGGGGAGCACCAGTACTGCTAGTAAAGAAGAAAGATGGTAGTCTTCGCATGTGTGTGGACTATCGATCATTGAATGATGTGACTATTAAGAACAAGTACCCTTTACCTGAATAGATGATCTGTTTGATCAGTTGAAAGGATCATGTGTATTCTCTAAGATTGACCTTCGATCAGGATATGACCAATTGAAGTTAAGACCAGAGGACATACCCAAGACCGCATTTGCCACCCGTTATGGATTGTATGGGTATACAGTGATGTCTTTCGGTCTAACCAATGCCCCAGCATACTTCATGAATCGATGAATAAGGTGTTCATGGAATATTTGGATAAGTTTGTGGTTGTATTCATAGATGATATTTTGATATATTCCAAGAATGAGGAAGAACATGCCAGAACATTTGAGGATAGTTTTGGAAAAGCTCCAGAAAATCGGTTGTACGCCAAGTTCAGTAAGTGTGAGTTTTGGTTGAAGAAAGTAGCTTTCTTGGGCCATGTGATTTGGCGGGAGGAGTATCCGTAGACCGGAAAAAGTTAATGATGTGCTCAATTGGACACAACCAAAGTCGAGATCCGAGATCGGAGTTTTCTTGGATTGGTGGATACTATCGTCGATTTATTGAAGGTTTCTCCAAGCTCGCAAGACCTCTCACCCGATTCTTTGAAGAAGGAAAAGAAGTTTGAATGGAGTAAACCATGTGAGGATAGTTTCAAGAGTTGAAGAAAAGGTTAACTTCGCACGGTGTTGACGCTTAGGACATTAGGAAGGATTTTGAAGTCTTCTGCGATGCGTCAAGGCAAGGACTAGGCTGTGTACTGATGCAGGAAAGAAAGGTAGTAGCATATGCCTCAAGGCAGCTGCGACCCCATGAAGGAAATTACCCAACTCATGATTTAGAGCTCGCTGCCGTAGTGCATGCACTGAAAATATGGAGGCATTACTTGATTGGCAACCGTTGTGAAATTTACACGGATCACAAGAGTTTGAAATATATATTCACTCAACCCGATCTCAACATGAGGCAAAGGAGATGGCTTGAGTTAATAAAGGATTATGATATTGGAATACATTATCACCCAGGAAAGGCTAATGTGGTAGCAGATGCCTTGAGCAGAAAGAGTTATTGTGCCAAGCTATGGATTAAGGACAGTATGCCTACCCTTCAAGAAGAGTTCCAACGGCTCAACCTAGAAGTAGTGGAGGAAGGATTTCTAGCCACTTTGGAAGTTCAACCAACCTTAGAAGATCAAATCAGAGCAGCTCAAAAGGAGGACAAGTATGTCCAGGAGATCAAGGATAATATGAAGAAAGGAAAAGCTTCGGGATTTTCAGAGGATGAAAAAGGTACCCTTTGGTTTGGGAAAAGAATTATTGTACCTGAAAAGAAAGAGGTAAAGGAGTTAATATTGAAGGAAGCCCATGAATCTGGATATTCAATTCATCCTGGGAGCACCAAGATGTACCAAGATCTCAAGGGAAGGTATTGGTGGTCAAGTATGAAACGAGAAATTGCAGAATACGTAGCCTTGTGCGATGTATGCCAACGGATTAAAGCTGAACACCAGAGACCTGCGGGACTTCTGCAGCCATTGCAGATCCCTGAGTGGAAATGGGAAGAAATTGGTATGGATTTTATAACTGGATTACCAAGAACCAAAACAGGGCACGATTCAATTTGGGTTATAGTGGATCGTTTGACAAAAGTCGCCCATTTCATTCCAGTAAAGACCACATACTCCGGGGATAGACTTGCAGAGTTGTACATGTCAAGAATTGTGTGCTTGCATGGGATCCCAAAGAAGATTGTGTCAGATCGAGGAACCCAGTTCACTTCGAGATTTTGGCAAAAACTACATGAACTTTTGGGCACAAACTTAAACTTCAGTACAGCTTATCATCCACAGACAGATGGTCAAACAGAAAGAGTAAATCAAATCCTGGAAGACATGTTGAGAGCTTGTGTACTGGCAAACAAGAGTAATTGGGATCAGAGTTTGCCCTATGCAGAGTTCTCCTACAACAATAGTTATCAATCCAGTTTGCAAATGTCTCCCTTCGAAGCCCTATACGGCAGGAAGTGTAGGACTCCATTGTATTGGAAGGAAACAGGAGAAGGACAAGTGTTTGGACCAGATGTGCTGAAGCAAGCAGAAGAACAAGTTCGTCTAATCCAGGACAGATTAAAAACAGCACAAACCAGACAGAAAAGTTATGCAGACAATCGACGTAGAAGCTTAGAATTCGTACCTGGGGATCATGTTTATTTGAAGGTGTCACCTCTCAAAGGAATGAGACGTTTTGGAGTCAGTGGAAAGCTAGCTCCCAGATTCATCGGACCTTTTCCTGTTGTGGCGAAACGAGGAGAAGTGGCTTACCAGTTGGAGCTTCCACCTCAGCTGTCAAAGGTGCATGACGTCTTCCATGTGTCTCAGCTAAGAAAGTGTCTCAGAGTTCCAGAAGAGCAGATGCCTCTAGATGAAATAAACGTGAAGGAGGACCTCACCTATCCAGAGTATCCAGTCAAGGTATTGGAGGAAGCAGAGCGCCGTACGCGCAGCAAGGTTATCAAGTTCTGTAAAGTGCAGTGGAGTAACCATTCAGAATCGGAAGCAACTTGGGAGCGTGAAGAGGATCTAAAAGAAGAGTTCCCCGACCTTTTTCCCAGTCCATCCGAATCTCGGGGTCGAGATTCTTTCTAAGGGGGGTAGGTTTGTCACATCCCAAAATTTGGCTTTTTGAAAAATTTAAATTCAAATAAATTATTTTAAGTTAATTGGATTTTACTTGGCTTTTATTTGCCTTTCTGCATTTTCTGGAATTTAAAAACTATTTTTAGAGCTTAAAAAGTTATTCAAAATATGAAAATTAAATATCAACAGTAGTTGGAAATAATTTTATTTAGTCCAAAATATGTCCAGAGCTTCGTGAATTTTTCTGGAATTTTGGAGGTATTTTCATATTTTTCGAGGCCTAAATAATTTTCTAGCCTTTTCTCAAATTAGAAATCAAATTCTGAAAAAATAAAAATCTCCCCTCTCCTCCAGCCGACGCGTGGGCGGCCCGGGACCGCCACGCCGCTCGGCCTAATCCAGCCGCACCTCCTCTCCCTCGCCGCGGCCCGCCCAGCCACCCCGCTTCCTCCTCCGCGCGACGCGTGGACGGCTCGGATGAGCCGAGTCCCCGTGCTGGCCATCCAGCCGCCCGCTCCCACCTTTCTCACGCCTCGCTGACCCGCGGACCCGCTTTGTCGATCGCCGCACGCGTCCCGCTCTCGCTGCCACCCCGGCCCCGGCTGTCGGATCCGTCTCCCCGCGGAATCGCCCCTTCCTTTCTCTTCCCCCCTCTTTCCTTTTTCGCCGGCCGACCGAGACCGCGCCGGATCCGGCCTTGCCTTCCCTGCCTCTCCCCGGTTTTGGAATCCCTGAGCCCCGGCGGGAAGCAAATCCCCAACGCCCGCGCCTCCCTTCCTTCTGGCCTCCCCTCTTTCCTTTCCCTCGCCTCCCCTTCCTTTTTCCGGCCGACCACCCCGGCGAGCAATTGCCTCGCCCCTGCTCCCCCTCAGCCCCTATAAATGCCCCCATCGGCTTCGCCTTCTCCCGCACCGCATCCCAGCGCACTCCACCGCAGCTCCCGAGCCCTCTAGAGCCCGATCACCGTGCCACTCCTCCCCTCGAGCTCCGCCCAACTCCGGCGAGCTTTCCTCGCCGCCTCGGTCATCCCCGGAGCCCGTCGTCGCCTCCCCGAGCTTCCTCACGCCCGGACGGTCCTCCCCGACCCCTCGGCCGCCCCTCCCCGTCACCGGAGCGCCGTCGCATCGGAGCTCCCGAGCCGTCGTCGCTGCCACCTCGTCGCCGGCCGTCTCCGTTCGTCCCCAAGCTTCGCCGACCCTTCCAACCGAACCCCCTCCGCGCCAGGATTACATTCTACGCGTCACCCGGGCACCTCCGGCCTCCCCTCGCCGCCGGCGCCGTCGCCTCCGATCATCTCTGCCCGGGACGCCCGAAGGTACCCCTCAAGAGGGTTACCTACCCTTATTGGGTAGGCAACGCCTCCCCGCTCCCCTGGCTAGCAGCGCTCACTCGTAACTCCCTCGGCGCGCGTTCGAGCCTCCGGTTCCGCGCGCGGAGGTTGAGTTTTTCGTTTAATTTCCGGGCTGACAAGTGGGTCCCACCGTGGCGGCCGCGGCTGCGGCCTGCCGCGGGTCCCACCCTCTCAGGCTGGACTCGGCAAGTGGGCCCAAGACCGGTGGGTCCCACGTGTCGAGGTTGACTCATGGGGCTCAACGTCGATGGGTCCCACATGTCGATGACCGCCGATGGTTACTGTTCAGTGGGCCCCACTGTCGGTCTCTCAGAATTAAAATAAAAGATTAAAATTTAATTCTCTAGTGGGTCCCACTGCCGAAATTTCCGATTTCTCGATTTATTCAAATCTGAGATTTTCAAATGAGCATAACTTTCTCATTTTAACTCCAATTCCAGCCATTCAAATTTCTAAATTCATCTAAAATCATAATCTATTCAATTATGGCCTCTGTTGCATTTTTGGATTTTATTTGAATTTTCTTTTGTATTTATTTGTTTTGTTGCTTCGTCTTTCCTCGCGTAGATTCCAACGTTGTCGACGATCCCTCTTCACAGCAGCAAGAAGACCCAGAAACCCTGCAAGAAGGCAAGTCTCCTTTGATCATCTTGAACCTATGCTTTCGAAATGTTTTTAAAGTATTTTAAATGTTATGCATTGCTATTTACATAAAATGATAATTCAAATCTTAAGGTAGTAGTTAATCCAACCTTGTTATGCCCTCCATTGGAATTGATTGTCATGTACCCTTGTCACCATAGAATTTCCTTTGTCTCCTTAATGAGAATATTATAATTACTTGTTGATGTAGTATGGTAGGATAATGCTTAGTCATGCTATCTAATAACCTTGGAAAATCTTGAAAATGGGAAATTATGATTTATTATTAAATCCTTGTGTTTGAAAGTGAAGTGGCAATTGGAGTTGTCACTGTGATTTTAAAATAAAATAAAAATGTGAAAGTTGGTTTAGATTAGGTGGATGGCTGTTTGGGTTGGTGCAAGAAGCACGAGAACTTGATAAGTGTATGTTCCACCTAGTCAATTAAGGACCGACGCTTGTGTTTGTCCAAACCGAGCATTAACCGTACAACCACAAGTCTATATGGGTGCGACCTAGCTAACTAACCTATAAAGGTGTAGTTTAGATATCACCAGTGGTGTATTGAGTGCCGTATGCATCGGTTACTCATAGTGAGGAACAGGTTTCTGTACTCATATGGCGCAAGAGGGGCTTCAGATTGGGCGGATTTAACCCTTCATGCGGTGAAACCTCAGTGGGTGGTCTCTAGCTATACTTGGAGTAGGTGAAAGGCTTTGTGATATTTTATCCGGGTCTCATGCCAAAGGAAGCATGTTGACTATTAAGATAATTTATCTCTTGTGGGTAAAGTTGTACAACCTCTGCAGAGTGTAAAACTATTCGAATAGCCGTGCCCACGGTCAAGGGCGGCAAGGAATGCATTCACATGGTAGATTTCTGGTTTTGTTTTAAAATCAAAAGTTTTGTATTCCGAGGGTGGAGGAACTCTCGGAAGGAATCTGGCGGATGGAGCAGAGAGGGTGGATGGAACCCGCAGATTTAAAACTTGACCAATGGTAATTGGTTAGCTAGTGTTGGTAGTTGGAACCTTCACTAGAAAGTTAATTCTGTTAAAACATTTACTTCATTAAAGTGATGCCTTCGAAAATAATTAGTAGTAATGGAGATTTTAAATATTGCTTTGTGCAAAAGAACCATATGGCCTTCCTTTGTTAAGCCTTGCATCTATGCATTTTTCCCAAGACTTATGAGTACTTTATGTACTCACATGCTACATTTAAAAATAAAATCTCAGAGGAAGTTGAAGCTCAAGAAGGTGACTACGACTACTGCTTCGCTTGTGGCGGTGATGGATTCTTCCCGGAGGACTAGGTCGCGCTTCCCCAGTCAATTGCCTGTGGCGAATTGATGGGTCGTCCTCGAGTTTTAATTGCTTCCGCTGTGTTTGATTGTGCGAGGTCTTAAACCTCCCTTGTAATAATGAGACCCGGTGGTCAGTACTCTTATTTATTGTAATAAATCGTTGATGGTGATGTTTTCCATTCTGTTTGACTGTGTGCACTAGCTTTGATCTGGGACTAGTGCTGTAATACACAGAGGGTCCGGGTTCGGAAATCCGGGGTCCCGACACTTCACTTATATCTGCTCCCTCCCGTGACGACTATGATGTGTGCTCTTCTTTGCTTGGTGACATGGAGAAGCTAAGGACCTTACATGATAGTGTGACCTCTGAGCTTGACATGATTAAGGTGGAGAATGTTAGTCTTTTAGCTGAACTAGAGATGAGTAGGGTAACCGCTCTTTCATCTACTACTGTTGAGACTATTTCTTGCACCTCATGTGAGGATAAGGACAATGCTTTTAGAGGTCTTTATACCATGCTTCTCGATCTGCCTGAATCTTGTGAAAGTTGCATTAATTTGAAGATGAACTTAAAGAAGGCAGATCATAAAATTGATGAGTTACAAGCTTTTCTATTAGAGCCCATTGCTTCATGTGTGAACTGTCCCAAGTTGGTAGCGATAGAATTGGTGGTCATAATGAGTTGTTTGAAGTGGATTTCCATATAGCGATGGGATATGTGGTCGTGGACGACCTGTGTGTGTGCTAATAATGGTCAAGTTGTGAAGAACTTGTGCCAAAAAATATTTCTTTGGTCTTTGCATGTGCAGGTGAGCGTAGAGACGATCATGGTCGGTGATGAGAAGGGCCGAGACTAGGATGGCGAGATCTGAGGTCCAGACGGTTGACGAGGTCACGCAAGATGGTCGGGCTGACAATGGAGCACGTGGAAATCAAAGGTAGTGGTGTGTGGAGAAGCTATAGATGGTGCAGTCCTGGAGGCTTTAATACGGAAGTTGATAAGGCTTGAAAAAGATACGGGAGGTGTGATCCTAGAGGCTTTGTCACGTATTATGTTAGGAGTTGTGGATGGAGTCCATAACTGAGAAGATTGAAAGTTTGAATAAAACATGTGTTTGGAAAGGGTTTCAGGTCCCTTGATTTGAGGAAGGGATAGGATTTCGTGTTCATATTTGAGTCAAACACAGTTTAAGGCTTTAGCATATAAAACGGGTAGAGGTTAAGGGTTTTGGCCGTGGTTTTTGTAGAAGCTTTTTGTGCTAGGGTTTTAGGGGTGCTTATGTGGGCACTTTGTAAATCCACAGAAATCTAGCAATAAAAATATCTTGAATCAATCTAGTTCGTGATGTAGTGAAGATTTCTAGTGATTGATGTCACAGCTGAAGATTTCGACTAAATGTAGAGAAGTCAAGCGAGTGGTCGAAATCAACATCTGGTAATTATAGATTGTTTTCTTCTGATTTGAGATTTGTTTTCAAGTGTCGAAAAGCAGAGGCAATTATTTACCTCTCTCGGATTGCGTCATGCAATCCTACAAAATTGACATATCTATATCAAATACTATATCAGATATGAATACTCCACCTTTACGCTCCGATATATGTTCTACACGTTTCCTCAAATTATTGATTTTTTGAAAAAAGAAAACAATCTTCTCGACGCTTATATAGAAAACAAGAAAGTTGTTGGATCTGCATGCCTCAACTACTCACCTCAACTAGTCGCCTGTGCTACCTGCTTTTAACTAATCACCCCAGCAACTCACGTGTACTAGCTGTACGTTGGCCCAAGCACCGGTTCTCCTAGGAGATCAATTCCACTTGTGTGAACTGCTCGGAGCATCGGCCTCCTAGTTTGGCTATGACTTGGACTTCTATAGCATATGACGTAGTCCACCTAGCAAAGAGAGGTAGTTTTTTTGGCCTAAGCGCCTGGTACAAGCGGTGCATTGTACATGGCCTGAGAGGAACACCCACACGTCACCTTCCAACCAAGCCTCTAAAGTCATATTTTCCGTGTGAAGGAATGAAGGGGAAATGTCTGGAGTTTGTTGACTTTGAACAGGATTACAACCCCATCGCAAGAGACAGACACGGTCCTGTCCACATGTCTATACTTCCCTGGTACAAAGGCTGCTAATCCACTCCACTAGTCATGAGAGGAACACCCTACCATCAGCTTTGTGTGAAAGGGAAATCCAAGATGTCCATAAGTACACCTTGGAGGGGTTAGAGGGAAAACGTACAAGTGTAGGTGCCACTTTGCTTAGAGAGGAAACAAAGCGTAGGTGCCACTTTTAAGTGTCTAATGGCAGAAATAGTTGGCTCAGCAGTTGTCGGCGAGGCAGTGAGTACATTATCATGTTTGGAATCATCGGACCGAAGCAACCGTGAAAGCGTGGAAGTCAAAGCTGAGAGATTGGAGATGGCAGTGCTCAAGATCCGCAGTGCTCTTGCCATATCGGAACAATGGCATACCACCCACACCCCACTGTTCCACTGGAAGGCGAAGCTGAAGCGTGTGGCAGAGGAAGGCGATGGGATCTTACATGCTCACAAAAGGTAAGTCTTGCAAAGCAAAGAGGGTAGCAGTAGTACAACAACTGCGACCTTCAAAAAACGCATCATTCAAGCAGCCAAACGTTTGATGCCTTTCGGTTGCAAAGACGATGACATGATAGACACTACAGTGCAAAGATTCGAGAGGCTAGCAGATGGTACTGATAGCTTTTGCAAGTTTGTTGAATCTGGTGGTCATCCGAAGAAGTCCATGTTTTTGCCATCACTCACACCAGGATCATTGCTTGCTGGAAAATCAATGGAGTCCTATCTACGAAGGGGAAACACAGATGCACATATTTTGGTATGTCCCCATCAGAATCCTCAAGTTGACAATGGATTGGAGGCCTGTTTCATGTTCTATTATGAAAATGATGTGATGTGGGAGAAAAACTTGAAGATGATCTTTGGGTTCCATCACTCGGAAGCTACTGACATCTTGGGAACTGCCATGAGCTACTTGGACCTCTTGCCTCCCCAGTTCAGTGCTGCGTGTGCAGCCATCAAGGGATTGGTTGCTCAAATGACAGAGTATTCAGATCCATCGGTGATGTCGAGGTGGTGGTGTCACCGTTTGCAGAGTGGTCACTGTGTTCCTTTTGAGCCATCTAAGTGGAATGGACATACAAATGTCGGATTGCTGTTGCCTGACCCTGTCATTCATTTTGGCGCCCATTGCTACGTCTCTCCGCTCATCGACAAACCCTCCTTGCCTACAAATGATGGTCGTGCTCTTGAGTTGGCATGCCATATATCTCGTCGCCTCGGCCCTGAGAAGTATTGCAATCAATATGAGCAGGTTGAACCACATGTCGTTGGGGAGGTTCTGCCCAATGTTACAAATGGGTTCTACCACAACGGTAGACAAGCATTGCAGAACAGTAGGCATCTGTGGTGCTCGCAAAATTCGACATTGTTGTCAGTCACTCCGGTGCTCTCGCAACCATTGACGTTGTCGAAGGAGTACCTAATGGAGAACTCTGGAACCTTAGCTAACTCAAGCAGAAGTGGCCAGCAGGAAAACATGTCGGAACGAGTCAAGAGCACACAGATTGAAATGAATTCATGCTGAATTTTCTTCAGATCTGAATCAGGACTTGCTAGCCAAGTATGCAGTAGCTAGTATAATAACAACTAAATAATTATCGTACTCTGCCGTGGTTGCTTATAATACTGTAGTTGTTCTTGTTATAACTATTTCACGTTTACTGCAATATAAGATATTTGTACAACTGGAAATTCTAGTTTTCTGTCCTTGCAAATTTCACATTTTTCTTTCTACTGCTAAGTTGTTTGTTTTGTTGTCAGTGCAAAGACCTTCTACCAGATTTTTGAATTAGAATTTCAAATCTCCAGAACACGATACCTAATTCTTTTAATTTGAAATTTCTCATGTGTAAACTTCTGATTTTCTTCTCTGCAAGGGTTTCTAATTTAATTTTCATTACTGGTTTCCTAATGTTGATCTGAAATGAATGAGATGTTCTTTTGGTATGCTTAAGGAATAGTGTTTGAGAAATTCTTTTTGGAACTTATGCCGTTTCCCAACTAGTGCTTTCTTTTTTACCCAAAGGAAATATTAAATTGAACAACATGTCTTGTTAGAATTAATCATGTTTCTATTTTTTGAGTCATAGAGGTTGACGTATACGTATATGAGTTCGAGTCCGTACGTGTGTACACATCATTGCCATGTACGTATACAAGTTGAATTTCCTTTCCAAGTTGATTGTGGTGTCCATTTGTGAGTTTATGTGCAGGCTTTAAAAGCCATGCAGACTTGTAACGTTTGTATATGCTGGTCGGAACAAGAAAATAAAGACGAAAAAGTGGGATCGGTTTCGCTCCCAGGAGAAAAAAATACGTGCTCTTGTATATCTTGTTTGTTTTTCCGGTGTTGAATCTCCAGAGCAAAAGCAAGGCAGAGGTACTACGCATCACAACAAAGAAAAGATAAGAAAGATCATCACGTGGGAGTAGCGGAAGACAGAAAAGCTACTCTTTTGCACGAACCGGCGCGTCTCGTCAGGAGGCAGAGCCGGCGGGTTCCACGGAGGAGCAACGTCTCAGGTGCAGGAGACTCCAAGTGCAGCCTAGAGAGAGCGAAGGATAAAAAAACTGCAACAAGTGGGTATTAGAGCCTATTGATCATGGTGATTCCTGAAGATCATGGAGGATAAGGCGAAAGCATAAGGTGGGCTAATCTCCCTCCAGTACCCTCTCTAGATGATCGATAATTACCGGGTGTGGGCAATGAAGATGAAGGCGAACATGCACGCTGAGAGACCATGTGGAGGTATCCCCATGTTTGTGATGAGTAATTGATGGTTGGTTTAGAGGGTTTGAGTTTGTTTTGGGTATTCTAGGGTTGAGTACCTTTTACATATGCTATTGTTGATATGCTGTTTCGTGCGGTGCTATGTGACGGTTTGCTTGTCTATGTAACTGTAGAACTTCGGAGCTAGGTCATAGTGAGGCGAGGAGGACCAGGACTAGGAACAGGAGGTGTTGAGGTCCAGACGATCGGTGAAGCCGAAGATGATCAAGGCTGGTGAGGTGGTTGCGAGTTGGGAGACGAGGAACCGGAACTGGAGCTACCGGTGATGGACACGACGGGCAACGACGAGCGAACCGAGACTAGGCTCAGGGAGGAGTCGGAGGTCCAGACGTGTAGCATCCCATTTTCGCAATTTGTAGCAATGTAAAATTCAAATGTATGTTAATGAAATCGAAAGCTTTTATTCTCAGTTGGCTATTCTTTTTGCTTCCAATTATATGTATATATTCTAGAAAATGCAAAAGTACTTTAAAATGAAAACCTTGCTCCATCTCCAGGGAAGAAAATCAAGTTAATCTGATAAAATCTAAAATATGAAATATACTTCAAGGATTCAAGGATTCAGGAGGCTAAGAATGCGAAGAAAAGATATATGCATGTATATATATGTATATATACCCGTATACATATATTCGTATGTATGTATGCTAATGGTAGGATTTTTCCTCCCCAAGCCTTTCTAGCCAGCACTTCAGTTCTCCTCTGGTGGTAGAGCTTCTCCCTCCTCCATCATGGCTCCAGCGCCTCCTCTTGCAACTTGTCGCCATTCGCCACCAACCCCGTCGGCGAGTTATTGCGGTGTCAGCCCTCGTCTTCAGCACCTCTCCTCGCCATCAGCGCCCGGCAGTGGCGAGTCTCCGGTCACCTCCCACACGTCTCCCGCTCACGCTGAACTCACCCTGCCTTGCACGCCTCTCGCCGGTCCCCACCCAAGCGCTGTGCCGCCGTGGTACGCCCTGGTCACGTCGGCGTCGCTCAGTTGCCCTCTGCACTCCGCCTCCCCTTGCGACCATCAGGCCGAGCGGCACCCCCTGCCTTAACTCGCGTCGCGCCATGCTCTGGACGCCGCGCTCGCACTGTGGCCGCACGGCTCTGACGCCCCCGCCTGCCTGCAAAACGCCGCAGTGTCTCCCCCTCGGCGCCCAGCCTCCTTCCCCGGCCGCTATAAGTCGCGCCACACACCTCCGCCGAAGCTCGCCCGGACGCCCCGCTCGCCACCTCCTCTGCCGCAGGTGCGCCCTCAGGCAATCCTTGCCGCCGAGCTGCTCCGGTCGCCGCCAGGGCCCCTAGCCTTCTCCCCGCGCTCATCTCTACCCCATCTCTCTTCTCCTAGAGCTAATTGCTCCATCTTTGCCCGCAGGTCGCCGGCGAAGCCATCTTTCCCCGAGCTCCGGCTTCGGATCGCCCCGGTGAACCGCGACGCCTCGGGCCGATTCCCCGCGCGTGGAGCATCGTTGGGACCCCGTGAACATCCTCACCCCATCACCGGACTCCGCCGCCCTCCCCAGCAAGCCGTCGCCGTATCCTCCTTCGCCGCCGAGCCCCCTCGCGCCGGCAGCCCGCCTCGCTCCACCTCGTCCCCAATCAACACCCCAGGTGAGCTCATAGATGGCCGAAGATACTCACATGCCGAGGAATCGGGCTCCAACGACCCGAGTCGCCGGCGCCCCACTCCCCTGTCTCCGCCGCCTCATTACTGCCGTTGGCCGCCGTCCCGCCGAGCCCGGCCGATTGGCCTCTCCCCGGGGTGCGCGCCTGGTCGGACGGCCCGTCTTGGTCGGAGCAGCCTTCCCTCCGTGCCTCCTCCGCCGCCGGGAAGCTCCGCCTCCCTCACGGTCGGAGCGAACCGAAGAAAGGGCCGCCGGTGTAGATGCTTCGCTAATCGCATATGTGTACAAACCGGGAGCTTAAGTACTAACTTAACCCACTAATTAAAATGTAAGGCCTATGTTCCTTGCGGCCCACCTGTCGGCAATACCCTCTCCAATTCCTTTTCTATTTTTCGGATTTTCCAGTAACTAAAACTTTGAAATGCCATAACTTATTAACCGTAACTCCGAATTGGACGAAACTAGCTTCTAAAATTTTCTAAAATCAAGACCTGTCTAATGGTTCTGGTTTGGTTCAATTCTGAGTTTGTTTGAGCTGTTTCATTGTTTATTTGGTTCTTACTCGGCGTTCGTTATTTTATGTGATTTTTCCGGTACTCCCGTCCGAATAGAGTTCGACGACGCGAATGAGACCCAGTTCGAAGCAGCACAAGACCCCCCAAGCTCTCGAACCAGGCGAGTCAACACTTTGATCATGTTGATCCTACATTTTATGCAAAATTATGTTTCTTTAAATTATCAAAATTGCATGCGTTACTTTATATGCAAAAGTATGTCACTCTTAAGGTAGCTAATAACCGTATGTCCACCTAATGATATAAAACCCCACCAGTAACTTTTGAACTCACATGACCATTGTCGCCCTAGACATAAACTATAACTAAGGTAGTTATAAGTCATAATACTGCCATGCTGGTCTTGTCGAATCCAGGGCCTTAGTAGCCCTGATAATCATTCTTTAATCATGGAAACTAGTTTTGGGACAGTCATGGGATGTACGTGGCTGAGTATTTATGTTAAAATGTGTTATGCTTCTCAAAACCCTCAAAATTGCTAAACCTGTTTGGGCGGGTGGAAAGAACGGTGGGTGTGGATGTAACACAGGGGATTGTGGAATGAACCGCCCGAACAACCTAAGGACTTAATCCTGTGTGGACCGTCCGTGTACAAACAGTACAACCACAAGCTGGCATATTGTAGGCTTGGCTAAATAATTTACTGAACCCTCTAGTCATTTCACGGAGAACGTGTGTAGGTGGGTAATGAAAGCCCCACTTGGAATGGGACACCGGATGTAGGTGACGTTGCCTAGGATAGCGTATGTGGAGAGCGGAGTCCGACTGCGCTAACCTATGGTGGACATCCCGCACAACCTATGGACGTAACCCCATAGGAGTGAAATGCTAGAGAGCGAGGTATTGTAAAGGCCTCGTGATATTCTCTCGATCTGCATGTCCAAGGAATCATGTAGAACCATCGGGACGATTATCTCTTGTGGGTAAAGATGTACAGTCTCTGCAGAGTACTTAAACAAACTATTCGAATAGCCGTGCCCACGGTCAAGGGCAGACATGGAAATCTTCCTCGAGTTAGTTCTATTTCAAAAACCTTTGTGGGTGGGACAAAAATCTATCAGAGGGATGTACTCTGATTTTGAAATTTATCCTGGAGGGATGTACTCCAGTGTTGGTTAGGTGGATGTAACCTAGCTTGGGTAATTTATCATGGAGGGATGTACTCCAGTGTTGGTTAGGTGGATGTAACCTGACTTTGGTAATTTTTCCTGGAGGGATGTACTCCAGTGTTGGTAATAAGGTGGAAGTAACCTGCTACTCAAAATTTAGCATTGGTGGATGGAACCATGAAATTGGTGGATGGAACCTACCCCGCTATAATTACCGCACAATTTCAAACTCCTTAAAGCATGTTTTGTCAAATGCTAAGTCATAGGAATTTTAATTATGATTATTCCAAAAGTCGCTTTAAGCAAATAAAAGAACCCGAGCCTTCCTTGTTCAGCCATGCATCTATATTATTTGCATTCTGTGTGTTGGCTCATGAGCACGGTTGTTTGTGCTCATTCTCGCTCTAAACCCCCTTTGTAAGTGTGAATCAAGAGCACTACGCCTATCATGAGGATCAAGATGCGAAGGCAATGAAGATGGTGGATATTAGATTAGGCTTCGGTAGTCTTGCCTCTCGCCTCGATCCGATTGACGAGGCTAGTTTTTAGCGGTGCCTCCGTTATTAGCCGAGTCCCCGGTTAATAGCGTTAGTACTCGGGTTGTCGATCGCTGCTGTGGTGAGTTGTGCCCCACGCTATGTACGCTGCCGCTTCCGCTTTTATGTATTGTAAGACATTTGGCCTGACGGCTCTATTGTAACCCTGGCCCGATGTGGTCTATTTGAACTGTGGTATAGTAATGTATGAATTTATCGTGTATGAAATGATGCAGCGATGTATCTGTGAGCATTATCTACTGATCCAGGGAATAATGCAGTGTTATCACAGAGGATTCCAGGTATTAAACTTGGGGTCCGACAGAGCTGGTATCAGAGCATACGACTGTAGAAACCTTAGTTAGACTGGTCACGATTTAAGGTCTGAGTCCTATTTACAAAAACTATGTAAAACTTTCACAAAAATATAGCGTAATACTGCTTTACTCAACTCTCTTAGTTTCCATACTCACCCAAAATTTCTTTTGTATTTTCATCTGCTCTAACCTATTGGTGTTCAAAATTTTTAGATGGCCGGAGCTACACCAGTTGGTCCATGGGATCACATCTCCCATGGTGAAAGCGAAGGAGGGTTCACCGAGATCCTGCGGCAGCTGCTGCGTTGTCTCGGGTACACCCGCCCGCCTGTTTACCGAGGCAGGAGAACCCACATCCACAGCATGGATTTGTGGACCATGGAGGTTTTCATCTACGCACGAGATAGTAACAGGGAGCTCCACTCCCATACTATCCACGTCGAGCCTCCACGGATGTACCGCGTCGACGCCATCCAGGACGCGGCACGTCTCGCCGTGGCTCACCTGTGCCAAGTGCATGAGGAGGGGCTGCGACAGTCGCCTTTCGCCCACTCCCCTCGCATCCGCCAGGGGCAATTCCTTCCAGATCGCCTCGACCACAGGGTGGACAACCCCCAGCTGTCCCACCAGATCCAGCTGACGCAGGCGATTTCAGCCTCCTATGCCTTCGCCATGCAGGAGATTGGGCATCTGCGCATTCTCCTGACCGCGAGCTTGCAGCAGTCGGACGTCCTCAGCGCCCAGCTGAACCGCTACCTGATCGCCTTCCAGGCGGCGGAGCGCGAGAGGCTCGCTGCAGAGGCTGGGCTTGAGCGCTTCCGAGCCAGAGCCACTTACCTCGGCCCACGCCACCAGCACGATGCGGTTCCAGCTCTAGTGCGGCTCGGCTCGGCCCGGTGTCGGCTCCAGCTCCGCATCCGTACGGTGCCGCTCAAAGCACCGGCTTCAGTCAAAGACTAGCACGGCTCAGCGCCAGGGACCCCACCTCGATCGACGAGACGCACGAGCGCGGCGCCACCGCCCAATGGCACCCTCGCAGAGCCCAGCAGGGGGCGTCGCTCGTCCCGCTCTCGTCCCTCCAACAGATCGAGCCCCTCTCGGTCCCGTTCTCGCTCCCGATCACCCAGCATCGTCTCCTGCTCCCGCTTCCCAGGAGATTGCGTCTTCTGCGGCCAGCACCACTCCCCATCCCCGGAGATATAGACTATTGTAGGATAGACAGTAGTAGGTCTAGGCAGTCTCTTGTTGGTGTGAATGCACACTTTCCCAAAATGTATCCCCCTTATGTACCCAGTTAGTAGACGTTGTGTATGCGGTGTCGTGACTTGTTGTAAGCCTGTGCACTAAGCCCGGCTGTCATGTAACACCTAACCCCCTAATGTAATGAACTACCCTAGGCATAATGCCTTGTGTTTATTTGCCTCTCTGTTGTTGTTTAGTTTTCTGTTGTGCTGGTAGAGGGCTAGTAAACCCTCATATAAAACCTCCTCCTTCTGTTAGTCTCTAAAAAGGCTCTAGGTTGTTTTCCAGATGACTCCCTCTCATCTACATGCTGCCCTAGTCATTTATACTTCTAAAGCTTTCTTATCCCGGATTCAAACAATAAAAGTCCGAAACTCCTCTTGTAAACCCTTTCGAAACCTACTTTGGACCAAAATCACAAGGATCAAATTGATTTTTTTTTTTAAAAAAAAGTTGGAAGCTCAATTACCAAATTATTTATTTCATTTTCAAACCCCTTTTTGCAAACCTAATCTTCCAAGGGAAATTGTCTAAGATTTAACTTCCAACCAAATTATTCCAGAAAAAAATCTCTTTGGTTTCTCAGATATATGTATCAATCTTGGTGGATTCATGTCAATCATGGGAGATAATCAATGGTATGAATTTCTAGTTGAAAAGTAAGTGGACCAGTTTGAATGGTTGGATTGGCTACATAAGTACCATTATGATGATTGGGTTGGCTAAATGAGTGGACCGATTTAAGATGAGTGGATTGGCTAGATAATTGGATTTGTTAAATAAATGGGCCAATTTAGACGATTGAATAAGTGGACCGATGGAATCTTTAGAGAAATATGGAGTGTAATAACAATTGTTGGTCTGTAGCTTTAATAGACAGTATGAATCCAGATGAACGTTTACAAGGGTGGAATAATAGAGTATAGTCGACTACCGGGTGGATTATTGGAAATTTTGGAGACAATAGGAGATGTGATAATAACCATTGAATTATAGATTTGATTAATAAACATTGTCTCGGTGGATGTCTATGCCAATAAAGTTGTTGGGCACAAGATTGTAGATAGTGGGATTGATCACTGGATAAAGGGATTATGAGTATGTGTTAAAGATGGAAAAGATTGGAGTATTAAGAAACCATAATACAAATGATATCGGTGGATTTACAAGTAAAGATACTGTTGTATCGCTCAAAAATAAATCCAGGATTGAGTTTACGAATTTATGGTGGAAAAGGTTGGATTATAATATAGATGTTATTGGTGGATTGAAATATTGGAACCATAATACAAGTGATACTGTTAGATTTAAAATGTAAAAGATGTGAATGGTACTGGTGGATTTAAAATATAGAAATATTGAAACCATGAAGCGATCGAGTACGGGTGGATTCAAAGGTAAAGAAATTGGAGTAATGTTTAGGTGAATAGTTGGATGGGATTGTTGACTAATGAACCCAAGACTGGATTTATGATTTTATGTAGGAGAGTGAGATTCAATTGAGGAGTAGGAGACCCTGATCTGGTGAATAATAACTACGAATGATGTCTTGGAAGTGATATGATCTGTGGATCGAATAAATGATAATACTCACTATTTGGAGTACTAGATACCAGTTGTGCAGTGATTAAGCAATGCAAGAAGATACCCTAGAATCAATTGAGTATAAGCAGGATTAGCAAGGCCTTGGAATAAGAAGCCCACGAATGGAAGGGCTATGAATGTGAATTATTCTGTCGAGATTGTGATATTGGAAGAGGTTAGGATACCTTTGCCAAAAAAGGGGGTATTTCAAAATCCAAGTATTTCAAAACCACTTTCAGAAAATCAGTCTTGCTATAAAAAATTTTCTATATCAAATATATATAGTGTATCTTCGTTGCAAAGAGCCTTGATTTCAAAGTTTCTTTTCAACTCAACCCCGGTATTTGAAAACCCAAAATTTTAATCCCTAAGAACTTGCTTTCAAAAAAAAAAACTTGGGCATCTACCTACTTTGTAAATTGTTGGTGATACCCAAATATTTTCAACCCTGGTATTTCAAAGCAAAAAAAAAAAACAAAACAAAACAAAAGAAGCGCATTAAAAAGAAAAATTGTTTTCAAATAATGATGAGGAGCATGGGCTTCACCGCCAAAGCACTTCTCGATGCTTTCCTTCCTCTACTTCCGTCTGCAAAAAAGAAATTTTTTTTCCCTTTTCCTCCCCCTACTTCAAAGGTTTAAGCTCGAAGACGTCAAGGATGCTCATGAAGATTTGTGGCCTCGCTTCAGCAAGCCTAGTGTTCAGAATCCTGCGCCCTTTTGTGTGTGTCTCCGCGCATAGGCGTTGCTTGGTCAAAAGATTTTTCTTGGCCCTGTGCACTGCCTTCTTGCTCTCGGGCACTGTATTTCGCAGTCACAGGAAAAGTTGGTTTCAAAACCTTGGTTTTTCTGTGGGGTTTGTGTTCCGCCCCAGTTTCCTGTGTGTGCTCTTTTTGGGGTGGATTAGAGTATCTCATCCCCGCGATCTACCCCGTATCTAGTGCTATTTCCCCCCTCACCTTATTGCTGAAAACCTCGTCAGATCTACAAGCGGGACACAACAAATAGCTCAGTCAAGACAATCAAGACTCAAGCCCCCCCTCTCACTGTGAACTCACTAATCAAGACATTGTCAATGGCCAAGAACAACGCTAGAAGCAAGCAGCAGGAACCAATGATTTTTACTCGCCTTGGTCCCTACCACTCGTCCAAGTATTCACTCAGATCCACTCCGCAAAGGCTACTAAGAAAGAGTCGCCACCTGACAGGCGACTATACCACTACATCAGGCGGACCCCGAAAGACTCCAAGGAAAGGATAAAGTGTCAAGCATTACCCTGGAACCCGTTGCTAGCCAGCTTGCCCCACCTCCTTCTTTCTACTCTACCCGAATCTCGGGGACGAGATTCCTTTTAAGGGGGGTAGGTTCTGTAGCATCCCATTTTCGCAATTTGTAGCAATGTAAAATTCAAATGTATGTTAATGAAATCGAAAGCTTTTATTCTCAGTTGGCTATTCTTTTTGCTTCCAATTATATGTATATATTCTAGAAAATGCAAAAGTACTTTAAAATGAAAACCTTGCTCCATCTCCAGGGAAGAAAATCAAGTTAATCTGATAAAATCTAAAATATGAAATATACTTCAAGGATTAAAGGATTCAGGAGGCTAAGAATGCGAAGAAAAGATATATGCATGTATATATATGTATATATACCCGTATACATATATTCGTATGTATGTATGCTAATGGTAGGATTTTTCCTCCCCAAGCCTTTCTAGCCAGCACTTCAGTTCTCCTCTGGTGGTAGAGCTTCTCCCTCCTCCATCATGGCTCCAGCGCCTCCTCTTGCAACTTGTCGCCATTCGCCACCAACCCCGTCGGCGAGTTATTGCGGTGTCAGCCCTCGTCTTCAGCACCTCTCCTCGCCATCAGCGCCCGGTAGTGGCAGAGTCTCCGGTCACCTCCCACACGTCTCCCGCTCACGCTGAACTCACCCTGCCTTGCACGCCTGATGTGACCATGCCACCAACACGTACAACCATAGCGGCCAATATCAAGAATGAACTAAAGGTGAATTCGTTTCTTCAACTTCAACATATTTTAAATGAGAATATGATGCTACCTAATGATGAAAATATATCTATTTGTAGCATCACATCACTTTGGAACCAATTGAAGCAAGGGTTCAAGTTGGACAGGTTTTGGAATCCAATTCGGCCTCCAGATCAATTCGGATTCAGCCTGTCAGGTCAATTTCAAATGGCCATAACTTTTGATCCAAAAGGCTTCTCAGGGCCCGTGAGTACTCGTTGGAAAGCTCTTGGAGTCTACTTTCAGATGGATCTGGTCTCACCTCCAAACTCCATCCGAGCAGATCAGAAACTGCAAAAAAAGTCACGTCACTTTTCCAGTCCGAGTCAAAGTGGGCCGAGGGCCTTGTAATTTGGGCTATTTGGGCCGGTACTGTTCACGTGAACAGTACCACGGCCACGTGAATAGTAACCACGAATAGTACCATATCCCTTGTCATTAGATAAGTGCGGCTTTCCCCTCCCCTATTTAAGGAGGCTGCACCCCTTTAGTTTTACTGGGGTTTTGCTTAGATTAATTCTGTCTTTGAACAGTTTCGCCGTTCATCGGTTTGTGAGACCCCAACTTTCGAGTGCTAAATCAATACATCTGCAATTCAGTTGTGTTCTTCCTTGTTCTTGCTTGTGTTCTTCGATTCCCAGGCAAGGATTAGCCTTCTTGGCGAGGTCAACCGCTGCGCACGGTTGATAACCCGAGGAGACGTGGTGCTGCGATTGCGGGGTTCAGAAGCGTGTCGTTCGGAAGCCGGATCGGGTGTGTCGTGCCTCCACCAAATCGAACATATCCAGAACCTGTTGGAAGATCGGGACCCCGTTCCCATCAAGTCTCGCCGGTCCCCACCCAAGCGCTGCGCCGCCGTGGTACGCCCTGGTCATGTCGGCGTCGCTCAGTTGCCCTCTGCACTCCGCCTCCCCTTGCGACCATCAGGCCGAGCAGCACCCCCTGCCTTAACTCGCGTCGCGTCATGCTCTGGACGCCGCGCTCGCACTGTGGCCGCACGGCTCGACGCGCGCCTTTGCAAAACGCCGCAGTGTCTCCCCCTCGGCGCCCAGCCTCCTTCCCCGGCCGCTATAAGTCGCGCCACACACCTCCGCCGAAGCTCGCCCGGACGCCCCGCTCGCCACCTCCTGCGCGCAGTGCGCCTCGAGCAATCCTTGCCGCCGAGCTGCTCCGATCGCCGCCGGGCCCTAGCCTTCTCCCGCGCTCATCTCTACCCCATCTCTCTTCTCCTAGAGCTGATTGCTCCATCTTTGCCCGCAGTCGCCGGCGAAGCCATCTTTCCCGAGCCCGGCCGGATCGCCGGTGAACGCGACGCCTCGGGCGATTCCGCGCGTGGAGCATCGTTGGGACCCGTGAACATCCTCACCCCATCACCGGACTCCGCCGCCCTCCCGGCAAGCCGTCGCCGTATCCTCCTTCGCCGCCGAGCCCCCTCGCGCCGGCAGCCCGCCTCGCTCCACCTCGTCCCCAATCAACACCCCAGGTGAGCTCATAGATGGCCGAAGATACTCACATGCCGAGGAATCGGGCTCCAACGACCCGAGTCGCCGGCGCCCCACTCCCCTGTCTCCGCCGCCTCATTACTGCCGTTGGCCGCCGTCCCGCCGAGCCCGGCCGATTGGCCTCTCCCCGGGGTGCGCGCCTGGTCGGACGGCCCGTCTTGGTCGGAGCAGCCTTCCCTCCGTGCCTCCTCCGCCGCCGGGAAGCTCCGCCTCCCTCACGGTCGGAGCGAACCGAAGAAAGGGCCGCCGGTGTAGATGCTTCGCTAATCGCATATGTGTACAAACCGGGAGCTTAAGTACTAACTTAACCCACTAATTAAAATGTAAGGCCTATGTTCCTTGCGGCCCACCACATCGGCAATACCCTCTCCAATTCCTTTTCTATTTTTCGGATTTTCCAGTAACTAAAACTTTGAAATGCCATAACTTATTAACCGTAACTCCGAATTGGACGAAACTAGCTTCTAAAATTTTCTAAAATCAAGACCTGTCTAATGGTTCTGGTTTGGTTCAATTCCGAGTTTGTTTGAGCTGTTTCATTGTTTATTTGGTTCTTACTCGGCGTTCGTTATTTTATGTGATTTTTCCGGTACTCCCGTCCGAATAGAGTTCGACGACGCGAACGAGACCCAGTTCGAAGCAGCACAAGACCCCCCAAGCTCTCGAACCAGGCGAGTCAACACTTTGATCATGTTGATCCTACATTTTATGCAAAATTATGTTTCTTTAAATTATCAAAATTGCATGCGTTACTTTATATGCAAAAGTATGTCACTCTTAAGGTAGCTAATAACCGTATGTCCACCTAATGATATAAAACCCCACCAGTAACTTTTGGACTCACATGACCATTGTCGCCCTAGACATAAACTATAACTAAGGTAGTTATAAGTCATAATACTGCCATGCTGGTCTTGTCGAATCCAGGGCCTTAGTAGCCCTGATAATCATTCTTTAATCATGGAAACTAGTTTTGGGACAGTCATGGGATGTACGTGGCTGAGTATTTATGTTAAAATGTGTTATGCTTCTCAAAACCCTCAAAATTGCTAAACCTGTTTGGGCGGGTGGAAAGAAGCGGTGGGTGTGGATGTAACACGGGGATTGTGGAATGAACCGCCCGAACAACCTAAGGACTTAATCTGTGTGGACCGTCCGTGTACAAACAGTACAACCACAAGCGGCATATTGTAGGCTTGGCTAAATAATTTATGAACCCTCTAGTCATTTCACGGAGAACGTGTGTAGGTGGGTAATGAAAGCCCCACTTGGAATGGGACACCGGATGTAGGTGGCGTTGCCTAGGATAGCGTATGTGGAGGCGGAGTCCGACTGCACTAACCTATGGTGGACATCCCGCACAACCTATGGACGTAACCCCATAGGAGTGAAATGCTAGAGAGCGAGGTATTGTAAAGGCCTCGTGATATTCTCTCGATCTGCATGTCCAAGGAATCATGTAGAACCATCGGGACGATTATCTCTTGTGGGTAAAGATGTACAGTCTCTGCAGAGTACTTAAACAAACTATTCGAATAGCCGTGCCCACGGTCAAGGGCAGACATGGAAATCTTCCTCGAGTTAGTTCTATTTCAAAAACCTTTGTGGGTGGGACAAAAATCTATCAGAGGGATGTACTCTGATTTTGAAATTTATCCTGGAGGGATGTACTCCAGTGTTGGTTAGGTGGATGTAACCTAGCTTGGGTAATTTATCATGGAGGATGTACTCAGTGTTGGTTAGGTGGATGTAACCTGACTTTGGTAATTTTTCCTGGAGGGATGTACTCCAGTGTTGGTAATAAGGTGGAAGTAACCTGCTACTCAAAATTTAGCATTGGTGGATGGAACCATGAAATTGGTGGATGGAACCTACCCCGCTATAATTACCGCACAATTTCAAACTCCTTAAAGCATGTTTTGTCAAATGCTAAGTCATAGGAATTTTAATTATGATTATTCCAAAAGTCGCTTTAAGCAAATAAAAGAACCCGAGCCTTCCTTGTTCAGCCATGCATCTATATTATTTGCATTCTGTGTGTTGGCTCGCGGAGCACGGTTGTTTGTGCTCATTCTCGCTCTAAACCCCCCTTTCAGAAGCTGTGAATCAAGAGCACTACGCCTATCATGAGGATCAAGATGCCGAAGGCAATGAAGATGGTGGATATTAGATTAGGCTTCGGTAGTCTTGCCTCTCGCCTCAGTCCAGTTGACCAGGCTAGTTTTTAGCGGGTGCCTCCGTTATTAGCCAGGTCCCTGGTTAATAGCGTTGGTACTCGGGTTGTCCCAGTCGCTTGCCTGTGGTGAGTTGTGCCCCTACGCTATGTACGCTGCCGCTTCCGCTTTTATGTATTGTAAGACATTTGGCCTGACGGCTCTATTGTAACCCTGGCCCGATGTGGTCTATTTGAACTGTGGTATAGTAATGTATGAATTTATCATGTATGAAATGATGCAGCGATGTATCTGTGAGCATTATCTATTGATCCAGGGAATAATGCAGTGTTATCACAGAGGATTCCAGGTATTAAACTTGGGGTCCGACAAGACGGTTGGGTGTCGGTTACGGTCGTGTGCGACGGAACAGACCAGGACAAGACTCAGGTGGAGTCGGAGGTCTCGGTTGGAGTCGGGTGGACACGACGGGCAGCGGTGAGTGGATCGGGACTAGGCTTAGGGAGGAGCTGAGGTCCAGACGATCAGGATGTCGGGTGCAGTCGTGTACAACGGAGCGGACCGGGACTAGACTTAGGGAGGAGTCGAGGTCCAGACTGTCAAGGTACCAGACGCAGGAAGCTTTCGGGAAGGCGCTTGAGGGGCAAATTGGAGATTTGACTCAAGCATTGATTTGGAGGCTGGTTTTTCCCTCCAAAAGGTTGTGTTGACTTCTTGCCTCAAGTGTGTGAGAGGCATGGAGTGGATGTTGTATGATCCTTCTTGATTTCCTTCTTTGGGGATGAGCCCTATTGTTAAAAGGAGAAGGATGTGAGGGAGAAGAGTATGCATTCCAGTAGAGAGGAGCTCAATGCAGCCTGTAGGTGAGTAGAGGGTGTGTGCTCCAAAGTGCTCTCACGAGTGAGTAGTGTGCTCCCTGTGAGTGGATGTGTTTTCTCCTCATGTGAAGGATGTAGTGAGAAGGTTGTAACCTTGTGTAATCATTCATCTCTCCTCCTCAATATGTTTAAGAGAATGATTGTGTTGGGTTATTTCCATTTCTTGCTCACTTTGTGATGAATTTCAGTTTTTCAGTTCACTCTCTGTCATTTTTCTGTTGGAAACAAATTTGAGTTGAATCCTTGCTAGCATGGATTGTTCTTGTTTGCTCTGTGATGGGAAGATACTCTAGACCACTTGGCCATTCCATTCCCGAGAGCAAAATTGAGATTCAAATGTTTTTCTTTACTTTCAGTTCTTCGCATCATCTTCCCCTGTTTCACCATTTCTAGGGTTTCATGTCAAGGGAGCCTTGGCTCTCTTGATTTCTTTTCAAAAGAAGGCTCGAGATTTGGGTTCTTAAGTCCTGAGATCATTGCTAAGTTGATTGCAAAATTTCATAAGCAAAAGACGGATAAGTCATGAGAAATCTGAAAATTACCATCTCTATCTACTCAATTTCCAGATTTCAGCATAAATCTTGATTCCTTGCTTTTGGAATGAATTCATTTGATTCCTGAGGTCTCTATGCTATTTAGAACATGTTCTTGATCTTTTGGCCTAGGGAGAATAGAACCATTTCACTAAATTCCTTGAATTCAGCCAGATTATGAATTTGCAGTTTTTCTATTGGCCATCTGCTGAATTTTTGCTCCTGTCTGCTCGAGGGCCGGTTTGATCGGACCCCCTTGGCGGTCAGACCAGACCTGCCAAGGCGGTCAAACCGGCTGCCCTAGCGGTCAGACCGGCTGAGCATGTGCGGTCTGACCGGCCTTGAGGCGGTGGTCAGACCAGCCCATGACCTGCGGTCTGACCACCCGGCTATCTTTTGAGTGTTGAATTTCCTGTCTTTTGGTTGCTGACTTTCATGC
Organism: Dendrocalamus sinicus; assembly: GCA_036346575.1. Taxonomy (NCBI): domain Eukaryota; kingdom Viridiplantae; phylum Streptophyta; class Magnoliopsida; order Poales; family Poaceae; genus Dendrocalamus; species Dendrocalamus sinicus. The sequence continues at coordinate 19,476,583 of CM070668.1, read as the reverse complement.
TCTGCTCTATTCTTGTGTTTGTTTAGCTGAACTTCCAGAGAGCATATTTCATCTACTTCATAGGTTTTCATAGCTATCGGAGGAGAGACTCGCATGTGGATACTTGGGGGCATATTTTAAAGAGGCACCATTCACCCCCCTCTGTTGCCATATCTGATCCTACAATTGGTATCAGAGCTAGTTAGTTCTTCTTGATAGATATTTAACCGGTCTGTGAGCCATGGCAACCAATAAGTATTCCACCAAGTCCCCGATCTGCGATGGGATCGACTATCCCTTTTGGAATTGTCGGATGGAGTCGAAATCTCAGTCGATGGCTTTGGTCACTGATCCCAGTCCTGCCTCTGGATCTTTTGCTAACATTGCTTCTGGTTTTTCTCTAGCTGCTTTGTGTGAAATTGATGATGATCATCTAGAGCAGCTTCTGGAAAACCAACTAGCCCTCTTAGCCAGAAAGTTTTCGGGTTAGGGAGAGAAAGAGATGAGGACGAGTGATTTGCTTTGTAACATCCCAAAATTTTGCTTTCTGAAAAATTTAAATTCAAATTAATTATTTTAAAGTATTTGAGTTTTATTTGGATTTGCCCTGAATTTCTGTTTTTGAAAAGCTAGATTTGAAAAGTATTTTAAGAAAAACCTAAAATTATTATTAAATAAAAAGAAATTTTGAATTTTCTATAAAAATCCTAATTCAAATTAATTATTTGGAGTTAATTGGCTTTTATTTGGTTTCCTGGATTTTCTGGAGTTTAAAACCTATTTTTGAAAATAAAAAGTATTTCAAGTATGAAAATTAAATACCAACATTAGTTGAAAATATTTTTATTAAGTCCAAAATGTCTCCAAGAAGTTCTCTGAATTTTTCTGGGAATTTTGGAAGTAATTTCATATTTTTCTGAGCTTTATTGAATTTTCTAGGCTTTTCTGAAAATCTTAAATCAAAAATCAAAATCAAATTCCCTCTCCGCTCTCCTCCGGCCGCCACGTGGACGGCCAGATGCCGGCCACGTCTCCCGGCCAATCCCGCCTCCCCCGCCTCCCCGCTCGCCACGTGGGTGGCCGGGATCCTCCCGCCCCCACGCGCTCGGCCGATCCACCGTCCACCCCCGCCCTTCACCTCAGCCGCTCGATCTCCATCCGACGCATGCGCGCCCCCACTCCTTACTCTCTCCCTCTCCCTGCGCCCCGGCCCACCTGTCGGCGCGCCTCCCCTCCGCCCCGTCTCTCTGCCCGCGGGCCCGCCGTCGCCGCCCGCGCCCGCTCTCTCGCCGCCGGGCCCGCTGTCGGGCCGTCCCCACCTCCGGCCGCCTCCTTCCTTCTTCGGCCGCCGCCATTTCCGCCGCCTCCTCGGTGGCCGAATCCCCCTTTCCTTCCCCCGCCTCTCTTCGGTTTTGAAACCCGATCGCCGCCAGGGACAAGTCCCCCACCAATCCCGCGCCTCTCCTTTCCTTTCTCGCCCCCTCTTTCCTTCCTTCCCCTCCCCTTCCTTTTTCCGGCCGCCATCTCCGGCGACCGATTCACGCCGGCCCGCTCCCCCTCGCCCCTATTTAAACCCCTCCCCAGCTTCGTCTCTCCTCGCCCCACCTCCCCCTCCACTCCCCTCTCTCTCCCGGCCACTCCACCGCCACCGCACCGTGCGCCCCATCTCCGAGCGCCGCCACCTCCCTCCGGCGAGAAATCGCCGCCGACTCGGTCCGCCTCTCGCCTCGCCGACGATCCCTTCGGCTTCGCCGTGTCGCCCCTGACGTCCTTCGCCCCTCGACCGTGCCTCTTCGCCACCGGAGCCCCAACGTCGCCGTTACCCGAACAGCGCCGCCGCCTCTTCACGCCGCCGGCCGCCTCCGGTCGCCCACGGTGAGCCGCGCCCTCCCGAGACCCCGCGCCCCTCTCTCGTTGCCGCCCTCGCCGCCGGCGCGCTCGCCGAGCTCGGCGAGGCTCGCTTCCCGTCGCCCTCCGTGGCTGCCTGCGTCGGCGTGCGCGTGCTGCGTGGCAGACGGCGTGGCGCCACGCCAGCGCCACCTCGGGCCGTCCCGTCCTCGTCAGCGCCACTCGGCGGCCGTGCCACCTCAGCACTCGGTTGGGTCCATGGACCCGATCCATGGACCGAGGCCCACCTGTCAGCCGGCCCACCTCAGGGCTGAGGTCATGCTGACGCCATAAATCCTTTTTCAGTAGAAAAATAATTCCAGAAATCAGTCTTTTTCCTTTTTCCTGATTTTAATCTTCCCGGAGCCCGTTCTCCTTCGTTTTAACTCCGTTTGAGCCCATTCAAATTTATAAATTCATCAAAAATTCCAAACTATCCATTTCTTCCATCCTTTTAAATATTTGAAATTTATTTGATATTTCAAATATTTAAATTTCAAATTCCAATACCTAGTTCAATTTCAAAGCCTCAATTCCATTCCAAAATTCCTGTGCACTTTCAAAATTCAAATTCAAATCTTGCCAAGTCTCCATAAAATCCATTCAATCTTTCTTGGTCCAAATATTGTCTCAGTAATTTCTTTTCCCAACCGATCTTCCAGATATTCGTTCTCCCTCGTGCGAACTCCGAATCCGTTGATTCTTTCTTCTAAATTCATCTAAAATCATAACCTATCCAATTATGGCCTCTATTTGAGTTTTTGAGTTTATTTGATTTTTGTTTGTATTTATTTGCTTTGTTTGCTTTGTCTTTCCTCGCGTAGATTCCAACGTTGTCGACGATCCCTCTTCACAGCAACAAGAAGACCCAGAAACCCTGCAAGAAGGCAAGTCTCCTTTGATCATCTTGAACCTATGCTTTTAAAATGTTTTAAATATTTTAAACTATGTGCATTGCTATTTACATAAAACTTTAGTTCAATCTTTAGGAATTAGTTATTCCAAATTTGTTATGCCCTCATTTGACATTGATTGCCATGTACATTGTCACCCTAGAACTTCCTTTGTCTCAATAATGAGATTACTATTAATCTTTGTGAATATTAGAATGGTAGAATAATGCTTAGTCATGCTATCTAATATCTTTGGAAACTCTTGAAATTGGGAAATTAATATTTATTGTTGACCCTTGTATTTGTAAATGTAGTGGTAATTGGAGTTGCCACTGATCTTTCAAAATAAAATAAAAATATGAAAGTTGGTTTAGATTAGGGTGGATGGCTGTTTGGGTTGGTGCAATAAGCACGAGAACTTGTTAAGTGTATGTTCCACCCTAGTCAATTAAGGACCGACGCTTGTGTTTGTCCAAACTGAGCATTAACCGTACAACCACAAGTCTATATGGGTACGACCTAGCTGACTAACTTATGATAGTCTAGTTTAGGTGCCACCAGTGGAAAGTGGATGCCAGGGATGGACTGGTTATTCACAGTGAGGGACAGGAATTTACTGTACTCATACGGCGCAAGAGGGCTTGGTTGGGCGGTTAGCCTACCTGCGGTGAAACCTCAGCGGGTGGTATCTAGCTAGATTAGAGTAAGGTAAAGGCTTTGTGATATTTTATCTGGGTCTCATGCCAAAGGAAGCGTGTTGACTTTAGGATAATTTATCTCTTGTGGGTAAAGTTGTACAACCTCTGCAGAGTGTAAAACTATTCGAATAACCGTGCCCACGGTCAAGGGCGGGCAAGGAATGCATTCACATGGTAGATTTCTGGTTTTGGTTTTAAAGTCAAAAGTTTTGTATTCCGAGAGTGGAGGGAACTCTCGGAAGGGAATCCTGGCGGATGGAGCCAGAGAGGGTGGATGGAACCCGTAGTTTAAAACTTGACCAATGGTAATTGGTTAGCTAGTGTTGGTAGTTGGAACCTTCACTAGAAAGTTAATTCTGTTAAAACATTTACTTCATTAAATTGATGCCTTCGAAAATAATTAGTAATAATTGAGATTTAAAATATTGCTTTGTGCAAAAGAACCATATGGCCTTCCTTTGTTAAGCCTTGCATCTATGCATTTTTCCCAAGACTTGCGGAGTACTTTATGTACTCACATGCTACACTTAAAAATAAAATCTCAGAGGAAGTTGAAGCTCAAGAAGGTGACTATGGCTACTGCTTCGCTTGTGGCTGTGACGAATTCTTCCCGGAGGACTAGGTCGCGCTTCCCCAGTCAATTGCCTGTGGCGTATTGATGGGTCTTCACCGAGTTTATCTTTTGCTTCATTGTGTGTTTCGTGTGCGAGGTCTTGAAACCTCAATTGTAATAATGAGACCTTTCGTGCTGTACTCTTTAATATTGTAATAAAGCGTTGCTGGTTATGTATTCATTTCTGTTTAGCGTGTGCACTAGCTCGATGCGGGACTAGTGCGATATACTGAGGGTCGGGTTCGAAATCCGGGTCCCGACATGCTTTGAGTGTGGTGGCCCCAACCACATTCGAGCAAAGTGCCCCAAGCTGGAGGGTAAGAACGACTACGGCGGTTCGAGCAAGAACGTCTACACCGACAAGAACCGTAACAAGAAGCCTCCAAGCAAAGAGAAGAAGTTCCGCAACCTTGGCAAAGCCAAGAAGCTCTTCCACCGCGTCCTCACCGCCTTCGACCTCAGTGAGGTGGAGGGGTAGAGCGACGACGATGGGAAGGACGAGCAAGATCCCAAGGACGGCGATGAATGCTCCGGCATGTGCTTCATGGCCCTTGAGGGTGATGTGAGCAACAGCGAGCTCTACTCTGACTCCGACGAGGTATATCCCTCCTATGACCAGCTTAATGATGTTTTTCTTAAGCTAGGTAGATTTCATGCTTGAGAGACCATGTGGTTATGTCCCCATGGGTGTGATGAGTAATTGACATCGGTTTAGGAAAGTCGAGTTTGATTTATGCGGTTCGGACCATGTCGTTTGCATGGTGCATTCGGTTTCGGTCGAACCTGGTCAAATCTGGTCAAAGTGATTAGGATGCATTTTCTGGTAATTTGACAGGTTTGAGCTTCTTCAAGCGTAAGTATAGTTCATGGATGTGATTTATGTTTTCATGTATCGAGCGGTGCTATTTGATGTGTTTCTTGTTTGCGATGGCTGCAGATGTCAAGGCGGAGTCGTGGCGAGACACGAGGTGACCGGACTAGGCGCAGGTGGTGCTAAGGTCAGAACGGTCAGGATGTGTCGAAGACGGTGGAGACTCGAGGTGGTTGCGAGGCTTGGACGACAAGAGGCGCAGAAGCTTCCCGAAAGGTGCAGGAGGGGTGAATTGGTAATTTTGTGAGGCTGCACAAGCGGGAGCGGGTTCCGTTCGGGATTTCGCAGGTGTAACGGGTTGGAGACCCGTTAGCCAAAGGCTATATAAGAAAGAGGTGACTCCTTGTGGCTGCATGCACTCCAAGGGTTTCTAGGCTTCAGGGTTTGTGCTTTAGTCAAAATGGGCTTTAGAGGGTTGTTTTGGCTTTAGGCTTTAGTTGTTGAGAGTTGGTAGGAGAGGCAGAGATGTGTTGGAGGTGTGTCTCCTCTCTGTTGTCTTCATTGTAGTCTCCTCCACACTAGAGTTCATGTGTTCTTGAGATGGAGAGGGAGAGGGAGAGGGAGAGTTGATTCTTCATGTAATCATCCCTTGTTTCAATGTACATGCGTATGGGGACGTCCCTATTATCCTCAATATCAATCTGAGATGGCTTTATTTGAGTTTGATTGAGTCCCGTGCTTCTCTGTTCGTTTTTCCTCTCGTTGCTCCCTCTGCTTGATTCTTGATATTTTTGTTTTCTTGTTGTTTCTTGCTGGTGAGGTGCAAAATGGGTTCCTCAAGGATGGGAATAAGTCTCAGGATCATTTGATCGAGTTTTCCCAAGAGCAAATCAAGTTTAATCTCAGATTTGGCTATTTGAGCTCCTCTATTCTTTTCTTGTCCCTAGGGTTTGAGGTGGATTTTGATTCCCTCCTTGAGATGGCATGAAATTTGAACTCTCTAGTCCTGAGGCTATTGCTAATCTTTCTGCAAATTTTCTTGGCCAAAGGATCAAAGATGAGATGGGAATTTGTGATTTACTGAAGCTCTCTGATATTTTTCAGATTTTGGGCAAAATCCTTGGCCTTGAGTAGATTTCGTTTGGTTTCCAAAGCTCCCTTGGCTATTTATGTTGTAGCCTTGCTGTTCTGGGCAGAGAAATCTAAAAGAGAATCTCAAATTTCACTTTTGTATGAAGTTCTCGGGTTAGTCTGTTTTTCAGGTCTTGCTGTTGTCTGGAATAGTTGCTCGGTCAGACCGGAAGAGGTGAAGCGGTCGGATGGACCACGGCGGTCGGACCGCCATCGACCGCGGTCGACCGGTGGCGACAATGGTCGGACCGCAATTGTGCCGCTGGATCGACCGCTCCTACCAGCCTCTGCTGAATATGGTTGTTTTCAGTATTTTTCTCCTGTGTTTTGTCTTGACTGTTTTGCTTTACTGCTTTCTCGTTTCGCTTAAGTTCCCAGTGAGCGATTGTCGTTCTTTTTCATAGCTTTGTAGCTATTGGAGAAGAAACGTTCTGTGAGTATTTTGGGGAAAATTTTAAGAGTCGACATTCACCCCCCTCTGTCGCCGTTTCCAATCCAACAATGCTAGATCTAGAGCTAGGTGTAGCAAGTTAGAGAAGGAAGTAGATAGATTGTCATGGGAGCTTACTTCACATATATTTGCTCTCTCCCGTGACGACTGTGATACATGCTCTGCTTTGCTTGGTGACATGGAGAAATTAAGGACCTCTCATGATTGTCTGTCTTCTGATCTTGATATGATTAAGGTGGAGAATATTAGTCTACTTGCTGAACTAGAGATGAGTAGGGTAGCTTCTCTTTCTTCTACTACTATTGAGACTATTTACTGCACCTCATGTGAGGATAAGGACAATGCTTTTAGAGGTCTTTATACCATGCTTCTTGATCTGCCTGAGGCTTGTGAAAGTTGTAATAATTTGAAAAGGAATCAAAAGGGCAGATCATAAAATTGTTGAATTACAAGCTTCATTACTTGAGCCTATTGTTTCTTGTATCAATTGTTTTAGATTAACCTTTGAGCTTGAGTCTGTGTCTAAGCAATTTCAAGAAATGGTTGATCATAATAAGAAAATGGCGCAGTATACTTCTAAGGACCCTGTTAGCTCACCATGCAATAATTGTGAAAAACTAAAATCTGATTTGATTGCATTGGATGATAAATGTGTGAAGCTAACTAAGGACCTTCTAGAGAAGTCACCATCTGCTTGCGATGTGTGTGCTGTTGGGAAGAAGCATGAGGGTTTGGTAGAGACGCCTAGCGACGTGAACCAAATGGCTAGCAGTAGGACTGTCCCTTCTGAGGCGGCTGTACGTGCACATGCCTTTCGTTCTTCTGCTGTTGGTTCTTCTTCTACTCCCTTACCTTCTGCTGTCTCTTCTTCCCCTGCTCTTCTTGCACCTCTCTCTTTCGGGAGTGTCAATATCTTATGAACACTCTTGAGAGATTTGTAGGAGGCAAGAAGGAGCTAAATTTTATTCTAGACCAATCCAAGATTTGCAAATTCAATCAAGGTCTAGGGTACAATTTTTCTGAGGATGTTAGGAAGCATCCACCTGCTGTTCTTAGACCCATAGCAGCTGGTGTGATCGAGGTCGAGCCCAGAACCAAGAAAGTTCAATTCAAGTCAGCGGGCTTTGTCCAAGGGATTTCTGACAGTAAGGTGATTCCACCTGTTGCTTCGACTTCTCAGAAGGTGAAGCCTCATCATACTACTTCTACCTCTCATAAGGTGAAGTATCATTGTACCTTCTGTCAGAAGGATGGACACTCGGTCGAGAGATGCTTTAGGCACGCCAAGATCACGCGTAGAGACCGTGTTGAGGCTGTTAGGCGTATTCAGGGTCAGCCCAGACCTTAAGTGCACCTAGGACCAACACGAGGTCTAGGACTATTCAGCTTGATGGGTTTGGGCAGCATCGAGGACTTGGTTTTTCTGAGTTTTCTGATCTTCGTCCTTGATATGCCTCTGGTCATGACTTCCGCTGCCCTGAGGGTAGATCTCGTTTCCCCCGTCGAGATGGCTACCCGCGGCGAGATCAGCATGTTGCTGGTGTTCCGACTCTCTTTTCCATAGTAGTCGGACCCAACAACAGCTTCAGGTCTGCTCGTGGACCTTCTACTTCTTTGAGCGACAGAGAGCGTAGGGTAGTTAGAGGTCAGTCGTGTGTGACTACTTCTACTCGACGTGTGACTCAGTATTGGGTTCCAAAATCTCTTTTGATTTATCCTAGTACTGAGCCTTCACTCTCTGTTTGACTCAGGTTCGCCGGGATGGGAAGGGAGAGGTTTGGCTCGTAGACTCCGGTTGTTCTCGTCATATGACTAGAGATTCTTATTGGTTCTCTTCCCTAGCCCGTGCTCCAGGTGATGAGTCTATCACCTTTGGAGACGCTTCGTCTGGACGTGTCATCGCGAAAGGTACTGTGCGCGTTAATGATTCTTTTATTTTAAAAGATGTTGCCTTAGTGAGTAAGCTGCAGTACAATTTGCTTTCTGTTTCTCAGCTTACCGATGACGGTTTCGAGGTGAGCTTTAAGAAAAACGCTTGCAAAATTCTTGATTCTTCGGGTAGTCTGGATTGCGGGATTTCTCGTTATGGGAGGATCTTTCGTGCTAATTTTGTTGAGTCTTCTGGTGATCCTCTCAGGTATTTAGTTGCTTCTGAGTCCCGTGACCTTATTTTCTGGCAGAGGAGACTTGGTCATATTGGATTTGACCATTTGAACCGAGTTAACGGCCACGATCTCATTCGTGGTCTGCCGAAACTCAAGATGGTCAAAAATCTAGTTTGTGCTCCATGCTGGCACAGCAAGATGGTTGCCGCTTCTCACCCTCCGGTCATAGCGACTATGACCGATGCACAGGACAGTTGCTCCATATGGACACAGTTGGGCCAGCTCGAGTGCAGTCAGCAGGAGGGAAGTGGTATGTTCTTGTCGTGGTCGATGACTTCTCGAGGTTTTCTTGGGTGTTTTTCTTAGCCTCAAATGATGAGACGTTTACCCACTTTTGGGGTCTTTTTAGTAGGCTTTCTGTTGAGCTCCCGGGTGCCTTACGAGCGATCTGCAGTGACAATGGCACCGAGTTCAAGAATTCCTACTTTGAGAGATCTTGCGGTGAGACAGGTGTAGAGCACCAGTTCTCTTCTCCACATGTCCCTCAGCAGAATGGCATTGTGGAAGAACCGTACCTTGGTTGAGATGGCCAGGACGATGCTTGATAAGTACTCTACACCGACAAAGTTTGGGCTGAGGCTGTAGCCACCGCGTGCCATGTTTCCAACAGAGTTTTTCTCAGGGCACACTTGCACCGCAATTCTTATGAGTTGAGATATGGGCGAAAGCGCAGCGTCTCGCATTTTCGTGTGTTTGGTTGCAAGTGATTTATTGTGAAGTCTGGGGACCTAGATAAGTTCGAATTACGTTCTTGTGATGGTATGTTTCTGGGTTACTCGACTTCTTCGCGGGCTTATAGGGTCTGGAACTGCGAGTCTAGCAAAATGGTAGAAACCTGTGAGGTGACCTTCGATGAGGCTAGTCCGGGGACTAGGCCTGATATCTTAGGTTCTTTAGAGCAGTCCGAGACCATTTTTGTGGATGATGAGGAGGATGGAGATGAGGGTTGTCTACCCGATCCAGTTCCTCCTCTCCTTGAGGTGCTTTCTTCCACCACTGCACCTCGAGGAGATCAGCCCATGCCTTCTGCTTCTTCTGGAGCTAGTGGCTCTGTTCCTACCTCATCAGCCCATGAGGTAGAGGCCACTTCTTCATCTCATCCAGGACCTCCCCGAAATATCCAAAAAGACCATCCTTCTTAGCAGATTATTGAAGACCTCTTTGAGCGTGTCACTCGCTCAAAGTCTGGCATGTCACATTTCTATCTCCATTCTGCATTTGTTGCCACATTTGAGCCCAAGGATGTTAGTCATGCTCTTTCTGATGAGTCTTGGGTCAATGCCATGCATGAGGAGTTAGAGAATTTCGAGAGAAACAAGGTCTGGTCGTTTGTTGAGCCCCCTCGAGGTCACAATATCATTGGGACTAAGTGGGTGTTCAAGAACAAGCAGAGTGAGGATGGGGTGGTTATTCGAAACAAGCCTAGACTGGTAGCTCAGGGCTTCTCCCAGGTTGAGGGTCTAGATTTTGAGGAGACCTTTGCCTCTGTAGCTAGACTTGAGGCCATTAGAATCCTGCTTGCTTTTGCGGCTTCGAAGGGTTTCAAGCTTTACCAGATGGATGTCAATAGTGCCTTCCTTAATGGTTTCATTGAGGAAGAAGTCTATGTGAGATAGCCTCCAGGTTTCGAAAACCCCAAATACCCAACCATGTCTACAAGCTTTCCAAAGCCTTGTATGGACTTAAGCAGGCCCCTAGAGCTTGGTATGAGAGGCTTAAGTCCTATTTGTTGAGTCATGGGTTTGAGATGGGTAAGGAAGATAAGACCTTGTTCATTCGTAAGCTTGGCACTGACCTTCTGCTCGTCCAGATTTATGTGGATGACATCATCTTTGGCGGCTCTTCCCATGCTCTTGTTTCACAGTTCTCGGATGTCATGAGCACTGAGTTTGAGATGAGCATGATGGGTGAGTTGACCTTCTTCTGTGGCTTCCAGATCAAGCAGACTCGGGAGGGTACTTTCTTGCATCAGGGCAAGTACACTCGTGCCTCCTAAGACGCTTTGACATGAGTGATGGTAAGCCGGTGTCAACTCCTATGGCATCCACAGCTTCTCTTGACCCGATGAGGATGGTGAGCCAGTTAATCAAAAAGAGTACAGAAGCATGATCGGCTCCCTCTTGTACCTCACTGCCTCGAGACCGGACATACATTTTTCTGTGTCTTTGTACTCGGTTTCAGGCTTCTCCTCGCGTATCTCACCGCCAGGCCGTGAAGCGCATCCTTCGGTACCTACGAGCTACCATTGACTATGGTATCTGATACTCTTCCTCATCCTGTCTTTCCCTCAGAGCCTACTCGGACGCAGATTTTGCTGGCTGTAGGATAGATAGGAAGAGCACTTCTGGCACCTGCAAATTCATTGGCAGTTCTCTTGTCTCTTGGTCTTCTAGGAAGCAGTCCGGTGTTGTACAGTCCACCGCAAAGGCTGAGTACATTGCTGTAGCCAGGTACTTTGGATGGCTTCGATCCTGCTGGACTTTGGGTTAGTTATAGACAATGTTCCACTCTTTTGTGACCATGTGGAGAAGGGTGACATAGTGCTCCAGTTTGTGGAGAGTGACCACTAGTTGGCTGATATCTTCACTAAGCCTTTGGATAGTTCTAGGTTTTCAGCCTTGCGGGGAGAACTTGGGGTGGTTTGTCCTTATGGGCTGTAGTGAGGGGGAGCTTTGTGCTTTACTGTTTATCCTGTATATTATGCTCCTGTTCTCATTTTGTTGCATTGCATTTGGGTGCATTTGGGTTAGTCCTCCTAGCATAGATTAGAGTGTATCTCTTGTCTAGTTGCTTAGATTCCTGCTTCTCATCTTGTGCTCTAGGATGTTGTGTATTAGCTGCTACTCTTCTCACTAGGTTGAGCTCACTCACTTCTTATAGGTTCTAGCAAGGGTTGGGCCACCCTTGGGTAGACAGGGAACGTGTTTGCTTCTTAGTGTGTTAGATGGGCAGTTGATAGTCATAGTGTCATATGGGGTAGATGAGAGTCAGTCTGAGCCATAGTATCCTCTATATCTTGTCTATGCTTTAAGGACTGCCTTTTCTGATTTCTTTGCCAACTTCTTAGTTTCTAGCTTTGATTCAAGGGGAGTTCATTTGGGAGCTTTTGGAGCTTAATATTGGCATAACTAAACTTGAACTAAAAGTGCATCATATGTTGAGGGGGAGCTGGATTTCCTGCATTTCATTTCAGCATTCTACATTGCAATATAATTACATGGAGCCTTGACTATTATCCTTAGTTGACATGTTTACAATGCTTTACATCCTGCCATGTGATGTGCATCATATTTGCAGTATATTTTATGACATTATCATGTTGCTAATTGCTCAAATTGGCCATAAATTCATTAATTATACACAGTTTGCCCTCCTTTTGGGACTGTTTACAGTGGTTGCGATTATCTTGCAGGTCTGCGCGAACTAGGCGCAAAAATCTACAAAAGAATCACCATGAGGAGCTAGGGTTGCAAAATAGTGAAAAGGGGAGGACTAAAATGCAAACTGCAGCAAGAAGCCTCAGCCACTTGCGCAAGATCCCTTGCTGCTGCCCCCGCAAAACCCTAAGCCAGCGCCGCACCTATTTAAGCTGGGAGAGACGGAGAACCAGGGGGGACCACAAACCAAACACTAGCCGCATTTTGCCCCTTTGGCCGAACCCGTCCATTCAGCCGTTTCTTCTTCTCCACCACAACCGGCCGCCACCATCCTCTTCCACCTCCAAGAACCAGCCGCCATCTACACGGCTAGCCCATATAGCTCCGGACCTCCGGGTGTGCTATATGGGCTGAAGATGAGGGCATACTCCAGCTGAGTGTCCCTTAACTTCCACAGCTGAATCATCTGAAGTGAACTATGCTCAATCACATGGGCAGTATTCTCAAACCTACAACCCAGGGTGGCGTCATCCAAACTTGTCTTACAAGAACACCAACCCTAGTGTGTCATCTTTCCTCATGGGAACATCGGACAAGGCTTTAGACAGAAGCAAGCCCCTTCACATGCCTCATTTCAGCAACCTATGATGCATGTTCCAAACCCTCCACCTACTACTTCTCAATCAGATCAGTTGACCAGAATTGAACAGCTCCTTGCATCACATGTAGCTAAGATGGAAGCTCAATACAATGATGCAAAGACTCAATTGACTGATTTGGCTAGTCGTGTGGAGAGTTTGCAAGCATCACAGGCTTCATCCAGTACACCTGGGAGGCTTCCGCACAGCCTGAGGCAAATCCTCGTGGCCATTGTGGAGCAATCACTACTAGGAGTGGTAAAACCACATCTGAACCACTTCTTCCCACACCACCCTTGTATGTGCCACCTGTTTTTAGGTCTGTCCAGCAAGCAAATCCTGACTCACAGCAGCAGAATCTGCACCAACCCAGCTCCATAAGACCAGCCAAAACACATGATATCCCCTCATCATCCACTACAGCAGCTGTCCCTTCCACAAAACCCAAATTGCCATTCCCTGAGCGGTTAGAAAAGTCAAATGAGGACAAGCAGTTTGCTAAATTCCTAGAGAGGATGAAGGATGTTCAGATCACCATTCCTATTCTAGAGGCTGTCCTACATGTGCCTATGTATGCCAAATTCTTCAAGGAGCTGCTTACCAAGAAGCGGAGTATGGATGAGCTTGAGGTGGTCACTCTAACTAAGGAGTGTAGCGCTATCATACAGAATAAGCTACCTCCTAAGTTAGATGACCCTGGTAGCTTTTGCATACCTTGCATTTTAGGCTCCAAGAACTTTAGAGCTCTTTGTGACTTAGGCTCAAGTGTTAGTGTCCTCCCATTATCAGTTTGTGACGCGCTCCCTTTGGGCGATCTGCAGCCAATGACCATGAAATTGCAGTTGGTGATCGCTATATCGTCACCCAGTGGTATTTTAGTGGACGTTCCTCGGTAGTGGGTACCTTTGCCTTCCTGTAGACTTTGTTGTCCTAGAGATGGAGGATAGAAGTGAACCTGTCATCCTTGGGAGACCATTCCTTGCTACTGCAGTGCTGTCATTAATGTCAAAGATGCTAAGCTTACTCTCCAATTTGGTCAAGAGAAGCTAGCATTTGATATGAGGCACCCCACTCATCTTCCTCACTGTCCGGATCAGTGTTTCTCACTTGATTTGGTTGACAAATGTGTTGTTGAGACATATGAAAATGTTGAGGAAGTGACATCAATTGAGGATGAGTGCACTGCTGCAGATTCTCATCATGTGGCACTCATTGATGCTCTGTAGAGCCTTCTCAAATCCTGACCTTAGGCAGCCCACACCCCAAAGGTAGAGCTGAAACCACTTCCTAATCATCTTAGATATGAATTTCTGGGACCAGATCAGACCTGTCCTGTTATTGTTAGTGCCCATTTGACACCTTTAGAGGCTAATCAACTTCTTGAGATCCTTCGTAAATATAGAGCTGTCATTGGATACTCTATAGATGATATGAAGGGCATTGATCCAGCCACCTGCATGCACCGCATTCACCTTGAGGATGATGCTAAGCCAACACGTGAGCACCAGCGTAGGCTTAATCCTCACTTGCAGGAGGTTGTCAAGAAAGAAATCCTCAAGCTTCTAGGTGCTAACATCATCTATCCTATTTCAGATAGTCAGTGGGTCAGTCCCATTCATGTTGTGCCTAAGAAAGGGGGCATAACAGTGGTTGCCAATGAAAAAGGTGATCTAATTCCCACAAGAACAACCACAGGCTGGCGCATGTGCACTAACTATAGGAAGCTTAACAAGGCCACTCGCAAGGACCATTTTCCTTTGCCTTTCATTGACCAAATGTTAGAGAGACTTGCCCGTCATTCTTATTTCTGTTATCTTGATGGATATTCAGGATTCTTACAGATTCCTATACACCCATCAGATCAGGAAAAGACCACTTTCACTTGCCCCTATGGTACCTTTGCATACCGTAGGCTGCCATTTGGACTCTGCAATGCCCCAGGGACCTTCCAGCGCTGTGTAATGTCTATTTTCACAGATCTTATTGAGAAAATCATGGAGGTTTTCATGGATGATTTCACTGTTTATGGGCAGACCTTTGAGAGCTGTTTGGCCAATCTTGAAACTGTCCTTCAGCGCTGTCTTGAGGCAAATCTGGTTCTTAATTGGGAAAAATGTCACTTTCTGGTTAGAGAAGGGATAGTTCTTGGTCACTTAGTGTCTTCTAGAGGCATTGAGGCGGATAGAGCTAAAGTAGAGGTAATTGACCGCCTGCCCCCTCCTGTTAATGTGAAGGGTATTCGCAGCTTTTTGGGTCATGCAGGCTTTTAGCGCAGATTCATTAAGGATTTTTCTAAGATTGCTCGCCCTCTCACTCATCTTTTGGGCTGCGATGTCCCTTTTGTGTTTGATGAGGCTTGCATGGATGCATTTAGTAAGATCAAGGCTGCTCTTATTTCTGCACCCATTGTGCAATCTCCTGATTGGGATATTCCTTTTGAGCTTATGTGTGATGCTAGTGATTTTGCTGTGGGGGCTGTTTTGGGGCAGCGGCATGACAAAGCTTTGCATGTCATTTACTATGCTAGCAGGACTTTAGATGACACCCAGATCAACTACACAACAACTGAAAAAGAACTGCTAGCTGTAGTATTTGCCTTTGACAAGTTTAGATCCTACCTAGTTGGCTCAAAATGCATAGTGTACACAGATCATGCAGCCATTAGGTATCTTTTGAGTAAAAAGGATGCTAAACCTCGCCTCATTCGCTGGATTCTGTTGTTGCAAGAGTTTGATGTTGAGATTAGAGATAAAAAAAAGGGGTTGAGAACTTAGTGGCTGACCATTTATCTAGACTGCCCCATTCAGATTCAGCTTCTATAATCCCTATTGAAGATTCTCTTCCAGGAGACCAACTTCTAGAAGTGTCACTTGTTCAGTCTCAAACCCCTTGGTATGCAGATATAGTAAACTATTTGGTCTGCAATGCTTTACCCCCTGGACTCTCCTACCAGCAGCGTAGGAAGTTTACTCATGAGGCATGAAAATTCTTTTGGGATGACCCATATCTGTATAGGCATTGTGCAGATGGGGTTGTTCGACGTTGTCTTCCTCATGAGGAGGTTCAAAATGTGATTTTTCATTGTCATTCTGCACCTTTTGGTGGTCATGCTGGAACTGCCAAGACCCAAGCAAAGGTTCTTCAAGCTGGATTTTATTGGCCTACCATGTTCAAGGATATTCATGCATACATTCAGTCTTGTGATCCCTGTCAGCATGCAGGGAACATGTCAAGACGACATGAAATGCCTCAGCATGGTATTCTTGAGGTAGAACTCTTTGATGTTTGGGGAATAGATTACATAGGACCTTTGCCTTCTTCTCAAGGGTACAAGCACATTCTTGTGGCAGTGGATTATGTGTCCAAATGGGTTGAGGCTATACCCACTGTCCATGCTGATTCAAAATCTGTTTGTAGGTTGTTTAGGCAAATCATCTTTCCTAGGTTTGGAATTCCTAGAGTTGTGATAAGTGATGGTGGGTCTCACTTTAATCACAAGCAGTTTGAAGCTCTTCTAGCCAAATATGGAGTCCATAATCATAGAGTCACCACCCCTTATCATCCTCAAGCTAATGGGCAAGTTGAAGTTTCCAATAGAGAGATAAAGCAAATCCTTGAAAAAGTTGTGTCCAAATCCAGGACAGATTGGTCTCTTAAGCTTTATGATGCATTGTGGGCTTATAGGACAGCATACAAAACACCTATTGGCATGTCCCCCTTTAGGTTGGTTTATGGTAAAGCCTGTCATCTCCCTATTGAGCTTGAGCATAGAGCACATTGGGCAATTAGAAAGCTCAACATGGACATGGGTCTAGCTGGGAAACATAGGAAGTTACAGTTGTGTGAACTTGATGAATTGAGGCTTGATGCTTATGAAAGCTCAAGGATTTACAAAGAAAGAGCTAAAAAGATTCATGACCGTCACATTTTGAGGCGCGACTTCCAACCTGGACAGCTGGTCTTAGTTTTTGATTCTAGGTTCCATTTGTTTCCTGGGAAATTTAAGTCTAGATGGTTTGGGCCTTGTGTAGTCAAGAAAGTACTAGGAAGTGGAGCTTTTGAGGTTGAGAGTCAATCTGGGGGCATTTTCAAGGTTAATGGGCAAAGATTGAAACATTACTTTGTTGGAGAACCCTTTCCTGAACTTAATGAGGACAGTCTTTGGAGATCAAGTCGATCGACCTTGATCCTCCAATTTCCTTTGAGCCTACTTGATTATCATTTGTTGGTCAAGCTAAAGACCTAAAACAAGCGCTTCTCGGGAGGCAACTTTGAGATGTTTATTCTTTCTGCTTTATGCAGTTTTCCTCTTTTACCTTATCTTTTGTCGGTTTATCCTTTCCCTTTTTATTTTTCCATTGCAGGTACATGCTGATCCATCATCCAAGCATGGCAGGAAGCTCTTGGGGATGATGAGATAACTGTTCTGATTCAACTTTTGCACCCGGTGAGCTGATTCCAATACTGAATTTTTATTTCAGAATGTATGTTTGACTTAAGCTTGGGGGAGGATCTGTTCTTATGTGGATGATTTGCATATTCTTCTTGTCATGTTCATGGGCACTGAAGTTGATGATGTGTAATTGATGATTTATGGCTAGTATCATTCTCATGTTGGGTTATTGCTGAATACATTTGACTGCCCTAATCATTAATATGTGCTGTTATATTCTGCTAAATTGAATACTTGGTCTGTAATTTGTGACTGTAATGGTATAATTCAGAGTTATCACACTGAAAATTGCTTAAGTGAACTGGTATTGAAATCAATTCTTTGGAGATCCAATTGGCTTACTCTTGAAATACATTGAAATCTTAGTGGCTTAGAAATCTTGTGATCCTTTGGTTTTTGATTCATTGCAAGTTACACATGTATCTTTACCTTTTGCGAATTGTATTGATTCTAGTTATCACTTCTAGAATAAAAATATCCTGGGATTCATGCTTGGGCATAATACTTTATTTTAGATGTTGATGCTTCTGCTTGAATGAAAAGTTTGTGAAAGTGGTAGTCTTATCTTGAGCCAATAACATGGTTGAATTGTCTAGATCTTTTGGATAATGAAAACCAGTTATTGATGCTACAAAAACAAGGGAAAAAGAAAAAAAATCTTTATTTCTGTTGTGGGTTGCAAAGTGTGAGTTGAATAAGTGACTCTATCACATTGTTTCAAGAAAAAAAAGTGTTGAATAAGTGGCAGATTTGCCCAAATGAAGCTTGAAAGTCTGAATAAGTGGCAAGCATGCCCAAGAGTGGAATAAGTGGCACTTGTGCCCATGGTGTGTTTGAAACCTGTTAAAAATCAGCAAAAGTAAAGTATCATGGCTCAAGTGTAGGCTTTTTCATAAACTTCATGCAAACATTAGTCTCTTTATCTAGAATGGTAAATGCCTAAGTATGACTCTAGGATATGCTTATTCTTGACTATGATATCTAGTCTTGATTACTTTTTAATTCTAGTGGGATCCATGCAAACATTTAGTGCAATTTGGCACTTTTGGGTAACTTGATCTGGTAAAAAACTCTAGTATCATTTAGATATCTTTGCTGTAATTCTGGTTCTAAATCTGAACAGCCAGTAAAAATCAAGTTAGGCAGTCTTATTTGAATTATGAAGTGCAATTTGACTAGCTACAAGCATTCACTTATATCCTTTCATGTTTTTCTATCGTCCCTGGGTTCGATATTGCCATATCATTTGCTTGAGGACAATCAAATGTTTAAGCTTGGGGGTATATGATGTGCATCATATTTGCAGTATATTTTATGACATTATCATGTTGCTAATTGCTCAAATTGGCCATAAATTCATTAATTATACACAGTTTGCCCTCCTTTTGGGACTGTTTACAGTGGTTGCGATTATCTTGCAGGTCTGCGCGAACTAGGCGCAAAAATCTACAAAAGAATCACCATGAGGAGTTAGGGTTGCAAAATAGTGAAAAGGGGAGGACTAAAATGCAAACTGCAACAAGAAGCCTCAGCCACTTGCGCAAGATCCCTTGCTGCTGCCGCCGCAAAACCCTAAGCCAGCGCCGCACCTATTTAAGCTGGGAGAGACGGAGAACCAGGGGGGAGATCACGAACCAAAAACCCTAGCCGCAATAGCCCTTAGAGAGAACCATCCACCCTGGCCGTTTCCTTTTTACCACCACAACCAGCCGCCAACCATCTCCTTCCATCTCCAAGAACCAGCCGCCATACTCCATCTCCACGACCGATTCCCCTCCATAGCCGACACCAGCAAGATCTTCCCCATCTCCACCTCTCCACTGGCCCAAAAACACTCCAACATCCAGCCGCTCTAACTCCCATCTAGATCGCCATTTTGCTGATTTTCCCCTCTCCAAAAACGCCTCCACCGAGAACACACCTCCAAGAACCCTAGCCCCTCTGCTGAATCCCCTTGCTGCCGGCCAGATCTGCTCTACACGGTTGGATCTGAAACCCTAGCTCCGGATCTGCTTCATCTCCGACGAATCGACAACATCTACAACAGGATCTGCAGTCACTTCGCTGGACCTACTACTTCCTCGGTCAGATCTGCAACACCTGCTACGTCTACGCACGGATCTACTTCCCCAGTGTGGATCTGCTTCCCTACTGCCTGCATCCCCTTCGGCTTCTACACCAAATCTACTTCCTGCTGCCTGCTACCTCTTCAGATCGTCTTCAACAACAGATCTGCACTTTCTGGGTTGTTTCTTCTCCAAACATTTGATCTAGTACTGTAATGGCTTGCTTGGGATGCTTGTATGTTGGATCTGTGATATGCATGTAATGTCTGTGTGGATATGGGTACTATGAATGCTTTTACATGTTCTTTCTTTTCTGAAATGTTCATATGGATGTTATTCTCTAGTGTAGATTTAAGCTTTTACTTGATGCCCTGTTAGATTTACTTTAGTTCATTATTCTACTAGTAGTTTGAATATCTTGCTATGATGCTTGTGTTATTTACTGTCGTTCTAGATCCAATGTTTCTGTTAGGGTTTATTTAAATAGTGCTAGTTGATCTGTTAAGTTTTGTTAGCAGAAAAGAGATAAAAAAATAGTAATAGTCTAGATCTGTTATTTCTGCTTTTAGTTTCAGTTTTAGATAAATTTGCTTGTTCTCTGTAGTAGCTTGGTTTGTTTATTAGATGCATGCTTAGGTTTACTGTTTTTTTTCTGTGAATGCTCTGTTGTTTGCTGTGAAGTAGCACTATAGCAGTAGCATTTTCCCTCCTTCTCCTTTGCTCTTCCCAGTCTGCATCCTACCACTGATCTCTCTTCTTGACAGTCTCCTTGCGCCTCCTTCATTTCTCCTATTTCTCTCTCTCTCTCTTAGCCCCATTCTTCTGTCCAGTTAGCATCCCTCTAGATCTTTGTTCTTCTCAGTAGCTGTCTTTTCCCCTTTTAGTTATCCCTTCTTTCTCAAACCCCCTTTCCTCCTCCTGTCTGTAGAGTTGAATTAGTCTTGTCTCTTCTCTTTTCTATTCTAATCTAGTCTCAGCTTTCTTATGCCCCTATCTTTTCTCAATGCTCTTCCCTTCTCTTCCTTCTCCAGTCTTCTATCTTTTCCTCTAAGGTTCTTTCCTCTAGCTTTCTTCTCTAGCCCCCTTCTGTAGTCCCTGCTTTCTCTCCCCTCTTTTCTTAAAATTCTGTAGTTCTTCCAGTAGTGATCCGACGTCCTCTTCTTCTGCTCTCTTCCATCTCTCCCCTCAGCTCTTCTCTTCTATTACTTCTACTCTTTTGCAGTTTGCTTTCCAGCCTTTAGGTTGTATAGGTTCTGCAGTTAGTTTCAAATTCCCTGTTCGTGCGACTTAGCTTCGGTTAAGGGTTGTGTCTCCAGTAATCTAGTCCCTATGGAGAACACGACATTCGCTGCTATCTTAGCGGCAGCCCGTTCACTTGCGGGTGTGCAGTTTTGCACGATCAAGAAATTGGCGCCGTTGCCGGGGAAATACTCCAGCTGAGTGCTATATGGGCTAGCCGGGTTGACTACATAGTGAAGAGTCCCTGCTAAACCTAGCCTACAGAAGATCAGAAATTGGCGCCGTTGCCGGGGAATTTCTAGCCGGGTTGATGGCTTAGCTCCAGCTCTTCTGTAGTCCCTGCTTTCTCTCCCCTCTTTTGGAGTGTTTTTTTACCACCACAACCGGCCGCCACCATCGTCTTCCACCTCCAAGAACCAGCCGCACAACTCCACCGCCTCCATGCGACACCAGACCACTAAGCCATCCCAGCTAGCCACCACTCCATCACCTGAATAGCCGCACCACCGAGCTCGCACCTCCACCTCTCCACAGCCCAAAAACTCCAATACACCAGCCACCACCCATCCTCCTTCCATATCCAAGAACCCTAGCCGAATCTCCCCTTTAACCCTCACCTAACCTCGCCGCCGAGACCATCATCCTTCGCGACACACTCCCGAAGCCCTCCATCTCCACCGAGCTCCCACACCCCAAACATGCAGCCGCCCTAGCTCACTCCACGAAATCCCCTTTGCTGCTGGCAGATCTGCTCTACACGGTCGGATCTGAAACCCTAGCTCCGGACCTGCTTCATCTACGACAAATCTGCGATGTCTTCGCTGGATCTACCTCCCCTACGGTTGATCTTTGACTCCTTCTGCCGGATCTGCTTCCTCTACGCCGACTACGCACGGATCTGCTACCCCAAGCCCCGGATCTGCAACCCCTTGCTTCTTCTTCGGCTGGATCTGCACCGCAACTTCTACACGGCTTCACCTCTGCCTGCTACCTCTACGGGGTCTTCTCCAAGATCTGCTTCCCCTTACTGCCTGCATCCACTACAGACGGGCTTCTTCGGCTCAGATCTTCATTTCTTATGGGTTGTTTCATTCCCGATCTAATATTTCGTACTGTGATGGCATGCTTGGGTTGATTATATGTTAGATCTGAGATTTGCGTGTATTATTCTTGTGGATCTGGGTACTTGGATGTGTTTGTCTCGTTCATGTTCTTTTTTTTCCTGAGATGTTTACATAGTAGATCTGTAATGTTCATGTGTGTCTTTGTGGATCTGAAGGATAAGAGATGCTATTCCTGTTTTATGCTAATCTCGAATGCTTATGCTGATGCTATCTACTGTTTAGATTCATGATTTTTACCTGATGCTCTAGTAGTTTCACTTCACTTCTTGATTCTGCTAGTAGTTTAATATCTTGCTTTGATGATGATGTTATTTCCTGTTGTTTAGATTAAATCATTCTGTTAGAGTTAATTTTGTGCATGTTTGTTTTGTTCGGTTCTATTAGTAAAAAGAGAAGAAAAATTGAGTATATAGTCTAGATCTGTGTCTTATTGTCTATCTTGAGGTAGATTTATTTTCTAGTTCTTGGCAGTAGCTTTGTTTGCTCAATGGTTAAATTGCTAGATTCATTTTCTCTTCGTGCTTTGTCATTTGATTTGCTGTGAAGTTTTGGTTATAGCAGTAGCATATTACTCATTCTCCTGTTCTCTTCTCAGCGATTGCTTCTTCTCTCTGATTCACTCCCTCGCGGTAGATATCTCTTCTCTTTCTAGCAAGCACTTATTCCTCAACCTTCTGTCTCTCTGCGGTTCGAGTCCTCCCTTCCCCTCTTGTCATTTCTCTCCCCCTGGAGTTCTTAGTATTCTCATCTTCTCCAGTCCTTCTTTACTTTCCCTCTCCTTCCACTTAGATATTCCTCTTTATCTTTCTAGCTTATATCTCTCTCGTCCCTTCTGTCTCTCTTACGGTAGGATTAGTGCTCTGTTCCCCTCATTCCCATTCCCTCTCGTCTTATCTAATTCTTAGTATGCTTACTCTTCTGTAGATCTTTCTTAATTCTCTTCTCTTCTCTAGTTCTTTCTCACCTCACTTCTTTCTCTAGCAGTCAATCCCTTCTCTATTCTTCTAGTCTCCTTCACTTTCTTCTCATCTATGCCTTCTTTCCTCTCCTCATATTCTAGCCTAGCCATCTCCTAGCCTCCTTCTCTTCCCTATTCTTGGTCTTTCCTCTGCTCCTCTCCTTTTATTTCTCTTTAGACTTCCCTCTATGTTTCTGTTAGAAGAAGTATTCTCTTGGTTGTTCTTCTTTTGTTCTTCCCGGTTCAGTTAGTCTTTTATCTCAGCCCTTAGCTCTTCCTTTCTCATTCCCTCTTTCTTCTGCAGATCTGTTCTCTATCTTTAGTTTCTATAGGTTTAGCAGTCTGTCTTAGACTCCCTTTTTGTGCGATTTAGCTTTAGTTTAGTGTCCTGTCTCCGGTATTCTAGTCCCTGTGGAGAACATGACACTCGCTGCTATCTTAGCGGCAGCCCGTTCACTTGCGGGTGTGCTATTTTTGCACGATCACCACGATCTATGCCTTCTTGCTAGATTTATCATAACTTTATATGTGTCATCAAGCCTTTGCCATTGATAAGTTGTTTAAAACTGCTCAACTTGAATTAAAACATATCATGCTAGCTCTTGAGACTAGTCTGTCTTTAGTTATCCTTTTATGATTCATGCCATGTCAAATAGGCTGAGTTGAGTCTTGAATCTTTATTTGAGCTTTAGATTGAGCTATGCTAAGTTCTTAACGAAACATGAGTTAGTACAACTGTTTAAGAAAGCAAAAAGATCTCTTTTATGTGCGAAAGAACTGATCTCACTAATTCTTTCTCATGAGACTGCATGCCATTGCACTAGGCATGAACTCAGGGGGAGTTTTGGATGACCAAGATCATATCCTTAAGCTTATTGCTTGAAGTGGTCACATAAGGCTTGAGATCTAGCACATGACTAAAATTTTGGTTGGAAATGACCATTGGTTTCAAAGAAAAAATATGTCTATTATGCTCAATTTGCTTAACTACAAAAGAACCAAGTACTTGAATAAATGATTCATTCTTGAACTTGTAGCACTCTAAATTGACTCAATTCTAGCTTCTTGGTTCCACTTAGATTATTGACATGGCTTGCATCATCTTTGGATACCTTTAGCTAGACTTTGATCTTGAATGGCTTGACATGCAAATAAATTCATCTATATTCATATTGTTACTTATGTGGCTTGGCTTGATTATGCATATTTTGTTATGATTTTGATAGAATCCTATTGTTTTGTGGCTTGGTGTAATACTCAATGGTCATTTTGGATAATCTTCATGGCTCTAATCGCTTAGATTGAATAAAATTCAGCCATTTCATCCATTTCCATGCTTTATTTTCCTCCAAGCATCTTGATAATGTTATTGCCAAAAGGGGGAGAATATTGAAGAAAAAGCCCTTTTTGGGAGCTTTGGGAGCTTTTGTGAGGAAAATTTGCTCTTTTTTTTGCTCCTTTTTGTCAACATGGTCATTAACTTCATTCTCTTTCTTTTGGACCATGTTTGACTCTTCAAACAAACTCAATCTTATGCTTTTTCTGTGTTTGTTAATATACTCATCAAGGGGTAGATTGATTATAGAGAGTTTGAGTTTGTTTTGGGTATTCTAGGGTTGAGTACCTTTTACATATGTTATTGTTGATATGCTGTTTTGTGCGGTGCTATGTGACGGTTTGCTTGTCTATGTGACTGTAGGACTTCGGAGCTAGGTCATGGTGAGGCGAGGAGGACCGGGACTAGGCATAGGAGGTGTTGAGGTCCAGACGGTCAGGGATGCCGAAGATGATCGAGGCTGCTGAGGTGGTTGCAAGTCAGGAGATGAAGAACCGGAACTGGAGCTACCGGTGACAGACACGACCGGCAACGACGAGCGAACCGGGACTAGGCTCAGGGAGGAGTCGGAGGTCCAGACGGTTGGGTGTCGGTTACGGTCGTGTGCGATGGAACAGACCAGGACAAGACTCAGGTGGAGTCGGAGGTCTCGGTTGGAGTCGGGTGGACACGACGGGCAGTGGTGAGTGGATCCGGACTAGGCTTAGGGAGGAGCTGAGGTCCAGATGATCAGGATGCCGGATGGAGTCGTGTACAGCGGAGCAAACCGGGACTAGATTCAGGGAGGAGTCGAGGTCCAGACGGTCAAGGTACCGGATGCGGGAAGCTTTCGGGAAGGCGCTTGAGGGGCAAATTGGAGATTGACTCAAGCATTGATTTGGAGGCTGGTTTTTCCCTCCAAAAGGTTGTGTTGACTTCTTGCCTCAAGTGTGTGAGAGGCATGGAGTGGATGTTGTATGACTCTTCTTGATTTCCTTCTTTGGGGATGAGCCCTATCGTTAAAAGGAGAAGGATGTGAGGGAGAAGAGTATGCATTCCAGTAGAGAGGAGCTCAATGCAGCCTGTAGGTGAGTAGAGGGTGTGTGCTCCAGAGTGCTCTCACGAGTGAGTAGTGTGCTCCCTATGGGTGGATGTGTTTTCTCCTCATGTGAAGCATGTAGTGATAAGGTTGTAACCTTGTGTAATCATTCATCTCTCCTCCTCAATATCTTTAAGAGAATGATTGTGTTGGGTTGTTTCCATTTCTTGCTCACTTTGTGATGAATTTAATTTTTCAGTTCACTCTTTGTCATTTTTCTGTTGGAAACAAATTTGAGTTGAATCCTTGCTAGAATGGATGGTTCTTGTTTGCTCTGTAATTGGAAGATACTCTAAACCACTTGGCCATTCCATTCCCAAGAGCAAAATGGAGATTCAAATGTTTTTCTTTACTTTCAGTTCTTCGCATCATCTTCCCCTGTTTCACCATTTCTAGGGTTTCATGTCAGGGGAACCTTGGCTCTCTTGATTGCCTTTCAAAAGAAGGCTCGAGATTTGGGTTCTTATGTCCTGAGATCATTGCTAAGTTGATTGCAAAATTTCATAAGCAAATATGGATAAGTAATGAGCAATCTGAAAATTACCATCTCTATCTACTCAATTTTCAGATTTCAGCATAAATCTTGATTTCTTGCTTTTGGAATGAATTCATTTGATTCCTGAGGTCTCTATACTATTTAGAACATGTTCTTGATCTTTTGGCCTAAGGAGAACTGAACCATTTCACTAATTTCCTTGAATTCAGCCAGATTCTGAATTTGCCAAGGCGGTCAGACCGGACCTGCCAAGGCGATCAGACTGGCTGCCCTAGCGGTCAGACCGGCTGAGCATGGGCGGTCTGATCGGCCTTGAGGCGGCGATCAGACCGGCGGCCAGGCTGCGGTCAGACCAGCCCATCACCCGCGGTCTGACCGCCCAGCTATCTTTTGAGTGTTGAATTTCCTGTCTTTTGGTTGCTGACTTTCATGCTCTACTCTGTTCTCGTGTTTGTTTAGCTGAACTTCCAGAGAGCGTATTTCATCTACTTCATAGCTTTTCATAGCTATCGGAGGAGAGACTCACATGTGGATACTTGGGGGTATATTTTAAAGAGGCACCATTCACTCCCCCTCTATTGCCATATCCGATCCTACAACGACCAAGGTGTCTAAGGAATAGTTGGTTCGAAGGGGAAGGACAAGGAGGTGGACAACAAGGTGGATCAGGCGGCTTTGGCTATCATCTATCAGGCGGTGCCAGATTGATGATACATCAGCTCATCGGGAATAAGATGGCACGGGAATCGCGGGAGACGCTTTAGACGATGCATGAGGGAGTTGATCGTGTGAAGGAGGTGTGGCTCCAGACTTTACGGAGTGAGTTCGAGAATCTCAAGATGGGAGAGACCTAGTCAGTGGACGAGTTCACCGGCACAACAAGTCCGGCACTGTCCACTCCAACGACGCCCCGCTCAACAACGCCAACAGCACGAGCGTCCGCCTCTTTGTGCCGTCCGACGTCCACGATGCAGCTCCCCGTAGGGGCAGGCTGCCATTGATCCTGTACTTCCACGGCAAAACTGAGTACAAAACCGAAAAGGCTCCATCTTTTACTTGCTTCCCCTCTTTCTTACTATTGTGGCTACAGACCAAACAGAGAGAGAGATGATAGTGGAGAGTAATGAAGTTGAGTGTAACGGCCTAGGTCCTCCCCATGGCTTGTGCTCATATATATATGCACATGAGGAGTGCTTTTACAGTTATACCCTTACATCTGGTTATTCCCTCTGGGGGCAGTTATGTCATTACACATGGCCTATTCTGGGCCTTATGATCTCTTACCAGGCCTGCTGGGTTTAGGTGGGGGCCATCCCTACGACAAGAGCCTCTCATGGTAAAGGGCTTTCACAAGGCCGAAGCCATGTTGCCGAGTCCTTTGGCCCCCTCCGTCCCCGCGGCCTGTGAACTGTTCCGAACTTCCGGAGCTGCGCTGTAGCCGAAGGAGGAGTGCGCGCTGCTGCGACGCTCGGTCTTCCGGACGTCCACGTGGTGCAGCGTGCTTGGCGCGGTGCGGGCGTTAAGGCGTCATGACCATTAATATGGCGGCGGGCGCCCGGCAGCTGGACTTCTGCCGATTGGCCTTCCGTCGGTTGGCTCCCCTGCTGACTGGGGTATATATATATGGCGCTGGTGAGGCGTTGCTCCTGCGTATGTTGTGACAGAAGCTGCTCCCCTAAAATGGGCCTCTGTCGTGCATCAACATTCCTGGGTGACGCTGAGCGGCTTGGGGAATGTTGATGCACAGAAGGAGGTCTATTTTTCGCGGGAGCTTGATCAGCGTCGGTTATCGACAGCCAGCCGCGCTTCCTGATCCCGCACCGCGCTTCCGTAGGCGACGGCGAGGTCTGCCCTATTTTTCTTAACAGGCCTACCTACGGTCGGTGTTCCTGAGGGAGCCCGCCGGCATTACCTTGCGTGTTGATGCACCGTAGGTGGCCTATTAAGGAAAACGAGGTAGATTTCGCAGGACAAGACCCCCGTCTTTGCTGCGCCCCACCGAAGTGGACTCGTGCTCCGTCCCCCACGCAGCGAAGCTGGCGTCTAGTCGAAGTAGACGCACGCGCTCCGTCCCCTACCGCCGAGCGGGTGGCGCGGCGGGCGCCTGGTCGGTGCAGACGCGCGCTTAGCGCGCAGGCGGGCGCCTAAGTCGAGGTAGACGCGCTCCGTCGCTACCCTTCAACAGGTGGCGCGGCCGGGCGCTGGTCGGCGCAGACGCGCGTGCGTTCGCCCCTACCCTTGAGCGGGTGGCGGCGGCCGGCGCCAGTCGGTAGACGCGCGCTTGGCGGTGCAGCGGACGCCTAAGTCGAAGTAGGCGCGCGCGCCGTCCCCTACCCTTCGAGCGGGTGGCGTGGCCGGCGCTGGTCGGCGTAGAGCGCGCCCGCCCCGTACCGCCGAATGGGTGGCGCGAAGTTGGCGCCTAGTCGAAAGAGGCGCGCTTGGCGGCGCAGCGGGCGCCTAAGTCGAAGTATCGCGCGCGCTCCGCCCGCTACCCTTGAGCGGGTGGCGCGGCTGGCGCCTGGTCGGCGAGCGCGTGCTTAGCGGCGCGCGGACGCCTAAGTCGGTAGACGCGCGCGCTCCGTCCGCTACCCTTGAGCGTTGGCGGCGGGGCGGCGCTGGTCGGTAGACGCGCGCGCTCCGCCCCTACCCTTGAGCGGGTGGCGCTGGGTGGCGCCTGGTCGGTAGACGCGTGCTTGGCGGCGCAGCGGACGCCTAAGTCGAGGTAGACGCGCGCTCCGTCGCTACCCTTCGAGCGGGTGGCGCGGCCGGGCGCTGGTCGAGACGCGCGCGCCGTCCCCTACCCTTCGAGCGGGGCAGCGGCGGCGCCAGTCGAAAGTAGATGCGCGCGCTGGCGGTGCAGCGGACGCCTAAGTCGAAGTAGGCGCGCGCGCTCGTCCCTACCCTTGAGCGGGGCAGCGGCCGGCGCCTGGTCGGTAGACGCGCGCGCTGGCGCGCAATGACGCTCGAAGTCGGGCGCGCGCGTCGTCCCCTACCGCCGAGCGGGTGTCGGCCGGGCGCTGGTCGGTAGACGCGCGCGCTCCGTCCCCGCACTTTCGAGCGGGTGGCGGCCGGGCGTCTGGTCGAAGTAGAGCGCGCGCTCCGCCCCTACCCTTGAGCGGGTGGCGCGGCCTGGCGTCTCAGTCGGTAGACGCGCGCGCTGGCGCGCAGCGGACTCCTAAGTCGAGGTAGAAGCGCGCTCCGCCCGCTACCCTTGAGCGGGTGGCGGTGCAGCGGACGCCTAAGTCGAAGTAGACGCGCGCGCTCCATCCCTACCCTCGAGCGGCGGCGCGGGGCGGGCGCCAGTCGGCAGACGCGCGCGCTGGCAGCGCAGCGGACGCCTAAGTCGAAATGAGCGCGACGCGCGCCGCCCCTACCCTTCGAGCGGGTGGCGGCGGCTTGCGCTGGTCGAAGTAGACGCGCGCCCGCCCCGCACTTCGAGCGGGTGGCGCGGCCGGCGTCTGGTCGAAGTAGATGCGCGCGCTCCGCCCCTACCCTTGAGCGGGTGGCGCGGTGGCGTCTGGTCAGTAGACGCGCGCGCTGGCAGCGCAGCGGGCGCCTAAGTCGAGGTAGACGCGCGCGCCCGCCCGCTACCCTCGAGCGGGTGGCGCGGCTGGTGCCTGGTCGGCAGTAGCGCGCGCGCGCTGGCGCGCAGCGGACGCGCTAAGTCGGCGACGTAGCGCGCGCTCCGTCCCTACCCTTGAGCGGGCGGCGCGGGTGGCGCCTGGTAGTCGGCAGACGCGCGCGCTTGGCAGCGCAGCGGACGCCTAAGTCGAAGTAGACGCGCGCGCCGCCCCTACCGCCGAGCGGGTGGCGCGGCGGCGTCTAGTCGGCAGACGCGCGCTCCGTCCCCTACCTTCGAGCGGGTGGCAGCGGCTGGCTTCTGGTCAGTAGCGCGCGCGCGCTGGCGCGCAGCGGTCGCCTAAGTCGAGGTAGACGCGCGCTCCGCCCGCTACCCGCCGAGCGGGTGGCGGCTGGCGGGCGCCTGGTCGGCAGACGCGCGCGCTTGGCGCGCAGCGGACGCCTAAGTCGGCGTGACGCGCGCTCCGTCTCCTACCCGCCGAGCGGGCGGCGCGGCGGGCGCCTAGTCGGCAGACGCGCGCGCGGGCAGCAGCGCAGCGGGACGCCTAAGTCGAAGTAGACGCGCGCGCTCCGCCCCTACCCTTCGAACGGGGGGCAGCGCTGGCGCCTAGTCGAAGTAGACGCGCGCGCTTGGCAGCGCAGCGGACGCCTATGTCGAAGTAGACGCGCGCGCTTGGCAGCGCAGCGGACGCCTAAGTCGAAGTAGACGCGCGCGCTCCGTCCCCTACCAATCCGGCGGCGGCGGCGGCGCCTAGTCGTAGAGACGCGCGCGCTTGGCAGCGCAGCGGACGCCTAAGTCGAAGTAGATGCGCGCGCTCCGTCCCCTACCCTTCGAACGGGTGGCAGCGAAGCTGGCGCCTAGTCGAAGTAGACGCGCGCGCTTGGCAGCGCAGCGGACGCCTAAGTCGAAGTAGACGCGCGCGCTCCGTCCCTACCCTCGAGCGGGCGCGCGGCCGGGCGCCAGTCGGCAGACGCGCGCGCGCTTGGCAGCGCAGCGGACGCCTAAGTTGAAGTAGACTTGCGCGCTCCGCCCCTACCTTGAGCGGGTGGCGGCGGCTGGCGTCTCAGTCGGCAGACGCGCGCGCTGGCGCGCAGCGGACGCCTAAGTCGAAGTAGCGCGCGCGCTCCGCCCCTACCCTTGAGCGGGGCAGCGGCCGGCGCCTGGTCGGTAGACGCGCGCTGGCAGCGCAGCGGACGCCTAAGTCGAAGTAGACGCGCGCTCCGCCCCTACCCTTGAGCGGGTGGCGCGGTGGCGCCAGTCAGCAGACGCGCGCGCTTGGCGCGCAGCGGACGCCTAAGTCGAAGTAGGCGCGCGCTCTCGTCCCCTACCTTTGAACGGCGGCAGCGGCCGGGCGCCTGGTCGGCAGATGCGCGCGCTTAGCGGTCTGCGGACGCCTAAGTCGAAGTAGACGCGCGCTCCGTCCCCTACCCTTGAGCGGGTGGCGCGGGTGGCGCCAGTCGGTAGACGCGCGCGCTTGGCAGCGCTGCGGACACCTAAGTCGAAGTAGACGCGCGCCCTCCGTCCCCTACCCTTCGAGCGGGCGGCGCCGGCCGGGCGCCTAGTCGGCAGAGCGCGCGCGCAGCGCAGCGGACGCCTAAGTCGAAGTGAGCGCGCTCTCGTCCCTACCCTTGAGC
The DNA here is from genome assembly GCA_036346575.1 of Dendrocalamus sinicus. Lineage (NCBI taxonomy): Eukaryota > Viridiplantae > Streptophyta > Magnoliopsida > Poales > Poaceae > Dendrocalamus > Dendrocalamus sinicus. The sequence goes on along the minus strand of CM070668.1, from coordinate 19,445,976 downwards.
GGGTGGCGCGGCCGCGCCAGTCGGAAAGACGCGCGCGTGCTTGGCAGCGCAGCGGACGCCTAAGTCGAAGTAGAGGCGCGCGCTCCGCACCGCGAACACCGCCTCGTGGGCGGTGACTTGGGGTCTTGTGATGCGGTCCTGCGCTGTAAAGGTTCCTTGAACCACGCCGGCCCCTGGTCTACCAGGGTTAGGTTCCCGTACCACGCGACCCGATGTGCCCAGGGCACGTGGCGGCCTATGGCTGGTGGGCGGCGGGATGTGGACGGTTGCGTGTTTGCATCTGCTCGCCTGTTCCCTAGGCCAGGCGGATACGGGGCGGGCAGTGAATGGCACGTGCGCTGAACGGGCGCTTGTACGGCTGCGGTCGCGCCCCGATGCAGACCGTCGCGACCCTTCGCGTTCCGCTACGGGGGGATTGCGCGGGGCGGACCTTTACACCGCTGCGGTTGCCTCCGGCACACGGATCGTTGCGGCGCTTGGATAGTGGCGGTACGGGCGAGGCGGCTTGAAATAGCCCCCCCGTAACAGCGCCCCCGCACCTTTACGCACCTTTACGTCCTTTTGCCTGCCTGCTCCGCCTTCGAGACTTTCGCGATACGCTCACCGCTGCAACCTTTCCGCGGAAAGCGATGGCTTTTAGTGGCAAGCGCGGCCAGGTCGTTGGTGGCGCTGACGTTCACCGGCGGCCCGCGGAGTTGAAGGTGAAATACGTGCTCGAAGAGCGCGACCCGGCGGCGGCTGACAAGGAGCGGCTGGCGGTGGAGGAGGGAGGCACGTTCTCCGGCGAGCTAGGCCCTCGGTGGTGACCGAAGACGATCGAGGGCTTCGTGACGCAGGAAGTTGTCCGAGCGCCAGCGGTACGATCGCCCGCCCGCCCGACGGAGCCGCATCCCGAGGGGTCGGAGGCGGTGGTGTTCGTCGCCTTTTTTGACGCGGGGCTCCGCATCCTGGCGGCGGCTATTGTGGGCGACGTACTGCGGACCTTCGGGCTGGAGTTGGCGCAACTGACGCCGAACGCCATGGCCCGGCTGGCGGTGTACAGCTGGGCCTTGCGCTCGGGAGCGTGTTGGTCCTTCGTCCATCGTGCAAGAAGCTCTTCCCTGCGAACTCAACTCGCGGCAAGTGGGAGTCTTACTGGATGAAGTGGTGGTTCTACCACCGCGTGGAGAGCGGGAGCGGCCTTGAGTGCACAGGCCGACCTATCGCGTTCAAGCCCTCGCCCGGCCGAACGCTCGACGATGAGGACAAGCAGAGGGTCCGACGGCTCATAGGCTTGGCCGCCCGCTTCAACGTGCGCGACCTCGCCGAAGAGTTCGTGATGTACGGCGTGGCACCGCTTGCCCACGACTGGTGCCTCGCCGCCGAGAGGCGTCGAGACGACAATGTCTTGCCCTCGGTCTGCTTGCTGCCAGCGCCCGGCGATCTTTGTAAGCCTCGCTCGTGTCTGTCCTTGGCTAACGCAGAATGCGCTGCATGCTGATAGTCTTCTCCTTTGCCTCAGAGATTCCCTTAGAGGAGGCGGAGCAAGCCGCACGTGTGTTCCCGGGCCGCGTGCACGGCGAGGAGCATAAGCGGCGCGCGGGTGTTGCCGAGGCGGTGCGGGCGAATCAATCGCGTGTCGCGAGGCTGCAGGCCTTGCCGTGCGGACCGTGCCGTTCATTTAGCGGTGCTGCGAAGGAGAAGAAGAAGAGGAAGGCCCGTCTCGGAAGAGGGGCGCGGCGGGCACCCGCCGCTAAGCGCTTCGAGGCACGGCGGGCGAGTCGGACTCGGCGAGGTATGCCGACTCGGTTTGGCGGTGCAAGCCGGCGAGGTATCTTCGGCGAGCGCCCCTGACGGCGGGTTTGCCGCGAGCGGCCGAAGGGGGGAAGCTTCACCGCCCGCCGGAGTCACCGAGGTGGAACCCGTGCGGGCCAGCGATGCCGAGGTGGAGCTTTCGGCCATAGCCACTGTGGTGCCGGTGACGCCTCCCGCGGGGGCGCACGGAGCTGTGCTGCCTTTACCGACGGCAACAGAAATCGAAGTGCTCCCTGCGGCTACCGCCACCATGGAACTTTCTCCCCCGGGCGTGGTAGCGACGGGGGCTTCGCTAACCGCTGCTGCAGGGGCGGTGTCGCTGCTGGCTGCCCCGGCTAAACGGCCGTGCGTGCGGCCGGAGCTTCACCGGACACCGCGGGGATTTGTCGTGGCCACGGGTATCAGAAGCTTGTGGGATGCCAGCGCCAGCGCCGGAGGCCCCGCAGCATATGCGCCTTCTGCCCCCCTGGCGACGCCGTCCACCGCGCGGGGACAGACGCCGGCGTCCCCGAACGCGGAGGCTTCCGCCCGCGGCGGAACCATTCCTTCGGCTACCGAAGGTAATGTGGCCGGGCTTACTCTGGTGTATGCTCTTATGCCTTGGAGTGCTCACTTGTATGTCTGTTCGCAGCGTTGCTCATTCCGGAGGAGGAGCCCTCGACGGAACGCGGGGCCTCCGAGCATGTGAGCGCCGCGGACTTCGTGCCGCCTCCGGAGACGCTGAGGGCGTGGCGCGGGATTGTACATGACGCGGCCACTAGCGTCGAACCGCAGGTGTTGCAGACTTACGGGGCGGGGCGCCTTGAGGACGCCTTCGAGGTGTCCGGGGTGAGGGTAAGTTCTCATGCGACCGCGCCTGGGCTTAGCTGAGCTTGCTAAGTTTTTGTTTTTTGTCTGCAGACACTTGTGTTGGGGCAGGCCCTGCAAACGGCCTATGCCCGCGGCCAAAATACGCTCGAGGATAGGCTGCGGGCCGCCGAGGAGGCCGCTGGCGCCCGCGCCGCCCGGGACGCCCGCATCCGCCAACTGGAGGCGGAATGTGCCGAAGCAAGGGCATACGCCGAGGGGCTGGTTGCCTCGGCGAGGAGTCGACCGCGGCAACTGCGGAGCAAAGGTTCGCGGCGGAGCGTGACGGGCTCCTGGCGCAGGTCGCCGCGCTAGAGAAGGAAAAAGGCGAGCTTGCCTTGACTCTAGCGGAGCGCAACCGGACGCTGGGCGAAGCCTCGGTGGTTGCGTGGGACGCCATGCAAGCGCTGGAGAGCCATCTCCAAGGGCTGGTAACCGAGGTGCCGGAGCACGGCTTTGGCCCAGAGGAGTTGTCTCGGACTCTCCGCTGGATTGATGAGGCCGCCACCGTCGCGCGCGATGCCGCGACGTCCTTTGGCACCCACTGCGCGTACACTTCGGCCTCCTTGGTGTGCGCGCTCCTCCAGCATCGTGGCTGTACGCATGTCGCCAAGCTGAACGACCCCCGGCTGGAGATGCCAGGCGGGGCCGGAGTAATGTCCGGCGCCGTCCGTTCTGCTCGCCGTGCCCTTGGGCCCTTCTCCGACCGGATCTGGGGTCACGTCGGGGCGGAAGCTGTACGGATCGAGCTCCGGAAGTCGCTCTACGGGACGGGGAGCCTCGGCCAATTTCTGGACGTGGTCCCTCGACGCGACGATGGCGGCGCTGGGCCCTCCGAAGGCGCCAGGAACCTGCAGGTCTGATGCCGCGGCGCCTAGGTGTAGGCGTGCGTTGTATTGTCCTTTGTCTTTGCTAATAAAGTGTGCGCCTCCTGCGTGCATGCTGACTTTCGCCTATATCCCGGGCAGCTTCCTTGCTGGGACCAGCTTCGGGCGGCCGACCTTTCAATCCGGCGGCGCTTCGTGGCGGCGGGTCAAGAGTCGCTAACTTCGGGCGAGCCGGCCTTCTTCGAGCGAAGCCCCAGCTTTAGCGCGTGTTAAGGACGAGCCCGCGGGGTAGCCGCGTAGAGTGCTCGGGGTGCTGCCGGACCTTTGTACATGTGGTTTTTTCGATGTGCAGACTGCCCGACACTTTAGGATATGCGCTGTGTGTGGATACCTCCGTCCGCAAAGTGGCTGCGCCAGGGTTGCTTGGAACGAACAGTCCGCAGGCTGACGTAAGCGGAGGCAGACCTCCGCGGTTTGCCTTGTTTTATAGTCCGGGGACTCGCGCGTGCGGAGGCGGACCTCGGCGCTATGACCTATATATATATATATTTTTTTTTTGTAGTCCGAAGACTTGCTCGTGCGAAGGCGGACCTCGACGCAACGGCTTCTTTTACTGTCCGGAGACTTGCGCGTGCGGAGCTAGGCTCGACGCTGCGTCTTATTTAGAGTCCGTGGACTATTGCGTGCGGAGCTAGGCTCGATGCTACGTCCTATTTATAGTCCGGAGACTCGCGCGTGCGGAGGCGGACCTCGGCGCTATGTCACATTTAGAGTCCGTGGACTATTGTGTGCGGAGCTAGGCTCGACGCTACGTCTTTTTTATAGTCCGGAGACTCTCGGGTGCGGAGCTACGCTTGATGCTACGTCTTATTTAGAGTCCGTGGACTATTGCGTGCGGAGCTAGGCTCGACGCTACGTCTTTTTTATAGTCCGGAGACTCTCGCGTGCGGAGGTACGCTCGACGCTACGTCTTATTTAGAGTCCGTGGACTATTGCGTGCGGAGCTAGGCTCGGCGCCACGTCTTCTTTATAGTCCGAGACTCGCGTGCGAGCCACGCTCGACGCTACGTCTTATTTAGAGTCCGTGGACTATTGCGTGCGGAGCTAGGCTCGACGCTACGTCTTCTTTATAGTCCGGAGACTCTCGCGTGCGGAGCTACGCTCGACGCTACGTCTTATTTAGAGTCCGTGGACTATTGCGTGCGGAGCTAGGCTCGACGCTACGTCTTCTTTAGAGTCCGTGGACTATTGCGTGCGGAGCTAGGCTCGACGCTACGTCTTCTTTATAGTCCGGAGACTCTCGCGTGCGGAGCTACGCTCGACGCTACGTCTTATTTAGAGTCCGTGGACTATTGCGTGCGGAGCTAGGCTCGACGCTACGTCTTCTTTATAGTCCGGAGACTCTCGCGTGCGGAGCTACGCTCGACGCTACGTCTTATTTAGAGTCCGTGGACTATTGCGTGCGGAGCTAGGCTCGACGCTACGTCTTCTTTATAGTCCGGAGACTCTCGCGTGCAGAGCTAGGCTCGACGCTACGTCGTATTTAGAGTCCGTGGACAATTGCGTGCGGAGCTAGGCTCGACGCTACGTCTTCTTTATAGTCCGGAGACTCTCGCGTGCGGAGCTAGGCTCGACGCTACGTCCTGTTTAGAGTCCGTGGACTATTGCGTGCGGAGATAGGCTCGACGCTACGTCTTCTTTATAGTCCGGAGACTCTCGCGTGCGGAGCTAGGCTCAACGCTACGTCTTATTTAGAGTCCGTGGACTATTGCGTGCGGAGCTAGGCTCGACGCTACGCCTTCTTTATAGTCCGGAGACTCTCGCGTGCGGAGCTAGGCTCGACGCTACGTCTTATTTAGAGTCCGTGGACTATTGCGTGCGGAGCTAGGCTCGACGCTACGTCTTCTTTAGAGTCCGTGGACTATTGCGTGCGGAGCTAGGCTCGACGCTACGTCTTCTTTAGAGTCCGTGGACTATTGCGTGCGGAGCTAGGCTCGACGCTACGTCTTCTTTATAGTCCGGAGACTTGCACACGCGAAGGCGTCCCCCCGGCGTGTATTTTGTTTATACTCAGTCCCGTCACCTTGGCGACGGCGAGTGCACACGCTAACGTGCGTCTTTGGTTTATACTCAGTCCCGCCCACCCTGGCAACGGCGAGTGCACACGCGAACGTGCGTCTTTGGTTTATACTCAGTCCCGCCCACCCTGGCGACGGCGAGTGCACACGCGAACGTGCGTCTTTGGTTTATACTCAGTCCCGTCACCTTGGCGACGGCAACTGCACACGCGAACGTGCGTCTTTGTTTTATGCAGCGGGAGCGCGCGCGCGCGCTGGCGAAGACTGCGCGCGTCTCCGCCCCGAATTTGCATGATGAAGAAAGATTAGCGGCAAACGGTGATCTTCATTACATCCCCGTTTGCGCGGGCAAGCAATTACAAGGGGTGGGTGTACTAACCGTTTGCCCCTTGGTGAGGCCGAAGCCTCTGGTCACTAAACCTCCGCGTTGTGACTCCGGCTCTAAGAGCGCCGTTGGGCTTCGCGTCGCGAGCATCTGGTGCCTGGCTCGATGCGCCGAGCCATATCCTGGTCGCCTCGGACGGTGATGACGGTCCGGGGACCCGGGATCTTCATGCACAGATAGCCGTGGTGTGGTACCGCGCCGAAGGAGTTGAGGATTGGGCGCCCCAGTATGGCATTGTAGGGATACGGGAGGTCGACCACATCGAAGGTGGCATCTTCGGTACGCACATTGTCATCTCGGCCGAAGGAGACTTGAAGGCCGATCTGGCCCAGCGCCCGCAGGGGGTGTCCCCCGAAGCCCTGCAGTGGGATTCCCGAGGGCCCCAGGCGGCTTCGAGGGATCCCCATTTGGTCGAAGGCCGCCGCAAACAATACGTTCGCGGAACTACCCCCGTCCACCAAGGCGTGCCCCACATCGCATCCCGCGATGGTGACCCGGATGACCAGGGGGTCCTGATGAGGGAAGTCCACACCTTGGGTGTCATCAGGTGTGAATGTAACCTCGTGCCGCGCCCATTCCGGGGGTGCCTGCGCTGGGTATGCCGCCACATGATGTAGTCTTCGCGCGTAGGCCTTTTGCTGGCGCGCCGAGGCGAATTCCAGCGCAGAGCCGCCGGATATGACATTAATGACCCTGCGGTAGGTTGCGTTTGGGGCCTGCAATGACAGGAGGCCTTCCCGAGGCTGCTGTACGTGAGCTTGGATCCGCAAGGTGCCTTCCTGGGGTTGCATTCCCTGCGCCTGTACCTGCATCCCCTGCGCCTATACCTGCATGGGGGCCTCGTATGGGAATTGGACGTGGGCCACCGCAGGCGGGCGCGCCTCCGGGTTCCTGTCCCTAGCGACGCTGTTGCAGAGCGCCGCGATGGAGGTGCAGCTACGGGTATCGTGATTGCCGCGGCCATGGACTAAGCACCACAGTCCCTGATGCTGGTCGTCGTAGTCTCCACGACCCTTATCGTCGCGGCCCCTGCCACGGCCGCGGCCCCGGCCACGGCGCCCCCGGCCGCCTCGGCCCGCTGGAGCACCCTCGTCGGACCCGCCTTCGATGTCGAGGACGTACCGGTTTCGCCTCGACCTTTGCTGGCCGCGCTTGGGCTGATCCGACGACTCCTTATGCGAGTTGTCCCTGCGGTCGGACGCGTTCCGGGACGACTCCTGCTTACGCTTTCCCTTCGAAGAGCCGCCCTTCGACGGATCTTCGATTTTTGCCGAGGTTCCGGCCTGGTTAGTGTCGGAGTCGTCACCTTGCCTTCGCCGCACGTCTTCCTCCGCCCTGGCATATTCTTCCATCTTGTCGAAGAGCTTTGCCACCGTCTTGATTGGCTTGCGGTACTCAGCCATCGGGCCCGGACGAAGGCCCTGTATGGCTGCATTGACGACGGTGGTCTCGTTGACGTCCTTCACTTGACATCGGATCTTGGCGAAGCGTTTGAAGTAGTCCCGGAGCTTCTCCGAGGGTTTTTGCTTCACGGCAAAGAGCTGGTCCGCATCGACCCGGTCGACGTAGTTTCCTTGGAAGTTGTTGTGGAGGCGGGCGCGGAGCTGTTCCCACGCGTAGATGGAGCCCGGCTCTATGGTGAAAAACCAAGAGAGCGCCACTCCTTGTAGCGCGAGGGGGAGTCCCTTTGCCTTCATGGTGTCATCTCCGCCCGCGGCTTCGATCGCGGTTTCGTATACGCGCACAAACTCACGGGGGTCCGTGTCGCCTTTATACGAGTCGATGGCGCTAGGGAACTTGAAGTCTTCGGGCCATGCCGCCTGCTGCAGCCCCGCCGAGAGCGGGGACTCCGGATCCACGCGTCGCAGCGCACGCGGCTGGGCGTGGGGCCGCGATCGTCCGCCCTTTTTCGCGCGGGCTCGACGCGATTTTTGGCGCAGCCGGCTGACTCCGAGCCTCTTGTATATCTCTGACGGCTCCACGAAGGTCCCCCAGCTCCCGCTGGAACGCGTTGAGGGCCGCCAGCAGGGCGCTTTCCATCCCCGGTGCGGGCGGGGTCGCCGGTGCTTCGACGGGCGGTCGGCGCGGGACGACCGCGTCGCTGGGTCCCGAGCTGCCGGTCGCTCCGTCGTGGCTACCTCGGACCGCCCGGTTCGCATCGCCGGCGAGGGTTGCGGTGGGGGCGGCGGGGTCGGCTGTCGTTGCGTCGGCGGGGTCGGTTGTCGCCGCACCCGTGTCGACGTCTTGGACCGCGGGGTCCGTCCTCGTAACGCCAGCGGTGGGGTTGGTCGTTGCGTTGCCGGTGACGAGGTTGGTCGCCGCCGCGCGAACGGCGTCGTCTTCGGCCACCGCGGCTGCATCGCCACCCGCGTCCGCCGCCGTCGATGGCGAAGCCCTGGTACTCATACGGCGCTCCGGCCCGGCCGCCTTCTTTCCCTTCGCCGCGGCTGAGGAAGCTTTTTTCGGTGCCATCTTTTTCTTCGGTCTTCAGGCTTGTCTTCGTCCTCCCAACGGACGGCGCCAACTGTTGTGGCTACAAACCAAACAGAGAGAGAGATGGTAGTGGAGAGTAATGAAGTTGAGTGTAACGGCCTGGGTCCTCCCCATGGCTTGTGCTCATATATATATGCACATGAGGAGTGCTTTTACAGTTATACCCTTACATCTGGTTATTCCCTCTGGGGCAGTTATGTCATTACACATGGCCTATTCTGGGCCTTATGATCTCTTACCAGGCCTGCTGGGTTTAGGTGGGGGCCATCCCTACGACACTTACTTTTCTTTTTCTCTCGCTTACAAAATTGAGTATAAGCCTCCTCAATATATAGGCTAATAATTTCCTACTAGTATACATATTCGGATTTCAAGTTGGACACAACTTCAACTTAAGTTACACACGGAGACGGACTCTAGTACGTCTTGAACTCTAAGTCAAGATTATTTCTAACAATCTCCCCCTTAATCTTGACTTGACATACTCTAGTTTTAGTCTCAATACATTATGAACTAGCAACCACGCCTTCACATGAAACGTTCTACATGCAAACTACATGTAGGAACTCAACTCAACCAGTACAAGTTCATCCAAATGCAAATATTCTAAAAACATTGAGTCAGTCGGACTCAACTACGACTTACTAAACTCATACTTGACACAGAACGGTGACACATCTCCTCTGCCTTGCTGCGTTGCTTGACCGATGGATGCACCACACAGACGAGCTGCTGAAACGTGATGGCATGCAGAGCGGATGCGTCGGGAGTGCTGCGCGAGACGACCGCAAAACGGAATCGTCGAGATGATTTTTTTCCAGCGACTCACTTCTCGCCTAGGCTCTGATACCACTTGTTACAACTTTGATCCAGGAGAAAAAAAGCACACATCATAAATAAACTGAGAGAACACAAGAGAATTTCTGAATTTCTATATTCTCTTACTTGCTTCCCCTCTTTCTTACTTTTCTTTTCTTACTTTTCTTTTTCTCTTGCTTAGAAAACTGGGTACAAGCCTCCTTAATATATAGGTTAATAATCTCCTACTAGTATACGTATTCGGACTTCAAGTTGGACACAATTTCAACTTGAGTTACACACGTAGACGGACTCTACTACATCTTGAACTCTAAGTCAAGATTATTTCTAACATCCTCGCCGCATTCGAGGACGCTCGCTCAGCAGGCCCGTCTTCGTAATGGGTTTCCACACGAGCACAAGCATCACGTTCTGCGCGGCACTGGCGGTGGTGGACAAGGGCGTGGAGCTGCATGGTCTGATACTGAACCAGCCACACCATAGTAGCGTGACGAGGACAGCGGCGTTGGACGACCGCATCCTGTCGTTGCTGGCGAATGACCTGCTCTGGGACTGCGAGCTCGCCTGCGACCAACAGCTACCACCTCTCCCATTTAAAATTTAATCCTCTTTAAAGATTCTACTATTAGTAGCATGGGTGGTAGTATAACTAAATCCAAACTAATCTAAATCATTAGATCAAAAAAATTAGATATCTCACATTCATTTTAAAGATAACCCCATACCAATGAGACGACATAGCTGCATAATTTGCTGAAGTGTCGATGCAATCATGCAACTGTAGGCACATGGAAGTTCACACTTCTCGTAAAGTTTTGTGTTACTTGGACAAGTCGTACGCTCTGTTCAGAATTTTTCCTTACGCACCACTGCAAAACAGATGTGGGCGAAGTAAACACCGATACCATGGAGGCATGGATAGACGCGTCGAGCTGTGTGGCACCACCATTGCCTTCCGAGCTCAATTTATCCTGCCTCGTGGTAGAATCCATTTGTCACACCGGGCAACAGCTTAGCGAGCATCTGTGGCCGCTCGACCTCCTCGTGTTGCACCAAAGCCAGTTTTTTCCTTGCATGTAAGGTGCCCTTGCCTTTCTTGGCCACACGCTTTAGCTTTGCCTTCCAATGAAGTAACGGGGTGTGAAGTAATGGGGTGTGCGTAATCTGCCAATTTTCAGAGACAGCAACCATGGTTTCCGGCTTGAGCACTCTTTCCACTTTGTTTTCGGTGCTCTCATCATCACCTGGTAGAAGCGAAGACAATCTTCGAACTACCTCACCGGCAACAGCAGAACCAACAATTTCCGCAATTTATTTCCTCTTGTAAATTTGTTTGAGGATGAAGGGGAAGCTGGTATTGATATATGTGACGAAAAGGATATGGTAAGGCATAGTTTTTTCAATTTTGACAGCTGTCTGACATATTCTAAACATTTTTTTTCTGACTACAACAGCAACGGTTAATCAATGCCATGCGTTTATACTGGGTTGGAGGCAGCTAGAGTTAGCAACATAGTAAATGATCAGAGGACTCGCGCGGCCCGTTGATATCAAAAGTGGGCCAACAAGAAAGCATAGTCAAAAAAAGTAAGAGCGAACAACTTGAAATGGATTAAGGTCGAAAGGGCCCGAAAACAACCAAAATTAGGTTTCTTGATAAACTTCCTATGAAAGTAGCTAGATGATAGGAGATTGATTTCATGAGGCTATCTCTATCTCATTCACGTCCTTTGCACAATAAGATCAAGAAGAGGAAAGAGCATAGATAAAAACCAACCAAATTAAGAGAAAATCAATCAAAACAAGAGATACCCATGGAGATAATAAAAAATTTATTCTGTTGCTTCTTGAGGAGGAAAGTTTTACATCCACTCTAACTTAGATGATAAAAAGCATACAAGACAGCTCACAAGCCATAACCTTAGACATGAGAGCATAAGAGAGATGAGTAGGATAGTTAGCAACATATCTCCTTCCCAACAAGAAAGCATTGTCGAAAAAAAGTCAAGAGCGAACAGCTTGAAATGAATTCAGGAAAGGGCTCAATAAAGACTTACTAGGCAAGTCATAAAATAATGCAGTAGCTAGGATATGATACACACACACACACACACACACACACACACACACACATATATATATATATATATATATATATATATATATATATATATATATATATATATATATTAGAGTTGTTCTTGTAAAAGCGATTAACACAACTCGAAATTGTTAGGTTTTTTCCCTTCCAAAATCGCCATTTATGTTTCTACTGCTAAGTTGTTTGTTTCCTTGTCTGTGAAAAACCCTTCTACCATATTATTGAAAAAATAATTTTAAATATTTGAGACATGATACCTAAGTATTTAATTTGAATTTTCTGCATATATTTTTCTCTGCGAGGGTTATGAATTTATTTTTCTTCATATGTTTCCTCATGTTAGTATGTTATGAATACTATGTTCTTGTATGCTGAAGGAATAATGATTGAGAAGTTATTTATGGAACTTATGCCCTTTTTCTAGAAAAACTCGCTCATTATTTTACCCAAATGAAACATTTAATCGAACTATATATTCCCAATACTTGAATGGTTTTATCAATTGTGTATCGCAATCAATTTTGGCTTGGCCGGCCCCGAAACATTTGTGCAGCCAGCAGATTGTCTTGCCTTCCAGTAGGCAGGGGCAGAGACAGGGATGGGCTGGCAGGTTTGCCGCCATCATGCAAGCTACCTAAGTTACTGAAACAAAAAGTTTGACCATGTATTGTTATGAAAATTATTATTTGGCCTATCTAATGATTTCGCTCTTACTATGTAGTCCATGTATACAAATATTTGTGAAAATTAGCTCTGTAGCATTGCAAAGCTGTAGGTCTGGGCCGTTTATTTAGTTGACTTACGTGATCTTTGTAGTGCTACTAGCAATATACCCCAGAGTATTTGGATTCCAAGCGTACTGCAGCTGTACTGTCTGAAGGTTCGTCTATAGACTAACTTGTCAAATAGGATATTGAAAGGCTGGAAATACAGTAATCTTCATCGTTGCTGCCTAGTCAAAGGAAATGCGTGTATTAGCGATATAGCTAAAGGGAATGAATGTAATAGCTTTCTAGTCAAACCAGTGCTGTCTAGTCAAAGGAAATGCGTGCATTAGGTGCAGTCTAGTTCAGAGAAAACGGCAGCCAATCTGCTCCACATATTTCACGAGTAAATTAAAGCAGCTAGCTTCCCATCACCTTCGTTTGTCTGCGTATGCTCGCGTACGATGGGCTAGGCTTTCAGCGGAGACACCCTCACGTTCCACGCAATTTACAAAATAGCTCACTCACGGTCCCTGTTTCTTGTGCGAATGAATGCAGGAAACTAAAAAAAAATCGAAAATGTCCATATATAGGTGCTCCTTAAGTGGTTAGATGGAAAGATATTAGTGCTCCCAAAACCATCCCTCCCTAGAGTAGTTAATGACAGAAATAGTTGGTTCCGCAGTTGCGAGCGAAGCTGTGAGCAGAATCTCCTCTTTTGTATTAGGTGACAGAACTAGTCATGAGTGTGTTGAGAGCAAAGCTGAAAGATTGGAGATGGCAGTACTGAAGATCCGCAGTGTTGTTGCTGTCTCGGAAGATTTGCACATAGCCCACCGCCCGTTGCTCCACTGGAAGGCGAAGCTAAAGCGTGTGGCCAAGGAAGGTGACAGCATCTTACATGCTCACAAGAAGCAAATCTTGGAGTGCAAGCATGGAAGAAATAGTACAATGAGTACCTCCATTACTCAGTACTTCATTCAAGCGGCCAAACGCTTTGTTGTGCCTTTTGGCCGTAAAGACGAGGATTTGGGTGACACCGTAGTGCGAAGATTCGAGAGGTTTGCAGATGGTGCCGACAACTTCTTCAAGTTAGTTGAGTCTGGTGGTCATCCAAAGGGGTGCATGTTATTACCATCGCTAACTCGATCCTTGCTTGCTGGCAAGTCAATGGAGTTTTCCATCCAAAGAGGAAGTGGAACTGCACTCATTTTGCTATGGCCATGGCTAGATCCTCAAGTTGGCAATGGATCAGTGGGGTGTTTCGTTGTCTCTTATGAAAACGAAGTGGTGTGGGAGAAAAATTTGAAGATGATAATTTTGTTCCGTCTTACAGAGGCCGCTGACATCTTTGAGATTGCCATGGGCTGCTTAGAGCTCTTGCCAACACAATTCAGTGCTGCATGTTTAGCCATCAGGGGGCTGGTTGCTGAAACAAAAGCGCAACGCACTGATTATTCCAATCTATCAACGAAATCGGGGTGGTTCAGTGACTTCAGTCGCCGTATGCAGAGTTATCTCCTTTCTGATTGCAGGCAATCTATGGACAGTGGGCAGACATGTACTGGATTTCTACTGCCTGAGCCTGTCCTTCGGTTTACTACTTATCACTATGTCTCACCTTTCGTCGACAGATCCTTCTCTTCATCGAATAATGGCTATCCTCTTGAGTTGGTTTGCCATGTGTCTCCCTATCTTCTACCAGAGATGCATTGTAACAGATACGAGCTGGTCGAGCCACGTGTAATGGGGGAGCTGCTACCCGAAGTTACAGATGGGTTCTACTACGAGGAAAGACGAGCACCAGAGTACAAAAGGCAGATGTGGTGCTCACAAAACTCGACATACATGTCGGTGGCTCCGGTGATCTCGCAGCCACTGACGATCTCGCGGGCATACGGGATGGCAAATCCGGGTGGCACTAGCACAAGCAGAAGGACACAACGAACACATTCTCACAATAGGATAAGAACACAATGACCGCAACAACTCAATCATTATTAATCTCCAGCACGTCAGCACCAAGAGACAATTCTCCAGTTGTATTACTGCAATGTAGTAGCTAGGACAATGACAACTAAAGTTGCATTAAGTAATTTCACTGTGTATTTTTCTTATGATTCTATAGTGTCTTTGACTTGTTTTCTTATTTCTGGCATAGGTGTGTATTTATTTTGGCCTTTTCAGTTCCCAAAATCGAGTGTAACATTTAATTAGCTCCATGCATTTGTATGTTAAGTTAATCATCTTTCATTTTTCGCTCGCAAAAAAAAACGCCTTTCATTTTTGTATGATTGAACTATGTTGATAGCTATCATGGTTTCCTCATGGTAATTAGTGTGTCTAGATCACATGTGCACATCTAAGATGAGCTACTCAATTAAACTCAGATCTCAATAAGCCTTGTATGAGAAGTTGCGTGTCTTAACATCCATGTCAACCTCAACTGATTGAACAACTTTGAGCTTGTTATGATACATCTGCGAAGCCATTGCTTAAGATCAAATAAAGAGCAATCTCACTCTGATACCATTTGTAAGATTGAGTATGGCGAGTCAGGAGGATGGATGATTTTTTCAAAATCTTCCACTAAACATTAACAACAACAAGCAGCAGAAACAGAAATTCAAAGATTCATCAAAGCCCATAGATCAGGCAAACTCTTTTTTTTTGTGAAAGGGAAATATGAAATCTTTGAAAATCCAAGATGTCCATAAGTACTCCTTGGGGGGGGGGGTTCTCCCTACCACGACTTTGCTTTAGTTAACTCAGTAGTTGTCGGCGAGGGAGTGAGTAGATTATCATCTTTGGTACCATGGGACCGAAGCAACCGTGAAAGTGTGGAGGTCAAAGCTGAGAGATTGGAGATGGCAGTGCTAAAGATCCACAGTGCTCTTGCCATCTCGGAACAATGGCATACCACACACACTCCATTGCTCCACTGGAAGGCGAAGCAAAAGCGTGTCGCAAAGGAGGACGATGAGATCTTCCAAAGCAAAGACGGTACCACTACCAGTAGTACAACAACTGCGACCTTTAAAAACGCATCATTCAAGCAACCAAACGGTTCATACCTTTCAGTTACAAACATGATGACCTGATAGACACTACGCTGCAAAGATACGAGAGGCTAGCAGATGGTACCACTACTACAGAAAACCACATTACAGACGGTTCAGAAACGTCATCACACGCGATTTTCTGAACCGTCTGAATTTATGGGTCAGTGATAATCCAAGGTTATCACAGACGGTTTTTCATTAAAAACCGTCTGTGATTATCACATATCACAGACGGTTTTTACTTAAAAACCGTCTGTGATATTCCTTCCTCCAAAATCTAAATCTATTTATGTTTATTGGCTAGCCTCAGGAAATGTTAGCCATGCCCTCTGAAACAAGCAGATAATCGCAGACATAAAACATACAATTCACACATCTCATTTCATTTCAGATACATTTCACATCTCAATTCATTTCACAGACATAAAACATTCAATTGACAACACACTTCATTTGATCACAAACATAAAGCATCCATTTCGCAAATCAATTAATTGAATTGAAATAAAATATCCATTAACAAATACACAATTACAAAAGATCTACACTGCATTTGCACTTAAAAAAGGTTCGTTGATTATGTATCTATGGTGCGGAGTGGAACCGGCCTTCTGGCTTTATGACTTGAGTCAGCAAAAAGTACGCCAACTCTGCTCGAATCCATCCAAGATCAGGTTGTTTCAATGGAATTGACGGGATGTACGCAACCTGTCGATAGGAATATCAATGTGCGTATATATGTAACATGATAAGTATGAAGTAATTATGGGAAGATTGACAAACCTTGGAATTGGTGATCCTCGAGGAATCGAGGTGTAGTTCCATATGTTGGCAAACGTAGTATCCACATGTGTTGCCCGGCTGCTGCCGGTGGCACTGCAAAAAATAGAATGTGTTAGTTCAAGAGGCTGTTGCATAGGATTAATTAATGTGAAATAGCGAATACCTTAAAATCTCGAGCATGTGTCGTGAGCATTTGGCCCGCGCTCGAGACACCTCCCATTTCAATGTACATCGCGAGCGCCCTCGTGATTGAAAAAGTTAACCTTAGTCATTGAAGGAAAGAAAGAGTACAATATATGTATGTATGGAGAATATGTACTTACTTATCGATTACTTGGTGACAAGCGTGAAGTCCATTTTATTCCTACTTAGGGAATCAAGGTAATATACCTTGTTCCATTTTGGTACAATTACTATTAAAATCCAATGAAAGTTCTGATGGAAGGGCATAAGTACATATTCCTTATTGAGGCAACCCATCAGTCCTGCTGCAATGTACCTCTCGACGAGGGCTGTATCCTGGTCGATGGTATCCTTGGCGACCAAGTGTGGGTCCAAGAAACCAGCCGATGAGTTGGATAATCTAGCTTTAGTTAGCATGTATCTATATATATGCACACGAAAACAACAAATTAGATATGACATTTATCGGTATGACATGAACGGAGACTGTGATTGTACACACTTACAACGTCCAGCATCGAATGATTGAGACGTCGAGAGCGTTGAGCATGAACAGATCGAATAAATCCTCAAAGGCGACCACGAACATACACTCTTGAAGACTGTGGTGTAAATCATCCGACGTGAATTTAACAGTGATACTTGAGGTCCGTTCTCCCTCTAGCTTATTGGACTGCTGCATATACCACGTGTGCAATTGTATGCAAGTATATGCTAGGCGTTGGAGGGCTTTTTGCTCGAGCAACGGCTCGCCAAGCACGAATTTGCGGGCCAAAGGTAGGTACGGTATATCATCATTGGTCTTCTTTGCTTTGCCCTTGCTGGCCTTGCTGCCTCGGCTATAGTTCGACTTCACGGCAGTCGACTTTGAAGGTAGCAGCGGTACAAGTTGCTCTGGCGAGAATAGCACCCGTGGAGATAGCACCGGTGCAGTTACCGGTGGTGGAACTGATTGTTCTTGTAATGGAGATGGCACCGGTGCAGTTACCGGTGGTGGAACCGACTGGTCTTGTAATGGAGATGGCACCAGTGCATGTTGCTCGTCACGCCACCGTGAAGAAGCCTCCAGGGAGATGTCGCTTTTGGGCCACTGGATGAATGTTCCAATGGCCTGTCCTAGAGTCACGATCTCATCGTTGGGGGGCTTCGGTAGCGGGACCACCTCAAAATTGACATGCACACCATCCACATTAACTTTTGCGAAGCCTGGCGCTAAAGTTTGACCGTGCACCATGGCCCCGATACCAGACGAATATGCCTGGCCCCAAGCAGCGTACAAGGGAATGGAGCCATATCTCACTTGGAGCCTGCACTTCGTAGGCTCCTACATAACGATACAAAATTAGCTACTCGAATAGGCCTATCAATGGAGCAAGCATTCGAGAGATAATAATTATTACCAGGATGTTGTCCACAGGAAATTTGGCCTGGGTTTGCGTCGGATTGGACGCGCAGCTACTCGGACGGTTGTGCGGGCTAGCTAGCACAGGAGCGGCGGTAGCGGCCTGCTGACTTTCTGTTTGTTTCCGCACCTCATCTCTGATTACATCAGCCAGCTCACCTATTAGCTCCTCTCTAAGAGATGCCTTCATCTCTTCTCGTAGCTGTTCGTCACGCTCGGCTTTGTTTCTCTTCCTACACCGATACATTCCGGAGTCATCTTGAAAACCATGTTTCCAAGGAACGTAAAGCCTAAGGCCTCTCGTACGACCCGGGTGCTCCTTGGTTCCCAGGGCCACGGAGAGCATATCATTCTCGCTTGTTCCCTGGAATGATCCCAGGGTAGATTCAAAACTCAGCTCTTCCTGCAAGAGCACGACATGTCATTTCAATTCGTACGAAGTTGTGGAGTAATTACAAGCTACGTGGTTCGATCGATATCTTACCAGGAGCTGGGACACTTGCTGGTCTGCAGGGTTTCGAAAGGAGACGTCCCCCGATGTCATTGTAGATGACCTTGCTCTAATCCAATTTCGAGCGCGCTCATCTGGGATATTGGAAAATGGCGGGTCGATGTCCTGTGCAGCTGCTAGGTCATCCTCCTTCCTCCACTGCGGCATTTTACCCGCATACCCAGCTGTGCCAAGTCTGTGGGGGTGTGTGTTTTTTGCCTGGAGGGCCTTGTGTGCCGTACTTGTACTTTTGAAATCCTCGGACGTCTTCATCGCCTTGAACTCTTCCCATTTGGTTCCAGGAATGGATATTTATGAAAAGGCGTTTCGTCCGTCTCCACGTATTTCTTGACAAGCGTGCTCTTGAAGTTCTTCCATGCTTTGCACACCGCTAGGTAGGTTTGTCGTTGCTCGGTGTCTTGGTGTTCTTCTGGGATCTCGAATGATGCCAAAATTTCGGTCCACAACTCATGTTTTCGAGTGTCAGGCACATTCTTCCACGAATTGTATGTGATCTCAATTCGTTCTCGTGCAACTATTTCGACCATGCTTCGGAATGCGTTTACTGCTTTGTGAGGAAGGAGAGGGACCCCCGATGCATCCACCGCTGTGATGGTCAATCAGCCCTCAGGCTTCTTCGATAGCCCTCTTCCTTGGCGTCTTAATGTTGGAGCGGACGCCTCCGGCGATGGTGTTGAAGAATGCGCGGATGACATGTTGCTCAATTTGTGGGTCTATTAGGATAAGATGAGGAAGCAAGAAAAGTGAAACATGATGCTCAATGTTAGGAAGAGAGGAGAGGAGTAGAGGGAAGGGGGAGAAAGGAGGGGGTGATGTGGACAGAGAGAGGGGTTATGTGCCTATACTATATACTATATACTAACACAACAAGCAATGTAATACGTACCAATGTAAACTAAGCAACTACAGTAAACAATGTACCAGTGTAGTATGTACCAAATAGCAAATTAAACTAAGCTACTGCAGTAAACAATGTACCAATGTAATATGTACCAAATAGCAAACTAATTAAGCTACTGCAGTAAACAATGTACCAATGTAATATGTACCAAATAGCAAACTAATTAAGCTACTGCAGTAAACAATGTACCAATGTAATATGTACCAAATAGCAAACTAATTAAGCTACTGCAGTAAACAATGCTCACAATGCTCAAAACCCTAGTCCATCACAGAAATTGCTCAAAATACTCAAAACCCTAGTCCATCACAGAAAGTGCTCACAATGTAGACGGTAATCGAGGGGAGGTGGCCGGCGAGGGGCTCGACGAGGGGCTCGGGAGGCGGCCGGCGACGGGCTCGACGAGGGGCTCGGGGGAGGCGGACGGTGACGCGCTCGACGAGGTGCTCGGGGGAGGCGGACGGCGACGGGCTCGACGAGGGGCTTGGGGGAGGCGGCCGGCGACGGGTTCGACGAGGGCACTGGGGGAGGCGGACGGCGACGGGCTCGGGGGAGGCGGCCGGCGACGGGCTCGGGGACGGCGGTGGCGACGGGCTCGGGGAGGTGGCCGGCGAGGGCTCGGGGAGGCGGAGGTGACGACGGGCTCAGGATTTAATTAGATCTAGATCGAATAACTGCAGCGCACACAGAAAACCCTAGCCAGAGGGTATATATAGGGAGGTTATCACAGACGGTTCTAAACTTAGAACCGTTTGTGATGAATATCACAGATTCATCGTAGACGGTTCTAAGTTTTAAACTTAGAACCGTCTGTGATATTGATATCACAGATGGTTCTAAGTTCAAAACCGTCTGTGATAAGCCTTTGCGACTGTAGTTATTAAGACAACACCAATAACCACAGCTGCATTCATATCAACCACCAAACAGCTGCATTCATATACAACACCAACCAGCTGCATTCACACAGTGTATTTCTTGATACATTTTGTCATTCTCAAATACATCACACTGCAGCATTGTTCTATACATAAATGCATGCCAATTCACATGTACATCACACATATACATCACATATACATAAATGCCAATTCACATATACATTCACATATATGTCGCACATTCTCATTGTACTTGCTTATTTCCTTTAAAAATTAGCCCTTCATCATGATCAATGCGTACGTAACTAGTTTCGTCACGTTGTTCATCGTCGACCCTTATGCCATTTCCAAAAGGAGGTAACTCGTCAAATTGATTGTATTCCTCCTCATCCACTACATTCTTCACTCCGATAATTCTCCTTTTTCCATGAAGAACTACATGGCGTTTCTTATTTGCTGGGTCGGTTACATAGAAAACTTGAACAACTTGATTGGTGAGTACGAATGGTTCGTCTTTGTACCCGACACATTGGAGGTCCACGGTCGTGATACCGTACTTGTCAACCTTCACCTGTGGGAGATGCACCCAACGGCAGCAAAATAAGGGGATCTTGAAAACCACATAGTCGTGCTCTCAAATCTCTTCTATGAAGCCATAGTACGAGTTTCTCGACCCATCGGTACTGAACGCATCTATGCAGACACTGCTGTTCTGGTTAGTGCTCTTTACATCCTGAGACTGCGTATAGAATGTGTACCCATTTATGTCATATCCTTGCCATGTTACAACTGTAAATATCGGCCCTTTTGCCAACCATGTCAGCGTCTCACTTGGCGAGCTCCTAGCGATTTGCTCCTTCAACCATTGGTTGAACCGACGGTTGTGTTGCCTCATGATCCAAACATCCGGCCGCTCCGGATTCTGTTGCCGAAGCACATCCTTGTGCTGGTCCACATAAGGCGCCACTTCAGTCATGTGTTGCAACACCATGAAATGGGCTTGAGTATACGTGTCCATATCTGGAGTGATTGCTTTCCTTCCGATAGTTCCGAGACCCTTCACCTCCCTCATGGCGAGATTGAGGGACACCTATCGGTTGAACCTGAGCCATATAATCGACACAAAACTCAATGACCTCTTCACTTGCATAACCTTCGACGATGCTGCCCTCTGGCCGAGAACGATTCCGTACGTAGGACTTGAGAATTCCCATGAACCTCTCAAATGGCTACATGCTACGTAGGAATACGGGCCTGCACATTTTTATCTCCCACACAATGTGAACAATGAGATGGACCATGATATCGAAAAACGAAGGAGGGAAATACATTTCAAGGTGACATAGAGTCATCACCACCTCATCCTGCATAGCATCTAGTCCTTCGGAATCGATGACCTTCTGAGCAATTGTGTTAAAGAAATAACATAGCCTCATGATTGTCTCTCGGACTTTGATCGGCAAAATATTTCTAATTGCAATAGGGAGCATCTGTGTCATCAGCACATGACAATCATGAGACTTCATGCCATTTAACTTCAAATCTTGCATCGAAACAAGTTTCTTCACGTTGCCGGAGTAACCAGACGGAACTTTGACACCATGCAAGCACTGGCACAGTTCTGTTTTCTCAGCCTTGGATAGAGTGTAACACGCAGGGGGAAGGTACGTTCGTCCATTATCACTGCATGTCGGTGCTAACACAGGCCTGATGTCCATGTCAGCCAAGTCAAACCGTGCGTTGACGCCGTCCTGCATGTCCATGTCCATGTTCAGTAAGAGACCAATCAAGCTGTCGCATACATTCTTTTCTACCTGCATGGCGTCGATGCAGTGTCGAACATCTAGGTACTCCCAATAAGGTAAGTCCGAAAATATTGATCTCTTCTTCCAGGTGTTCTTCTCATGAGCCCTCAATTTACATCCCTTTCCGAGGACAACATCTAAATCCTTAACCATATCATAAACCTCGTGTCCCTTTAAATGCCTTGGAGCTGAACCATCTTCCTTCTCTCCGTCAAATTGTTTCTTCATCTTGCGGTATGGGTGAGCCCTCCGAAGGAACCGACGGTGATGCATGTAGACGGTTTTGCGTGAGTGGTTCAGCCACATACTTTCGGTACCATCTAAACAGTGAGTACAAGCTTTGGCACCTTTTGTACTATGGCCCGATAGGTTACCAAGGGCAGGATAATCATTTATGGTGCAAAACAATAAGGAGCGCAGAGTGAAGTTCTCTCGTTTGTATGCATCCCATACCTGTACCCCTTCGTTCCACAATACTTTTAGATCTTCCACCAACGGTGCTAGGAACACATCAATATCATTCCCAGGTTGTTTTGGCCATTGGATAAGTATCGACAGCAAAATATACTTTCGCTTCATACACAACCAAGGAGGAAGGTTATAGATGCAGAGAGTCACGGGCCATGTGCTATGTCGGCTGCTCATGCTACTGAAAGGATTCATTCCATCTGTACTCAGTCCAAACCTTATATTCCTTGGTTCTACACCGAAGTCTGCAAAACTCCTATCGATGTTTCTCCACTGCGCGGAATCAGCAAAGTGCCTTAGCATTCCATCCTTCTTGCGCTCCTTCGAGTGCCAACGCAGCAGTTTTGCCTCCTTTGGATTTGCAAAAAACCTTTTCAAATGGGGAATTATAGGAAAATACCATGCCACCTTAGCAGGAGGTCCTTTCTTCACCTCTGTTCCCTCCCCATCATCTGATTGATTGTTACGTTTGTATCGGGATGCGTTGCACACCGGACATACATGCATGTTTGCATACTCTTTACGGTAGAGGATACAATCGTTCGGACATGCATGTATTCTTTCTACTTCTATTCCCAACGGACAAAGAACCTTCCTGGCTTTATACGTGGTTTTAGGCAACTCATTTCCCTCCGGAAGCATGTCCGCTAAAAGACCTAGCAGCGCCGTAAAACTCTTGTCGGACCAACCGTTGCTTGCCTTCAATTTCAACAGTTCAAGCACGGCCGACAACCTCGTGTACTTGCAGCACGTGAACAAAGATTTTTCCGAGTCCTCCATCAAGCCCCGGAATTTAACATACTCTCTCTCATCATAGTTCTCTTCTACATCGCGAAGCATCTGATCCAGATTATCATCGTGCAACCTATCCGAATCCGAACGACAATCGACATCATCCGGCGGCATGTCATTCACTTCACCGGTGATGTCATCCGGTGGCATATCATTCACTTCACCGGTGATGTCATCCGGCGGCATATGATCATTCACTTCGCCATGACTGGTCCAACACGTATAATCCTTTTTGAAACCCCTCAATTTGCCCTCGATTCTTAAACATCTTTAAATTCTCGCAGTCAATGTATGAACAGTACATATATTCCAACTCCTTATTCAACATATCCTCCTCGGTGGCTCTTATAAAAGCAGACACGCCATTAATGTACTCTTCACTCACACGGCTCGCGGCATACATCCAGCTTCGGTCCTACGTTACATACATATATAACAACTTAGTATTAAAAATTAGATTAACTAATTATTACTACATATATACCGGCGACATTTATTATATTGAGGCTTAATTTGCTAGCTCAATTCATATTATAAACACAACAGCTATTATATAACCAACAATTTTGCAAATTAACCATCTTCAATAACACTCATGGATTACTTAGACCTAAATTGTAATGCAATTAAAGAAAAAATAAATTTCACTACTAACCATATCTAGAGCAACCAGGAAAGTATGAATCTTCAAAGCTCAATCTCTGCCTCTTCCCACCAAATTAACTGGCCTGAAATCGCCTAGCTTCCTCCTGAGTGAAAAAGTGCGCAGTAGTGGCTAGATCTTGATCGAAATGAAGACGATGCGGTCTGTGCAGCGCAATAAATGCCTAGTTCCATTATCACAGACGATTTTTAAGTAAAACCCATCTGTGAATTATCACAGACGGTTTTTAATAAAAAACTGTCTGTTATAACCAGCTTATCATAGAGGATTGTTTTATTAAAAACCGTCTGTGATAATCTGGGATTATCACAGACGGTTCTTAATATAGACCGACCGTCTGTGATACTCCTTTTTCCCGCCACAAATACCACAGACAGCCTCCAAATTACAACCGTCTGTAATAGTGTACATCACAGACGGTTTCACAAAATCGTCTGTGATTTGGCGTCTACTATTAGGCTTTCTGTAGCAGTGTACTGATAGGTTTATTAACTTTGTTGAGTCTGGTACTCTGGTGGTCATCCGAAGAAGTCCATGTTTTTGCGATCACTCACTCCAAGATCATTGCTTGCTGGAAAATCAACGGTGTTCTCTCTTCGAAGGGGAAATATAGATGCACTCACTATTACAGAAAGTCTAATATTAGATGTCACATCATAACGTCCGTATTAAATACTATCACAGACAGTTTTAGTTTAGAATCATCTGTATTGCTGCCAGTGATAAAAACCTTCTATGAAAGTGAACTATCACAGACGGTTAGTGGTTAAAACTGTAAAAAAAGTAAATAACCGTCTGTGATATTATGAAGTATCATAGACGGTTTTTATTATGAACCGTCTGTGAATTATCACAGATAGTTCAAATTAAAAACTGTCTGTGATAATTCCGCTATATTAATAGCGCGCAGATCTGTCGACCTTCTCTGTCTTAAATTTCAGATCTACGCTGTTGCATTGAGCTACAGGCGAGGCTTTGAGGCCATTTGTTGGAAGGAGATCGGCTATTTAATAAAAGTAATTGTAGATCCACTAAGTTATTGGCTAGCTATAGTTAGTAATTTGTTTCTAATTGCATTATAATTTAGATCTAGTTTTTGGTGAAAGGAGAATTGAAGATGGTTTAGATCTAGCTAGCTTAATATAGAGAGAAAATTATTTACATCTAGCTACATATAACTACTTAATTTAGATCGTACATATATAGTTTAGTAATTAATTAATTGAATATGTTATATTAAATTGTTATATGCGTAAGGTAAAACCGAAGCTGGATGTACGTTGCGAATTATGTGAGTTAAGAATACATTAATGATGTTTCTGCTTTTTCAAGAGTTGCCGAGGAAGATATATTGAATAAGGAGATGAAATATATGTACTATCCATGTATTGACTGTGAGAATGTAAAAATGTTTAAGAATCAAGCAGAGAGTGAATCGCACTATTTTTTGATATGTTCTCTTATGAAAACGATGTGATGTGGGAGAAAAACTTAAGTCTTCGTTCCATCTCTCGGAAGCTACTATTACAAATGTGGGCAATATTTAATTCCAAGTTTTATTAGGAGACAAAAACAATAAGCTAATGATGCAAAACTTACAACTAACAGTAGGCTACTCATCATACTTCAAAATATACTCAAGAAAATATAGTAACAAAGTCGTACGTGCGCTCGAACGACTTACTTGTTACCCGGAAACCTTATTGCCGCCCCGTGCAGGTACTCTCTGCGGCAATGGTTCAGAGATAGCCGCTCTCCCTCCTTCCAGGTGCACGCCGGGAAGAAAGGTCGACGAGGTTCAGACGGCACAGCACAACAGCACAACAAAAGAGCAGAAAGTAGAGGAAGAATGGAGGTGCAAAATTCTCTCTATATTTCTGGACGTCTCCAGGCCCTTTTAAGGGCGCTGCAGTTACTCACTAGTAACTGTTGCATTTCAAACAGAATTATGCACTGGTAACTGATGAATTAAGCAGTGATTTATCCACTGGTAACTGTCTGTCATCAAACCCAATTAAACCTCAAATTCAAAAGTTTGAATCTCATTCAAACAGAGAGAGTGAGGTGCAGGGTTCAGCAAAAAATAAAGATGGACTTGGTCTGCCAAGTGGCGCGCCACGTCACAAGTCACGCGATTTTCACGCGAAAATACGCGAATACACGCACGCGTGCATGCGCGCGTGTGTGTGACTAGACAGAACACTCCTCATACCATCTCTTTCCATATTCAAGGAGTGGTAAGGACTTTACCTTATAAATCGGTTTTCCTTACCTTGCCTTAGCAATATGGTACTAAACCATGCATGTTTTGGAATTAAGGAAAAAGGCCATAATTAAATGGGCCAATTTCTAACAGCTACTGACATCTTGGGAACTGCCATGAGCTGCGTAGAAAAGAATGCAATTCCCCTTTTTATATTAGTACAGAAAAGTACCGGTGTAATTATAAGTGATGAACTAGTTAATAGGCAGTATAATTTGAACTAGTAATTAACTACATTTCAAATTTTGCTCATTTCAACAGGTTATGTTTGCCGGCCAATTGGCTTCTGATGGCACAATGTTTTCCTATCTTCAAGTAGGACTCACTTCACATGGTCACTGTAGACCATTATCTTAATAATTACAGGATGAAGAAGATCATGTATAATATATTTGTAGAAAATTGATGAGACTAAAGGCACCTCCTTTGCTTTGAAGGCTGGAATTTCTGACATAAATCTTAAATCATAAAATCAATGGAAAAATCCATAAATTATCTCGCTAAATGAGAGAAAAAATAATATCTTAAATGGACACATATAATGATAATTGTAAGGATATTTCGCTATATAAAATTATATTTATCACCGAATATGTGTGATCAAGTCAGCCCATATGGAACTACAACCAGGGACACAAATCTCTCGGTAAAAATAATCTTGCTCAAGTCCTTCATAAATCCTTTGTTACTCTTAATTTGTTTGTAAATGATTTCGTTTTAAAGTAGGACACACAATGATTGCAATTGCATAATAAATTTGATATGCTGACCATGCAATTAGGCGATATTTCGGCTCTAGAGTCCAACCCCGGACGAGGTTCCTAGGCAACCCTGGACTAGGTCTGGGGCCCAACCCAAGATGAAGTCTGAAGGACAACCTTGAACAAGGTCCACGGGCAACCCTAGACATGGTCCGGAGTCCAATCCTGGGCGAGGTTTACAGGCAACCCTAGACGAGGTCTGGAGTCCAATGCTAGACGAGGTCCGTAGGCAACCCCGAACGAGGTCTAGGGGCAAACTCAAGACGAAATCTAGAGGCCAACCTTAGATGAGGTCCACGAGCAACCCCAAACAAGGCCCAGAGTCCAACCCCGAACGAGGTCCGAGGGCCAATCTAACGTGAAGTTCGAAGGCCAACACCAGATGAGGACTATGGGCAACCTCGGATGTGGTACGTGGGCCACCAAGACGAAGTGCAAAGGCAACACTGGACGATCTCCAACATGATTTGATGGCCTGGCCTCAGCGTGGTTCCACTCGGCCTCACCTCAGTCGAGCTTTGCTTCGTCTAGATTGCATCTCCTCGACTAGGGGCTCCCCCTAGCTCGCTTGATTCACCTCAGTGAGCTCCAATATGCCTCGATGGCTTAGCCTTAGTATGGTTCCACTTGGCCTGATGGCTTTGCCTCGGCCGAATATCGCTTCACCTCGGTAGTGTCTTCTCGACTAGGGGCTCCCACTAGCTTGACGGGTTCACCTCGATGAGCTCCAACATGCCTCGGTGGCCTAGTCTTGGCATGGTTCTACTTGGCCTCGACGACATGGTCTCGACCGACCTTCACTTCAACTCGCTGGTGTCTCCTTGACTAGGGGCTCCCCTAGATCGACAGAGTCACCTCAGCAAGCTCCAACATGCTTTGATGACCATGCCTCAGTGTGGTTCTGCTCGGCCTTGATGGCTTCATCTTGACCAAGCTTCTCTTCGTCTCGATGGTGTCTTCTCGACTAGGAGCTCCCATAGCTTGATGGATTCACCTCAGAAAGCTCCAACATGCATCAATGGCTTGGCCTCAGCATGGTTCTACTCAGCCTTGACGTCTTTGCCTTGATGGCATCTGCTTGACTAGGGGCTCTCCCTAACTTGACAGATTCACCTTGGTGAGCTCCAACAAGCCTCGATGACCTTGCCTCGGTGTGGTTCCACTCGGTCTCAATGGTTTGGTCTTGACCAAACTTCGTTTTGCCTCGATAGCTTGTCCTCGACAAGGGACTCCCCAACTCGATATATTCACCTCAACAAGCTCTCACAAGCTTCAATGCTTCATCATGGTTCTACTCGGCCTCAACGGCTTCACCTCCATCGAGCTTTGCTTCGTCTCAAAGGCATCTCCTCGACCAGTAGCTCCTTGACTAGGGGCTCCCTCTAACTTGATAGATTGACCTCAATGACCCCTAACATACCTCAATGGCCAGGTCTTGGTGTGGTTCCGCTCGGCCTCGATGGCTTCACCTCGGGCGAGCTTCACTTTGTCTCAGTGGCATCTCCTTGTTAGGGGTTCCCCTACCTCGATGAATTCACCTCAGCAAGCTCCAATATATCTTGATGGCCTAGCCTCAGCATGGTTCTGCTCGGCCTCGATGGCTTAGCCTCGGCCCACCTTTGCTTCATCTTGATGGTGTCTCCTAGACTAGGGGCTCCCTCTAGCTTGATACACTCACCTCGGTGAGCTCCAGCATACCACGATGGCCTGGCCTTGGAGTGATTCAGCTCGGCCGTGGCATCTTTTAACACGGTTGCCTTACACTCACCCTCTAGGGTTGGGTATGTGACAACTCATCCCTCTGGGGTTGAGTCACCTAACACTCACACGCTAGGGTTGGGTTTTTGACAACTTATCCTTAGAGTTGAGTTGCCTAACACTCACGCTTCGGGGTTGGGTATGCGACAACTCACCCTGCAGGGTCGAGTCACCTAGCACTCACCCCTAGGGGTCCAATCTGTGATAACTCACCCTCTGGGGTCGAGTTGCCTAACAATCACTCTTTGGGGTCGAATCTATGACAACTCACCGCTCTGGGGTCAAGTCGCCTTACACCCACCCTCTAGGGTTAGGTCGACGTCTACTCACCCTTCAAGGTCAAGTCTTCACCACCTTACACCCACCCTCTAGGGGTCAAGTTAACAACCGCTCACATTCCCAGGTCGAGTCTACTCCACCTTACACCCACCCTCCCAAGTTGGGTCGATGACCACCCACCCTCCAGGATCGGGTCTCCAACAAGCTTTAACTTCTTCTTTCTAGATGGGAGATGGTGATGTTCTCGCCTCCTTCATTGGCTAGCTGCTTGCAAGCTTCGTCCTGAGCACCAAGGTTTTTTCCAATGGGAGAAGGTGATGTTCTCACCTCCTTAACAAATCAATCACTCATGAGCTTTGTCCTGAGTACCAAGTTTTTTTGATAGGAGATGGCAATGATCTCCCCTCCCTGTTCGACTAGCCGCTCACAAGCATTATTTTGAGCACGAACTTTTTCTAATGGGAGATGACGATGTTCTCATCTTCTCGACTAATTAGGTGTTCGTGAGCTTCATCCTGAGCACAGTGACATTCTTGCCTCCCTGATCGACTATCCACTCATGGGCTTCGTCTCAAGCACCAAGTTTTTCTATGAGAGGTGGAGATGTTCTCACTGCCCCGACGGACTAGCCACTCGCAAGCTTTGTCTTGAGAGCCATGTTTTTTCAATCGGAGATAGTGACATCCTTGCCTTCCCGATCGACTAGCTACTCATGAGCTTCATCCCGAGTGCCAAGTTTCTTCCAATGGAAGATGGCAATGTTCTCACCTTCTAACCGATTAGAGGCTTGCAAGTTTTGCCCCTAGCACCAAGTTTTTTTTGATGGGGGACAGGTTAGTAGAGTATCTTTAGTTAGAAGCCATGGATGAGCTTCATTTCAATTTTAAGCAAGCAACAATAGCACAAGCCTAGCAAACAATACAAGTAGTTGTAGTCCCTCAGCACCTTTGCCGAAAACACCAAGTGCTTGCTAGATGAAGCAAAGGCATCCCGACACCGTGCCATGTCAGTCGATGTCTGAGCCAACATCATTCCTCACATAAAAATGAGTCATGAGTATCAAGTTTTTCCCAATGGCACCACACGCTGTTGTCTAGGCTCAATGTTCGTTGTGCACCACTATCTCAGCTTAGATTGACTCCACTACCCCCACTGCTATTTGTGCTTGACCCAACAAAATCCACCCACAATGGTCTCAAGTGTCACCTCTTCTTCAACTGTGCCATGCATCAGGTGCGAGTCCAGGCTAGGGACAATAGACCGAATCATGATGTCATCACCTTCCCTATCCTCTAGGACACCTCCCCCTAGAATAGGTCCACGCTATGCCAAAGACAAGGTCTGCATCACTCCTGAGAAGGTGGTTCACTACGCCCATTGCCTTGGCCTTCGGCCTCGATGATTTCATCTCAACTGGACTTTGGTTAGCCTCAATTGTGTCTCCCTAGCCATGGGCTCTCTCTATCTCTGGTTTTTTGAGTACTCCTTGCCTCACGATCAATGCCTTGATGAGTCGACCATGCAAGCCTTGATGAATCAACCACCTTGCATTTGGGTGCATGTCTCTTCACCTTGAAGGCCAGCCCTTGGTTAGTAAAACACCTCACAAGGTCTTACCAAGGACACTGCGGGCAAATCTTTGGGAGGCAGTTAATAGGTGCTTCAGTGCATGCCTCCTCACCTCACAAGCAACTCATCAGTCCCTAATACTTCACACCCTAGCACACTCCTAGTCATCTAGTTCGCCTAGCAAGGGGTAACACTCCACAATAGCTTCACCTCCGTATGATATGAATCGACATACAGGGCATTCCCTCGACCAAACTTCACTCGATCTCTTGGTATCCCCTCCATAATGCGCACTTGCTGGATTGATTGCTTCACCTCAACAAGTGCCAACATGTTACCTCGTCATGGTGTGATCAACCTTGAGGGCCATCCCTCAACAAAACATAGCTTTGCATCGAGCACTCCTTATTTCATAGACTGTGCATCTGTAAGCCAAGCACGTGGCACGCCTCCAAGTTTCTAGTGCCATGCCTCAATAAGTTGAGCAGACCATGGCTTAGAGTGTATCCCTAGCCTTGAGGGTCAAGCCTCATCAGGCTAGTCCCAGGCATGCACACCGACCTCTAACTTCTTGATGTGTTGGCATGCATCACTCAATCATATCTTGATATGTCGTCCAACTCAGTGCCACCATTCAAGCTTTTGCGTAGGGATGCGTATGCCCTAGTTGGACTCATGCACCTTAAAGCACCATGGCACCTTGGACTAGTGCTACATCCACACCCATCTTGAAAAGTTCACACAATGACCTGATTACAAGGGCTCTGTGCGTCTTCAGCTAACAAATCAAATGCTTATTTGTATGTGTTCACATTGGTCAACCCTCCTCACCATAGGGTTTTGTTGCTCTTTGATGGCCATGCCTAGACGAGTCGAGCTTAGCACTCCCGTGCGTACCTTCGCCTCTTGAATACTGAGAGACCATGTGGAGGTGTCCCCATGTTTGTGATGAGTAATTGACTCGTGTTCTAGAAAGTTTGAGTTTGAGTTAGTTGGTCCGCGCCAACTCGGTGCATGGCGCAGTCTTGTATTGTTGGGCTTGGTCGAACATGGTCGGACGTGCTTGGGACGCTTGTTCTTATTCTCGATCGGTCGTTCGGGCTATTTCGTGTTTGAGTATGTTTCACTGATGCTAATGTATGTTTATACTGTTTTGAGTGGTGCTATGTGATGGTTTCTTGTCTATGATGGCTGCAGGACTTTGAGGCGAGGTCGCGGCGAGGCATGGATGGCCGGACTAGGCATAGGCAATGCTGAGGTCAAAGCGGTCGGGAGATGTCGTAGACGGCGAGGACTTGAAGTGGTTGTGAGGCGTTGATAGCAAGACAAGAGGAAGCTTCCAGGAAGATGCAGCAAGGGCATTTCAGTAAAATGCACAAGGCTACAGAATGGAAGCAGATTCAGTTGAGGCTGATGGGTAAAGTGCTAACGGGTGAAGCAAATGAGACCCAGTTGTGGAGGCTATAAAAGGAGAGGTTTAGGGTTTGGAGCAGATGGATCCTGGTTCCCTCCTCTTTTCTGCATGTGAGAGTGTTTTGGCATTTTGCCTCATTCGTGTGAGAGCATAGGCAGTAGCTTGTTCTGCATTTCTTGTTTTGCCATTTATGTGTGCGGGCATGATGTGAGAAATGGAATGGCTGTAGACACTCAACTTATGTAATCGCCCATGTCTCTGAATCAATATGAAATGGATTATGGTTGAGTTGTTCTTGCTACGTTTCTATTTGTGTTCTTGGTGTCTGAGTTCTTTCTTTGTAGCTCTCTGTGACTAACCTCTATTTTCTTGTGTTGTTCCCTGTTTTGCGTTTCATGTTGAGTAGTGCTCTTTTTCCCTTTTGATTTGCCTAACAATTGAGTCTTCTCTGAACTGGGAATCTCTTAACCTATTCCCGAGAGAATATCTCAATTGCTGTTTGTTTTCCGAGTGGTCATCTGCTGCAGGCTTTCTCTGTTTATGAAATATCTAGGGTTTACTGTTTCCATGAGCATAGGATTCTCACGTTTCTGATTTTCGCAGCGAAAAGATGAATTGGTTTTGTGTTTTCTCCTCCTGAGGTGATTATCCTTCTATAATCAAAAGTCTCATAAGCTTAGCAGTCAAGAATCTCAAGCCTTTTGGATTCTGTCTCTTCTTTTGTTCAACTTGAAGGATTTTCAGCTTTGTCAGTTTTTCATCTTCTGCAGTGTGCTCTCATCCAAGTATTGTAATTTATCTCGGGTTGGAATTTGAGTTTTATGTCTCAAATTGATATGCTTCTTGGCTTTTTGGCCAAATCAGTGAAGTGTCTTCATGTTATTTTTTATTCTTCTTCAATTTCAGTTTTCAGGTCAGCAGTTTCTGCAGCATTTGGTTTTTAGAGTTTCTTTCAATCGCATTCCTTCTGCTGTCTTCTTTTCAGCCGAACTCCTCTTTCTTCTGTGATTTCTCTTCCTGAGAGTGGGTCTGCTAGTCAGTTTGATATCCTGTTTTCCCTTGCCTGAGAAGAGCAGCACGCATTCACCATTTCTCTATTTTCTCCTCAACTTCGGTATTTACTGTTTCCAGTATTTTCAGTCAGCCTCTTGCTCTGTTTTCAGTCTGCAGATTTGACATGCGTCATTTTTGCATATATTTAGCTATCATTTTACCCTCATATTCTTCGCATTTTAAGACCATTTATCATCATTTACACATTTTTCTATAATTAATTGCTCAATTTGGATCATTTTACTTTTTTTGTGCTTTTTCCGCAGGCCGGCGCGATCGAGGCGCATAAACGACAAATCTGGACTTTCGGAACTGCTCTATACAGATGTGCACGTCGTCACAGATGCGTAGGATCTTTTCGCCAAGAAATCGGACTTCCAGAGGGCCAGAACAGAAGAAATCAATTGGGAAAAGGACCTGTTCGCAATTCCCAAAATCCTGGAGGGATAAAATGAAAACTGTCAATTCCCCACTGGCCTCCAATCCCTAGCGCCGCCGCCTACGATTTCTTCGAGCCTGGCATTCTTCTCCCTTGGCCCCTCGTTTGCTTCTCCTCCCCTTTCTTCTGCTCCGACGCTGGCGAGGCCGGCCCAGCTCGCCAGCGCCTCCAAACCACACCGCCGTCGCTCTCTTCCACCTCCCTTCTCCGGTGCGTAACCTCTTTCCCGCATCCTCCCATGCGCCGCCGCTCCTCTCCTCTTCTTCCACTGCATCCCAGCTCCCCTCTGCCACGCCTCATCACCGGCTGCTATTTCTTCTTGGCGACCGCCGCTGTCTTCCTGCTCTCCTCAGACCAAATCGGTGCCACCGCTTCCTTCTTCACCACCACCGAGATCGAGCCGCCTGCATCCAGTTCACCGTCGAGCTCCTCCCCCGCGCCTTCACTTCCAGTGCGCCGTCATCCACAGCCGACCGCCAACGCTGCCCACCAGCACAGAGATCGAGCCGCCGTGAGAGACCATGTGGTTGTGACTCCATGTGAATGATGAGTAATTGACAAATGTTTAGGATAGTCGAGTTTGGATTGTGTGGTCGGACCATGTCGTCGCGTGGTGCAACAGGCTCGGTCGGACTTGGTCAAACTTGGTCGTATGGGATTAGGTTGCATATTCCGATGATTCGACAGGTTTGGACTTCGTCATGAGTAAGTATGATGTGCTTATGATATTTACGCTTTCATGTATCGAGCGGTGCTATATGACGTGTTTCTTGTGCGTGGATCGCGGGACGTCGGCGGAGTCGTGGTGAGACACGAGGTGACCGGACTAGACACAGGGAGGTGTCGAGGTCAGAACGGTCGGATGTGTCGAAAACGGCGGAGATTCGATGTGGTTGTGAGTCGTGGACGACAAGGAGCGCGGAAGATTCCCGGAAGATGCACGAGGGGCGAATCGGTAAATTCGCAAGGCTGCACAAGCGGGAGCAGGCTCCGTTGGATTTAGCGGGCGTAACGGGGTGGAGAACCGTTAGCCAAGCGCTATAAATAGGTGGAGGGGGCTGCATGCCTCCCCATGGCTTTGGGAGAGAGTTAGGGTTTGCTTTGGTCAAAAGAGTCTTTAGGAGGTAGTTTTGCTTTGGGCTTTTGTTGGTAGAAGAGGCAAGGTTCTGTTGAGAGCTTGTCCCCTTCGAAGCTTCTCTGTGTGTTCCTCCCAAGAAGCATGTGAAGCTCTTGGTGATCTTGAGGATGGAGAGGGAGAGTGAGGAGATGGATTGAGAGTCTTGTAATCATTCCTCTTGTTCTAATGTCCATGCGTATTGGGACTCCTCTGTAATCCTTTTGCTTCAATGAATGAAAATCTGAAGTTTTCTCCCGTGCTCTCTGTTCTTCCTTTGTTCTTCTTTTTGGGTGATTTTTGATCTTTTGCGTTTCTTGTTGGTTGTTTCTTGGGAGTGCCAAAATGGGTTGCTCTATGTTGGGGTAGTGCCTCACGATCTTTTGATCAATTAAAATCCCAAAAACCCATCTCTAATTTCAGATTTTGTTTTTGAGCCTCCCCTGTTCATGTTTTGCCTTTCTAGGGTTTTGGTGCTGTTCTTGTTTCCCTTTGCGAGTTGGCTTGAAATTTGGCATAGAGAGTCCAAAGGCTATTAATTAGCTATCCTCAACATTTCATAGCCAAAGGATCAAAGGTTGAGGAGTAATTTGATTTTTGGCTTGGTTCTTGCAAGATTTCAGATTTTTACCCAAATCTGAAATTCTTGTTCCTTGGTGTGGTTTCTTTGTTTCCCAAAGCCCCCTTACAATTTGACATGTTGTAGTAATGCTTTGGGCCAAAAAAAATGGTGGTTCTTGCAAGATTTCAGATTTTTACCCAAATCTGAAATTCTTGTTCCTTGGTTTGGTTTCTTTGTTTCCCAAAGCCCCCTTACTATTTGACATGTTGTAGTAATGCTTTGGGCCAAAAATAATGAAAGAAAA
This sequence comes from Dendrocalamus sinicus, assembly GCA_036346575.1. Classification (NCBI taxonomy): domain Eukaryota; kingdom Viridiplantae; phylum Streptophyta; class Magnoliopsida; order Poales; family Poaceae; genus Dendrocalamus; species Dendrocalamus sinicus. Next base: position 19,410,961 of record CM070668.1, on the reverse strand, counting down.
CCACCATTTGCCTTGATTTTCGAAGAGCTGCAGTCCTACCCGAAGTTCAGTTTTTTCAGGTTTCAGTTTCCTGTTTGCTGATTTCTTAGTGCGGTACTACCGCTCCTCGAGAGGTACTACCGCTCAAAGGTACTACCGATCGGCTCAGCGGCACTACCGCTCGTCTCAGCGGTACTACCGCTTGCAGTCTGACTTGCTCTGAATTTATTTTTCTTGACTGTTTCTTTCTGGATCTGCTTTATCCCTGTTGCTGTGACTTCCAGTAGTGCATATCTTCTATCTTCATAGCTTCCATAGCTATTGGAGAAGAAGCATAAGTGTGGATACTTGAGGGCGAATTTAATTTTTGAAAGTGACATTCACCCCCCTCTGTCGTCATTTCGGTCCAACAATTGGTATCAGAGCCAGTTAGCTCTTCTCAATAGATCTTAACGGGTCTCTAAGAGCCATGGAGACGGACAAGTATTCCACCAAGCCGCCCGTCTTTGATGGCATCGATTACCCCTTCTGGAAAAGCCGAATGGAGACATACATCCAGGCTCAGGGGTATGCCATCTGGCGGAAGGTAAAGGTGCGGTTTGTTGTTCCTGCCGATGAGAACATCAATGCTGGAAATATGCATGATGTTGAGGCAAACGCTAAGGCAAGGAACATCATTATCCAGGGCTTGAGTCGTAGCGAGTTTGACCGCATATCTCATCTTTCGTCCGCCTTCGATATTTGGGAGACCCTCGATGCTTACCATGAGGCACCTCCCAAATAAAGGCGATGCGACAGACGATTCAGCGAGATTACAACAAGTTTGAAATGCTCGCTTGCAAGTCCCTTGATGAGTGTTTTGCGCGTTTTCACAAGATTCTGAGCAACCTCTGAGCGGTCGGTCTCACATACCCCGACTCGGATAACGCTCGACAGATGCTCGCTGCACTTGACTTGAGGGTTTGGGAGATGAAGGTGACTACCATCAAGGACACAATGGACTTCTCGACTTTGACTCTTGATGCGCTGTACTCGCGTCTCAAGACTCACGAGATTGACATTGTCTCTCGCAAGTCAAAGTCACAGTCGATGGCCCTAGTCACCAATCCCAGTTCGGCTTCTGGTCTTTCTTCTGATTCGCTGTGTGGTTTCTCTCTTGCTGCTCTCTGTGACGTAACTGATGATCAGTTAGAGCAGCTCAAGGATGAGCAACTGGCCCTCCTAGCTTGGAAGTTTTCCCATGCTTACAAGAGGAGGGACAGAAAGAGGAGGGACAGAAAGAGGGGAGGACCTGTGATTTGCTTCGAGTGTGGTGGCCCCAACCACATTCGGGCAAACTGCCCCAAACTGGAGAAGGGCAAGGGCAACTACGGCGGTTTGGGCAAGAACGACTACACCGACAAGAACCGCAACAAGAAGACTCCAGCGCATCCTCAAGGCAAGAAGAAGTTCCGCGACTTCGGGAAGACCAAGAAGCTCTTCCACCGCATCCTCACCGCCTTCGACGACCTCAACCTCAGCGAGGTGGAGGGATGGAGCGACGACGACGGGACGGGTGACCAAGACCCCAAGAGCGGCGATGACTTCTCCGGCATGTGCTTCATGGCCCTTGAGGGCGAACTGAGCGATAGCGAGCTGTACTCCGACTCGGACGAGGTATGCCCCACATACGACCAGCTCAATCATGCTTTTCTTAAGCTAGGTGGATTTCATGCTAGAGCTAGGGCTAGGTGTACTGAGTTAGAGAAGGAAGTAGATAGATTGTCACTAGAGATTATTGCTCTTACATCTGCTCCATCTAGTGATGATTGTGATACATGCTGTGCTCTTTTGGGTGACATGGAGAAACTAAGGACCTCGCATGATAGTTTGTCTTCTGAGCTTGATACGCTTAAGGTGGAAAACATTAGTCTTCTTGCTGAGCTTGAGATGAGTAGGGTAGTTCCTGTTTCATCTATTACTGTTGAGACTAGTGCTTGCACCTCATGTGAGGATAAGGACAACGCATTTAGAGGTCTTTATACCATGTTGCTCGATCTGCCCGAGACTTGTGAAAACTGTAATAATTTGAAGATGAACCTAAAACGGACAGATCATAAAATTGCTGAGTTGCATGCTTCTTTACTTGAGCCTGTTGTTTCTTGCACCAATTATCCAAAATTGACGCTTGAGCTTGAGTCCATTTCTAAGCAATTTCAAGAGATGGTTGATCGTGACAACAAACTAGCTCAGTTTGCGACTAAGGATCCTGTTAGCTCACCATGCATTAGTTGTGATAAACTAAAACTTGAACTCGTTGCTTTGAATGAACAATGTGTGAAGCTAACTAAGGATTTACTAGAGAAGCCATCAACTCATTGTGATGTGATTGCTGAGGTGGAAAAGGAGAATCCCAAGGGTGAGGTTGAGACACTTAGCGACGTGAACCAACCGGCTAGTAGTAGGACTGTCCCTTCAGAGTTGGCTGTGCGTGCACAAGCCATTCTTTCCTCTACTGTTGGTTCTTCATCTGCTCCCTTACCTTCTGCTACTCCTTCTTCCCCCTGCTCTTCTTGCACCTCTCTCTTTCGGGAGTGTCAGTATCTTATGAACATTCTCGAGAGATTTGTAGGCGGTAAGAAGAAGCTTAATCTTATTCTAGACCAATCCAAGATTTGCAGATTTAATCAGGGTCTAGGATATGATTTCTATGAGGACATGAGGAAGCATCCACCTGTCGTGCTCAGACCCATAGCACCAGGTGTGATCGAGACTGAGCCCAGGACCGAGAAAGTCCAATTTAAGTCTGCGGGCTTTGTCCAAGGGATTTCTGATAGCAAGGTGAGTCCACCTGCAGTTTTGGCCTCTCAGAAGGCGAAGCCTCATCATGCTACTTCTACCTCTCAGAAGGTGAAGTATCATTGCACCTTCTGTCAGAAGGATGGACATCTGATCGATCAATGCTTCAGGCGCGCCAAGATCGCGCGTAGAGACTGTGTTCATGACCTTAGGCGTATTCAGGGTCAGCCCCAGACCTTGGGTGCACCTAAGACCAACACGAGGTCTAGGATTGCTTCTGTTGATGGGTTTGGGCAGCATCGAGGACTTGGTTTTTTTGAGTTTTCTGGTTTTCGTCCTCATGCTCCCTTTGGTCGTGACTTTTGCCGTCCTGAGGGTAGATCTCGTTTCCCCTGTCAAGATAGCTACCCGCGGCGTGATCAGCATGTTGCTGGTGTCTTGACTCGCTCCTCTGTAGCAGTCAAGCCCAACAACAGCTTCGGGTTTGCACACAGACCTTCTGGCTTGTTGAGTGACAGAGAGCGTAGGGTAGATAGAGGTCAGTCGTGCTTGACTACTTCATCTGCTTGACGTGTTACTCAGTATTGGGTGCCAAAATCACTCTTGATTTACCCCAGTACTGAGATTTTACTCTCTGTTTGACTCAGGTTTGCCGGGCAGGGAAGGGAAAAGTTTGGCTTGTAGACTCCGGGTGTTCACGACACATGACCGGAGACTCCCGTTGGTTTTCTTCCCTTGCCCGTGCTCCAGGTGATGAGACGATCACCTTCGGAGATGCTTCATCTAGGCGCGTCATCGCCAAAGGTACAGTGCGCATTAATGATTCTTTCATCTTGAAAGATGTTGCTTTGGTTAGTAAGCTGCAGTATAATTTGCTTTCTGTTTCTCAGTTTACCGATGACGGTTTCGAGGTGAGCTTTAAGAAAAACGCTTGCAAAATTCTTGATTCTTCGGGTAGACTGGTTTACGGGATTTCTCGTTTTGGGAGGATCTTTCGTGCTGATTTTTCTGAGTCTTCGGGTGATCCTCTCAGGTGTTTAGTTGCTTCTGAGTCTTGCGATCTTTCTTTCTGGCATAGGAGACTTGGTCATATTGGATTTGACCATTTGACCCGAGTTAGCGGCCACGACCTCATTCGTGGTTTGCCGAAACTCAAGATGGTCAAAGATCTAGTTTGTGCTCCTTGCCGGCACGGCAAGATGGTTGCCGCTTCCCATCCTCCGGTCACAGTTACTATGACCGATGCACCAGGACAGCTGCTCCATATGGATACAGTTGGACCAGCTTGAGTGCAGTCAGCAGGAGGGAAGTGGTATGTCCTTGTCGTGGTCGACGACTTCTCGAGGTATTCTTGGGTGTTTTTCTTAGCCTCGAAGAATGAGACGTTTACACATTTCCGAGGTCTTTTTAGTAGGCTTTCTATTGAGAGTTTCTGTGATGAGACAGGTGTAGAGCATCAGTTCTCCTCTCCGCACGTCCCACATCAAAATGGCATCGTGGAGAGAAAGAACCGTACCTTGGTCGAGATGGCCAGGACGATGCTTGATGAGTACTCTACACCGCGGAAGTTTTGGGCTGAGGCTATAGCTACCGCGTGCCATGTTTCTAATCGAGTTTTCATTCGGGCACACTTGCACCACACTTCTTATGAGTTGAGATATGGGCGAAAGCCCAATGTATCTCATTTTCGTGTGTTTGGTTGCAAATGTTTTATTCTGAAGTCCGGGAACCTAGACAAGTTCGAGTCACGTTCTTGTGATGGTATCTTTCTAGGTTACTCGACTTCTTCACGGGCTTATCGGGTTTGGAACTGCGAGTCTAGTAAAATGGTAGAGACATGTGAGGTGACCTTCGACGAGGCCAATCCGGGGACTAGGCCCGATATTTCAGGTTATTTAGAGCAGTCCGAGCCCATCTTTGTGTATGATGAGGACGATGGAGATGAGGGTTGTCTACCCGATCCAGTCCCTCATCCACCCCTTGAGGTGCCTTCTTCCACCGCACCTCGTGGCGATCAGCCCATGCCTTCTGCTTCTTCTAGAGCTAGTGGCTCTGTTCCTACCTCGTCAGCTCACGAGGTAGAGGCCACTTCTTTATCTCATCCTGGACCTCCTAGACACATTGAAAAAGACCATCCTTCTGAGCAGATTATTGGAGACCTGTTTGAGCGAGTTACTCGTTCAAAATCTGGTGTGTCTCAATTTTGTCTCCATGCTGCCTTTGTTGCCTCCTTTGAGCCCAAGGACGTTTGTCATGCTCTGTCTGACGAGTCTTGGGTCAATGCCATGCATGAGGAGCTAGAAAATTTGAAGAGGAACAAGGTCTGGTCGCTTGTTGAGCCCCCGCGTGGTCACAATGTCATTGGGACCAAGTGGGTGTTCAAGAACAAGCAGAGTGAGGATGGGGTGGTTGTTCGAAACAAGGCTAGACTGGTAGCTCAGGGCTTCTCTCAGGTTGAGGGTCTCGATTTCGAGGAAACCTTTGCCCCTGTAGCTAGACTTGAAGCCATTAGAATTTTTCTTGCCTTTGCAGCTTCTAAGGGTTTCAAGCTTTACCAGATGGATGTCAAGAGTGCCTTCCTTAATGGGTTCATTGAGGAATAAGTCTATGTCAGACAGCCTCCAGGTTTTGAGAACCCCAAATACCCAAACCATATCTTCAAGCTTTCCAAAGCTTTGTATGGACTTAAGCAGGCCCCTAGAGCTTGGTATGAGAGGCTTAAGTCCTATCTGTTGAGTCATGGTTTTGAGATGGGTAAAGTAGACAAGACCTTGTTCATCCGCCAGCATGGCACTGATTTTCTGCTCGTCCAGATTTATGTGGATCACATCATCTTTGGCGGCTCCTCGCATGCTCTCGTTTCCCAGTTTTTCGATGTCATGAGCTCGGAGTTTGAGATGAGCATGATGGGCTGGTTAAGCTTCTTCCTTGGCTTCCAAATCAAGCAGACTCGGCAGGGTACTTTCTTGCATCAGGGCAAGTACACCCGAGATCTCTTGAAGTGCTTCGATATGAGTGATGGCAAGCCGGTGTCCACTCCGATGGCTACTTCAGCCTCACTCGACCCAGATGAGGACGGCGAGCCAGTTGATCAGAAGGAGCACCGCAGCATGATTGGCTCCCTCTTGTATCTTACTGCCTCGAGACGGGACATACACTTTGCTGTGTGTCTGTGTGCTCGATTTCAGGCTTCTCCTCGCGTATCTCACCGCCAGGCAGTGAAACGCATTCTTCGGTACCTTCGAGCTACCATTGACTATGGTGTCTAGTACTCTTCCTCCTCCTGTCTTTCCTTGAGAGCCTACTCGGATGCAGACTTTGCCGGCTGTAGGATAGATAGCAAAAGCACTTCGGGCACCTGCCAGTTCATTGGCACTTCTCTTGTTTCCTGGTCCTCGAGGAAGCAGTCCGGTGTTGCTCAGTCCACCGCAGAGGCCGAGTACGTTGCTGTAGCCAGGTGCTCTGGATGGTCTCGACCCTGCGGGACTTTGGGTTAGTCATAGATAGTGTTTCACTCTTTTGTGATAACACTTCTGCGATTAATATTGCTAAGAACCCAGTGCAGCACTCTCGGACCAAGCATATTGATATCCGATATCACTTCCTTCGGGACCATGTGGAGAAAGGTGACATCGTGCTCCAGTTTGTGGAAAGTGACCACCAGTTGGCTGATATCTTTACCAAGCCTTTGGATAGCTCTCGATTTTCAGCTCTGCGGGGAGAGCTTGGGGTGGTTTGTCCTTATGGACTGTTGTGAGGGGGAGCTTTGTGCTTTACTGCTTTATTATATTAATTATGCTCTTGCTCCTTTCTGTTGCATTGCATTTTGGGTGCATTCAGAATAGTCCTTCTAGCATAGGTTAGAGTGGTTCTCTTGACTAGATGTTTAGACTTCTTACTCTTATCTTATGACACTAGGATGCTGCTTGTTAGCTGTCTCTCTTCTCTCTAGGTTGAGCTTACTCACTTCTTGTGGGTTCTAGCGAGGGTTGGGCCACCCTCGGGTAGACAGGGTACGTGTTTGCTCCCTAGGTTGTTAGTAGACCAGCTGATAGTCCTCGAGTCATATGGGGTAGATGAGAGTCAGTCTGAGCCATAGTATCCTCTATATCTTGTCTATGCTTTAAGGACTGCCCTTTCTGATTTTCTTGCCAACTTCTCGCTTTTATTTGCTTTGGTTCAGGGGGAGTTCTTTTGGGAGCTTCTGGAGCTTAATATTGACATAACTCTACTTGAACTAAAAGTTGCATCACATATTGAGGGGGAGCTGGATTTTCCTGCATTTCAGCATTTTGCATTGTAATATTATTACATTGAGCCTTGATTATTATCCTGTGTATGACATGTTTACAATGCTTTACATCTTGCCATGACTTGTGCTTATTTGCTAGATTTATCATGACTTCATATGTGTAGACTAGCTTTTGCCATGATAAGTTAATTAAAACTGCTCAACTTGAATTAAAACTTGTCATGCTAGCATTTGAGTCTAGTCTGTCTTTAGCTAATCCTTGTATGATTCATGCCATGTGCAAATAGGCTGAGTTGAGTCTTGAATCTTTGTTGAGCCTTAGATTGAGCTATTTTAGTCTCTTGATGCAGCATGAGTTAGTACAACATATTAAAAAGCAAAAAGATCTCTTTTGTGCGAAAAAACTGATCTCACCAATTCTTTCTCATGAGACGGCTTGCCATTGCACTAGGCATGAATTCAGGGGGAGTTTTGGATGACCTAGACTATCTTCTTAAGCTTCTTGCTTGGAGTAGTCGCATAAGGCTTGAGATCAAGCACATGATAAAAAAATATTAGTTGGAAACGACCATAAGTTTCAAACGAAAATATGTCATTTGTGCTAAATTTGCTTAAGCTACAAAAAGAACCAAGTACTTGAACCAATGTTTCATTCTCGAGCTTATAGCACTCTATTTGGACTCAATATTAGCTTCTTGGTTCTGCTTAGCTTATTGATATTAGCTTCTTGGTTCTGCTTAGCTTATTGATATGGCCCCGTGAAGCCCTTTACCATGAGAGGCTCCTGTTGTAGGGGTGGCCCCCACCTGATCCCAGCAGGCCTGGTAGAAGGTCATAAGGCCCAGAATAGGCCATGTGTAATGACATAAGTGCCCCTGAAGGGGATACTCGGATGTAAGGGTATAATTGTAAAAGCACTCCCCATGTGTATATATATATATGGAACACAGGCCATGGGGGGACCATAGCCATTACTCGTTACTCTCTCCCAACTCTCACTACCATCTCTCTCTGTTTGGTCTCAGAGCCACAGCGATTGGCGCCGTCCGTGGGGAGGGCAGAGCAAGCTGAAGTCCGAAGAAGGATGGCAGAAAAAGCCGTCGCCGGGCGGTGAAGGGAAAAAGGCGGCTGGGTCGGAGCGTCGCATGGGCACGGGGCCGGCATCGGCTGCTGCGGCGCGCGACGGACGCGCAGCGCGGCGATCGAGGGCGTCGACATTCGCGCTGCGACGACCGACCTCATCGCGGTGCGCGACGGCCAACCCCGTCACCGGCGCTGCGACGGCCGACCCGCCACCGGCGCCGCGATGGCCAACCCCGTCACCGGCGCTCCGACAACCAACCTCGCCGCCCTCGCCGCGACGCTCACCGACAGTTCGGGAGCTCGCGAGGCGATCGTACCTGTGCCGACCCGTCCGCTGGGCGCGCCGGCGGCCACGCCCACGCAGGCGGTGGAAAGCGCTCTGCTGGCGGCCCTCAAAGCGTTCCAGCTGGAGCTAGGGGATCTTCGTGGGGCTGTCCGCGACATACAAGAGGCTCGGAGCCAGCAGGCCGCGCCAGTGGTCGCACCAGAGCCCACGCCAGAAAGGGCGGACAGCCGCGACGCCCCCACGTCCAGCCGCGTGCCGCTGCAGCGCGTTGATCCGGAGTCGCCGCTTTCGGCGGGACTGCAGCAGGCAGCGTGGCCCGAAGACTTCAAGTTCCCCAGTGTCATCGAGTCGTACAAAGGTGATACGGACCCCCGCGAGTTCGTGCGCGTGTACGAAACCGCAATCGAAGCCGCGGGCGGAGATGACACCACCAAAGCGAAGGGCCTCCCCCTCGCGTTGCAAGGAGTGACGCTTTCCTGGTTTTTTACCATAGAGCCAAACTCCATCTACGCGTGGGAGCAGCTTCGCGACCGCCTTCACAACAACTTTCAAGGAAACTATGTTGAGCGAGTCGACGCAGACCAGCTCTTTGCCCTGAGCGAAACCCTGAGAAGCTCGAGACTACTTCAAGCACTTCGCAAAGATACGATGCCAAGTCAAGGATGTCAACGAAACCACCGTTGTCAATGCAGCCATACAGGGCCTCCGCCCGGGCCCCATGGCCGAATACAACGCAAGGAAGCCGATCAAGACAGTGACGAAACTCTTCGACAAAGGTGACGACTCCGACACCAACCAGGCCGATGGCTCTGCGAAGACCAAAGACCCGCCGAGGGACGGCTCTGCGAAGGGAAAGTCCAAGCAGGAGTCATCGAAGGACGCGCCTGAACGCAAGGACGCCCGCACAGGTAGGCGTCCGATAGGCCCAGGCGCGGCCAGCAGAAGTCACGGCGAGGCCGGCAGGTCTTCGACATCGAAGGTGGCTCTGAAGAAACCGCCCCCGCGGGTCGGGGCGGTCGGGGGCGCCGAGGCCGGGGGCGCGGCCGTGGTCGGGGCCGCGACGATAGAGGCCGTGGAGATTACGACGACCAACACCAGGGGCTGTGGTGCGCAGTCCACGGTCGCAGCAACCACGACACGCGCACGTGCACCTCTATCACGGCGCTCCGCGAGAGCGTCACCAGGGACAGGAACCAGGAGGCACGCCCGCCCGTGGTAGCCCACGTGCAGCACCCATACGAAGCCCCCATGCACATTCAGGCACAAGGGACGCAGCCCTACGAGGGCCCTCTGTGAATTCAGGCCCATGTGCAGCAGCCTCAGGGGCCTCCTGCAGCTACAAGCTCCGGAGGCCGCCCACCGCAGGGTTATCAATGTCATCTCCGGAGGCTCCTCGCTGGAGTTCGCCTCGACACGACAGCGGAAGGCTTACGTACGGAGGCTACACCACGTGGCAGCATACCCAGCGCAGGCACTGCCGGACTGGGCACAACACGAAGTCACGTTCACACCCGCCGACGCCCAAGGCGTGGAGCTCCCTCATCACGACCCCCTGGTCGTCCGGGTCGTCATAGCGGGATGCGATGTGGGAGCGCCCTAGTTGACGGCGGCAACTCCACGAACATTCTGTTCGTGGCAGCCTTCGACCAGATGGGGATCCCCCGAAGCCGCCTCGGCCCATCGGGAGTCCCGCTGCAAGGATTTGGAGGACAACCTCTACGGGCGCTCGGCCAAATATGCCTGCAGGTCTCCTTTGGCCAGGGCGACAATGCAAGGGTCGAAGACGCTACATTTGACGTCGTCGATCTCCCATACCCTTACAATGCCATGTTGGGGCGTCCAATCCTTAACTCCTTTGGGGCAGTACCGCATCACGGCTATTTGTGCATGAAGCTCCCGGGACCGCGAGCCATCATTACCGTTCGTGGCAACCAAGATATGGCCTGGCGCATCGAGCACGGCACCAGATGTCCCTGTCGCGACGGGCAGCGGCACACTTAGGATCGGCACCGCCGTGCGGAGACCCGCGATGTCATCCGGGGGAGGCTCAGCAAGCCCTGCAGGTAGTGCAATCACTAGAGGCTTCGGCCGCGCCGAACATAACGGTTAGTACCCCCGCCATATGTAATCGCTCACCCGCGCAAACAGGAAAGTAATAAAGTTCCGTTTGTCGCCAACCTATTATCACTCGGCAAAAATACGCAGCGAGACCACGCGTGTGCACTCTCCGTAGCTAGGGGTACGGGTATGAGTATAAACCAAAGACGCACGTTCGGGTGCGCACTCTCCGTAGCCAGGGGTACGGGTATGAGTATAAACCAAAGATCCACGTTCGCGTGTGCACTCTCCGTCAAAGACACGGGCATGACTATAAATAAAGACGCATGTTCGCGTGTGCACTCTGTGTAGCCAGGGGTACGGGTATGAGTATAAACCAAAGACGCATGTTCGCGTGTGCACTCTCCGTAGCCAGGGGTACGGGTATGAGTATAAACCAAAGATGCACGTTCGCGTGTGCACTCTCCGTCAAAGACACGGGCATTTGCATAAACCAAATACGCACGTTCGCGTGTGCACTCTCCGTCAAAGACACGGGCATGAGTATAAACAAAGATGCACGTTCGCGTATGCACTCTCCGTTGAAGACACGGGCATAAGTATAAACGAAGACGTGTGGGGGGACGCCTCTGCACGCACTCCACGGAGTATAAATAAGACGCGGATGTTCTCCCTGCGCACTCTACTGAGTATAAACAAGACGCGAATCCCGCGCACGCCAGGGACTTCGCCCCTGTGCGTACTCCACGGAGTATAAATAAGACGCGGATGTTCTCCCTGCGCACTCTACTGAGTATAAACAAGACGTGAATCCCGCGCACGCCAGGGACTTCGCCCCTGTGCGTACTCCACGGAGTATAAATATGAAGGAATGCGCGTATGCTACGAGAGCAAAAAACAAAAATTTCTACCGCGCACATCAGGACATCATGCTAAGGAGGGATCATGGATCGTTACCACTAGATGCGCAGCGCAACGGAAGAAGAGTTGGAGAAGCCGATCCAACCACGCGCGTCGAGGTAGTAGTGGAAGTAGCCGATCGTCCCGAACAGATCGTCTCCTCCACGCGATTAACCACACCACGAGCAGATCCAATCTGTAGGTTGTTGATGCCGATCAACGCCACAACGAGCAGCGCCTCCACCGGTATCCACACGTCCGGGGCTGGAACGCCGATCACGAGTGTACCAGCACTCGCGAGGGGCTAGGGTTTGGCTCGGGAGGTGGCGGCTAGGGTTTTGCTCGGGAGGAGCGAAGCATGCACCCCTCATCCCCCCGCCTCCATATATATAGACCTCCTCACTTGGGCCTCGTGGACCGAGGCCCAATAGGAGTCTATCCGGATCTCTATCCGAATTGAGCCCACATTCGAATCACATTCGAATTAGTGTTCCAACCCGTTAAGTGTGCGACCCTGTAGGTTCACGTATACTTGGTCGTGACCCGGAAACGCCTTTCCGGTCACCCTGTTAATAGCGGCCTCTAGAAAGACATATTAACCCCAAAGTATACGTAAAGATCATATCGGCTGAACCTATAATGTTCTCATGTACGAATCCCTTTGCCTCACGATATAGATTAAGCTCAAGGCGAGACCTGTGTCATCCTCTTAATAGCTCAATCACTCTCTCGATTCCGTGATGGATTATAAACTCGTGATTAACTCCTCAATCACCTTGGCATGGCCATGCACTTTCATAATCCATTACATCGAGGGGCCCAGAGATATCTCTCCCACTAGGAGGGGCAAATTCTATCTTGATCATTCACATCCCACTACATGTTTCATGGCAAACCCAAAGACTACTTTTATGACTACCCAGTTACGGAGTAGTGTTTAGTAGTCCCAAAATAAGCTACTACGCATGTTGGGAACCATGATGATCTCAAGTCTAAGGATTCCACATAAACACTACTTGAGACCAGCGATGACACATGGAATCTCTGCGGTGTCTCATGGCGGGTCTATCCAACATATGTTCACTAACACATGTCCATATTATTGATTTGGTATCTCCATACCATGATCCATGAGACATGATCATCAATCAATACATATGCTGATCTTTGAATCATATTTGTTCCTCATATGATATATAATCAGGGATCATTTAGAAATAGCAACATTTTGGCATTAAGAGTCTCATGAATAAGTCACATACTCATTTATCAAATAATGATAATGTCTATTTCAAGGAACAAACTAATGCATCATAAACATAGTATGTGATATATATAACTCTCCATGTTGCCTCTAGGGCATATCACTAACAAAATAAGACGCGGATATTCTCCCTGCGCACTCTACGGAGTATAAATAAAGCGCGGGTGCTCTCCGTGCACTCCGTAGAACGCAAGGAGGGCATGGATATCAATCACGCATCACGACGCAGCGTCGAGGCTCGCCTTCGCACACCGCGGGAGGTGAATGCAAGGTGTGCCACCGAAGTCCGATTCCAAGAACTCCAAGAGGGCGACATAGCGAGTCAGAAGCTGCCCTCAGGAAGGGCGCATGCGGAGCGCGCAGTACACCAGAGGCTACCCCCGCCAAACGTGCGCGCACTTCCACCTTCGCACGCGCCAGTCTACGGACTTTAAACAGGTCGTAGTGCGGAGGTCCGCCTTCGCACGCGCCAGTCTACGGACTTTAAATAGGTCGTAGTGCGGAGGTCCGCCGCACGCGCGCGCCGATCTCTGAGACTTTAAACAGTCGTAGTGCGGAGGTCCGCCGCACGCGCGCCGATCTCACGGACTTTAAACAGGTCGTAGTGCCGAGGTCCGCCATCGCACGCGCCAGTCTACGGACTTTAAACAGGTCGTAGTGCGGAGGTCCACCGCGCGCGCCGATCTACGGACTTTAAGCAGTCGAGTGCGGAGGTCCGCCGCACGCGCGCCGATCACGGACTTTAAACAGGTTGTAGTGCGGAGGTCCGCCTTCGCACGCGCCAGTCTACGGACTTTAAACAGGTCGTAGTGCGGAGGTCCGCCTTTGCACGCGCCAGTCTACGGACTTTAAACAGGTCGTAGGACTTTAAACAAGTCGTAGTGCGGAGATCCACCTTCGCACGCGCCAGTCTACGGACTTCGTGGTGCGGAGGTCCGCCTCCGCACGCGCCAGTCTACGGACTCTAAACAAGTCATAGCGTCGAGGTCCGCCTCCGCGAAGCACAGCGCGCAGCGCACATCCTAATTGTCAGATGTATACATCGGGAAAATTTTACGAGTACAAGGGCCCGCCAACATATCTTCCGCTCTAAGCCACTATTCGGCGGGCTCGTCCTTAACACGCGCTAAGGTCGGGACCTCGCTTGAAGAGGGTCGGCCCGCCCAAAAGCTCAGCGACTCCTCGGCCCTTTGCCAGCGTCGAAGGCGCCGTCGGGTTGCAAGGCCGGACAGAAGCAGTCGTCCCCAGCAAGGAAGCTGCCCGGGGCACAAGTCAAAATGGTCAGTTCGTAGAACAAGTGCGCATTTTATTCACAAAAAGGGACGGACATTACAACGCATGCCCACACCTATCCACCCCGGTGTCGCACCTGTGAATTCTCGGCGCCTTCGAAGGTCCCACCGCCATCCTCGTTGCGTCGGGGGACCCCGTCCAGAAACTGGCCGAGGCTCCCCTCCCCATAAAGGGACTTCCGGAGCTCGACCTGTGCGGCGGCCACTCCAGCGTAGTCCCAGATCCGCTTGTAGAAATGCTTTACGGCGCGACGAACGGCGCGGACGGCACCGGACATTACTCCAGCCCCGCCGGGCATCTCCAGCTGGGGGTCCTCCAGCTCGGTGATGTGCGTGCAACCACGATGCCGTAGGAGCGCGCACACCATACACGACACCATGTAGGCACAATGGTCACCGAAGTTCGTCGCGGCACCACGCGCAGCATCGGCGGCATCTTTGATCCAGCGAAGGGTCCGCGACAGCTCCTCCGGGCCGAAGGCATGGTCCGGCACTTTGGCCACAAGCCCTTGGAGGTGGCTTTCCAGCGCTTGCATGGCATCCCATGCAACCACCGAAGCCTCGCCAAGCATCCGGTCACGCTCGGCTAGAGTTAAGGCGAGTTCGCCTTTTTCCTTTTCTAGCGAGGCGACCTGTTGTAGAAGGCCGTCCCGCTCCACCGCGAACTCCCGCCGCATCACCTCCGCGGCCGACTCTCGCGCCGAAGCGGCAAGCCCCTCGGCGTGCGCCTTCGCCGCAGCGCACTGCGCTTCCAACTGACGGAAGCGGGCATCCTGGGCGGAACGGGCCCCCGTGGCTTCGCGCAGCTCCTCCTTGGCGACCCGCAGCCTATCTTCGAGCGCCCTTTGCGCATGAACATAGGCCTTTTGCAGGGCCTGACCCAGCACCAGTGTCTGTAGGGCAAAACGACTTAGCAAGCTCAGCATGGCCAGGCGGTGTCGCATAAGTAGGCACTTACCCTCACGCCCGACACCTCGAAGGCGTCCCCGAGACGCTCCGCCCCGTAGGTATGAAGCGCCTGCTGGCTGACGCTGGCCGCCGCGTCATCCACGATCCCATGCCACGCCCTCAGCGTCTCAGACGGAGGAGCGAAGTCCACGGGACTCGGGCGCACGACGTTCGTGCCGCCGGCACCAGGACCTCCATGTCCCGGCAAAGGCTCCTCCTCCGGAATAAGTGACGCTGCAGACAGGGACGAAGGTGAGCACCGCAAGACACAACGAAAACACCAGGGAAGCCAAACCACCTTACCTTCGGTAGCGGAAGGAGGGCTCCGGGGGCCCGCCCCCCTAACGGTGGCGCAAGTGCCCACAGAAGGCGCGGTCCCACCGACAACAGAAGCCTCTGCGTTAGAGGCCGGCGCCGATCGTTTCTACACGGCGGACGGCGCGGCCTAGAGGGCAGAGGAAGCGCGCGCCGCGGGAACCTCGGCATATGCATCGGAGTCCCACAAGCTCCCGATGCCTGTCGCTACAACGAACCCCCTCGACGTCCGGTGGAGCTCCGGCCACAGACACGGCCGCTTAGCCGGAGCAAGGGGCGACGACGCCGCTCCAGTAGCCGCCGCCAGAGAGGCCCCTGCGGCTGGAACCCCGGGGGCGAAGCCCCCGCTGTGGCAACCTCTGTGGAGGGCACCCCGGTTCCGACTGCTGGTGCTGGTGAAGACTCAGCTCCGTGCGCCCCCACGAAGGACGTCTCCGGCATTATGGCAGCCACGGCCGAAGGCACCGCCTCAGCACGGCCGGTACCCTCGGATCCTGTCTCAACGGCCGCCACGGGTGATGAGACTTCTCTTCTCCGGCTGCTCGTGGCGGGCACGCCGTCCAGGGCACCCACCGAAGATCCATCGCCCCCGGCGTCTACGCCATCCAAGCCGGAGTCGGCGTACCTCGCCGAATCCGACTCGGCGTCTGCCGCGCTACCGGGAGCGCCAGCAGCGGCACTGGCAGCTGCTACACCAAGCACGGCAGACGCTCCACCTCGGCCCCTCTTGCGGGACGGCGCCTTCCTCCTCGTCGCGCCGTCGTCTTGATGTGGCAAGGCCGGCTCAGCACGGTCCGGCACGGCAAGGCCCAGGGCCTCGCACACGCGATTTATCCGCCCCAGCCCCACCTCGGCGATAGCGGACGCACGCTGCTCATGCTCCCTGCCGGTATACGGCCCCAGAAATACGCGCGCGGCCTACTCTGCATCCTCCAAGCGAACCCCTAAAGCAAAGCAGGAGATAAGATCAACCTATAACGCATTTCGCGTGAGCAAAGGGGAGATACGGTCGAGGCTTACGAAGACCGGCGGGTGCCGGCAGTGAGCAGACCCACGGCGAGACATTGTCATCCCGACGCTTCTCGGTGGCAGGGCACCAGTCACGGGCGAGCAGCGCCACGCCGTACATCACGTACTCCTCGGCAAGGTCGCGCATGTTGAAACGGGCTGCCACGCCTACGAGCCGCCGGGCCCTCCGCACGTCCTCGTCGTCGAGCGTCCGGCCGGGCGAGGTCTTGAATGCGATCGGCCGGCCCGTGCACTCAAGGCCGCTCCCGCTCTCCACACGGTGGTAGAACTACCGCTTCACCCAGTGAGACTCCCACTTCCCGCGAGTGAAGTTCGCAGGGAAGAGCCCGCCGCAAGTTGACCGAAGAATAAAGGTGACGCTGCCGAAGCTCGACAGCGTCCCGTCCTTCCGATTCTTGGGCTGGCACCGTGCCTCGTGCAGGTAGGCGAACAACGAAGCGCTGGGCCAGCATGCTCCCGAACGCAAGGCCCAACTGTACACCGCGAGCCGGGCCACGGCGTTCGGAGTCAATTGCGCCAGCTCCAGCCTGAAGGTCCGCAGCACGTCGCCCACGATCGCCGCCGCCGGAATGCGGAGCCCCGCGTCGAAGAAGGCATCGAATACGATCGCCTCCGACCCCTCGGGGCGCGATTCCGTCTCATCGGCGGCGGGCAATTGTACCGCCTGGCGCTCGGACAGCTTCCCCGCGCGCAGAAGCGCTTGGATTGTCTTCTCGGTCACGAGCGACGGGCCCAATTCGCCAGAGAACGCGCCTTCCTTCTCCGTCGCTAGCCACCACTTGTTCGCCGCCGCCGGGTCGCGTTCATTCAGCGAGTACTTCACCTCTAGCGGCGAAGATCGCCGGCGAATGCCGCAGGCACTAGTCGCCAGACGCCATTGCTTCTCGCAAGAGGAGAATACCGGTGAAAATACCACGGGACTATAGAAGGTGAGGCAAGCAAGAAGGGGGCGCACATCTGCGGGGGCGCGGTTACGAGGGCTATTTCAAGCCACTTCCCCGGGTGCCGAAGCGTCGCGACTGTCCGCGTACCGGGCGCGACCGCAGTCGTACAAAGCCCGTCCCGCACAATCCCCCATATCTGAAGACGAAGGGGCACGACCGCAGCGGTGCGGACCGTCAGAGCACGACGCTCCAGTGGCCCCCTGCCGCGTGCCAACCCCCGCATGAGATATCTGGCGCACGCGAGGCCAGGCGTCGACACGACTTCACCCGCCATTAAGAGCGCATTAATGGGACACAGGATCACAGCAGTTTCGACGCTGCACCATTCCACGTCCGCCCCGTGTCCCCCTTCCCTAGGGAAGAGGCGAGCAGCTGCGATCACGCAACCGTTCACATCCCGCCACGCACCAATCACAAGCCGCCGCGTGCCCCACACGCGCCGAGGCGAGTCGCACTGTACGACACCCTAGCTCTGGCAAACTAGGGGTCGGCGCGATTCCCGGAACCTTTACAACGCATTACCGCATCGGGAGATCGCAATCACAACACGCGTGGCGGTGTCCGCGATGCAAGGGGGCAACTCAGAACCACCGCTGAGCCTCTACCGCGGCAGGCTCCAGTCCTGGCTTCGGCTAAGCGCCAGCTCTGCTGCCACCCGTTGGAAGGGTAGGGGACGGAGCGCGCACGTCTACTTTGGCTCGGCGCCAGCTCCGTTGCCACCCGTTCGAAGGGTAGGGGACGGAGCGCGCGCGCGTCTCCTTCGGCTAGGCGCCAACTCCGCTGCCACCCGTTCGAAGGGTAGGGGATGGAGCGCGCGCGTCTGCTTTGGCTAAGCGCCAGCTCCGCTGCCACCCGTTCAAAGGGTAGGGGACGGAGCGCGCGGGCGTCTCCTTTGGCTAGGCGCCAGCTCCACTGCCACCCGTTCGAAGGGTAGGGGACGGAGCGCGCGCGCGTCTCCTTCAGCTAGGCGCCAGCCCGCCGCCACCCGCTCAAGGGTAGGGGACGGAGCGCGGCGCGCGTCGGTCGGCTAAGCGCCAGCTCGCGCCACCCGCTCAAGGGTAGGAGACGAGCGCGCGCGTCCGGCCGGCCAGCGCTCGCGCCACCCGCTCGAAGGGTAAAGAACGAGCGCGCGCGTCTGCTGGCTAGCGCCCGGCTCGCCGCCACCCGCTCAAGGGTAGGAGACGAGCGCGCGCGCGCGCGCTTACTGCTAGGCGCCAGCCCGCTGCCACCCGCTCGGCGGGTAAGGACAGAGCGCGCGCGCGTCGCCGGCTAAGCGCCGGCCGCGCCGCCACCCGCTCAAGGGTAGGGGCGGAGCGCGCGCGTCTACTTCGGCTAGGCACCAGCTCCGCTGCCACCCGTTCGATGGGTAGGGGACGGAGCGCGCGCGTGTCTGCTTCGGCTAAGCGCCAGCTCCGCTGCCACCCGTTCGGAGGGTCGGGGACGGAGCGCGCGCGCGTCTACTTTGGCTAGGCGCCAACTCCGCTGCCACCCATTCGAAGGGTAGGAGACGGAGCGCGCGCGCGTCTACTTTGGCTAAGCGCCAGCTCCACTGCATCGACTTCGGCAGCCTAATACGGGCGAGTCTGCGCTTTAGCTGCAAAACTCGGCCACCCGCCTCGGCCCTGCGCCGGGGTATAACGGCAAGCCGTCGCGGGCCAAGCAACCTCGGCGGTAGCCTCGACATAAGCTCTGCCTCCATAGGGAAACCGCAGGCGGCCACTTCAGCGTCAAGACCTACGCGACAACCTCATGACCTACGAGAGCACGACGCGCGCGTAGGAAGCCGTCTTCTCGATTGCCACACCAACCTGGCCACAGCCGCGGCTTCGGCCTGGACCTTGGCTTCAAGGAGCGGACCCGCGCGCACGAACTCGCCCGTTGGCACCTCCCACACGTGGCAAAAGCAGAGGTCATGTCGTGCAAAGTTTGGCTTGTTCTCTTAACAGGCCACCTTCAGTGCATTAACATTTTTTCAAAGTAATGCGGACGGACTCCATCAGGAACACCGACTGAAGGTAGGTCTGTTTAGGAGAGCAGGGCAAACCTTGCCGTCGTACGCAGTAAACGCAGCGCGAGGCGTGAAGCGCGGCTGGCTACCGATAGCAGACGCTAACCAAGCTCCCAAGAAAAATAGACCTCCATCTGTACATCAACATCCCCCAAGCCGCTCAGCGTCGCTAGGGAATGTGGATGCACGGAAGGGGCCCGTTTTAGGGGAACAGCTCCTATCACGGGCACGATGCAGGAACGACGCCGCACCAGCGCCGTATATATATACCCCATCAGTAGGGGAGCCAACCGGCGGAAGTCCAACCGGCGGGAGTCCAACCGACGGAAGTCGAACCAGTGGGAGTCCAACCGGCGGAAGTCTAACCACCGGAAGTCCGTCGCCACATTAAAATGGCCACGACGCCTTGAGGCCTGCACCGCGCCATGCACACTTCGCCACGTGGACGGCCAGAAGAGGGAGCGTCGCACCGCGTCCGTTACCGCTCGACGCATGTGCGACGACTCAGGGACCCGCGACGCCTACCCATGCCGGCCCGAGCAACCCCGATCCCACCACAGCAGAGGACGGAGCGCGCGCGCGTCTGCTTTGGCTAGGCGCTAGCTCCGCTGCCACCCATTCGAAGGGTAGGGACGGAGCGCGCGCGTGTCTACTCCGACCAAGCGCCAGCTCCGCTGCTACCCGTTCGAAGGGTAGGGGACGGAGCGCGCGCGCGTCTACTTCAGCCAGGCGCCAGCTCCGCTGCCACCTATTCGGAGGGTAGGGGACGTAGCGCGCGCGTCTACTCTGACCAAGCGCCAGCTCGGCTGCCACCCGTTCGAAGGGTAGGGGACGGAGCGCGCGCGCATCTACTTCAGCCAGGCGCCAGCTCCGCTGCCACCCGTTCGAAGGGTAGGGGACGAAGCGCGCGCGCGTCTACTCCGACCAAGCGCCAGCTCGGGACAGAGCGCTTGCGTATCTACCTCAACCACCAATCCAGGTGGCGGGTTCGGCTACGGCCTCGGCCCCCGGTCAAGTTCGGGAAAGTTCACAGGCCGCAGGGACGGAGGGGGCCAAAGGACTCGGCAACATGGCTTCGGCCCCGGGAAGCCCTTTACCATGAGAGGCTCCTGTTGTAGAGGTGGCCCCCACCTGATCCCAGCAAGCCTGGTAGAAGGTCATAAGGCCCAGAATAGGCCATGTAATGACATAAGTGCCCCTGAAGGGGATACTCGGATGTAAGGGTATAATTGTAAAAGCACTCCCCATGTGTATATATATATGGAACACAGGCCATGGGGGGACTCAAGCCATTACTCGTTACTCTCTCCTAACTCTCCACTACCATCTCTCTCTCTGTTTGGTCTGTAGCCACAACAGTGCCTTTTTTGTTTACCATGGCATGCTTGGAGCATATATCTTTTCAAATGTCTCTTTCTATTTTTTTCATATAATATGCCAAATTGAATGATCATAAAAAGATTGCAATATGAAACGTGTGAGCCTCATAGCCGAGATTTAAAATAAGACTCACAATCAAGCTAATCCTTTTTAAAGAACATCACAAAGTACTATTTATAATCAATCTAGTCAAAATATTCCGTCATGTCATAGTTTAGTTCAAGTGTAACAAATTAATTATGACTAATCATGATCAAAACTACACAACATATGAATAAATATGATAAAGAGAGCTCCACAACTCATTTAAATTTGATGGCTTGGACTTGTTGATTTAATTGACAAGTATAATAAACAAAGCTTCCTAAATTCTTACACATCAAGCTCCCCCTCGGAATAATCCTATAAGATGCAACACGCCCAACCCACTTCACAAAAGAGCAAAATAAGGGGAGTCAAGCGGATTTGAAAGAATATCATCAACATGAGAATCCAACTCAATAGGATGTAAGACTACATCACCTTTTCCACATGGTTTCTCAAAAGGTGAAATCTCTTGCAAGTCATCAAACGAGTGAAGAACCATCAAGTATTCCAATCAAGCGATGGTGAAAAGGACTGGAACCCAATCTAGCTCATGTTCTCCATCCTTGTTAGCTATTCTTACATCACAGGAAACATCGGTCTCACAGTGTTGGGGTTAGTGAAATAAGATCTAGGAATCCAGTATTGTGACACACGACGTGAGAGACAGCAACAAATCAAGAACCAAAATCATGAGCATGTGGGTGATTAACATGCCAAAAAGAACGTGACTTATTTGAATTGTATCCCAAACTAGCATGTGAAGCAGAAAAATCATCATAAAAGTTCTCTAAAAACTTAGCTTTCATATTAGTTCTAGGAATAAAAGAGATTTCTTGTTTTTGTCTTAAAGCATTCAATCTTTCCTTCTTCTCTTTCTTAGCACGCCTAAAGCAAAATTCATGTAAGTGCCCATCTCTTCCACAGTAGGTGCCATGGAATTTAACATAACCAGAATTCTTTTGAGATAATGAACTAGCACTTACATTACTATTCGATGAACTTTGCATAAATCCATCAGATTTAAACACTGTTTGTTTTGCTTCAGATTTTACTTCAATTTTTCCAGGTTCAAGAAGCTTAACAACCTTAGCAGGATTATTCTTGGCATGCTCAACAAAATTAAATCCTAGACCATGGTTTTTCACACTTGTTTTTGACTTGTCTAGAATCATATTTAGATTTTTCTTGCCAAAAGAGAATCTCTCTAAAGTGTCCTTAAGGTACTCATTTTCCGTAGCCAAAGTGGAACAAGCAGTGCATTTAATAGGTTCATTCACAAAATTCTTGGAAGCACTAGATTGAGCCAATTTTTCCTTTTCAACAAAATCATTCAATTGCCTAGTTAAAGCATCAATTTCAATATTTAACTTAGGACAATTTGAGCAAGACATGTTTTCATGATAAATCATTTGTTGAATTGTTTCCTGAGATGAACTAAGTCTAGCTTCTAGCAATTCACATTTAGAGCAAGTTTTAGATTGAGCATTTGAAATACTTGACTCTAAACATGTAGAAGAACTAGATTTGAGCTTTTCAATTTCATCATTAGCAAATTTTAATTTCTCATTACAAGAATCATGTATCAATTTTAATTCATCAAATTTATCAGTTACATCTCTAAGTTGAACCAGGTTTGATGCACTAATAGATCTAACAGCCTCCAACTCAGAATGTAAAACTTGGCAAGACTCACATGATTCATCAGGAATTAAAGCTCTAAGTCTATTAATTTCAGAATTTAGGCTTTCAACAACATAATTATTTTCTTTTAATTTCTGTTTTGTCTTTTTTAATTCAATAGCAAGTTTAATCAAACCATCTTCAAGCTCATCATATGATGGTCTTACCTCATCGAGATCGCTGTCGTCGTTATCATTGTTGTTGCTTGTCATGAAGCACATGCTCGTGAAGTCATCATTGTTCTTCTTCTTTTTACCTTTAGCATCATCGTCGTCGTGGTCATCATCGTCGCAACTCTCATATTCTATATCGCTCAAATCAAGACGCTCAATAGCCGATATGATCTTTTCAGCAAACTTGCGATGGAAATTGCCACTCTTGGTGTTGTTGTTCTTGGATGGCCAGCGACGATAATTCTTGTCTTCCTTGATCACCTTCCCCTTGAGTTTGGGGCAATCCATCTTAATATGGCCTGGCTCGCCACACTCATAGCATTTGATCGGACCTAACACACCACCTCGCTTCCTCATCCTCACATTGTTGAGTGCCTTGTATACTCGTGAGGAGATCAACACCAAGTCCTCTTCAGGAAGCTGCTCGAACTGTTCCTCTGAAAAAGAAGACAAAGCAGACAAAGAAACACAAGACAAAGCACTCAACGAAGTCGCCTGCACGGGGTTAGTCACAAGTGCTAAAGATGAAGATTTATTAACCTTAGATGGCAAAGCTTCCATCTCATAGGTTTTCAATCTAGAATAAAGACCATCCATGGTTAAAGTATCTAGATCGACAGTTTGATTAATAGTTGTGACAACCATCAACCACTCAGAACCTAAAGATCTCAAAAAAAATTTCATAACCAGTGCATGCATGGTGCCACCCTTAAGATTGACACCGAAACTCTGTCACTTACATGTAAGGCCACCTGAGTCACTGACAATGGGCCCGGGTGGCAAATCTGTTGCCACCCGAGTCGTAAGGGTGACAAATAAATAAATTTTCCCTATATATCGTGCAACCGCCGCTCAATATTTCCTCTCTTTATTCGGATACGGCAAGCGTCTGTTTTCCTACTCGGTCACGACTTGTTTTCATAACCAGCCGCCATGCCGTATCCGAGTCTCTAATCATCTCCAAAACCTAGGGGTGCAAACGGGTCGAATTCGGACGAATATTGTTGTTACCATATCCTAACCCATATTTTTTCTCCGGATTCGGTACCAATCGGATTCGGTGCCGGATCGGTCGGGATTAACCTGTTTGTAAGAAATGCATGCAGTACAGCAAATGGAGTAGGAGGACGTACTGTCAAGAACTTGATGTTACTACTTAATAGCTGATGTGGAAGATTTTATTTTACCATTGCAAAAGAAAATGAAACATCAAATAGTAGCACTAACCTGAAATCAAACTTGAAGACGTATCAGATTCGGACGGATATTGCTGTTACCATATCGTAACCCATATTTTTTTCTCCGGATTCGGTACCAATCGGATTCGGTGCCAGATCGGTCGGGATTAACCCGACCTGTTTGCACCCCTACCAAAACCTAAACTAACTCTAAGGCCCAATACAAAATATCAACTAGCCCATTTACCAATTCAACTAGACTTTCGGCACCCTAAATTTCAAGGGACCCGAAACCCTTCCTAACACGAGTTTTCACGCTTTGACTTTTCAACTCATCACGTGTCGAAGCATCCAGGACCGCACCTTCTGTATCTTCTCCACGCATCATTCACCTTTGATCTCCATGTGCTCCGGCGTGAGCCCGACCATCTCGTGACATCCTCGACCGCCTGGACCTCAGATTTCCCCCTCCTAGTCCCGGTCTTCCTCGTCACCGATCATGACCATCTCCACGACCAACCTGCACATGCAAAGACCAAAGAACGTTTTACCCGGCACAATTGCTCACCAACTTGACCGATATTAGTCCACGCACACACGCACACGCCTCGAATAACAATATTTAGCAATGTTGTCAATTATTCATCATCATAAAAATTCTAAACCTAGCCACATGGTCTAACAAAAAAATACTCCGTTTAAAAGTTAGTTACTGTAGAAAAGCCGAAAAACAGCTTTTAGAAGCTGAAAAGAACAGGGCCATAAAACGTACCTTAAAATGCCATACTTGTAACATAACAACCAACAATATCTTTCAAAATTGCATAGTATGTAACCATTAAACATAAAACTGGTATGCCTCAGACATCATATTATACTTCCCTTCCCTGTTCCGCATTCTCAAATAAGATTAGCATGCTTCTGGATCTTCACCTGGTGCAAGTAGGTATATATCATTAGTTTCTTCATTGGTTTCTGTTTGACCTTCACCAAGAAGAGCTTTGATTTGATCAGGTGTCAGAGACCTTGGTGACTACAAGTGTAGACATCGAAGAGTCGGGTTGTTGTGGTCGGTGGTGGTGACTATAAGCTCTAGTACCAAACATTGTGATATGGATCTGAGTATCGAGGGTAGGGCACTCGCCTTTAATTGGTTGGCTATGCCGCCGTCAAGACTCTGTGGCTTGTTAAAGAAGACAGGAAGGCTAGAAAACTTTATTTATTTTTTTGCTTTATACTGTCCCTCTTATAGGGATAATTAAACTTGACCCCTAAGAAACATATCTCTATTAAGAAAACTAATCCCTAATAGTAGGAAACTCATATTTAATACATGGAAATATTCTAAAAGAAAATAAGTCCAAGTAATAAGGAAACAAATTATTATATTCCTAATCCGCGATATACCGGCGAACCACCCAAATTCGTACACGCTACAGTACCCACATGTACTGTTCATGCATTGCTACAGTACTCATGCAGTACTATTCACAATTGCTGCAGTGCTTGCGGTGTTGTTCACTCACCTGTTGCATGTATGCCGAGATTCTAGACCATAACATTACACTCCTCACAGTGAGACAACTCGTCATTGAGCTATTAGGTGGCGACCATGGTTGAAGTCCTTCATAACCCCATGTCGACGAGAGAGCACAATGATAACCTTGTGTCGCAAGGAAGAAAATCAGAGAAACTCTAATGGACAGCAACCTCTAGGCTTGGTTTGATGATGCAAGAGACATTGAGGATATGGGCACCCAGCGTGGAGCAGCAACATCATCCTTCTTGCCTCAGAATGCAACGGTTATAAAAGAGATGCGACGATGTCGCTGACTGCCACATGACAACCGTTGTGCTCCACATTTGCGACGGCACAATTTCGGTCGGTCGCGTGAAGATGACCACTATTGGATAGCCACAATCTTCCTCTTTGGCAAAGGCATTAAAAGTGAAGCTTGAATAAGAGTCATCATTGGTGACGTGGCTAATGCCAAAGCTGGCGCCAGGGAAGGTGGTGGCAGCGCAACCATTGCAATGGCACACGACGGCTCTTCCTGCTCCTTTAATTTGTCCACCAACTCCATAGGCTTCTCTAAGGTGGCCATCATATTATCGAGTAAAGACTCTATTTTCTTGTTGCTGGCCATCAACATGTCTAAGGAAGATAATTCAGTATCGGAACCCATGGTGAGTGGCTCTGATACCAAATGTTGTAGTCGGTGGTGCTTGGGACGGGTCCAAGCACCGAGGATAGGACGCTCACCCTTGATTGGCCGGCTATACTGCCACTAAGGCTCTAAGGCCTACTGAAGAGGAGAAGAAGACTAGAGAATTTTGTTTATTTCTTTGCGTCCTGATAATATCATAATAGGTACAATACTGTCTCTTTTATAGGGTTGGTGAAACTTGACCCCAAAGAAGCATATCTCTATATTAAGGAAACTAATCCCTAATAGCAGAAAACTTATCTCTAATACATGAAAATAATCTAAAAGAAA